>RZGK01000023.1:600000-1194833 GCA_004011705.1 Ascochyta lentis | reverse complement strand
TAACCCTAACCCTAACCCTAACCCTAACCCTAACCCTAACCCTAACCCTAACCCTAACCCTAACCCTAACCCTAACCCTAACCCTAACCCTAACCCTAACCCTAACCCTAATCTACTGTTTTGCTACCTAACTAAGAGTACAGAGAAAGACATCTATTAGCATTAGAACAGCGTGTTGCCTTATAAGGGTTCTACAGTATTAAGTACAACAACTGCCTTAGGTGCGCCTTAGACATAGGTTGCTAGAACCTACCTACAGGGTTTAATAAGTTGTCTGTAGTAGAGTAGTAGAGTAAGGTAGCGTTTACTACTAGCTACGTGTATACTAGATAAGAATAGAAACTATAGAACCCCTACGCTTCTCTCTCTGCTATCCTTCTTGCCTACGTGTGTACTTATAGCAGAATAGCGTAGCTTAAACAGCTACTACTATAGTATTACTAAAGTACTCTCCCTACACGCAACAGTAGTGCTGCTTCCTAAGCTACTAGGCGTACTCCTTTAGCCTGTTACTAAACGCTCCCTTATAGCCGCATTGCCTAACAATCTAACAAGCCTCTACCTTATTATCTGCTACTACTTAGGCTATTAGTACTACTGTATTAGGCTACTAGCACGCCTTGTTAATGTCCTTGCTAGTTACGCAGAATGCCTAGCTTACCTAGCAACGCTAATAAGTGTAGCTTCTGCCTTAATTAAACATGCCTTATTAAAATTAGTCTATCTCTACGCCTATTAGTCTAGAGAACGCAGTGCACTGCATTACGTAGTAGTTCTGCTACGTGCTAGTAGCAACTCCCTTAATATTAACTATCTAGCACACTACACAGCTATAGTAGATATTATTATAGATAGCTTACACCTGCTGCTACTGCGCGCTTACCTCCTGCTATGCGTTGTGCTATCTACGCGCTCTCTTACTATACTAGTTGCAGCTAGCTAAGTTAATGCTATTGTACTTAACCTGCTTACTGTCTAGGTAGCTGCTTATTATACTGTATTAACACCTGCTGCTAATTAGAAACGTGCCTATAGCCTGTATATTAAGGTTATTGCTCTTCTACTTTATTATTTACTCTGCCTCCCTACGCTCTACTAGCACTACTAAATCTACGCGCTTGCTAGCCTAGCTGCTCTGTCTGCTCTCCTATGCATAATTAATTATGCTCTACAGTATCTCTACGTACAATATAAACACGACTCTAGGAAAGTTAACGCCTGTACCTAGCGCAGACGTAGCTATAATTAGCCCTCTATATTAGAGCTACTACTGCAACTGCTCTACTTAGTTAATATTGCTAGCGTAGTACTACCTATACAGCGTTGCCCTAGCTAGCTCCTTGCACTGCTGCTTACTGTAGTAGTACACTACGCCCTTCTCTTCTTAGTTAAGCAGCTATTGCTGCTATTGCTAGCATATTGCTAGTACTATCTCCTACGCCTCCCTACGCTCGCACTACAACACGTAGTAGCAGGTGTCTAGCTATATAGTGCTAGTGCAGATATACGTTATATATAGGAGGAGCATGCTTAACGCTAGCTTACTCTCTATAATAAGTAGAAGGGTTACTGTAAGCAGAATAATTAGGCATAGTAGTAACTAAAGATTCCTTAGTAGCACAAGCTTTAGCTGCTAGTTGCTTAATGTAATAATAAGGTAGCACTTATCTACTACTACCTAGTGCAGCAACTCTTAGCTACTAAGTAGACTTACATACTCTATAAAGTTGCTATTACTTATAGTGTCTCCTACAGCATCGGCGCTAACTACGACTAGAGGCGCGTGTCTACTCTTACTAGGCTTCTACTCTACGCAGTTAATTCTACGCGCTTATATACAGCTAACTAGAGTCTTAATAAGCGCTTAGTACGGCACTATAATAACGGTTACTCTAGCATCTTCTTCTATGCAAGCTAGCACGCTAAACAGCAGGCTCTTACCTCTGCCTGTAGGCAGCACGACTATAAGTAGCATCTAACTATCTATAATAGCGTGCATTACTAGCTCCTGCTTAGCTAATTGAAATTTAACCTCCTACTGTCCTAGTACCTGCTGTATAGCTGCGCAGAGAGCCTTCTCTCTCTTACAGCTCTGTAGTACAGCAGGATCGCTGCACAGCTCCCTTACGCCTTTGTCCTTGCTGTCTTGCGCTTGCTTTTATGCCTTCTTGCTCTATTCTAGGTTACCTGCCTACGCAGCCTGCTGCTCTACTGCTAGCTTTCTATTAAGACTAATAAAACAATGCTATATAGCGCTTAGCAGCTAAAACGCTTTAATTAAGCACACGCTAAGGTGCTTTACTACGTCTATTAGTACACTATAGCTGCTTATACTAATTGCTGTTGTCTTAGCATTCTACAGCTCTAGCATATCTTCCCTACTGTTGTTATCTACCTTAGCCTTGTCTACTTCTCCTACCTTGTCTTAGTAGCCTTTGCTAAACGTATTGCCTACTACTATATAACTAATACTAATAGCAGTGTGCCTATAGCTAAGTGTATGCAGTAATACTCTAAGCCTTACACCTATCTTCTGCGTTAGCGCCTGCATAAGCTAATCTATCCTCTACAGCCCTGCTTTGTTAGCCTACACGTAGTTACTAAAGTTACTGCCTAGTACCTGCACAGTAAGATACTTAGAGAACAGCTGCAGGTATACTAGGTACAGAACTATTACTTAACCTAGCTGCAGCAGGAAGAAGCGCAGCACTACCTTAGGCTTATCCTACTGTAATTGCAACTTATAGTAGCAGATAACCGTTATTACCTGCCTGTCTACAACAAAGATATTGCAGTCCTGTAGTAGCCTATTACAGTGCTGTATTGTTATAATCTCTAAGCTGCAGCCTAGCTGCCCTAACGTTATGTGCATATAGAGCAGCAGTAGCATTAAGAAACAATCTACACAACGCAAGTACTGCTTTACCTACTTTGCGTTCTACTGCTTATTCTAGTGCTGTAGCTGCTAGCCCTACGTTGTCTGTTTAGCCTGCTTTAGCATCTACGCTAGCTTATCTCTAAGCCTGTTGTTGCAGTGCTGTATAAAGGACGCGCCTTACTGCTTAAACAATACGTTGTCTATAAGCTTCTCTAGCTTAACAGCAAATTAATCTTCTACTCTTGCTACCTAGAGTAGGTCTACCTACAGTATCTGCTCTGCCTCTGCTACTAGGTCCTGCGCTATCTAGCAGAATTAGTTAAGGTAGATTAGTTAGCTGTAGAGGTAGAAGACTTTCTTGTTTCTTAACTAGTACATACTGCCTAAGTTGCCTGTAGCTAGAGTAATAGACTTACTATAGGCTAGTAGGCTAAGCGCCTTGCTTATAGGGCTGTATAAGCTGTTAGCTAGATACTTCTCCCTATACGCTAGAAAGCGCGTTTAGTCTACCTTAGTCTGCTCTTAGCAGCATGCAGATAGTAGCAGCTTTTCTACACTAAGCACTTGTATACAGTAGACTACGCCTGCTAGCATGTATAAGTAGTTTTTTACTGTCTACAAGCGGTTTAACTTGCTGTTAATGCCTAGTATAGCAAGAAAATAAACAAGCCTGCTGCTAAATAGCTAGTCTCCTATTAGCGTAAAGAAGAACGATATAAGCAGGTCTAGCAGCAAGTTAAGCTAGGTGTTGCGTAGCGCTTTGTTATTGTTGCTAGCGTTATAACCTAGTGTTAACTACAGCTCTACAGTAAGCTTTTACTACTTATCTAACTAGCAAAATAACTCTATTATGTCCTTAATTTAATTCTTCTGTGCTTCGGCTCTGCTCTTCTTGTTTGCAGGTAAGCTGTTGCTACTGTTATTCTTGTTGTTGTCCTCTTCTTCTTCTTCTTCCTCCTCTTCCTTGTTGCTGCCCTTGCTATCTCCGCTTAGGCAAGCTAACTAAACCTCTGTGTTAGCTACAAAGCGCAGCACGTAGCAGACAAACTTTACTATATAGCTAGCGTAGCGAGCCTAGCTCTCTAGGTTCTGCGGCTAAGCTATAGGCTGCTGATTAATCTCTTAACGCTTTGCACTCCTTAGCTACCGCCTTATTTCGCGCGCAAGAGTAGGCAACCCCTTTACACTTCTCTCTACTAACAGCTTAGTTAACTTTACTACCTTCTACAGCTTTACTTTGTTGCAATTAGGCAGCTAGGCCTAGTAGGCAAGGCGCGCGAGGTTGTAGTCTGCAAAGTGCTCTAGCTACCTAGTCTGCTTAAACTAGCCTGTCTTATCTGTCTTTGCAACGTAAGCATCTATAACCTGCTTACACTTCTTGTGCTCGTTAAGCGTTACGTCCTACACTACTAACCGACCCTTTACTACTTTAGCTACCTTGCTGCTTGTTAGTAGCGCGTAATTGCTGTTCTGCGCTTAGACCTTAAAGTACTGCTGCAACCCTACGGTTTAAAAGAATGTCTGCACTAGTATCCTCTAGTACTAGTTGCGCTGATCCTTCTTCTATAGCAGGCCGTGCTCGTCCTTGCAATGCATACGCAGTTTGTTAATATTAATAGTAATAAAGCTGCAGTTCCCTTTGCTGCACTAAAAGCCAGCTAGCAGCGCTCTAAGCTCTGCTATTAGTTAGGAGGGCAGGCAGGGCAGGACGACATCCTTTAGCTGTGCGATCGCCTAGTCCTAGAAGCTCTCTACTATCTCGCGACGTAGCTTCTTTAGTGCATAGTAGTGTTTGCGTAGGTGCACGTCTAGGTTCTGCACTGCTGTAGTGTGTTGTTTGCAGACAATTACGCTGTGCTAAGTAAGGTAGCAGATTTAATCTCTAATTGCATTGTGTAAGGATAGTGTGTTATAGGCAGGCCTGTTATCTGCTATAGTTAGAGGATGTGTGTTTGCTGCAGCAGGCGCTTGCGCGCGCTAAACAAGTTCTATTAATAATAAACGCAACTACCCTAAAGCCGCAACGTACAACACACACGCAAGGTCTGCAAAAAGTAGGCAGAAAGATTGCGCTGGCAATAGGGAGTCAGACGTAGGTGTTAGAAGGATAGAAAGTAGATGCGCAGATAGGTAAATCAGTTAAACGAATCGGGGGGGGGTTGGGTTTCCTGTTCGGCGGGGAGAAACCCTAACGCTACGCCCATCTCGGCG
The DNA here is from genome assembly GCA_004011705.1 of Ascochyta lentis. Lineage (NCBI taxonomy): Eukaryota > Fungi > Ascomycota > Dothideomycetes > Pleosporales > Didymellaceae > Ascochyta > Ascochyta lentis. Next base: position 1,189,744 of record RZGK01000023.1, on the reverse strand, counting down.
CGATTCCTCCCGCGATTCGCAGCGTCCTCTCGGTTAGGTATATAAAAGCTCTATATTAGACTACCCAGCACCTAACCGCCTACAAGACCGCCTATAAGAGCTGCTAAATAGGCGGTCTAGGTGCCTCGCTTAGGCAGGTAGGCGCCTAAAGGTTTAGGGGGTAGAGCGCCTAGGTGCTTAAGTTCTGCTAAATATAAATAGATGTTACCTTAAATGCTATTTCTACTAAGTAGATAACTATAATAAGTAAGAACATGTCTTTAGCTAGGTAATACTATAAAAAGCTTCTTACTTAAACTCTCTAATTATTTAGATATACTAAGTTAGTTTATGCTTATATGCAGGTACTCTAGGTTCTTATATAATTATCCTATTTAATATATATACTTCTATATAATCTATTATTACTACTATAATAAATGTATGTAATAAATCTTTAAACGCTGTATTTTAGATTAGAAGTAAAGAAGTAGCTTCTTAGGTATATATATACTGTTACGTAATATACCTAACCTCTACTACTAGTCTATACAGCTCTAACTCTACTCCTACTACTAGTCTATACAGCCTCTACTCTATACCTACTTCTACTATATATAGACTCTACTCTACACCTACTTTTACTATATATAGACTCTAATCTATACCTACCTCTACTATATATAGACTCTACCTAACACTAACCCTCTTAGTAAGAGGTTAGCGTAGGTAGGAGTTAGGTAGAGCTAAGGTACCTTACGTAATGTACCTAACCCCTACCTAGGCCGTACCTATTTGCTAGCCTACTACTACCTCTACTACTAGTAGTAGCGTACAACACTATAAACAACGCAGCTAGCTATAATAATAGCTTTTAATTTGCAGTGCTAGCACATAGCTATATATAGGCAGAGTAGTTAAATCTATATAATAGGCAGTAGATAAATAAAAATCTATTTATAATTATGTTAAAAACTAACTTGCTTACACTAATATGTATTATAGATAATTATGCCTATAATAGGCAGGTAAACAACAACATGCGCGCATTTGTCTTTAGTGCTAATACTATATAATATGTATGTGCTAGGGTCCCTAGCTGCCTTGCAGCTAGATCTAATTTGCATAGGCCTATTTAGGCGCACGTTACTAATTATTAGGGCGCACATTAACATCTCCTACAGGCAGCTTGCACTAATTTCTTACATCAGATCACCTTACAAGGGGGGTGCCTGAACCGACTGGAAATACGAGTTGCTCGCACTGCGCATCTACTGATCTTTTACAACGACAGAACCCTAGATGTAGCAACTCTTATTTCTAGTCTGTTCAGGCACCTCCCTTCTCCCACTGTTTCTGCACACGCCGCACGGTATACCCTCCAGGAGATTAACCCGGAGCTGATGACTTGTGTCTGTGGCCCTATACGTCAGCACTAGGGGGCATGGCTGTAAGTTAGAACATTGGTCTCAAGATTAACGCGTGAATTTTCAAGGCCAAATTTAGGTTCGGTCCGCGTGTTGCTGTTGGGAACATTTTGGTTTGCACAAGGGGGGTGCCCGAATGAGTGAGAATAAGAGTGAGCTTGCACTGAGCATTTAGTGATCTTTCACAAGAGGAACACCCCAGATGTAGCAAATTTGTATTCTCACTTATTCAGGCACCCCCCTTGTAATTCTTCACACACGCTCAAGGCCGGAAATTTTTGTCTTCCGTTGGGCGACATGATTATACCCATAATGTACCCATTGTATCTGCAGGCTTCCTTCTGGAATGTTGCGAATGGCATGCACAGGGTGGACGGCATGCTAAATAGACCCGTGCAAAGCCTTTCATCAAACATCACGACTAACCGCCCCAGGAGAACGTTATTTACTAGTAAACTCGTCGCCCTTAAGCTTGCCGGAGGGCTCCGGACACGGCCCAATAACTCGGGCTTTCCTAGCCTTTTTGTGGTAGTAGCGAGATTGGAACCGGACCGTGTGCGATCTTTCCTCACTCTCTAGAGAGAGGACAAGGATACCTCGGAACCAAATCACTGGTCTTGTAAGGGTACAAATACTGGCTCTAGGCAACGTATTCGCGCCATAGCTTCCACAGTAGCCGCTCACCTACCACTTGCGAGATGAAATTTATTTCTTTATTCAGCTCTTTGCTGTGTGCTTCAACAGCCCTAGCCAAAAATATCCTAATCCGGCGTGAACCAGTCCATGGCCCAAGAGGTGCGCCGATTGTGGAGAAGCATGTGGCTGGTGAGGCCTTCAAGAACCCAGAACTTCAGGAGAGAGCTCAGAGCCACTTTTTGAACGAGAAGTCCAAGGGTAAGTATCGCAGGGTACTACATTCTATGGATGAAGAATTAAATATCTCTAGCCTTTGCTGTTGACGGTACCAAGATACCGGAGGTTGATTATGATGTTGGCGAAAGCTACGCTGGCCTATTGCCGATTTCCAACCACGCCAATGAGACGCGGAAGCTCTTCTTCTGGTTCTTTCCTGCAGCGCAGAACGAGGTCCCGGAGGAAGTTACCATCTGGTATGTCAAGGACGACGATTATTCCTCTCGAGCAGGTTTTGACATGATTCAGGCTCAACGGTGGTCCTGGATGTAGTTCATTGCTTGGTTTTCTCACTGAAAACGGCCCCTTCTCATGGAAAGATGGCACCAGCGCACCGGTCCAGAATGTGTACTCTTGGCACAATCTGACCAACATGCTCTGGATTGAGCAACCCGTGGGAACTGGGTACGCACAGGGCGAACCAAACATTAACGATGAAGTCGAGCTCGCCGATCAGTTCCTTGGGTTCTACAAGAATTTCGTTGATCTGTTCGAGCTATACAACTGGAAAACTTATCTCACGGGAGAGTCTTATGCCGGATTATACGTTCCGTATATTGCCGACGCCATGCTGTCCGCTAAGGATAAGAAGTACTTCAACATCGCTGGTATTTCCATGAACAACCCACTCATCGGCGACTCAACGATTCAAGAGCAGATTGTCCAACTACCATTTTTTAGGTTCTGGGAGAAGCTCTTGTTCCTCAACGACACCTTTATGGAGGAGACGGAAAAGCTCAACAAGGACTGCGGATATACTGACTATTATGAAAAGTACTTTAGGTTCCCTCCACCGTATGGTCCATTTCCAGAGCTACCCCAGCCATCCGCTCTCAACAATTACTCATGCAACCTATACTACAACTTGAAATCGGCCGCGAGCACCGTTAATGGTTGCTTCAACGTATACCACATTACAGACATGTGCCCTTACTTGAAGTCGGAGTTGGGAACTGATTTTCAGGGCGGTCTAGCACAACGAGGCTCTGAGATTTATTTTAACCGAACAGATGTCAAGCTGGCACTGCACGCCGACCCAAATACAGACTGGGTTCAGTGCTCAGTTAAAGAAGTCTTTCCCAATGGCGACAAGTCCTTGCCACCCCAGAAGAGCGGCGTCCTACAGCGCGTTGTGGAGGCCCTCAACAATACGATAATCGGATCTGGGGACCTCGACATGATCCTCCCTACAAACGGCACCCTCTTCGCCCTCCAAAACATGACATGGAACGGCGCGCAGGGATTCTCAAGGTACCCTTCCAACTCTCTCTTCATACCCCTCTACTATGAAACGACAACGGCGTCTGTAGGAGGCGACTATCAGCAAGGCTACTGGAACGAGGAACGTGGAATCACCTTTTACAGTGCCCGCATCGCTGGTCACGAGCTCCCCGGGTACGCGCCTACCGTCGGGTTCCGCATGCTGCAAGTCCTGCTTGGAAGAATCAAGAGTTTTGACAGTTTGGATCAGTTCCCGTACCCGCAGTATGGCGCTGCTGCTAGCAGTCCGTCATTGGGCGCGTAGGAACGTAAGTAAAAACTCTGTGCAGACGAAAGGTTATGCAGTAGTAGGGACAGGCTACGTAGCATACATATTTAAATAATTGCTAGGAATACAGTAAATCCACGTAATTTCTTCTAATCTTTTTTTATTACATAGTGTCGCGCGGAATAAAAGCATGTAGTCTGACCGCTAGTCGTTTAGATGTTTAGCACTTACGAAATAAGCGGCTCTACAACTGCCTACAAACTTAATTTAGCAAGAATATATAATCTCTAAATTCCCTTGTATATAAGTAGGCTTTATATATACAAAGCAGATAGACACTAATTAAATACAATTAATTAACTAAGTAACCTCTTACTAGCTTGTTATAGTTGTAAGCCTAGCTTCTTAAAGTAGTAGATCTTTCTATATACTTAGAAGAGCTAGTAAAACTAAGCTTATCTGCTTTAAACATTTACCTATCTTTTCTTTGCTCTCTAAGACCTACTTATAATAGCTAAGCTTGTTAGCTATAATACGCAAGCTTTCTTAAGCATTCTAACTAGACTCTACTAACTTAAGTTACGTGCAAATTAGCCTAATTAGTATATCTAATTTCCTTAGCACGCTAAGCTGCGTAATGTATAGGAAATTGTTAACCTAGACACTGCTAACGCTAGTAGATTACACTATAGAGTATCTGTTAAGAAAGTAGAGGGGAAATAGGATGTAAGGAGCTAACCTCTAAGGGAATTTGCTAGTAAAATACAAGATAGATTTAATAGAGGACAACCTCTAGAACAGAGGTTGCAGAGTTTTTATAACTCTGTTTCGGACACGTTAGCTCTGTAGCAGAGCTTTAGTCTATGCTAGAAAGCGCAAGCTAGAGTAATGCTAAGGCAGTGTACGCTAAGGAGCTAGCACCTAGGCCTAGCCTGTTATAGTACTCTCCTACTTATCCTTTGTTTATTAGCGCGCGCCTTAGTTAAAACAACTCTATTACCTACTCTCTACTTTCTGCATTCTCTATTGTACTACGTTTTAAGTCTGCGTGCCTTCCTCTTATAATCTTACTACTACCTAATTGTTTAGTTGCTCTGCCCTGCTTAATTTTAACAATAGCGCCTCCTAGATTACTAACTACGTTACGTTCGCTCTATAAGAAGGCGCTAGGCAAGCAAGTAAGTTGCTCTATCCCTACCTGTAATATGCCTATTTACTAACTCTTTTACCTTGCCTAGGCCTGCAGCGCTGCTCCTGCAGATCCTGCCTCTCCTACTACTTGCTTAACTAAGAAGGCAAGGCTTACAGTAGAAGACGTTAAGCTAGAGGACAAGGAAATTAAGGAAGCCTTTTACAATGTTCCTGCTAATAATTAGTCTAGAGTTCTAGGTAAGTAGTCTCTGCGTACTTAACGCGCTAGCAGCTTTATAGATCCTAAGGTCTGCGTTAGCTGTGCGTTATCTAGATAGGTCTGCACCTTTACTGCTAGCAGCTGCTTAACTAGCTGCGCTCTCTATATTCTTAGCTATTCTTACTGCTATAAGGTAAGTTTCTGCTTCTTGTTTCTTAGTGTTCCCTTCTCTAGCTAACTGTCTGCTAGGCCCTGTGCAAGATATAGAAGACTCTAAACAAGTACTATATATTCTTGTAGTTTGCTAAGAGCAACTCTGTAAAGCTCCTGTAAGTTATTAAGCCTATCTAGGCAGACCTTAAGAAGCATAAGGACCTTCTGCGTTATACTAACCTTACGTTCTAGCCTAATACCTGCTTACCTGCTACTAGTTATAAGACTAAGTAGTCTAAGTACAAGGCTAAGGTTAATAAGATTAAGGCCTATCCTTCTGCTGCTGTAGTCCTTGCAGAGCGCACTGCTGTTGCTACTAAGAAGGTAGTAGTCTAGATTAAGACTCTAGTAAGTTATTCCCCTCTTTTTATACCTGTTTTCTAGAGTATTTGCTAATTCCTTGCTTAATATAGCTTACTGTTAACTTAACGCTGCTTATGCGCTTTACCTACTTTAAAGCTAACCTCTGTACACGTCTTAAAATCCCCTCTACTACTAGACACAAGGACTTTGTCTAAATACTTGTTAAGAATATTACTAACGCTGCTGCAGGTAATAAGGACAACAGTAGTAGCAGAGGTTCTGCTAAGGGCAGTGCTTAGGTCTTCTCTTATCTGCAGCGTTTAGGATTTTCTTAGCTAGATAATACCCAGGCTTCTAGCTCTTTTTCTTTATAATAATATAGTCCTCTTCTAGAGCAGCCTATTCTTTAGGATAAACTAATACAACAAATAATCTCTCTAACTAACTAGTGCTCTTCCTCTTACCTATGCTTATCTCTACTTTCTACTCCTCTCCTTCTTCCTCTATTAGGAGTAAGAAAGTTAGTTATACTCCTCTAGGGGTTCTAATTAGAAGCCTAGAGGCAAGTTCCTATTTCTATCTCTTCTGTCTCTTGTTACAGACAGCTATCTATCTAGGGCTTCTAGGTCCTTACAAACGTCCTCTCTTTTCTATGTTTTACTAACATAGCCTTTCTATTATACTAGGTATTTACGTCTCTTACCCCCTCTTTTAGATTGTCTTTCTCTACAGATAGAGTTAACTTTCTATTCTTTAGAAGATGTACTATTGTTATTAGTAATAACTAGGGGGCTAGGCTAGAGGTTATTGTTTAATTGTCTGTAAAGAGGGTCCTATAGGCATAACTTAAGCTAGTTAACATAGAAAATAAGATAGACTTTACTATTAACGTCTAGTTTAATATTATACAGGGAGATAACTTCTATAACTGTAAACTTTTAGTTCTTCTAGTCTAGTTTCCTGCTTGCTTAGCTATTTAAGAACTAGTTTCCTAGCTTTAGCTAGACTTTATCTCTAACCTTTAGCTAGAGGGCTTCTCTTTAGTGTATATTAGCTTGCTGTTCTTATATCTACTAAGCCTCTGCTATCTAGGCTTTAATAGAGTTAATTGTTTTAGCAAACTTCTATACTATACTTACTATAGCTCTAGTAGGTTCCCTTGCGTGTTAGTGCAACAACTCTGCTGTTAAGTCTAGGTCTATCTAGACTAGATCTACGTTATAACCGTGCTAGAGGAAGAAAGGGCTAAATCCTGTAGATATAGGTACCTGTCCTTTAATTGTAATCTAGGCTATAGGCACCTAAGCAGACTAATTATCCTAAGCCTAGTTAATATAGGCTCTTAAGTAGGCTTCTACTACAGAGTTTATACGTTTAGTGCTTCTGTCTGTTTAGGGGTAAAAGGCCGTAGAGAGTCTCTGTGTAATTTTTAGCAGTTAGCATATTGTCTGCTAGAAGTTACTAAGAAACTGCGTCCCTTAATTAGAGATAATTGCGTTAGGTAACTAGTAATAGTCTACTATATTAGATATAAAAGCATAGGTAACTGTCTTTACTAACAGGTCTAGCAGAGGGACTAGAATAATATCCTTAGAGAGTCTGTCTGTAATAACTATAAGGTTATAGTTACTCTTACTCTTAGGTAGGTCTGTTATAAAGTCTATAGAGATTTTCTTCTAAATCCTATTAGGTAAAGAGAGGGGTTTAAGGAGTCTCTGCTTTAGTTCCCTTTATAGCTTTATCCTTCTGCAGATGTTGCAGTTCTCTACATACTGTTATAAGGCAGTTAACATCCCTAGCTAGAAGTAGGCTTAGAAGAGGGTTGTATACATGTTTCCCCGTTCTAGATAACCTGTAATTAGAGAATAATAGGCGTTGTTAATAATCTTAGTCCTAAGAGCATTAAAGTTTAGAACCTATACTCTTCTATAGTAGTATAGTTAGTCTCTATTATCTACAGAGTACTTAGAGAGGGAAACTTTAAGGTTAAGCTGTACAGGAAACTTCTAGGCTCCTAAAGAGATAGAAGACTTAGTAAGCTAGTAAGTCTTATTATTCTTAGCAGCGTTTTTCTAAAGTGTTTTAAATTCTTTAATACTGTTGTATAGTTCTAAGTTCCTAGCTAGAGGCGTCTTCTTATGCGTTTGTTCTAGTTTCTTATAGCAGTTCTTCTGTAGCTCTTTGTTTAGAGAGGTTATAGAGAAGAGTTAGTCTGCTCTACGTAGTCCTAAGGAGAAAACCTATATATTATTAGCAGAGTTATCTTCTAGGCTAGTCTTTACTACTTACGCAAATAGTTTTAATAGTTAAAACTGTCTAGTCTTAGTCCTCTTATCTCCTGTAGATAGAGGGACGTCCTTCTCTTTTCTTAAGAGTGTATCTGCTTAGTTATTAACCTTGCTAAGTCTATAGGCAAAGGTAAGGTTAAACTAGCTAAGAAGGCTAGACTAACAGACGTGTCTTTTAGAAAGGAGTTAGGCCTTACAGAAGTACTCTAAGTTTTTGTAATTAGTAACAACTATAAATCCCTTTACTTATTTTAGCTCCGTGCTCTATTCTTAGAGGTATTTAATTACTATAAGCATTTCTTTGTTATAAATAGTATAGTTTACTTCTGCCTTAGAATTCTTAGCTAAAAAGTATGCTACTATACAGAGTACCTTATCTTTTCTATATTAGGATAGTACTCCTCCTGTTACCTATCCTAACGCGTTACACTCTAGTACTGTCTCTAGGTCTAAGTTAAAGTTTATAAGTGCTAGTTCTCTAGTAAATACAGCTTTTATAGTATTAAAGGTACACTACTAGGGTTCCTTCTACTTAAAGGTTGCGTTCTTTCCTGTTAAGCAAGTAAGAGGTTCTGCTATACTAGAAAACTAGCTAATAAACTGTTAATAGAAGTTTGCAAACCCTAGAAAGCTCTAGATTCCTTTTACTGTCTTTAGGGGTTTCTATAACTTTATAGCAGCAACCTTAGCAGAGTCTATCTAGATACCCTTACTAGCCTTAATAATAAATCCTAAATACTTAGTGCTCTTAACAGAAAACTCGCTCTTTTCTATATTAAGGTGCAACTCTGCAGCTCCTAGCTTCTAGATAATTTCCTTAACCTTAGCCTTATACTCCTCTTAGGTGCTGCTAGAGTAGATTAATACATTGTCTACGTAGGCAGAGCACTATTTGTCTAAGTACTCTCTTAAGACCTAGTTAATATACTACTAGAACATACTTAGGGCGTTAGCTAACCTAAATAGCGTTACTAGCTACTTATAGAGTCTAAATCTTGTCTAGAAGGCCGTCTTCTATTTCTCCCTCTTAGCAATCCTAATCTTATAGAAGGCCTAGATAACGTCTACCTTAGTAAACTATGTTGCTTATAAGATCTGTAAGAGAGTCTTATAGATTAGAGGCAGTAGGTACTAGTCCTTCTTAGTAATTGCATTTAGTGCCTAATAATTAATATAGAACTAGAGACCCCTACTAGGTTTCTTAACAAACAGCACTAGAGTAGAAGCACTAGACTTGCTAACTTAGATAAAGCCCTTATCTAAGTAGCTAGTAAGTTACTGTTAGAGCACTAGGAGCTCCTTGCAGGACATGTTATATAGTAGTCCCTATAGTACTGTTATAGGTTTTCTGTCTTACTTAATTAGCTTAATAGTATCATCTATATTAGGTCTATAGTAAGGTGCTAGCGTATCTGCTTTCTTCTTTATAAATGTTCTAAACTTATCTTTTTAGAACTCTAGGAGAAGGTCTTAAGAATCTGTTAGCTTCTTCTTCTTTAGAGCCTTTTAGATATCTGCTATTAATATAGAGAATAGCTCTGTGTTCTAGTCTGTCTTAGACCTCTTCTTTAGTGCCTAATACAGCTCTAGGCTAACAGGCTTAGGCAGTTAGTTAGGACAGGCGCCCTCTCTACTTCTAACTTGCGTCTGTAAGGAGTAGATAAACAACAATTTCTTAGCTAGTGCTATAGTAACCTTATTCTTGTCTATCTATAGTCTCCCTAAGATAAGGTTGTACTCTCTTTCCCTGTCTAGCATATATGCCTAGAGGGTCTCTCTATAGCTATCTATGTTAATCTTTATTCTTACAATATTAGTTACCTAGGTTACTTTTCTAGCTATACCTAATACCTTACGTCTATACGTAGAAGTGTGTTAGAAGTTATTTTATAATGCAAACTTAGAGGAGACTATACTGTATATTAAACACCTAGTATTAATTAATATATGTGCTACAGTGTTGTCTTATACTATTACATGCAGTAATATAGGCTTACTATCTAGCTACTGCTAGTAGAACTCCTAGAACAGTTCTCTCCTCTTTATAACTTCTTTTCCTAACCCCTGTTTACGCCTTTAAACAGGAGTTTCTAGTTTTCTAAACCTTTATTAGTAGAATTATTAGTTTTAGAAACCTTAGCAATTACACTCTAAACCTAGACTTTCTCTAGTCTCTTAGCTAGGGCTAGATTACATCTGCCTACGTAGTAACTCTTCTTTCTCTATCTTAGACAGACGTTAGTAGCTCTCTACTAGTTTATAACTTCCTAAGTCTGCTACTCTACTTATAGTTAGTTATTAGACTTAATCTTTCTAGAGTAGACCCTAGTAGGTTTCTAGTCTATACTATCTAGGTTTGTTCTGCGTGTGTGTTGTCTAAAGGTGCTGTTTATTAGTGCTTTAGACCTACAGAGGTTAACCTTTACTACTAAGACCCTAGCTATAAGGCTTTAGAGGTTCTAGTTGTCTAGAATGTCTACTAACACTATCTTGTCCTAGAGGTCTAGTTAGAGTGTAGATATATACCTAGTCTTAAGGTTCTTTGTGTTGTCCTCTTTAGCAGCGTTGTAGGCTAGCTAGATAAACTCTGTATTAAAAGACTTAATACTCTAGTTACTCTTCTTTATAGTAATAGTTTAGAGTTTCTGCTAAGAGCGCTCCTTAAATAGTAAGTCTTTATACTACTTATCTAGGAAGTCCTAGAACTAGGCAGTTATACCTATTAGGTTATAGTCCTTCTATAATAACCTAACCTACACAGCTTGTTCTTCTAGCCTATTAAATATATAGGCAACTCCTAAGACAGCCTCCTAGTCCCCTATAGACCTTAGCTTATCTTTTATCTAAGACTTAAACGTCTAGTACGCTTATTAGTTGCTACTAAACTTGCCTACGTTAGGTAACTTTATAGTCTTACTTAGTCTGTTGTTAACTGTTTATACAGAGGTAGAGGGTATTATACTATAGTTTAGCAATCCTATAGATGCAACGTAGGCTTAGACCTAGGCTTTAACTAGCCTTTGTATAGTTTTGCCTATATCTTCCTGTTGTAGGTTCTAGTTAGAGTCTGTTATAGGGTAGGCCTCGTTGTTAGTAAGGGCTACTGCAGCCTTAGGTAGGGTTGCCTATAATAGGTAGGTAGTTAGGCGTTCTAGTACGTAAGCTAGAAGCTCCTCCTGCTATTCTTTAGGTACTAACGTAGTAGTAAGGTTCTAGAGTTTAGTCCTAACGTCTAATCAATTATTGTTACTAGTGCACAGCTTAATACCGTATTCTCTTAGACGCCTAGTAGCGTTGTTGTACGTCTTGCTTATTAATCCTTATTTAGTAATTAAATCTAATTGTAAGGAGCTAACCTCTAAGAGAATTTGCTAGTAAAATACAAGATAGATTTAATAGAGGACAACCTCTAGGACAGAGGTTGCAGAGTTTTTATAACTCCGTTTTAGACACGTTAGCTCTGTAGCAGAGCTTTAGTCTATGCTAGGAAGCGCGAGCCGGAGTAATGCCGAGGCAGTGTACGCTGAGGAGCTAGCACCTAGGCCTAGCCCGTTATATAGGAGGACAGACTACTTTCTTCCCTAATCTAGAAGACCTAGACTAACTAGACTAGGTAATTCTAAAATAGGAAGCGTATAGCCTAAAGAGGTAAGAGGAGTAAATATAGTAATAAGATAAGATAATATAATAGACAAGTTATTATATTAAATGCTAGGTACAGAACTAAGAGAGGGGGAAAGTAAGTAGTATTTATACTCTATTTCTGCTTCTCTCTATTATAAATTAGAAGGATCTAGAATAGTTATTACAAATAGATGCTTAGAAATAAAGGGTAGATTTCTAAGCAGATTGCGTAGGCAATTACGCAACCTACTAGCAGATTACGTAGGTGTACACGTAACCTACTAGTAAAGGCAACGTGTCCTTAAGCTATTTATAGTAAGAAAGCTAACTCTAGATCTAGTAAAGCTATAGCTATAATAAGCACAGCTTTCTAACGCTTTCTAGTTAGGCATTCTTTAGATAGTACTTTACTAGATTAGGTAAGAGCTAAACCTAATTAGGAAAGTATCTGTATTTAGGCCTAATATATATATATTTAGGCTAAATAGCTTAAGTTTCCTTTTTAGGTAAACGCTATTCCTAGAAAGAAAAATACTTAATAAAGATTATAAGAAGAAAGTCTTATAACTTTATACCTTCTAGAAGCTCTTTTCTGCTAAGTGTGTAAAAAAGAGACTATAACACTAATTAAGAAGAAAACCTAGGTAGAAATTAACAGATTAAGCTCTATAGCAAAGCCCCTAGTACTAATATACAGGTCTACCTATAAGTTTAACTAAGATAGCTACTTTTTTAGGTATAAAGCCTAAATATATATTAAAAGAGACTTCTACGCTAAGGATTTAACTGTTCCTACCTACACTATAAAGCTTACTCCTTAATCTTTCTACACTATTATAGCTATAGCAGCTTAATTTAACCTAGAACTCTAGCAGTATAACGTTGTAGGAGCTATTCTTAATACAAGCTACTAAGACTAACCCTAGGTACTTTGTAAACTGCCTAATAGTTTCTAGAAACTAGAGAGAGTAGTGCTACTACTATAAGCTCGTTATAAGCTATAGAACTCTTTATTACTTTAGTATAAGGAGCTTTCTAGAACTTTATAAGAGCTTTAACTTATAGTGTTAAAAGAGAAGCCTTATATCTTCTTTAACGCTAAGTAGAAAATAGTTCTATAATTCTATGTAGACAATATTCTTCTTGCCTTCTACAACAATAATTAAGTGTCTACTAAGAAGCTAATAACCTTATTAATAAGTAAGTACTAGATTAAGGATTATAGAGCAGCTAAACAGTTCTTAGAAATTTTAGTTATATAAGATAGATTTGCTAGAACTATAACACTTAGCTATAACGCTAATATTAAGAACATAGCTGCAAAGGTTAATATTATAGGCAATGTATTACTTCTATTAGTATTATTGCTAGCAGAGGAGCTACTTAAGCATACTAAAGAAGCTTTAAAACAAGAAGTTAAAGCTTACTAAGAATAGGTAGAGTCTATACTCTACACAGCAATTATAATCCAAGTAGATATAGCATATACTGCTTCTTAACTCTTCTACTATTTAACTAATCTAGGAGCAGCCTACTTTAAAGCAGCTGCTTAAGTATTAGCGTATCTCTATAAGACTAAGCACCTAGGTATAATATACAGAGCTTATAATAGCAGTTAGTTGCTTATCTATAGTAATGCATTATTTGCTAATAATTAGAAGAGTTGTAGATTCTTCTAAGAGTATATCGTCTAATTGTTTAGAAGTCTAATTATTTAGAAAGTAGTACAAGAATTAACTATAACTACTTCTATAATAGAAGCTAAATTACTTCCGTTAGAGCACGTAGCTAAGAAGTTAATTACTCTAAAGCGATTTCTAACAGAACTATGTTTAGACTTAGAGGTGCTATAGAGGATCTTCTTTTACACCTAATAAGCAATATAATTAGTTTTTAAAAAGAGTAAGTAGCTTACTACCTAGCTTTGCTAGGTAGATATTTAAAATATATAGTTAAAACAAGAGTACACTAATAGAATAATTAAGCTAACAGATCTAAAAATAAGTAAGATACTAGCTAACAGACTTATAAAAGAGCTGCCTAGTAAACTTATAAGTGCTTTTTAATACACTTTAACCTATATAGTATAACATACTCTATAAGCAAGTAACTAGCACAAGTAAGTAACTAGATTTTGCTAAGACTACACTAACACTATACCTACTTTACAACATTACAGCACACAACAATAATATATTATACTATATAGTATATAGAACTAGTTTATAGTACTCTACGCATCTTTACTGCATGTTTGCGCGTTATGCCCTGTCTTACTATATGTGCTACAGCGCCTTAAAGACTAAGTGCTCCTATTAACGCGCAACCTCTTCTTTAACTTCTTCTTATTACTACAGGCCTTAAACTCCTTTAGAGTAGTTAGCTGCACTCCCTTAGCAAAGGTTAGAGTCCCTTCTTGCTATACTTGCTTCCTTTTATGTAATTTACAACGTGTAGCAGCCTTATTAGCTGCCTGTAGGTTAGCAACCTAGTTACGCACTAAAACTAGTAAATGCGCTATTAGCTCTGCGCCTTTAGTAAGCTAATTAAGAGCGTTAACTATAGACGTTAGTAAGCTATTAGTGTGTCTCTAAATCCTCTCTCGAATTAGCTTTAATTAAGACCTAAATTCTAGCGTATTGCTTAGTGTTTTAGACTCCTACGTGCTGTTGTCTATAGTAGGTAGCGTTAGTATGCGCAGCTGCACTTTAAGCTTTAATATTACAGCCTCTAGGTTAAATAGGACTAGGCTAGCACCTCTAAATCCTTTCTAGATGTTGCTTTCTATAATTAAGGCGTTAAAAGCTGCTTTAAAGCACAGCAAGAACTTAAGTTTAGTAATACGCGTAATCTTACTGCGCATTAGCTGCTTAGCTTAGCAGCTATAGGCCTTCTTTAACAGAGAAAAACAGCCTATGTTAAGTAGCTGCAGTAGGTGTAATAAGTGTAGAGGCATATATAGGGTAATAATCTTGTGTTCCTTACAGTACTAGTAGAATTTAACGAAGTTGTAGCTCTTATAGCCGTCTAGAATAAGCAGCTAATAGCTGCTAACAGTGTGCGCCTTTATATGCTTATTAAAGTACTTTAACTACTTAACTCTAAGCTTATTATTAGTCTAGCCGTTATTAGAGACATTAAGAACCTAGTTGTTAGGTATACTAGGCTCCTTATACTAGGCAGAGAGGTAGTGCTTACTAGAGAAGATAATAAAGGGTAGGATAGACTAGCCCTTTGCGTAGATGCCTTAGATAATACTAGTCTACTCTTAGTTGCCCGGCTATACTGCCTTTAGTCTCCCTTAACGCTTAGAGCCTGTAATAACAGCTTCTGTTAATATAACGCCTATTATAAAGCTAGACTTGTTAAAGTTGTAGGTGTCTTTATCTTGTATACTATACTTAGCTTTAGTATTCTCTACTAGTTAGTACTAGTCCCTAATTACCTTAAGATCCTTACACAGAGCTTTCTTATAGTTATACTTGCGATTAAATTTAACTTTAAGCTCTGGCTAGCGTTTAACAAAGTTAGCAGCCTAGTTCTTACTAACATAGGGCTAGTAGCGCTTAGCAAGCAGAGAATTAGCTATATCCTCTACATTAGCAAGCTAGGGCGAGTATCCTCGCTCGTCTAGCTTTAATACATGTTAGACAATTACCTCCTCTTTAGTACTAGTTATCCTTATTATGTTAGGCTTGCAATCGCGTTAAGAGAGCTTTCCGTCGTGTTGTTGTTGTAGGGTGCTTTCTGACACCTTATAGATAGCTGCAGCGCGTAGCACTATAAGATTCGCGTCTTGTTAAATAGCCTAGAGAGCAAGCTGTATGTCTGCTTTGTTTAACAGCCTCTTTATGTTATTTTGTTAAGGTATAATAGGCAGAGTAAAGTTTAGTGTAGTCTTAGCAAAATCCGGTTACTTACTTGTGCCGGTTACTTGCTTATAGAGTACGTTATATAATAAAAAAAGAATTGCTAAAAAGAGCTAGTTAATAGACAAAAAGAACATTTCTATTATTAAAACTAATAGAGAGGATTACTTCTTCTCTAAAGTATAGAACGCTATTAAAGTTACAAGTAGCAGCTTATTTAAGCGCATGCCTAACAGCTACAGAGCTTAAAAACCTAATAAACAGCTACTTATCTACACTCTAGAGAGGTCTAGGCATAGTAGCTATTATTAACTATTTTCTTTATTACGTAGATAGCAACGCGCAGCTTACTAAGTTGCTATATTTATAGTTAGCTATAATTAATTATTAGAGTAAGGTTACTTATAGAAGTTGTTATGCTACTAGCTACAACTAGCATATTAACTAGCTCTATTTCTAGCAGCTCTAATACAGAGTCCCTAACAAGCTATTAGTATACTATCTAATTACTTAATTTAAGATAATATACAGAGGGTAGTAAGAGTGCCTAAAGGTATAGTGCTTACAGCACTAGCTATAAGTACTTAGATCTAGGTTTTTTAGGCACAGCGTAGCTAAGCTACTTATTAGCAGCGCGTCTACGTAGTATATGTAGGGAATTAGCTAGCAGACTAGCCTTAGAGCGTCTAACAACGTAAAGAGAGGCTTAGGTAGTAGTAGTAGAGGTAGTAGTAGGGGCAAGGGCAGAGCAAAAGCGTAGGTAGTACAGGCAGCAGCAACTATAGCTATAATAGTAGTAGCGTTAAACAAGCCTATAGGCTTAATAGACAACGCGTAGTTAGCTAAAGCTAGAGTAGAAGGTAGTAGTAGCAGTAAGACAAAGTAGCTATGCAAAGCGCTAGGCGCGTAAATAGGTAAAAGTAGAGGTAGAAGCAGTAGTAGTAGTAAAGTAGAGGTAATAGTAAGGGCGCATAAGGCGTAGTTATAGGTATTAGCAGTAGTAGTGCGTATATAGTGCTTAACTTTAGATTATTCCTGTATTAAGTTAGCTAAAGGTTTAAAAGAGTAGACAGTAGAACTAGAAGAAGCTTAATTTAGACACTACCTAGTTATAAGAACTACTAAAGCTTACTAACAGAGCTATAGAGTTACTGTAACTAGGAGAGAAATAAAACAAAGCTGCTAACAATTAACTAAAAGGTAATAGAATAGAAGAAGGATTGCTAGTATATAACTAAGGAGTGTAGAAGTTAAAAAGAACTAGATTTAAGTATATATATAGTAATGTTTAATAAAATAGCTAAAGGAAAAAAGAAATTAAAAGAGTTAACAGTTTGTATAAGACACTCTAAGCCTAGTAAAAGTAAGGGTAATACTTAATTTCTTTTAATAATTAGGTGTTATATAACAACAGAACTACGCAGTTAGTTATAAAACCTTACTCTTACCTTTACCTACTAAAAGTTTATATCTACATACTTTAAATAGACAAAAAACTTTCTATAAGCAACTAGTTAATAACAAGAAGCTTAAAGTAGTTAGAAGCAAAATACAACTATAGGATAATTACTTAAGTTATATAATCGGCGCTTAGAAGGCAGATAATTTATACTAAACTATCTAAGAGGTGTGTTGCGCAGCATAAAAGCATATAGCCTAACTACTAGTTACTTAGATATTTAGCACTTATAAAATAAGTAGCTTTATAACTACTTCTAAACTTAATTTAGTAAAATTATATAATCTGTTAGTTCTCTTTGTATAGAAGTAGGCTTTATAAATAAAAAGTAAATAGTATAAGAGCACTAAAAGTAGGCAAAAGAGATAGAATAAAAATATATAGTATTAGATAGGATAGAAGATAAATCTTTAGGGTTTAAGCTTCTAAGAACTTAGGAGAATATATACGTGTGCGTAGGCTCTAAAAAGTAACTATAATTACTTAAAAGTGTTCCTTAGAGTTAGTATGCCTAAGGTAGAAAGCTTTTAATAATAGCCTTCTCTCTTCTTATAGTCTGTTCTTAACTACTAAACTCTATATACTAATGCTTGCTAGTTTAAACTCTTAAAAAACCTTTAACGTAAGAGCAAAGTAGTTAGAAGAAAGCTAGTTTACTTATTAGTATGTACTTTAATCTATTAGTTACGTTAGTATAAACAACCTCTTATAGAGTATAAATAGCACTAGTTTACTACTTTGTAGAGAACCTTACTTATAGATCTCTAAGAACTATTAACTTTAGAACCTGTAGTTAAGACTATTAGAGAGTTAGGTAATAGTTTAGTAGATTACTAAATAAGTATTTAGCTAGTACTATCCTATAGAGTGTCTGCAGCCTTACCTTAGTCCCCTTAAGAATCTAGTGCCCTTAATCTAGTAGCCTTAACCTCTAGTAGCATAGTAATAAAAGGCACAATATAAACTATATAGTATTTATAGTAGGTTCTCTATATAAAGTACCTACTACTGCACTATAGTCCTTTTAGAGTACTACTACTCTAAGTCTAAAAACTACAATTGCTTAGAAGCTAGTTTTAGGTGCAGTAATATAATACTTTAGACTATTTTTAATATAACAACTTATCCTCTATAGGTTGCTAAAGTGTCTAGGCTCTTTGTTTATAAGCTCTGTAGAGATATTATTACTCTTAGTCTAAACAACTACTGTTGCTAGGAGCGTAGACTTATATACTTAACTACTATAGTAGTTTAGTTAGATATAGCATTCTCTTTACCTAAGAAGTACTTTATAGAGTATATAGTTAGTGCTTAAGAGTTGTTCTTCTTTTATGTAAGTAGGCTTTAGGCAACACACTATATACAAGTAGCTAATTATAATAATATTAAGCGTTACTCTATACTAAGATTAATTCTATTATAGGAATCTGTTTGCTAATTATATAGTGTTAGCTATACCTTTGTTGTAAAATAAGTTAAAATTTACTCTAGACTTAGGGCTTTATAGACGTGTAGCACCTGTCCTATTAAGCGCGTATTATTCCTTACTAACTATATAAAGTTTAGGTGTTTAATTGCTTAGAAGGTAGGTAGTAAGGCAGCAGGGCGTTAGCAAGGCAGTTAATAGAGGTAAGAAAGTTATAGTATATAAAGAGTAGATATCTTAACTTCTTGTTTTCTATCTGCACCCTACTTATACTTATATACTCTCTACTCGCCTTCTATAATTATGCCTCTCCTGCTTTTATATATTAATAATGCTAAGTTACTAGACTTTGTATATACGTTACCTAACAATATAGCTCTTTAGCCTTCTCTTACTTAGTTCTAGTACTATAAGTGCGTAACTAAGCTGTCTACTAAGTCTAGCTCTCACTTTAAGAGAATAATTAAGTTATTTATATAGGTTTTTAGGCGTTCTAAGAAGTTCTGTATATACAAGAATAACTTTAGCGTACACTATAGATGCTTAGGTAGTAACGCTAGTAGATACATTAAAGTAAGTCTAGAACTATACCTAGTGCCTACTTAATACTAATCTATATAGATTGCGCTTTACTTCTACTATGCTATTACTATGCTTAACTTTCTTATTAAGTAAGCTATATACAATACAAATAAAAAGACAACTTAATAAAGTAACACTGTAACTAAAAGTAACGTTCTAGCTATAACCTAGTACTACTAGTAAAATGCTGTTAACTACGCTAAGACCTGCTGCCTTAGTGCTATTACTTACAAGGCTGCTTCTTAACATTATATAAAGAACTTAGGTTTAGGTCTAGTAGACTATAACAAAGCTTATTAGGTTTTATATAAGTATAACCTACAGTACTTTAATAAAAGTTCCTTGACTTTCTACCTTTACCTTAGCTAACTTAAGTAGGCAGCCTTAGGTACTGTTAGTTAAAAAGTAGCTTCTAATATAGTTATTAACATAGATATTAAGAGCGTGTTCTAGTAGAATAGTGCTACTAGAAGTGTAGAGAAGCGTTAGTACTACTACAGCAGTAATGTGCTTTCTACTAATAAAGCTCTAGCTGCTTTCTTCTAGCAGTTAACAATTTCTTTAACTAAGCCTGCAGCTTAGAAGACTCCTAAGCGTTATTATTAACGTAGTCTAGACTTTAAGCCTAGCCCTATAAGAAGCTTATAAGGTCTTTTTCTTTTAGGTTACTCTTCTAGATTATATATAGTAATAGATTAAATGTAAATAACTATATAAACTTCTATACCTACTCTAATACACTTAAGACCCTTATCTCCTACCTTAGATAGTTGCTAGGCTAATCTACAGACTTAAGACAGTAACTCTAGGTTAATATATTATCTACAGTTTTATAGCATAAGTATTATTCTAGAAGAACTTCCTAAGTTAACTCTTCTTCTACTAAGGTAGGTTTAGATTGCTTTAACTTATCTTAGGCCTTATTTTACGCTTATAAGTAGATTACTATAATACATTAGTTACTAATTTAAAGTACTTTTTAAGAATCTTCTTATAGTATTTAAGGTTCTCTAGTAGCTTTTAGGTAGCTTTCTTATTTAGCTAAGCTAGCTATTTTACTAGGTACTTTTGCTTATAGGCTGAAGTGTTACAGTGCTATAGAACCTCTTTAACTTTATACCTCTCTACTAGCAGAGTATCTTTTAGGATTTGCGTAGAACCTAGCTAGAACTTCTTCTCTACAAAGAGATCCTTTTATACTTTAAGTAAATATACATTAAACACTAGGTGCACTCTGTCTATTAATTGTAATAGGTCTAGCTTATAAGCTAGCTTCCTAAGCTTTTTTATAATAGTAAAGAGACTAAAGTACTAGGTGTTAAGCTTATTAAATAATTAGCTAGTTGTTAGGTTCTTTGCTTGTAGCAGTACTTACTTACCTTTAGCAAAGTATCTATCTACCTGCTTAGTGTTATACTAATAAGAATTACTCTTTTAGGCATAATCTAAGCTATTCCTTACTACTACCTATAGATTAGGCTACTGCTCTAGCTGCTTAATTACCTGCTAGCAGAGGTCTAGTGCCTTTCTACTATCTGCCTAGGCTTCTAGGGGACAGTATAGCTAGTGCTTATCTAGAACTCTATTAAAGCTCTAAGAGGTAATTCTATATACTACCTTAATAGAGGATTTTCTATATACTAAGTAAGCTTTTAAGTTATCTACGTACTCTACGTATAGTAATAAGTCTACCTAGTTATTCTATTAGTAGTTTATATAGATGCGCAGGTATGTTTCTAATTTCTAGTTCTAGTATTTTATCTGCCTATTAGTCTGTAGGTAAAAGGCTGCACTAAGGCAATAGTTAATCTTTAAATAATAGCAGATATTAGACTAGAATTAACTAGTAAACACTAATCTATAGTTTAATATTAGAGTATTAGAGAGACTATGTTTAGGAAAGCATTGCTTAAGTAATAGTTTAGCTACTCTCTAGTATATAACTGTGTTAGTTATAGGTAAATACTAGATATACTTACTAAACCTATTAACTAAGACTAGAACTAAGTTACACTTATTTCTCTAGTTATTCTTTAATATTAGTAGGTCTGTTATAAAGTCTAGGAAGTAATACTACTAAAGTGTATTAACGTAATCTACCATCGAGTTGGCTACCCCATCGAGTTGGCCACCCAATGCACCCCCCCATTACTCCACCCCTGATATCTCAACACTACCGCAACCAATTTTGATAAAAAGTAGATAGAATTAATCGCCTGATGCAGCTGCACCTTTTGTGCAGGTTCTTTTGTTGTGCCCTAGCTCGCTGCATGTACTGCAGTAGGGAATACCCCGGCTGCTACCACTAGCTGCACGCCTCTCCTTACGCCTCACCTCCCCTGCCAGCACTACTGCGTCTCTCTGAGCTACTATATCCTCTGCTTCCTCCTGCGTAAGGGTCCCCCCTCTCTGTATACGCTTCCTTTTTCAGCTTCTACGCTCAGCTGCAGCAGCGTTGGCAGCTTAAAGCTTAACAATCTCACCAGCTAAAATAGTTCCAGTGTGCACTAGCATTTCTGCACCTTTCTGTATCTACTGCACTATGGTTACAAGCGCTGTTGGAGAGGACCTAGCGTAGGTTCGAATACGGTTCTTAATCAGCGTAGATTGGGCCTGTAATTCAAAGGCGTTGCTAGGGGTCCTAGGGTCCCAGGGGGTAGTAGGCAGCAGTGGTGACGGCGTTTAAGGCTTAATCTCTAGCTTTGATAGCACCGCTCCTGAGTCTAGGGGCACCAAACCAGTGGCTCTGAATCCAGCTTTAATGTTATCTGACGAGAAAACACCTTAGTATACTGCTAGAAACGCTGCCAGGAATGCTAGCTTGTTAATATAGTTGATGTAGCTGTTTGCCAGAGCTCCTACTTCCTTCTTGTACGCACGCTTCAGGGGAGAGAAGCACCCAACGTCTAGGGGTTGTAGGATATAGGAGGCGTGCGCAGGCATACAGAGGGTAATAATGTTGTTCTCCTTGCAGATATCCTGGAATCTGATTAAGTTGTAGGACTCATAGCCATCAAGGATAAGCAGCCGGTAACTACTAACTGTACGCTGAGTGGTATGCTTAATAAAGTGCTGAAGCTAGGCAATCCCTACTTTATTAGTAGTCCAGCCATTATTAGATACAGCAATCCTCTAGTCCTTAGGATTATTGTAATACCAGGCTTAGTTGTAGTTCTTTCCTTTAAAGATAAAGAAAGGTAGGACGAGCTAGCCACCTGCACTAACGGCAGCGATTAGGGTAACCTACTTACAATTACTAGGTTAGCGTCTAATAGGGTTAAGACGAATCTCTGCTGCAGTGACCACCTTAATAGACCCCCCTACGCCTATCTAGAACCCAGTCTCGTCGAAGTTGTAGGTATCTTTATTAAGGATACCATACTTAGCTTTCACGCTAGCTACTAGCTTAAACCATAGCTTAATAATTGCAGGGTTGCTGCACAGGACCCTACAGTAGTCCCTAGGTCGTAATAGCTGAGATTTGATTTGTAGTTAACGTAAGATAAAGCGTTCCACCTAGTTGATGCCGACACAGGTGCCGGCGCGTACAGCCAACAATTAATCAGCTATACTGCGTACTTCAGCGTAAGAGGGGGCAAATCCACAAAGAGATAGGTCCCTTATACGTGCAACAAGACTCTCCTCTTTGCTCTTAGTGAGATTTGATTAGTTAGGGTGAGTATCGCGTCGGGAATGCATTCCAACGCGTCGGTTCGTCAGGGTACTCCGAGACACCCTGTACACTGAAGCAACGTGCCTAAGGCTTAGTAACGCGTCAGATTTAAGTAATTAGATCGCGAGGATTACCCTCTCTTTATAGGAAAGTAATCCTATATCTGGTTGTGGTTGCATTGTAGGTAGTTGAGAAGTTTAATAGGTCTTAGCATTAAGTAGCCAACTCGATAGGGTAGCTAACTCGATAGTAGATTACGTTAGGTATAAAAAGTAGGACTAGTAGCTCTTATAGCTTATACCTGTAGATTTCTTTTAGTTAGTATGCTATGCACTACTAAATATACTTATATACATTCTTATTTAGGTTTAGCTAATAGCACTTTTGTTTTAATAGCTAGGTAGTCTTCTTATAACTATAGTAACTTCTAATAAGGTTATTTTAGTTCTTTGTAAGAATAGTTTAGTAAAGAGTTATATCTTAGAGAATCTACACTTTCCTACTTCTGTATAGAATTCTACTAGAGTTAACTTCCTAGTAGTAGTAACTCTTAGCTGCTCTGCTTACTTTCTAACTTATTAGTAATTTATAAGCAGTGTTCTGCTTCTAAACCTATCTAATGTAGTTAGTTAGGTATTCTAGGGTGTCTAGAGTGTTTACAGATTTGCCTTACGCAGTATTATTTACAAGGTAGGTAGATAACCTAACTTATCTATTAAGGTTATAAAGGAGAGCTTCTATAATGTTAAAGCTAGGTTTATAAGCTTTAAATAAATTAGATTAACTATAGCTGTTACAGCCTTTAGAGAGCTAGTTAAGCGCTAAGAGGAACGTATCTCTAGTACCTATTAATAGGTAGAAGTCCTTAGGGCTAATTTTAGAGAGTTGCTAGAATCTTTTAAGACCTCTACTAGAGCTGCCTATTACACTAGTTATCTAATTAACATTTTAAGCCTTAGACTTCTAGATAGTCTATATTTAAAGCTTATATTAGAGTGTTAGTAGTATAGTATTACGTAGTGCCTACTGCTCTTTAATAACTAGTCTCTTTACATAATCTAGACCCCTTAATAGGCTATCTGTAGGGTTTTCTCGTCTAGGCTTATATTTAACCTTAAAGTTATATCTACCTAGCTCCTCTACCTAGCGTGCTTACTTAGAGGAGATCTTCTTTATAGTTATAAAGTACTATAGGTTGTTATAATTAGAGAAAACTTAGATTGTTAACAAGGCGTGCTTAAGGTAATATTGCTACTGCCTAAACGCCTTAACAATTACAGCTAACTCCTTATTATAGGTATACTATCTAACTAATAGACTTTAGAATTTCCTACTTTAGAACTCTACTAGCTTCTAGTGTTGTTCTATTAATACTTCTAATAATTATAGTTGTAGCAATATAGCAGCTTTAGCAAAGTCTAACGCATTAGTAAAATCTATAATTAGCTTAGTAGAATTAAAGTGTTGTAGCACAGGTACTTTAGTAAACTTCTTCTTAATAGTAGAAAAGGCCTAGTATACCTCTTTTAGCTAACTCTATAGTTTATACTATCTTATTAGACCTTTTTAGGTTTTTGCTAGCGTTTTCTTTTCTTTTTTTATTAAAGCAGAGCCTCCTAGCTCTAACTATAGCTTCTAGGCAGAGGTTATATAGTCTACTAATAGATAGGCATTTCTAGAGTAGTTAAAGATAAATCTTTAATAGAAGTTGTAAGGAGCTAACCCCTAAGAGAATTTACTAGTAAAATACAAGATAAATTTAATAGAGAACAACCTCTAGAACAGAGGTTGTAGAGTTTTTATAACCCTGTTTTAGACCTGTTAGCTCTGTAGCAGGGCTCTAGTCTATACTAAAAAGTATAAACTAGAGTAGTGCTAAGGCAGTGTACGCTAAGGAGCTAGCGCCTAGGCCTAGCCTGTTATAGTACCTCTTTACTTATCCTGTGTTTATTAACACGCTCCTAGTTAAAACAACTTTATTACCTACTCTTTACTTTCTACATTCTCTATTACACTATGTTTTAAGTCTACGTGCCTTCCTCTTATAATCCTACTACTATTTAATTATTTAACTGCCTTACCTTGCTCTATTTTAACAATAGCGCCTTCTAAATCCCTAACTACGTTACGTTCTCCTAGCAAGAAGCTGTAAGGCAAGTAAGTAAGTTAGCTTCTCCTTACTTATAGTCTACCTATATACTAACTCTATTACTTTACTTAGGCCTGCAGCGTTGCTTCTGTAGATTCTGCCTTTTCTAATACTTACTTAGCTAAAAAGGCAAAGCTTATGTTAGAAGATATTATTCTTAAGAATAATAAGATTAAAAAAGCCTTTAAAAACGCTCTAGCAGATAGTTAGGCTTAAGCTCTAGGTAAGTAGTCTCTGTATACGCAGCACGCTAATAGCTTTATAGATTCTAAAATCTATATTAACTACACACTAGCTAGCTAGGTTTATACCTTTACTTCTAGCAGCTACTCTGCTAGCTAGGCTAACTGCGTTCTTAGCTACGCTTGCTGCTATAAAGTAAGTTCCTAGTTTCTATTATTTAATACTTCCCCTTTAGCTAACTATAACCTAGGCTCTACGCAAGACTTAGAAGACTTAGAGTAAGTACTGCCTATACTTGTAGTTTACTAAGTATACCTCTATAAAGCTTCTAACTGTTCTTAAGCCTATCTAGGTAGACTTTAAGAAGTGTAAGAACCTTCTATATTATACTAAACTTGTATTCTAGCCTAACGCCTACTTGTCTACTACTAGTTACAAGACTAATTAGGCTAAGTACAAGGCTAAGGTTAATAAGGTTAAAGCTTATCTCTTTGCTGCTGTAGTCTTTAAAGAGTGCACTACTATTACTGCTAAGAAAGTAGTAGTCTAGAGTAAGACTCTAGTAAGTTATTTCCCTCTTCTTTTACCTGTTTTTAGAGGTGTTTACTAATTCCTTACTTATTATAGCTTACTGTTAACTCAACGCTGCTTACGCAATTTATTTACTTTAAGGCTAATTTCTATATATATCCTAAGCTTCTCTCTACTACTAAAAATAATAACTTTACTTAAATCCTTCTTAAGGACATTACTAACGCTACTGCAGGTAACAAGAATAATAGTAGTAGCAGAGGTTCTGTTAAGAGTAGTGCTTAGGTCTTTTTTTTATCTACAGCGTTTAGAATTTTCTAGCTAGATAATACCTAGGCTTATAGCTCTTCTTCTTTATAATAATATAGCTTCTATATAGGGCAGTCTATCCTTTATAATAAGCTAATGCAACAAATAATCTCCCTAATAAACTAGTCCTCCTCTTCTTACTTATATCTATGTCCTCTTCTTGCTCCTCTTCCTCTTCTTTTATTAGAAGTAAGAGAGTTAGTTATGCTCTTTTAGAGATTATAACTAAAACTCTAAAGGTAATTTCTTATTCCTGTTCCTCCTATCCCTTATTATAGACAGCTACCTGTCTAAGGCTTCTAGGTTCTTGTAAACATCTTCTGTTTTCTATATTTTACTAACATAGCCTTTCTATTGTACTAGATATTTATGTCTCTTACTCTCTCTTTTAGATTGTCTTTCTCTATAGGTAGAGTTAACTTTCTATTCTTTAGAGAATGTACTGTTGTTGTTAGTAATAACTAGAGGGCTAGGCTAGAAGTTGTTATTTAATTGTCTATAAAGAGGGTCCTGTAGGCATAACTTAAGCTAGTTAATATAGAAGACAGAATAGACTTTACTATTAAAATCTAGTTTAATATTATATAGAGAGATAACTTCTATAACTATAAACTTCTAGTTCTTCTAGTCTAGTTTCTTGCTTACTTAGCTGTTTAAGAACTAGTTTCCTAAATTTAGCTAGACTTTGTCCCTAACCTTTAGCTAGGGGGCTTCTCTTTAGTAAGTATTAGCTTACTATTCTTATATCTACTAGGCCTCTGTTATCTAGGCTTTAACAAAGTTAATTGTTGTAGTAAACTTCTATACTATACTTACTATAGCTTTAGTAGGTTTCTTTATATGTTACTGCAATAACTCTGCTGTTAAGTCTAGGTCTATCTAGACTAGATCTACATTGTAACTATGCTAGAGGAAGAAAGAGCTAAACCCTAGAGATATAGCTACCTGTCCTTTAATTATAATCTAGGCTATAGGCACCTAAGCAGACTAATTGTTCTAGGCCTAGTTAATATAGGCCCTTAAGTAGGCTTCTACTACAGAGTTTATATATTTAGTGCTCCTACCTGTATAGAGGTAGAAGGCTATAGAAAGTCTCTGTGTTATTTTTAGCAGTTAATATATTATCTACTAGAAGTTACTAAGAAATTATGTCTCTTAATAAGAAAAAATTGCATTAGGCAACTAGTAGTAAGCTACTACGTTAGATATAAATATGCAGGTAACTGTCTCTACTAATAAGTCTAGTAGAGAGACTAAGATAATGTTTTTAAAGAGTCTATCTATAATAACTATAAGGTTATAGTTACTTTTACTTTTAAGGTAATCTATTATAAAGTCTATAGAGATTTCCTTCTAAATTCTATTAAGTAAAGAGAGGAGTTTAAGGAGTTCTTACTTTAGTTTCTTCTATTGTTTTGTTCTTTTATAGACATTGCAGTTCTCTACATACTATTACAAGGCAGTTAACATCTCTAGCTAGAAGTAGGTCTAAGAGAGGATTTTATATTTGTTTCCCTGTTCTAAATAGCTTGCATTTAGAGAATAATAGGCATTATTAATAATCCTAGTCCTAAGAGCATTAGAGTTTAGAACCTATACGCTTCTATAGTAGCGTAGTTAGTCTCTATTATCTATAGAGCACTTAGAGAGAGAGAATTTAAGGTTAAGCTATATAAGAAACTTCTAGGCTTCTAAAGAGATAGAAGACTTAGCAAGTTAGTAAGTCTTATTATTTTTAGCAGTGTTTGCCTAAAGTATTTTAAATTTATTAATGCTGTTATATAGTTCTAAGTTTTTAACTAGAAGCATCTCTGTATATATTTATTCTAGTTCCTTATAGTAGTTCTCTTATAGCTCTTTATTTAGAGAGGTTATAGAGAAGAGTTAGTCTGCTCTATATAGTTCTAAGAAGAAAACTTATATATTGTTAGTAGAGTTATTTTCTAGGCTAGTCCTTACTACTTGCGTAAATAGTTTTAACAGTTAAAACTATCTAGCTTTAGTCCTCTTATCTCCTATAGATAGAGAGACGTTTTCTTCTTCCTTTAAGAGTGCGTCTGCTTAGTTATTAACCTTACTAGGCCTGTAGGTAAAGGTAAGGTTAAACTAACTAAAGAGGCTAGACTACTAGACGTGTCTTTCTAAGAGGAGTTAGGCTTTACAGAAATACTTTAAGTGTTTATAATTAGTAATAACTGTAAATTCTTTTAATTATTTTAGTTTAGTGCTCTATTCTTAGAGGCATTTAACTACTGCTAGTATTTTCTTATTATAATTAGTGTAGTTTACTTCTACCTTAGAGTTCTTAGCTAAGAAGTATACTACTATACAGAGTACCTTATCTCTTCTATATTAAGATAATACTCCTCTTATTACCTATTCTAATATATTACACTCTAACACTGTTTTTAAATCTATATTAAAGTTTATAGGTGCTAGTTCTCTTATAAATGCAGCTTTTATAGCATTAAAGGCTTGCTGCTAGAGTTCTCTCTACTTAAAGATTGCGTTTTTTCCTGTTAAGCGTGTAAGAGGCTCTACTATGCTAGAAAACTAGTTAATAAACTATTAGTAGAAGTTTACAAACCCTAGGAAGCTCTAGATTCTTTTTACTATCTTTAGAGGTTTTTATAACTTTATAGCAGTAACCTTTATAGAGTCTATCTAGATGCTCTTACCTACTTTAATAATACATCCTAAGTACTTAGTGCTCTTAACAGAGAACTTGCTCTTCTTTACATTAAGATATAACTCTACAGCTCCTAGCTTCTAGACAATTATCTTAACCTTAGCTTTATGTTCCTCTTAGGTAATACTAGAGAAGATTAATATATTGTCTACGTAGGCAGAGCACTATTTGTCTAAGTAGTCCTTTAGGACCTAGTTAATATACTATTAGAACGTACTTAGAGCGTTAGCTAACGTAAATAGCATTACTAGCTACTTGTAGAGTCTAAATCTTGTCTAGAAAGCTGTCTTCTATTTATCCCCCTTAGCAATCCTAATCCTATAGAAGGCTTAGATAACGTTTACCTTAGTAAACTACATTGCTTTTAGGATTTGTAAGAGAGTCTTATATATTAGAAGTAGTAGGTACTAGTCCTCCTTAGTAATTGTATTTAGCGCCTAATAATTAAAATAAAACTAAAGACCTCTACTAGGTTTCTTAACAGACACTACTAGGGTAGAAGCACTAGACTTACTAACCTAGATAAAGCCCTTATCTATGTAGCTAGTAAGTTGTTATTAGAGTACTAGGAGCTTCTTACAGGACATATTGTATAGTAGTCCCTATAGTACTATTACAGGTTTACTATCTTGTTTAATTAGCTTAATTATATAATCTATATTAGGACTATAGTAAGGTGTAAGCTTATTAGCTTCTTTCTTTATAAACATGCTAAACTTATCTTTTAGGAATCCTAGAAGAAGGTTATAAGAATCTATTAGGTTCTTCTTTCTTAGAGCCTTCTAAATATCTACTATTAATGTAGTAAACAGCTCTATATTTTAGTCAAAAGTAATGTTTCTTGTAATAATTACTCAATTAATTAATAGGACCTACATTATGTAGATGTAAGAGGCTTTATAGCCTACTAAATATCTAATATATTAGTATAGATTATTCTTGAACCTACTTCTATTACGCTCTGCTGCTGTATTCTTATTAAGGTAATATGCTCTACAGCTATAGGCGTATACACTACTCTAATCTAGTTGTAGTTTAGCTGTTCTGTGCCTAATATAGGCTAGTTTGTACTATCTAAAGTACTGTCTAAACTAGTTATTAAGTACTTTATTAGGTAATTAGAAGTTATAGATTACTATTAGACTTATTCTATGTAGATAGGCTGCAGAGTCTATAATCTCTAGCTAGAGCTCTGCTAGGATATTGGCTCTAGTCCTTATCTTTATAAACTTAGTAATTAACTCTTATTCTCTCTTCTAAGCTAATCTGTTTAGTTTGTAAGTATAGGGCAGGGAAGTAAGTATTTTAATTCCTTTCTAATCTGCCTACTCTTTATACTGTAATTAACCTCTCTATAGTTTAGTAGCTGTATTGTCATTCTAGTTAATTTTAATAATATTAAGTTAACACTTTTATTTTACCTATTCCTTAAATAGTTTAATAATCCTTATAATCTTATCTAAGCTCTTAGATTATAGGTTGTAATTAAAGAGCTTTGCTAAGTAATCTTCTTTAATAATTATTCTCTACTTATTATTTATGTATCTAGTTAGCATGTTAAATAGGTTCTATAAAATTCTGTAAAACAGCCTAGGTAATTGTTCTCTTAGACGCCTTAATATAACTTGCGTTAAGTAAGTAATTAAATCATTCTAACATTCTATCCTCTAAGTGCTGTTAATATAGACGTTTAAGCAGCTTGTGCTAATAATTAAAGTGCTCTCTGTCCTAGGTAATCTAATCTTTAATACTATAGTTCCTTACTATCTAATCTTGCTCTAGGCTTTAATAATATTGCTGTTGCAGATACGTTAGAAGTAGAGAAAGAAGAAATCTTATTATATTCTATAAAGGCGAAATTATAAGTAGTATGTAGCTTAGCTAAAATTATATTATTCTTAATTATTGTATGCCTAAGAGTGTTGGCTAAACTTAGGTACTAGATACCTAATTATTTAAGACAAGCCTTAGATATAATATTAATGTAGAAACTCTTAACTACCTTAACATTCTTTGTACTAAGTCTTTAGTTTTTAGTCTTTTATTTCTATTAAGCACTTCTTTAAGAATTCTGTTTTATAATCCTAAGACTAGAAGAGATTAAGTTCCTGTATTAAAAGTGTTATTTAGGCTAGATTATTGAAATAATCTAGAAATAAAGAGTAATTAGTTATTAACTAGATAAACTGCTCCTGCTTTGTCTAGGATAGTGCTTATAGATAAGGGTGCTTATATTCTATTACAGAGTATACTCTGTCTGTTTTTAGTTAGAAATAGGATAGATTAATAACCGCTGCTAAGATTAATCTAGGAAATTTTGCTAAGGTAGGTGCGTCTTTAGTTAATCTAGTTATTCTACTCTTCTATCTAGCTTCCTTAATCTGTTTCCTTAGCTTAGTCTATTCTAAACTGTTAAGTTATTCTATACTTTTTATTTTGTTAAAATTTATTAAGAAGATCTTTAGTAATCTAGCAGAGGTAGATTCTATAACAGCAGTCTAGAGTCTTAAGTAGTTAATTAGATTGTAAATATAAAGTTCTTTAGGTTTATAAGAGCAGCTCTTTCTATATAATCTAGTCTTTCTATATTAGTTAGAGTTTCCTACTAGAGTTGCAAAAGCTGTGTTTCCTTTACCTCTAACATTGCTAATAGCTTATTCTTAGAGTATTAGAGTACAGACCTTTAAGAGATTATATATGCTTATTAGTAGTTAATTAAAGGCTAAATCTATAATTACTTGTTATTTTATTTAGTAAGACTATTTAGGAGCAATCTTAGGAGTAATTGTATTAAGGAAATCTGTAAGGGTCTAGGCAAGGCCTAGTAAAAGATATCTATTTCTTAACCACTTTGCTAAAAAAGCAGATACAAGACAACTAGATTAACTAGTTGTCTAGATAGATAATTAATATACTAGCTTAGAAGACTAAGCTATATAAGAGGCTAGCCTAACGCCCTAAACCCTTTAGCTTCTCTCTAAGCTAGATAGGGCTAGACTCTTATAAAATCTGTAAGAGGAAGTTAACCTTTAATCTTAGTAATCTTAAATATTTAAGCCTTGCTGTAAAAGACCTGCTATTTATTAAACTACTTATCTAGTAATATCTAGCCCAATTAGGCCTTCTTAAAATAAGATTAATACTGCTGTTAAACTAGATACATTGTTTTACTATCTGTTAGAGCAAGATTATTCTTAAGGATTTAAATAAGAGCCTGTAGAGTTAATTCTTAAAAATTCAGCATCTTAATTAATACTAGAGCTATTAAATTAGCTAAAATAGTCTTGTTAATGTATTCTTAGATATTACCCAGTTTTGCTAACATATTAACCTATTTTAAGGGTGTAATCTTATATTTCTAGATATTCTTAGGATGCTTCTTAATAACAAGCTTATACGCTTCGATCTTCAGGTAATACACCTAGAGTTCTAGTTTATATTTCTCTTAATTCTTAGAAGATTAATTAGGTATACTAACAATATTAATTACAGATTTATTACTGCTTCCTAGAGTGTTTAGAACAGATAGTTTTAAGGGTTTTAGTAGTTTAAGTAGGAGTTTAGGATACTCTAGTTTCTGCTTGTTAATTGTTGCAATAGTTTTGCTATCTAGATTAATGTAATCCTATACTGCCTTGTCTCTTGTATAGAGCTTAAGCTAGATAAACTATTATAGCTAATTAGACCTATTCTTAAGGAGAACCTGTCTAGTTAAGAGTTAAGAGTTAGATTCTATGTTTAGAATTAAGAGAGGATTAGGTGTTTAAAAGTATATAATTAATCTTAACTAGCTTCTTAGCTACACAAAGTACGTAGAAAAAATTTACAATATCGTGCTTATACAACTAGGCTTATAACTATTAAAGCTGAGAGAACTAGTGCAAGTAATAAATGTGTAAAAGATATAATTAAGTTCCTTATTTTATTATTATAGTAAAGAATTACATCTATATACCTCTAGTATCTAGATTGATCTCTAGGTGTTCTAGAGAAGAAGATAACACTCTAGGATTAGGTTCTATAATAATCTAAAATATACTAGGTATTCTAATCTAGGACTCTAGCACTTATGTAACAGTTAACTTTTACTATAATAATATACTATAGTGTTGCCTTATACTATTACATGCAGTAATATAGGCTTACTATCTAGCCACTGCTAGTAGAACTCCTAGAACAGTTTTCTCCTCTCTATAACTTCTCTTCCTAACCCCTATATACGCCTTTAAATAGGAGTTTCTAGTTTTCTAAACCTTTATTAGTTAAATCTTTAGTTTTAGAAACCTTAGTAGTTACACTCTTAACCTAGACCTTCTCTAGTCTCTTAGCTAGGACTAGATTATATCTATTTATATAGTGTTCTTTCTTCCTACATCTTAAACAGCTGTTAGCAGCTCTCTGCTAGTTTAGAACTTTATAAGTTAGCTACTTTGCTTATTGTTAGTTATTAGACTTAATCTTCCTAGAGTAGACCTTAGTAAGTTCCTAGTCTATACTATCTAGGTTTGCTCTTTGTGTGTGTTGTCTAAAGGTGCTGTTTATTAGTACTACAGATCTATAGAGGTTAACCTCTGCTGCTAAGACCCTAGTTATAAGGCTTTAGAAGTTCTAGTTATCTAGAATATCTACTAACACTATCTTATCCTAGAAGTCTAGTTAGAGTATAGATATATACCTAGTCTTAAGGTTCTTTGTGTTGTCCTCTTTAGCACTGTTATAGGCTAGTTAGATAAATTCTACATTAAAAGACTTAATACTCTAGTTGCTCTTCTTTATAGTAATAGTCTAGAGTTTCTACTAAGGGCGTTCTTTGAATAAGGAGTCCTTATACTGTTTATCTAGGAAGTTCTAAAACTAGGCAGTTATACCTATTAGGTTACAGTTCTTCTATAATAAGCTAACCTACGCAGCCTATTCCTTTAGCTTATTAAATATATAGGTAACTCTTAGGATAGTTTCTTAGTCTCTTATAGACTTTAACTTATCTTTTATTTAGAACTTAAACGTTCTATACACGCGTTAGTTACTACTTAACTTACCTATATTAGGTAACTTTATACTCTTGCTTAGCTTATTGTTAATTGCTTATACAGAAGTAGAGAGTGTTATACTCTAGTTTAGCATCCTTATAAATACAACGTAGGCTTAGACCTAGGCTTTAACTAGCCTTTGTATAATCTTAACTATATCTTCCTATTATAGGTCTAGATTAGAGTCTGTAGTAGGATAGGGCTTAGCGTTAGTAGTAGTTACTACAGCCTTAGGTAGAGTTGCCTATAATAGGTAGGTAGTTAGGCGTTCTAGTACGTAAGCTAGTAGCTCCTCCTGCTATTCCTTAGGTACTAATATAGTAGCAAGGTTCTAGATTTTAGTTCTAATGTCTAATTAATTATTATTACTAGTGCATAGCGTAATACTATACTTCTCTAGACGCCTAGTAGTGTTGTTAAACAACTTACTTATTAATCCTTATTTAGTAATTAAATCTAATTATAAGGAGCTAACCTCTAAGGGAATTTACTAGTAAAATACAAGATAGATTTCATAGAGAATAACTTCTAGAATAGAGGTTGCAGAGTTTTTATAACCTTGTTTTAGACCTGTTAGCTCTGTAGTAGGGCTCTAGTCTATACTAGAAAGCGTAAGCTAGAGCAGTGCTAAGGCAGTGTACACTAAGAAGCTAGCGCCTAGGCCTAGCTTGTTATAGAAGTTAGTAAAATTAAGAAACACTTAGATATTCTTATATCTCTTAGGCTCTAGCTACTCTTAGATTGTTTACACGTATATAAGATCTATAACTACTTTATTAGGCGTAATAATAAAGCCTTAGAACTTAACTAACTTTGTTCTAAATAAGCATTTACTTGGCTTATAGAGCAACTTCTATTTAATAAGTTAATCTAGAATCTTCTTAATATAGGCTTAGTAATCGTCCCTATACTCTAAGTATATAAGGATGTTATCTAGATATACTACACAGGTACATTCTGTAAAACCTCTTAGGGATTACTAGATGTAGAATTAGAACATTACTAGAGCGTTTGCTAATCTACAAAGCATAACTAGGTACTTAAATTAGCTATACTAGGTTTTTAAAGCTATCTTCTACTTATTACCTTTCTTAATCTAGAGCCTATAATAGGCATTACGTAGATCTAGCTTAGAGAAAATAGTAGCCTTTATAAGCCTATCTAGCATCTTATTTACAAGGAGATTAGAATACTAGTTCTTAATAGTAACCTTATTAAGGCCTTTATAATCTACAAAAAGTTGTAGTATATAATTAGCTTTTAGTATAAATAGAATAAGTGCTCTAGTAAAAGACTTACTTAGATATATCTAAGCTTTTTTCTGTGCTGTATTAAGGTAGGCATATAGTATCTCTAACTCCTTCGTAAAAAGGTTGTAGATAGGCATGTTTAGTATCTTACTCTCTAGCTTAATATTAATAAAGTAATTATAATCCTAATGTAGGGCTAATATACTAAACTTATGTCTACTAAATATAAACTACTTATAGTGTAGCTTAAGAAGAACATACTTTAGCTCTTTAAATTCTAGTTTATTATTTACAAGGTTCACTAAAGAGTAGTCTTGATTACAATTTAGAAGAACTTAGGCTATGTCTATAGGTAGCATCTTAGAGTGTTAAGAAAGCTTATAGATAATACTTACTCCTATACACTTTTCTATATCTTTAGAGAGCTATACTAGTTCTAGCTACTGCATAACGTAATGCTAAAAGTAATTTACAACTTTAAGCATTTTATTCTAGAGCTAGATAAGTTTTTTACTATAGAAGTTCTCTGCATTAAAAACAGTGTCTCTACTTAGCCTCTAGGCTAATAGTTGTCTACTACCTTCCTAGTTACTTTCTTATAGAGTGTTAATTGTCTTTTTTAGAACTTAGTATACTAGGTTACCTAGGTGCATTAGGTACGCTCTCTCTCTTAGTTCTATAGAGTAGAATAGACTCTTAAGGTCTTAAAGAGATATAGTAAATGCAATGTAGGTTTATTTCCTGTTAGTTTTAGGCTCTAGTTATAGTTAGAAGATGTTAGTAACTAGGGCTATTCTCTTTCTAACTATCTTATTAACTAGGAGTTACTGTTGTTATTTCCTTTACAGTAAAAGTTATAGCTACTATAGTTCTTCTAGTAACTCTTCTAATTACTCTAGTCTTTGTTTAAACTCTAGCTATTATTACTGTTATTAGACTAGGTAGCTACTAGGGTGCTCCTACTCTAGCTGTAGCATAGTGTACCTTTACAGCTAGCATTCTTTTTATTTCCCTTCTAATTAGAAGATATAGCATTTTTCTTACTATATTTAGTATTATTACTCTTATAGGCAACTATAGAGTAAGCTACTATTTCTACCTTATAAAGAGCTTATTTAAACTTATGCTATTGTTAGATATTATCTTAACTTCTGTTACTCTAGATCTCTTATTAGAGGTAAAGCAGGGCTTAAGACTATACAAAAGTAATTTTTAATTTATAGTTCTTAGTACTATTATTAAACTTAAAGAAGCTATATAGTAGTAGTAACTTATCGTAATTTAATAGTATTAGAAAGATATTAACTATATTACCTTCTCTCTACTTAATATTAAAGACCTTAGCATAGTTCTTATACTTAGTAAGAATAAAGTCTTATACAAGTTGCTCTTCTTTTGCCTTAAAATTAGACTATAACTAGATTAATCTCTAGTTAATTTGTTAGTATTAGTTTGTAATAGTTGCTAAACTAAATAGTACTTATAGCCTAGTAGGTTCTTATAATAGAGTTTTCTAGTACTTAAGCGTATTAGAAGTCTGTCTTAATGTTCTTAATCTACTAGTTAACCTACTGTAGTAATAGAGCTCTACTCTTAGTACCTAGCTTAGGTTTAGGTTAAATGTTATTTAACACTTAGATAATTTTTCTAGCCTTATTAAAGGCTAGCTAGGTAGATTCTAATACACTAGCAAATAGGTACAGCCTAGGTCAATGTTAGGTACATTACGTAAGGTACTCTACTGTTACAATCTCTTTATATCTAGCTAATTGCTAACACTTATAAGCAACATAACAGTACAGGTTAGCACTATAATTACAACTATAGGCTAATACAGCACAGTTCTATTACATGTTACGTAACAAGCTTACTCCTTAGCAGTTAAGCTAGGTAGGTTACACGTAACAGCTTACGCAGCTTACGTTAAGCTTAGTAAGCTACAGCTTACACAGCTTACGTTAAGCTTAGTAAGCTCTTACAATTGCTATAGTATATAGTCTATAAGAACATAACCCTTATAGTTTGTGTTTAACCTTATTAATTAACTTTGTTATTAGAATATCTTAACCCTACTTACAAAACAAATAGTCTACTCTATACTCTTTCTTGCAAACCTAAGTAGCTAAGGTCTTAGACGCATACTACTTACCCTCTAGGCCCTCTGCTCTTGTATTTATCCTTAAGACCTAATTAAACAATTACTTACAGACTTTGTCTAAAGTGTAAAACTTAACATTTTAAACACCCTTAAGATAAGTACTTTAGGAACCTATGCTACCCCTAGCAACTCTATATCTAGTAACGTTAACATAGATGCAACTGTTACTACTAGCACTATAAACGTTAATAAGCCTAATCTCTATTATAGAAAACGCAACAAGCTTAATAACTAGCTCCTCTAGTAGAACCTCTTCTTTACCTTCTAAGGCAAGAAGGTCCCTAAGATTAAATAAGTAATTCTTGTAGCTAGTTACATATAAGAAAAGGCGTTTACCTAGATTAAGCCCTTTATGCAACAACACTAAGCAGGCAATGCGCCTAAGAAAGTAGACAAATAGATAACAGACTTTAACCTATTTAAGGAAAAGATTAAACTAATCTTTAGAGTCTCTAATAAACCCTACCTTGCTTAACGCAATATCTAGAGAATTAGACAAGACAAGTTAGCTGCTAACTACGCTGCAGAATTTCAGCAGCTTACTACTAACACTAACTAGAACAACACTGCGCTAATTACTATGTTTTAATAAGAACTAAAGCCTAAAGTTAAGAAAGAACTAAGACGCACTAGCGCTAGTACAGACACCTTAGATAAGTTAATTAACAAGGTAATTAGCATTAACACTAAGCTATATAAGCTTTAGATAGAATTAAGAGATAACTCTAGGGCGCGCGTTGTAACTAAGGTTAACAACTACCTACTACTACATAACTAGTAGCGCAACAACCTAAACTAAGGAAATTAGGGCAACTGCAACAACTACTAGTCTAACAGTAGCAGGCGCACTTATAATAATATACAGAGTAGATACTACAGACCTAAAGCTATAGACCTCTTAAACCTTAATAAAGGACTAAGCCTACTAGGACGTTAGAACAAAAAAAGTAAGGGAAGCAACAACTTAGGTAATAAGAATAGTAAGACCTGTTATAACTATAGTAAGACAGGCTACTTTGCTAGAGACTGCTATATAAAGAATAAGGTTCTTTAGCAAGTTAAGATACTGTCCTGTTGTTACAAAGACACAGATACTAGTAATAAATAGAAAGTAATTACTAATAAAGTAGGACAACTTATAGAAGATCTAGAGTCTAGTTCTAAAAATAATATAGAATACATCGTGCCTCCTAAGCGCGCAGCAACACCTTATAAGAAATTGCAAGAATATTAAGACAACATAAACAACCTCCTAGATATAACAGGAAGAACTCTAGCTTAGGTTAGATCTAAGTTAGCACGCTAACACTGCTACAAGGGATACTACTGCACTTAATAAGAACTAGAGCGTAATAAAAATAATAATGCATACTACAACATATGCTAATCCCTTATATACTAACTAACACTGCTACTTAAGCATGTTAGACTATAATGCAGTATTAACATAATAATTAGAGAACTAGAAGCAGACCTTAATAACTGCTAGCGTACTGTTAATAAAATTAATAATAAATTAGAGGAAGAAAACTAGTGTAACTAAGAACTAGGACGCACACAGAGATAAATAACAAGCTAGCTACCTTTAGCTACTGTTAATCCTTACACATAGTACATTCTAGATTTCTATAACCCTAAATACGTAAACCTTTTATAGACTGTATATAGAGATAATAGATGCGCAACGTACTACAAAGACAAGTTAGAAGCAGGATACTTTTTCTTACCCTGTAACTGCTGTTCGGTATAATAGTACAAGTGCACTAATAGCTTTTGTAATATTTATTTAATTAACAAACATAACTACGTTGTCTTCTCTAGAGACAGCGATCTAACTGCAGCAACGTAGATATAGCTGCTAATTAACAGCAACTGCTTTAACAAACACTAGCAGTTATGCCTTAACTCTAGATGCTAAAAGCACTAAGGTGTAAAAGAGTTTAAAGGATTTAGAACAGATAAGAAGTCTTTTTTAGAAGGACGACTAAGGGCACCTAGAGTCTTGCTATTAACTCTATTAGGACCTATAACCTTATTAAGCTCCCTATTATATTAAATAGGAAAAAGCTATTAGCACTCTTAGACTTAGGAGCATAAGGGAACTACGTTTCCTTACGCAGAGTATAGCTAGCTAGACTACGCCCCTTACGCAAAGAAAACTCGTATTAGCTCTAAGTAGCTAATAGAGAACTAATGCTAAGAGAAGCAGTTATAACGCACGAAGTTGAGTGTTAACCCCTCTAGATATAAGGACACTATAAGTTGATATTACTAGACGTCCTAAGTACAGCTACTTATAATGTTATATTAGGATTACTATAGTTATAGAAGTATAACCTACAGATTAATTAGAAAGATTAACAGCTTTTGTTTAAAGGATGCAGATGCGGCATAACTGCACGCTAGCCTACGCAACCTACGCTAGAGTTAGTAGATAAGAAGAAGATTAACAACATCTCTTTAAACTATTAGACGCGCTAAGATAGAGCAGTTAATTACGCAGACCTAGAGAGCCCTACTACAATAATTAAGAAGTAAAACAGTGCACCTCCTGCTATACTAGATGTGTACTGTTAGTACGCCTAGATGTTTAAAGAAGAGCTATCTGCAAAAGCGCTACCTAAACACTAATCTTAGGATTGTAAGATTAAGCTCTAAGAAGGGAAAGAACTACCCTTTAGGTCTATATACTAGTTATCTAAGAAAGAACTTAAGATACTAAGAGATAATATTAAGGAAAACCTTGCAAAAGGATTTATTAGAAAATCTAAATCCCTAGCAGGATTCCCTATTCTATTTATACTAAAGAAAGACAGTAAACTACAACTTTGCATTAATTACTAAAAACTTAACAATATTACTATTAAGAATTAGTATCTGCTGCCTAATATAACGGGACTATAAGACTAGTTATTAGGAGCGAAGTTCTTTACTGCACTTAACTTACGCAGAGCGTACAACCTAATACGTATAAAGAAAGGTAAAGAATAGAAAACAGCGTTTAGAACCTGTTACAGACATTACAAGTACATAGTTATGCTATTTAGGCTAACTAATACACTAGTAGTCTGCTAGGCTCTTATTAAAAATATGCTGTAAGCACACCTAGATATTACTGTAGTAGCCTACCTTAACAATATCCTAGTGTATAGTAAGATACTAGAAGAATATAAGGTCTACGTATAATAAGTGTTAGAATGCTTAGCAAAAGCAGACCTTAGGCTAAAGCTAGAGAAGTGCGAATAGCACAAGGATAAAGTAGAGTTCCTTAGCTATGTTGTAGGAAGGTACAGAGTTAAGATAAGCGAGATAAAGATACAGGTAGTAAAGGATTAGCTAACACCTAAAACTGTTAAGAACATTTAAGAGTTCCTTAGGTTTGTTAACTTTAACTAACGCTTTATTAAGAACTACTTTCTTAGGGCCTTACTGCTTACTAAGCTTACGCAGAAGGACGTACTATTTAAGTAGGAACAAGCGCAGAAAGACGCATTTTAGTTACTTAAATAAGCATACGTAGAGCTACCTACTATAATTACATTTAAGAGCAGAAAGCTGCTTTAACTTAAAACTAATGCCTTAGATTTAGTATTAGGAGTATGTGCAACTTAGGAACAAGATAGCTTATAGCACCTAATTACCTATTACTTACGTAAGTTTATAGGACCTAAAGAACGCTATAATATGCACAATAAAGAACTCTTAGCAATTATATTAGCTCTAGAATATTAGTAAGTTTACGTAGAAAGTTGTTTAGACCTTACTATCTATACAGACTACAAGAACCTAGTGCAGTTTACTACAACTAAGGTACTTAATTAGAGACAGGTTTGTTAGGTAGAACTACTAGGCTAGTACAAGTTTAGGATCCTGTACACGCTAGGAAAAGATAATAGTAGAGCTAATATACTTAGTTAATAACACAACCTTGCAGGAACTAAGACAATTAACAAACACGCTATACTTAGAGTTAATAACAATAGATTGTTAAGACTATTACAGCAGCTTAATAATATAATATAGGTTTAAGCAGAACAACGCATCCTATTAGAAGTACTAGAAGAATTATAGGAAGAAATTATAGCTATTTACTATAATAACCTGCTTTACAGACACCCTAGTATTATAAGGACAATAGAACTTATTAAGAGATACTATAAGTTCCTAAATATAAAGAATAAGGTTACTAAATACATTAAAGATTATGTAGATTGCTAGAAGAATAAGCATAGTATACACACTAAATACAGAAAGGCACAGGCAATAGAGCTACCTACAGCCCCTTAGATAAACATTATAATAGACTTTGTTACACAGCTGCCTATCTCTAAGAACCCTGTTACAGGATATAGCTACAACTTAATCTTTGTTGTAGTAGACAGGTTTATAAAAGCTGCAGAAATAATATCCTTCTAACACAGCTATACTGCAGAGCAGCTTGCTTAAGTATTCCTAGACTAAGTTGTTAGGCATTACGGTATTTCTAAATTAATTATTAGCAATAGAGACAAGCTCTTTACGTTAAACTACTAGACTACGCTGTTAGCAGCTATTAGTACTAAGAAGAAGCTATCTACAGCTTATTATCTGTAGATAGACAGACAAACTAAACGTACAAATTAGACTATAGAAACATTTCTACAAATATACAGCAACTAGCAGCAGGACAACTAGGTCTTACTGTTACCTATAGCACAAATTGTATACAACAATAAGTTATTAGAAGTAATAGGCGTAATGCTGTTCTTCTTAAATTATAAGAGATACCTAAATCTCTTTACTAGAGCACTAGATACGCTAGTACAAACAGAATTAGCAATCTCCTTAGTTTAGAAACTAAAGGAAGTATACAAGAAAACGCTAGAAAACATTAGCAAGGCTTAAGAACAAGCAATCTCTTATGTTAACTAGAAACAAAAAACAGCACCTTAGCTAAAAGAAGAGGATAAAGTCTATCTCTTTATAAAAAACCTTTAAATACAAAGACCTATAAAAAAACTAGATTATATTAAAGTTAGACTATTTTTTATTTTAAAGCAGATAAGCCTAGTTAACTATAGACTAACTCTGCCTAAAGATGCAAAGATTTACCTAGTGTTCTATATATTACTGTTAGAACTAGCCAACTCTAGAACGCTAATCTAGAAGGACTTCTACTACTAGGTTAATATTAACAACAAGTAGGAAGTTAAAAAAATAATACAACATTGTAATATTAGCAACAGCAACAAGTACCTAGTTAAATAGTTAGGCTACTTTAAATTAGAAAATACATAGGAACCTATAATAAACCTTAAAAACTGCTAATAACTTCTAAACTAGTTCTAAAGTTCGCAGAAGTGTTAATTAGGTCTAGAGTTAACTACATAGCAGGAGAATACCCTACTAATACGTCTGCAGCAGGACAGTTAATCTTCTTAGCTTAAACGTCCTTACTAGACTCTTCTAACTTATTTACTAGGCACTTAGCCTTCTTTGCAGCCCTATCTTTTGCTTAGGCTAGAATTTTCTTATTCTGCAACAGACGCGCAATTACGTCTAAAAGCAACTTTTTATCCTCTTTAACTTTCTTTTTATATTTAGCTCTAGTCTTATCTAAAGACTTCTAGGATAGGTTAACGCATAGACGTCTAACACAAACGTATTTAGCGCACTTTAAACAATTTAACAAAGGTATAACAAAACAGTCTTAACTAGCAGCAAAGCAACAATTACAAGAGATAGGCGTAATAGAGTTGTAGCAACAGATTTTAATATTAAGACGCAGACGCTTTTAGGATGCAGAGGACATAATAATGCTACAGGAACTAAAAGTAGCAGGGCACTGCTTATAAAGAACAGCTAATAAGATTTAAGATAAATCTAAGAAAGAGGGGGGATAGTGTTATAATCTCTTTATATCTAGCTAATTACTAACACCTATAAGCAACATAACAGTACAGGTTAGCACTGTAATTACAACTATAGGCTAATATAGCACAGTTCTATTACACGTTACGTAACAAGCTTACTTCTTAGCAGTTAAGCTAGGTAGGTTACACGTAACAGCTTACGCAGCTTATGTTAAGCTTAGTAAGCTACAGCTTACGCAGCTTATATTAAGCTTAGTAAGCCCTTACAATTGCTATAGTATATAGTTTATAGGAACACAACCCTTATAGTTTGTGTTTAACCTTGTTAATTAACTTTGTTATTAGAATATCTTAACCCTGCTTGCAAAATAGATAGTCTACTC
The DNA here is from genome assembly GCA_004011705.1 of Ascochyta lentis. Taxonomy (NCBI): domain Eukaryota; kingdom Fungi; phylum Ascomycota; class Dothideomycetes; order Pleosporales; family Didymellaceae; genus Ascochyta; species Ascochyta lentis. The sequence continues at coordinate 1,146,615 of RZGK01000023.1, read as the reverse complement.
TATACTCTTCCTTGCAAACCTAAGTAGCTAAGGTCTTAGACGCATACTACTTACCCTCTAGGCCCCCTACTCTTGTATTTATCCTTAAGACCTAATTAAACAATTACTTACGGACTTTGTCTAAAGTGTGAAACTTAACATCTACCTCTACCTAGCACCTACCTACACTAACCTCCTGCTAAGAGGGCTAAGGTTAGGTAGGGTCTATATATAGTAGGGGTAGGTGTAAGGCAGGGTCTATGTATAGTAGGGGTAGGTATAGAGTAGAGTCTATATATAGTAGAGGTAGGTATAGAGTAGAGGCTGTATAGACTAGTAGTAGTAGTAGGGTTAGGGCTGCACAGACTAGTAGTAGAGGTTAGGTATATTACGTAATAGTATATATATACCTAAGAAGCTGCTTCTTTACTTCTAATTTAGAGTATAGAGTTTAAAGATTTATTACACATATTTATTATAGTAGCAATAATAGATTATATATAAGTGTGTATATTAGATAATCTAATTATATAAGAACCTAGAGTACCTGTATATAAGCATAAACTAACTTAGTATATCTAAATAATTAGAGAGTTTAAGTAAGAAGCTTTTTATAGTATTACCTAGCTAGAGACATGTTCTTACTTATTATAGTTACCTGCTTAGTATAAATAGTATTTAAGTTAATATCTGTTTATATCAGCTATATTTTTCTAATATAGAGCTTTTATATACCTTTAAAGATACTAATAAGAAAAGATTTAGTAGCTTCTTAAATAGACTGTAGAGCTACAGCTCTAAACTACACACTACTTAGGCATTCTTACGTAATTTTACAAACTAGGCGTAAGAATACTACCTTAGAAATAATTATGTTAGTAGACTTCTAGTATTAACAGATTTCTTAAAGTGCAATAGCTATAGTAGAATTAGTAACTGAATATAATACAAGACTATAACAACTTACTGCTAGATTTGTTATAGTCCTTAGCTCTAACTGTTATAGGTGTTATAGCAGGCGCCTTATAGGCAGCCTTAGTAGCAAGCTGTTTTCTAATTGCTTTGCTGCTAGTTCTAGCATTACCTCTGCTTTAGGTTAGCTTTGCTTTGTTTATACAGCCTCTAGCTATAGCGCTAACTATAATAGAAGGCTGTAATAATAGAGAGCTAGTATAGAAGAGTTGTTATAGTATAGTTGTCTGTAGTAGTATAGTTGTAGAAGAAGAGTGTAGTTATAGATAGAGGAAGGTAAAAGTAGGATTTGTTAATAGTTAAATTAGTTAATACGCGCGTAGAGGTCTGTGCGCTACTAGAGATTATTATATTATAAGTACTTAAATTTAGTATATCTATTAGCAGTGTGCTAGAACTCTAAGCCTGTAATAAAAATCTGTAATAACTTATTAGCTTATAGAGCTAAACGTAAGAAGTTATCTTATTCTATTCTTAACCTAATATAATAAATATTTGCTAATCTGCAGTAGTTTGCAGCACTAAGCAAATTTTAATGTTTATACTTAGGTTTACGCCTAGTAGAGCTGCTGCCTAGTATAAGAATACTAAAATCTAGTGTATATAAGGGGGACTTACAACACCTATACACAGAGAAGACTGTAATAATAATCTATAAAAACTTATAGGTAGCATAAAGACGCTATACGCATTCTTCTAATACTAAGTGCATTAAGATTAGAGCTATATATATAATATTATAACTATTATAAAAAAATACTGTTATATCAGCGCTAGCAGGATAAGAGGGCCTTAATTACGTGCTATCTAGCAAAACACACTTACCTAGAGCTTACTAGCACTATAACATAACTACTAATATTACTACATACCTATACTACTATACTACTCTTCTCTTTCTACGCAAGCACTATGTTATTACAGGCCTCTATTATAGTTAGCACTATAGATCTTAAGCCTAAGGATATTAAGAAGGAAAAAGAAGATAAGATAACAACTTTAGTAATTACTACAGGCACTTTTATACTACCTAGCTTTACTACTAAAGAGTAAGATAAGCTTATCTAGGTAGTTATTACAGCCTATTATAACAGTTAGCGCTAATAATAATAGGGGTTCTACTCTTAGTATAATAAGATTAATTATGTCCTTTACTTCTAAGGCTAAGCTAAATCTGCAAGCTAAAAGATTAGCACTATAGTCCTGTTTAAAGGTAAACTTAGTAACAGTACCTACGCAATTTAGCAGAGAGACAGAGCTGCAAGCCTTACTATAGAGAAGTTAGCTATTAAGAAGGCAGAGAATGCTAACTAGTAAGTAAAATTCTAAGCTAGGACAAGGTTATAACTACTACTAGCTTATAAGTTAGCAGCTTTTAAAACATAAGCTGTAATAGTAGCTAAGGCTAAGAAAGATATTACTTAACAACACTTTAAGTTAGGTACTAGTAGTAAGTTATTACAGCTTTTTATTATAAACATGTACTACCTCTTAATAGCTAAGTAGCTTTAAAACAAGCTAGAGGCTGTCTATAAGAAGTAGGATAGTCTAAAGTATAAAATTAATCTTTGTACACACTAGATAGCCCTTAGCAACTGTAGAGAAGTTACTACAGATAAGCTAGTAACTAGCAACACTCTCTAAACCTAAGGCTAAGGCAAAAAACAGCTCTTTTCTAAAGGCAGCGTGCTTAAGAAGCTACTTTAGTAAGAGTATAAGCAGGGTCTTTAGAAGCTTACAAGTAACACTTTTAAGAGCAAGAAAGAGAAAGAAGAGTAGATTACCTTCTAAGATTAGATATTGCTAAAGAGCATAGTAATTATAACTAATAATAACTAGGAGTAAGTTGTTACATTCTATTATTAAATCTACTTACTAATTATATTAGGGAAACTAATCCTCTAGATCTCTTAGATAGGATAGACAGTAATATTTAGCTTATAGGCTACTGCCTGTACATTATAGCTTCTAACAAAGATAAGTATAAAAAGGAGATTAAAGAATCTAATACTAAGCTTAAAGAGTATTTTTAGTCTATGCTAAATAAGTATAAGACTAATAAGCAGTTCTACTAGGTAATAGATAAGGCAGATAAGGCAGATAATGCAGATAATAATAATAACAAGATAGAGATAGAGAGTAACTAAGATTAGATGTGCCTCTAGCGTTATAGCCTAGTATTACAGCTAATTAACACATTTAATACCTGTTACACAGACTTCTAAGATATTTATATCTTTAAATTTCCTTATTTCTACCTAACTAACAACTTAGTACAGTAAATTAAATCTATATTTAGCTCTTGTTCTGCAGATAATTACTAGCGCTTTTTCTAGACCTTATATTTCTAGAGTTATAGCTTCCTCTTCTATAAAGCCTTCTATAAAGTAATATGTACATCTTTTTTACCTCTAAGCTTATTACGCAAATTTCTTACAGCTTTTTATTATATATGTAGCATTACTATCTCTAAACTTAGAGTTCTCTTACCTTAGCCTACCTAAAATCCTTTTATTCTATACCTTTTTACGTTATTAACTTGTTAAAGGTGCTTTTCTAAGTCTAGTATCTCTTCTTAAGTAGCTACGTTCTACAGACCTAGATTACTAAGAGTAACTTACAGCCTAGAATAAGTAGTAGAGAAGTATAACATAAGGAAGTAATCCTACTAGCAGAAAACTAAAAACAGGATACTCTATCTTGCTTTAGCAAAGTCTAGAAGTACTATAGAGAAGTAGCTAAGATAGAAGATAGTTACCTACACGTTTACTGTTATAACTGTAGCTAAGCACTCTAGTACCTAGCTATAAAAGCTGTTAGGACAAAGTAACTGCTTTAGTACCTTAAAACTTAAGCCTGCAGAGAAACTAAAAGTCCTACTTATGCTTTACTAGACCCCTAATTACGTCTACACACTACACGCTAAAGAAACTAGGATTAGTCTTCTACTATTCTAGGATACTCTTATCTAGCTTTTAAAGAAGAGCTTGTTTACTTTGTTATTAACAATAATATCCCTTTTTAAGCTGTTAAGCATCTTCTATTCTAATGTTTTATCTGATTTCTTAGGCCTAAGGCTGTAATAATTACCTGTTATAAATTTAGCTAGATGTTCTAAGCTTAGTTTAAGGCTGCTAAGGACAGAATTCTCTAGAATCTTAGATTAAGTACTACACTGTCTATTGCATTAGACGTCTAGATAGCAAGCTATTACCTAAGTTTCCTAGCTATAAAGGGCTACTATATTAATAAGAGCTAGAAACTATAAGAAGTTCTTTTAGACTTTATTCTAATGCGTAGAGTAGAAAATATACCAGCTCTTCTATAGTATAGTAAGTTCTCTAATTCCTACAGAGAACTAAAACATTAAGACGTCTGTTAGGTGTTTATTGTAACAACGTAAGTAATAACAGCACTTTAACACAGTTCTTATAAGGGTTGCTAGAAGAGCGTAATATTACCTAGGATAAAGAAGAGAACACTATCTCTTATCTTACATATATTATTAATCTTATTATATAAGACATTATACTACATCTTAGGCTTAATATACTAGAAGAGATAGAGAATGTAAAAAGACTACAGAGACGTTATATTTAAGGTAATACTAAGAAAATATCTGTTCTAAACTCTCTCTGCAAGGTATTTATTCTTTATTATATATATTTATTACATTCTAAGTGCTATACAGATCTAAGCTATCTGTATTACAATAGACATTTTACTACAATAATTTTAAAGATTTCTTTATACTACAGAGTAATTTACTAGCAAATTAACAACTGTTAGTTATCTAAGATGTTAAGACTAGGTAGAACTCTATATATTATATGTGTATACGTGCACTTAAGCTCTAGCCTTATATTAATAAATAGCTAGAGCAAGAAATTGCACTTAAGGCTACTAGTTGTAAAGAATGTACTTCTACTTATATTAAGAGAGCAGAAGCTAATTTTAAAGACCTTAAGAAACTTTAACTTATAGTAAATAAGTAGTAGCACCTACAGGCTGTTATAAAAATGCTACAACAATTTAAAAAAGCAACTAATTCTTTAAGCAGGACTTAAAGACTGTAAATTCTATTTATCTAGATAATGTACAACTAACTGTTTAATTACCTAGATTAGATAATCTATAAGGTTAGTAACAACTTTAGTTAAGCTAATAACTTAGAATAGCTTAGAGTTGTAAAGGCAGCTGCAGAAATAGGTACTATAAAACTGCCTAAGTACTATTAAAAGATAGGTAAGAGTTAAGGTTTCTTATTTAACTATACAACTATCTTAGATCTAACGCAGAAGCTTACTACGTATAAGGTAAAGTTATTACAGTTAGTTATTACAGTTCTCTACTAACTGTCTGCCTAGGACAACACCTAGGACCCCTAAGATAAATATATATACTAAGACTAATTCTTTAACTTTATAGCGCGTTATAACAGTATTAGTTCTAGTAGCTCTACAGTAGTATAAAACACTCTTTCTTAGTAATTTAGAGAAGATAATTAGTTCTAAAGGCTAGTAACAACTACCTAGTAAGCTAGCAGAAGCTTCTTAAGTTTAGGTTTATCTAATAAGAATAGGTATTAAACTTAGTAAGAAGGTAAGGCCTATCTTAGCACTTCTTCTGTTTAACTAGTAGAAAACTTTAATCTGCTAGAATAGTAGAAGACAAATACTGTAAATTACCTATAACTTACTTATGTAGTAAAAGATGTACTTTTAGTACTACTTATAGAAGTAGGAGTTAAGCAAGTGTTTAATACTATAAGAGATATAACTAGAGATTAACAGTATAGGCTTAAGGCTATAAAGATACGCTAGATTATAATTCTTAAGGATTATTTCTCTCTAGAGCAGTAGCAAGAGAGAGAGAAGAGAGAAGAAGGCCCTAAAATAGATAAGGTAGAGAATCTTTTTAAGCTACCTACTTGTTCTAGTGTAGATATAGAGGATTGCTCTAGTGCTAATACAAAGGTTTATTTAAGTAAAGATACAGATAATTGTATAAGTAAAGATAGAGAGGTTATAGATATAGAAGATAACAGCAGCAGTGCTAAGAAGAAGCCTCTAGTAATACTATCTTAGTAAGAAGTAAGACCTTAGAAAAGAGCTAAGCTAATACAGTACTAGTAAATCCTAGATTTATAGTTATAATAAATAGCTATTATAACTTTCTCTCTCTATAAGTGTAATAAATAGCTATAATAACTATCTGTTACTGTAAATATAATAAATAGCTATAATAACTATCTCTTACTATAACTTTAATAAACTATAACTATAATAAATAGCTGTAATAACTATTACTTACCTTATACTAGTCCTCTAGTACCTTTACTACTTATATTAGATGTATATATTTAACACTAGGACTAAGATAAGCACACTACCTACTTCTACCCTACTCTACTCTACTCTACCCTTACTACTAGTCTGTGCAGCCTCTACTCTGCCCCTACTACTAGTCTGTACAGCCTCTACCTTGCCTCTACTCCTAGCCTGTGCAGCCTCTACTCTGCTCCTACTCCTAGCCTGTGCAGCCTCTACCCTACACCTACTACTAGTCTGTACAACTCTTCCTCTACTCCTACTACTAGTCTATACAGCTTCTACTCTACACCTACTATACCCTATAGTACGCTGTACCTATTTGCTAGTGTAGATTTTAACTAGTTACTACTTTTAGTTAAGCCTAGGGCTTATAAGGCTTATTTAATTTAGTTCCCTAAGATAGTAAGTTTAGCCTTAGTAGCTCTAGTAAGCTCTGCCTTAAAAAGGGTCTTTAGAAGTTGCTTAACAAATAGAGGCTAGCCTATAGTTAGGATAGCTATAGGTTCTACTCTAAGCGCTCTAGTAGTAGATAGAGGGTCTAAATTTCAACTACTTACTAGGTTTAACTAACTTAGATAGGATAGTATAATTATTAGAAGACTAGTAAAGCTAGAAGCCTGTTTATCTCCTACTTCTATAGAACCTAACACTAAGTTATTAGATATACTAGGCGTTGTATTAGCCTAGGGCATGCCTAGTAGTAATAAGTTTACTACTACCTTATATATAGAATACCTCTAGGCATCTGTTAGGATGCTACTAGGGCTAGGCTATTCTAAGCCTAGTGCGTTATTATTACTAGTAGCATATTAGCAATATTAATTTCTAACTATTATAATAGGTATAGAAAAAATTAGATATTTCTTAACTACTTCTTCTAAGAAAGAGTATAAAGAATTTAAATTGTAAGAGCACTGCAGGTATACAAGAGGAATAGAATATAAATATGTAGTACTAGATAAAATAAAAGACAATTTCTTAGAAGTTAAGCTTCTAAGGATTTAAAGGAATGTATATATATATATAGGCTCTAAGAGGTAACTATAGTTGCTCTAAGGTATTTCTAAGAGTTAGCATGTCTAAAGTAGAAAGCCTCTAATAGATAGACACTAATTAAATACAATTTATTAACTAAGTAATGTAACGGGCTAGGCCTAGGTGCTAGCTCCTCAGCGTACACTGCCTCGGTATTACTCCGGCTCGCGCTTCCTAGCATAGACTAAAGCTCTGCTACAGAGCTAACGTGTCTAAAACAGAGTTATAAAAACTCTGCAACCTCTGTCCTAGAGGTTATCCTCTATTAAATCTATCTTGTATTTTACTAGCAAATTCCCTTAGAGGTTAGCTCCTTATAATTAGATTTAATTACTAAATAAGAATTAATAAGCAAGACGTACAACAACGCTGCTAGGCGTCTAGGAGAATACGGCATTAAGCTGTGCACTAGTAACAACAATTAATTAGACGTTAGGACTAAACTCTAGAACCTTGCTACTATGTTAGTACCTAAAGAATAGCAGGAGGAGCTTCTAGCTTACGTACTAGAACGCCTAACTACCTACCTATTATAGGCAACTCTACCTAAGGCTGCAGTAGCTATTACTAATAATAAGGCCTACCCTACAACAGACTCTAACTAGGACCTATAACATGTAAGGAGCTGACCTCTGAGGGAATTTGCTAGTAAAATACAAGATGGATTTGATAGAGGACAACCTCCGGGACGGAGGTTGCAGAGTTTTTATAACTCTGTTTCGGACACGTCAGCTCCGTGGCGGAGCTTTAGTCCATGCTGGGAAGCGCGAGCCGGAGTAATGCCGAGGCGGTGTACGCCGAGGAGCCAGCACCTGGGCCTAGCCCGTTACAGTACCCCCCCACTTATCCTTTGTTTATCAGCGCGCGCCTCAGTTAAAACAACTCTATTGCCCACTCCCCACTTTCCGCATTCTCCGTCGTACCACGTTTCCAGTCCGCGCGCCTTCCTCTTACAATCCCAGTACTACCTAATCATTCAGTCGCCCCGCCCTGCTCAATTTCGATAATAGCGCCTCCTAGATCACCGACCGCGTCGCGTTCGCCCCACAAGAAGGCGCCAGGCAAGCAAGTAAGTTGCTCCATCCCTACCTGTGATATGCCCATTTACTGACTCTTTTACCTTGCCTAGGCCCGCAGCGCTGCTCCTCCAGATCCCGCCCCTCCCACCACTCGCTCGACCAAGAGGGCGAGGCTCACGGCGGAAGACGTCGAGCTGGATAGAGGACGAGGAGATCGAGGAAGCCTTCGACGATGTTCCCGCTGACGATCAGTCTGGGGTTCTGGGTAAGTGGTCCCCGCGTACCTAACGCGCTGGCGGCTTCGTGGATCCCGAGGTCTGCGTCAGCTGTGCGTTGTCTGGACAGGTCTGCACCTTCACCGCCAGCAGCCGCTCGACCAGCTGCGCTCCCTGCATCCTTAGCTATTCTTGCTGCTACAAGGTAAGTTTCCGCTTCTTGTTTCTCAGTGTTCCCTTCCCCAGCTGACCGTCTGCTAGGCCCCGCGCAAGACATAGAAGACTCTGAACAAGTACCGCGTGTTCTTACAGTTTGCCAAGGGCAACTCCGCGAAGCTCCTGCAAGTCGTTAAGCCTATCTAGGCAGACCTTAAGAAGCGCAAGGACCTTCCGCGTCACACTAACCTTGCGTCCTAGCCTAACGCCTGCTCGCCTGCCACTGGTTACAAGACTGAGTGGTCTGAGTACAAGGCTGAGGTCGATGAGATTAAGGCCTATCCCTCTGCTGCTGTAGTCCTTACAGAGCGCACTGCTGTCGCTGCTAAGGAGGCGGTAGTCCAGATCAAGACTCTAGTGAGTTATTCTCCTCTTTTCGCACCTGTTTTCTAGAGTATTCGCTAATTCCTTGCTTGACATAGCTTACTGTTAACTTGACGCTGCTTGCGCGCTTTACCCACTTCGAGGCTAACCTCTGCACACGTCTTAAGGTCCCCCCTGCTGCCGGACACGAGGACTTTGTCCAAATGCTCGTTAAGGACGTCACCGACGCTGCCGCAGGTGACAAGGACAACGGTGGTGGCAGAGGTTCCGCCGAGGGTAGTGCTTAGGTCTTCTCTTGTCTGCAGCGTTTAGGATTTTCTTGGCTAGATAATACCCGGGCTCCTGGCTCTTTTCCTTTATAACAATATAGTCCCCCTTTAGGGCGGCCTATCCTTTGGGATGGACTAATGCAACGAATAATCTCCCTAACCAACTAGTGCTCCTCCTCTTGCCTGTGCTTGTCTCTACTTCCTGCTCCTCTCCTCCTTCCTCTATTAGGAGTAAGAAAGTTAGTTATGCCCCTCTGGGGGTTCCAATTAGAAGCCTAGGGGCAAGTTCCTATTCCTATCTCTCCTGTCCCTTGTTGCAGACAGCTATCTGTCTAGGGCTTCTAGGTCCTCGCAAACGTCCTCCCTTTCCCATGTTTTGCTAACATAGCCTTCCCATTGTACTAGGTATTTACGTCTCTTACCCCCCCTTCTAGATCGTCTTTCCCTACAGATAGAGTCGACTTTCTATTCTTTAGAGGATGTACTATTGTTGTTAGTGATAACTAGGGGGCTAGGCTGGGGGTCGTCGTTTAATTGTCCGTGAAGAGGGTCCTGTAGGCACAACTTAAGCCGGTTGACGTAGAAAACAGGATAGACTTTACTATTAACGTCTAGTTTAACGTTGTGCAGGGAGATAACTTCCACGACTGTGAACTTTTAGTTCTTCTAGTCCAGTTTCCTGCTTGCTTGGCCGTTTAAGAACTGATTTCCTAGCTTTAGCCAGACTTTGTCCCCGACCTTTAGCTAGGGGGCTTCCCTTTAGTGTGCATTGGCTTGCCGTTCTTGTACCTGCTAAGCCTCTGCTATCTAGGCTTTAACAAAGTCGATTGTTTCAGCAAACTTCTGCACTATGCTTGCTGCAGCTCTGGTAGGTTCCCTTGCGTGTCGGTGCAACAACTCCGCTGCTAAGTCTAGGTCTATCTAGACTAGATCTACGTCGTAACCGTGCTGGAGGAAGAAAGGGCTAAACCCTGTAGATGTGGCCACCCGTCCTTTAATCGCAATCTGGGCTATAGGCACCTAAGCAGACTAATTATCCTAAGCCTAGTTGATATAGGCTCTTAAGTAGGCTTCTACTACGGAGTTTATACGTTTAGTGCTCCTGTCTGTTTAGGGGTAAAAGGCCGTAGAGAGTCTCTGCGTGATTTTCAGCAGTTAGCACATTGTCTGCTAGAAGTCGCTAAGGAACTGCGTCCCTTGATCAGAGACAATTGCGTTAGGCAACTAGTAATGGCCCACTACATTGGATATAAAAGCACAGGTAACCGTCTTTACTAACAGGTCTGGCAGGGGGACCAGGATAATGTCCTTAGAGAGTCTGTCTATAACAACTATAAGGTTATACTTACTCTTACTCTTAGGTAGGTCTGTTATAAAGTCTATAGAGATTTCCTTCTAAATCCTATTAGGTAAAGAGAGGAGTTTAAGGAGTCCCTGCTTCAGTTCCCTCTATAGCTTCGTCCTTCCGCAGATGTCGCAGTTCTCTACGTACTGTCGTAAGGCAGTCGACATCCCTAGCCAGAAGTAGGCTTAGGAGAGGATTGCATACATGTTTCCCCGTCCCGGATAACCTGCGATTAGAGAATGATAGGCGTTGTTAATAATCTTAGTCCTGAGGGCATCGGAGTTTAGAACCTATACTCTTCTGCGGTAGCACAGTTAGTCTCTGTTATCTACAGAGCACTTAGAGAGGGAAACTTTAAGGTTAAGCTGCACGGGAAACTTCCGGGCTCCTGAAGAGATAGAAGACTTAGCGAGCTGGTAAGTCTTATTGTTCTTAGCGGCGTTTTTCTAAAGTGTTTTAAATTCTTTAATGCTGTTGTATAGTTCTGAGTTCCTGGCTAGAGGCGTCTCCTTACGCGTTTGTTCTGGTTTCTTGTAGCAGTTCTCCTGTAGCTCTTTGTTTAGAGGGGTTACAGGGAGGAGTCGGTCCGCTCTACGTAGTCCTGAGGAGAAAACCTGTATGTTATTAGCGGAGTTGTCTTCTAGGCCAGTCTTTACTACTCGCGCAAATGGTTTTAACAGTTAAAACTGTCTAGTCTTAGTCCTCTTATCTCCTGTAGATAGGGGGACGTCCTCCTCTTTCCTTAAGAGTGCATCTGCTTAGTTATTAACCTTGCTAGGTCTGTAGGCAAAGGTGAGGTTGAACTGGCTAAGGAGGCTAGACCAACAGACGTGTCTTTTAGAAAGGAGTTAGGCCTTGCAGAAGTACTCTAAGTTTTTGTAATTAGTAACAACTGTAAATCCCTTTACTTGTTTCAGCTCTGTGCTCTATTCTTAGAGGCATTTAATTACTGCAAGCATTTCCTTGTTGTAAATAGTGTAGTTTACTTCTGCCTTAGAATTCTTAGCTAAGAAGTATACTACCGTGCAGAGTACCTTGTCTTTTCCATATTGGGATAGTACTCCTCCCGTTGCCCATCCCGACGCGTCACACTCTAGTACTGTCTCTAGGTCCGGGTCGAAGTTCGCGAGTGCCAGTTCTCTAGTGAATGCGGCTTTTATAGCATTAAAGGCACGCTGCTAGGGTTCCCCCCACTTAAAGGTCGCGTTCTTTCCCGTCAAGCGAGTAAGAGGTTCCGCTATGCTAGAAAACTGGCTGATGAACTGTTAATAGAAGTTCGCAAACCCTAGAAAGCTCTAGATTCCTTTTACTGTCTTTAGGGGTTCCTATAACTTTATAGCGGCAACCTTTGCGGGGTCTATCTAGATGCTCTTACCGGCCTTAATGATGAATCCCAAATACTTAGTGCTCTTAACAGAAAACTCGCTCTTTCCTACGTCAAGGTGCAACCCTGCAGCTCCCAGCTTCTAGACAATTTCTTTGACCTTGGCCTCATGCTCCTCTCAGGTGCCGCTAGAGTAGATCAACACATTGTCTACGTAGGCAGAGCACCATTCGTCTAAGTACTCCCTTAAGACCTAGTTAATGTACTGCTGGAACGTACTTAGGGCGTTGGCTAACCTAAATAGCGTTACCAGCCACTCGTAGAGTCCGAATCTTGTCCGGAAGGCTGTCTTCCATTTATCCCCCTTAGCGATCCTGATCTTGTAGAAGGCTTAGATAACGTCTACCTTAGTGAACTATGTTGCTTTTGAGATCTGTAAGAGAGTCTTATGGATCAGAGGCAGTGGGTACTAGTCCTTCTTAGTGATCGCATTTAGTGCCTGATAATCAACACAGAACTAGAGACCCCCACCGGGTTTCTTAACAAACAGCACTAGGGCAGAAGCACTAGACTTGCTGACTTGGATAAAGCCCTTGTCTAAGTAGCTGGTAAGTTGCTGTCAGAGCACTAGGAGCTCCTTGCGGGACATGTTGTATAGTAGTCCCTATAGTACTGTCGCGGGTTTTCTATCTTGCTTAATCAGCTTAATAGCATAATCTATGTCGGATCTGTGGTAAGGTGCTAGCTTGTCTGCTTCCTCCTTTATAAACGTTCTAAACTTATCTTTCAGGAACTCTAGGAGAAGGTCTTAAGGATCTGTCAGCTCCTTCTTCTTTAGGGCCTTCTGGATATCTGCTATTAATGCAGAGAATAGCTCTATGTTCCGGTCTGTCTTAGACCTCTTCCTCAGCGCCTAATATAGCTCTAGGCTAACAGGCTTAGGCAGTTAGTTAGGACAGGCGCCCTCTCTGCTTCTAACTCGCGTCCGCGAGGAGTAGATAAACAACAATTTCTTAGCCAGTGCTATAGTGACCTTGTTCTTGTCTATCTATAGTCTCCCTAGGATAAGGTCGTACTCTCTTTCCCTGTCTAGCACATATGCCTAGAGGGTCTCTCTGTAGCCATCTATGTCGATCTTCATTCTTACAACATTAGTTACCTAGGTCACTTTCCTAGCTATGCCTAATACCTTACGTCTATACGTAGGAGTGCGTTAGAAGTTGTTTTGTAATGCGAACTTAGAGGAGACTATGCTGTATGCTAAACACCTAGTATTGATTAATGTATGTGCTATAGTGTCGTCTTGTACTATCACATGCAGTAATATAGGCTTGCTATCCGGCTACTACTAGTAGAACTCCTAGAACAGTTCTCTCCTCTTTACAACTTCTTTTCTTAACCCCCGTTCATACCTTTAAACAGAAGTTTCTAGTTTTCTAAACCTTTGTTGGTAGAATTATCAGTTTCAGAAACCTCGGCAATTGCACTCTAAACCTGGACTTTCTCTAGTCTCTTAGCTGGGGCCAGATTGCATCTGCTCACGTAGTAACCCTTCTTTCTACATCTCAGACAGACGTTAGCAGCTCTCCGCTGGTTTATAACTTCCTAAGTCTGCCACTCCGCTTGTAGTCGGTTGTCAGACTCGATCTTCCCGGAGTAGACCCTAGTGGGTTCCCAGTCTATACTATCTAGGTTCGTCCTGCGTGTGTGTTGTCTGAAGGTGCCGTTTGTCAGTGCTTTAGACCTACAGAGGTTAACCTCCACTGCTAAGACCCTAGCCATAAGGCTTTAGAGGTCCCAGTCGTCTGGAATGTCTACTAACACCATCTTGTCCTAGAGGTCCGGTCGGAGTGCAGACATGTACCTAGTCTTAAGGTTCTTCGTGTTGTCCTCTTCGGCGGCGTCGTAGGCTAGCTGGATAAACTCCGCATTAAAAGACTCGACACTCTAGTTGCTCTTCTTTATAGTAATGGTTTGGAGTTTCTGCTGAGAGCGCTCCTCAAACAGTAAGTCTTTGTACAGCTCGTCTAGGAAGTCCCAGAACTAGGCAGTTGTACCTATTGGGTTACGGTCCTTCTATAATAACCTGACCTGCGCGGCCTGTCCTTCTAGCCTGTTAAACATATAGGCAACTCCTAGGACAGCCTCCTGGTCCCCTATAGACCTTAGCTTGTCCTTCATCTGAGACTTAAACGTCCGGTACGCTCGTCGGTTGCCACTAAACTTACCTACGTCAGGTAACTTTATAGTCTTGCTTAGTCTGTCGTCGACTGTTTGTACAGAGGTAGAGGGTGTTGCACTATAGTTCGGCAATCCCATAGATGCGACGTAGGCTTAGACCTAGGCTTCAACCAGCCTTCGTATAGTTTCGCCCATGTCTTCCTGTTGTGGGTCCTGGTTGGAGTCCGTCGTAGGGTGGGCCTTATTGTTGGTGATGGCTACTGCGGCCTCAGGTAGGGTTGCCCATAATAGGTAGGTAGTCAGGCGTTCCAGTACGTAAGCCAGAAGCTCCTCCCGCCATTCTTCAGGTACTAACGTGGTGGCGAGGTTCTAGAGTTCAGTCCTGACGTCCGATCGATTGTTGTTACTAGTGCACAGCTCAATGCCGTATTCTCCTAGACGCCTAGCGGCGTCGTTGTACGTCTCGCTCATTAATCCTTATTTAGTAATCAAATCCAATTGTAAGGAGCTAACCTCTAAGGGAATTTGCTAGTAAAATACAAGATAGATTTAATAGAGGACAACCTCCAGGACAGAGGTTGCAGAGTTTTTATAACTCTGTTTCGGACACGTCAGCTCCGTGGCGGAGCTTTGGTCCATGCTGGGAAGCGCGAGCCGGAGTAATGCCGAGGCGGTGTACGCCGAGGAGCCAGCACCTGGGCCTAGCCCGTTACATAACAGGAAGACATAGGTAAAACTATACAAAGGCTAGTTAAAGCCTAGGTCTAAGCCTACGTTGCATCTATAGGATTACTAAACTATAGTGTAATACCCTCTACCTCTGTATAAACAGTTAACAACAGACTAAGCAAGACTATAAAGTTACCTAATATAGGCAAGTTTAGTAGCAACTAATAAGTGTACTAGACGTTTAAGTCTTAGATAAAGGATAAGCTAAGGTCTATAGAGGACTAAGAGGCTGTCCTAGAAGTTGCCTATATGTTTAATAGGCTAGAAGGATAAGCTGCGCAGGTTAGGTTATTGTAGAAGAACTGTAACCTAATAGGTACAACTACCTAGTTCTAGGACTTTCTAGATAAGTAGTATAAAGACTTACTGTTTAAGGAGCGCTCTTAGCAGAAACTCTAAACTATTACTACAAAGAAGAGTAACTAGAGTATTAAGTCTTTTAATGCAGAGTTTATCTAGCTAGCCTACAACGCTGCCGAAGAGGACAACACAAAGAACCTTAAGACTAGGTACATATCTACACTCTAACTAGATCTCTAGGATAAGATAGTGTTAGTAGATATTCTAGACAACTAGGACTTCTAAAGCCTTATAGCTAGAGTCTTAGCAGTAGAGGTTAACCTCTGTAGGTCTAAAGCACTAACAAATAGCACTTTTAGACAACACACACGCAGAATAAACCTAGATAGTATAGACTAGGAACCTACTAGGGTCTACTCTAGAAAGATTAAGTCTAATAACTAACTATAAGTAGAGTAGCAGACTTAGGAAGTTATAAACTAGTAGAGAGCTACTAACGTCTGTCTAAGATAGAGAAAGAAGAGTTACTACGTAGGCAGATGTAATCTAGCCCTAGCTAAGAGACTAGAGAAAGTCTAGGTTTAGAGTGTAATTGCTAAGGTTTCTAAAACTAATAATTCTACTAATAAAGGTTTAGAAAACTAGAAACTCCTGTTTAAAGGCGTGAACAGGGGTTAGAAAAAGAAGTTGTAAAGAGGAGAGAACTGTTCTAGGAGTTCTACTAGCAGTAGCTAGATAGCAAGCCTATATTACTGCATATAATAGTATAAGACAACACTGTAGCGCATATATTAATTAATACTAGGTGTTTAATATACAGTATAGTCTCCTCTAAGTTTGTATTATAAAATAACTTCTAACACACTTCTACGTATAGACGTAAGGTATTAGGTATAGCTAGAAAAGTAACCTAGGTAACTAATGTTGTAAGAATAAAGATTAACATAGATAGCTACAGAGAGACCCTCTAGGCATATATGCTAGATAGAGAAAGAGAGTACGACCTTATCCTAGAGAGACTATAGATAGACAAGAACAAGGTTACTATAGCACTAGCTAAGAAATTATTGTTTATCTACTCCTTGCAGACGCAAGTTAGAAGCAGAGAGGGCGCCTGTCCTAACTAACTGCCTAAGCCTATTAGCCTAGAGCTGTATTAGGCGCTAAAGAAGAGGTCTAAGACAGACTAGAATACAGAGCTATTCTCTATATTAATAGCAGATATCTAGAAGGCCCTAAAGAAGAAGGAGCTAACAGATTCTTAAGACCTTCTCCTAGAGTTCCTAAAAGATAAGTTTAGAACATTTATAAAGAAGAAAGCAGATAAGCTAGCACCTTACTATAGACCTAATATAGATTATGCTATTAAGCTAATTAAGCAAGACAGAAAACCTGTAACAGTACTATAGGGACTACTATACAACATATCCTGCAAGGAGCTCCTAGTGCTCTAACAGCAACTTACTAGCTACTTAGATAAGAGCTTTATCTAAGTTAGTAAGTCTAGTGCTTCTGCCCTAGTACTGTTTGTTAAGAAACCTAGTAGAGGTCTCTAGTTCTGTGTTAATTATTAGGCACTAAATGCAATTACTAAGAAGGACTAGTACCTACTGCCTCTAATCTATAAGACTCTCTTACAGATCTTAAAAGCAATATAGTTTACTAAGGTAGACGTTATCTAGGCCTTCTACAAGATTAGGATTGCTAAGGGGGATAAATAGAAGACGGCCTTCTAGACAAGATTTAGACTCTACGAGTAGCTAGTAACGCTATTTAGGTTAGCTAACGCCCTAAGTATATTCTAGCAGTATATTAACTAGGTCTTAAGAGAGTACTTAGACGAATAGTGCTCTGCCTACGTAGATAATGTATTAATCTACTCTAGCAGCACCTAAGAGGAGCATAAGGCTAAGGTTAAGGAGATTGTCTAGAAGCTAGGAGCTGCAGAGTTGCACCTTAACGTAGGAAAGAGCAAGTTTTCTATTAAGAGCACTAAGTATTTAGGATTTATTATTAAGGCTAGTAAGAGTATCTAGATAGACTCTGCTAAGGTTACTGCTATAAGGTTATAGGAACCCCTAAAGATAGTAAAAGAAATCTAGAGCTTTCTAGAGTTTGCAAACTTCTATTAACAGTTTATTAGCTAGTTTTCTAGCATAGCAGAACCTCTTACTCGCTTAACAGGAAAGAACGCAACCTTTAAGTAGAGAGAACTCTAGTAGTGTACCTTTTATACTATAAAAGCTGTATTTACTAGAGAACTAGCACTTATAAACTTTAACCTAGACCTAGAGACAGTACTAGAGTGTAACGCGTTAGGATAGGCAACAGAAGGAGTACTATCCTAATATAGAAAAGATAAGGTACTCTGTACAGTAGCATACTTTTTAGCTAAGAATTCTAAGGCAGAAGTAAACTACACTATTTATAACAAAGAAATGCTTATAGTAATTAAATACCTCTAAGAATAGAGCACGGAGCTAAAATAAGTAAAGGGATTTATAGTTGTTACTAATTACAAAAACTTAGAGTACTTCTGTAAGGCCTAACTCCTTTCTAAAAGACACGTCTGTTAGTCTAGCCTTCTTAGCTAGTTTAACCTTACCTTTGCCTATAGACCTAGCAAGGTTAATAACTAAGCAGATGCACTCTTAAGGAAAGAGAAGGACGTCTCCCTATCTACAAGAGATAAGAAGACTAAGACTAGACAGTTTTAACTGTTAAAACTATTTACGTAAGTAGTAAAGACTAGCCTAGAAGACAACTCTGCTAATAATATACAGGTTTTCTCCTTAGGACTACGTAGAGCAGACTAACTCTTTTCTGTAACCCCTCTAAACAAAAAGCTACAGAAGAACTACTATAAGAAACTAGAACAAACGCGTAAGGAGACGCTTCTAGCTAGGAACTTAGAACTATATAATAGCATTAAAGAATTTAAAACACTTTAGAAAAACGCTGCTAAGAATAATAAGACTTACTAGCTTGCTAAGTCTTCTATCTCTTTAAGAGCCTAGAAGTTTTCTATATAGCTTAACCTTAAAGTTTCCCTCTTTAAGTGCTCTGTAGATAACAGAGACTAACTATGCTACTGTAGAAGAGTATAGGTTCTAAACTCTAATGCCCTTAGGACTAAGATTATTAACAACGCCTATTATTCTCTAATTACAGGTTATCTAGGACGGGGAAACATATATGCAATCCTCTTCTAAGCCTACTTCTAGCTAGAGATGTTAACTACCTTACGATAGTACGTAGAGAACTGCAATATCTGCAGAAGGATAAAGCTATAGAGGGAACTAAAGCAGGGACTCCTTAAACTCCTCTCTTTACCTAATAGGATTTAGAAGGAAATCTCTATAGACTTTATAACAGACCTACCTAAGAGTAAGAGTAAGTATAACCTTATAGTTGTTATAGACAGACTCTCTAAGGACATTATTCTAGTCCTTCTGCTAGACCTGTTAGTAAAGACAGTTACCTATGCTTTTATATCTAATGTAGTAGCCTATTACTAGTTGCCTAACGTAATTATCTCTAATTAAGGGACGCAGTTCCTTAGTAACTTCTAGCAGATAATATACTAACTGCTAAAAATTACACAGAGACTCTCTACAGCCTTTTACCTCTAAATAGACAGAAGCACTAAACGTATAAACTCTGTAGTAGAAGCCTACTTAAGAGCCTATATTAACTAGGCTTAGGATAATTAGTCTGCTTAGGTGCCTATAGCCTAGATTATAATTAAAGGACAGGTAGCTATATCTACAGGGTTTAGCCCTTTCTTCCTCTAGCACGGTTATAACGTAGATCTAGTCTAGATAGACCTAGACTTAACAGCAGAGTTGTTGCACTAACACGCAAGGGAACCTACTAGAGCTATAGTAAGTATAGTATAGAAGTTTGCTAAAACAATTAACTCTATTAAAGCCTAGATAGCAGAGGCTTAGTAGATATAAGAACAGCAAGCTAATATACACTAAAGAGAAGCCCTCTAGCTAAAGGTTAGAGATAAAGTCTAGCTAAAGCTAGGAAACTAGTTCTTAAATAGCTAAGCAAGCAGGAAACTAGACTAGAAGAACTAAAAGTTTACAGTTATAGAAGTTATCTCCCTGTATAATATTAAACTAGACGTTAATAGTAAAGTCTATCTTATTTTCTATGTTAACTAGCTTAAGTTATGCCTATAGGACCCTCTTTACAGACAATTAAACAATAACCTCTAGCCTAGCCCCCTAGTTATTACTAATAACAATAGTACATCTTCTAAAGAATAGAAAGTTAACTCTATCTGTAGAGAAAGACAATCTAAAAGAGGGGGTAAGAGACGTAAATACCTAGTATAATAGAAAGGCTATGTTAGTAAAACATAGAAAAGAGAGGACGTTTATAAGGACCTAGAAGCCCTAGATAGATAGCTGTCTGTAACAAGAGACAGAAGAGATAGAAATAGGAACTTGCCTCTAGGCTTCTAATTAGAACCTCTAGAAGAGCATAACTAACTTTCTTACTCCTAATAGAGAAAGGAGGAGAGAAGCAGAAAGTAGAGACAAGCATAGGTAAGAGGAGGAGCACTAGTTAGTTAGGGAGATTATTTGTTGCATTAGTCTATTCTAAAGAATAGGCTGCTCTAGAAGGGGACTATATTGTTATAAAGAAAAAGAGCTAGGAGCCTAAGTATTATCTAGCTAAGAAAATCCTAAACGCTGCAGATAAGAGAAGACCTAAGCACTGCTCTTAGCAGAACCTCTACTACTACTGTTGTTCTTATTACCTGCAGCAGCGTTAGTAACGTTCTTAACAAGCATTTAGACAAAGTTCTTATGTCTAGCAGTAGAGGGGATCTTAAGACGTATGCAGAGGTTAGCCTTAAAGTAGGTAAAGCGCGTAAGCAGCGTTAAGTTAATAGTAAGCTATATTAAGCAAGGAATTAGTAAATACTCTAGAAAACAGGTGTAAAAAGAGGGAAATAACTTACTAGAGTCTTAATCTAGACTACTGCCTTCTTAGCAGTAACAGCAGTGCGCTCTGCAAGAACTACAGCAGCAGAAGGATAGGCCTTAATCTTATTAACCTTAGCCTTATACTTAGACTACTTAGTCTTATAACTAGTAGTAGGTAAGCAGGCGCTAGGCTAGGACGTAAGGTTAGTGTAACGCAGAAGGTCCTTACGCTTCTTAAGGTCTGCTTAGATAGGCTTAATAACTTATAGGAGCTTTACAGAGTTACTCTTAGTAAACTGCAAGAACATACAGTACTTATTTAGAGTCTTCTATATCTTACGCAGGGCTTAGCAGACAGTTAGCTAGGGAAGAGAACACTAAGAAATAAGAAGCAGAAACTTACCTTATAGCAGCAAGAATAGCTAAGAATACAGAGAGCACAGCTAGTTAAGTAGCTGCTAGCAGTAAAGGTGCAGACCTGTCTAGACAACGCACAGCTAACGCAGACCTTAGGATCTATAAAGCTGCTAGCGCGTTAGGTACGCAGAGACTACTTACCTAGAACTCTAGACTAATTGTTAGCAGGAATATTATTAAAGGCTTCCTTAATCTTCTTGTCTTCTAGCTTAACGTCTTCTGCTGTAAGCCTTACCCTCTTAGTTAAGCAAGTAGTAGAAGGGGCAGAATCTGCAGGAGCAGCGCTGTAGGCCTAGGCAAGGTAAAAGAGTTAGTAAATAGGCATATTACAGGGAAGGATAGAGCAACTTACTTGCTTGCCTAGCGCCTTCTTATAGAGCAAACGCGACGCGGTTAGTAATCTAGGAGGCGCTATTGTTAAAATTAAGCAGGGCAGGGCGACTAAACAATTAGGTAGTAGTAAGATTATAAGAAGAAGGCGCGCGGACTTAAAATGTAGTATAACAGAGAATGCAGAAAGTAGGGAGTAGGCAATAGAGTTGTTTTAACTAAGGCGCGCGCTAATAAACAAAGGATAAGTAGAGGGGTACTATAACAGGCTAGGCCTAGGTGCTAGCTTCTTAGCGTACACTGCCTTAGCATTACTCTAGCTTGCGCTTCCTAGTATAGACTAAAGCTCTGCTACAGAGCTAACGTGTCTAAAACGGAGTTATAAAAACTCTGCAACCTCTATCCTAGAGGTTGTCCTCTATTAAATCTATCTTGTATTTTACTAGTAAATTCCCTTAGAGGTTAGCTCCTTATAAGTAACCTCTTACTAGCTTGTTATATATAGGAGTATCTATCTAAGGAATTTAGTAAACCCTATCTTAGGTATTAGTACGCTCTAAAAAGAGCACTATCTAACTATATTAAAGACTCTCTATACCTCTTTCTATTTTAAGCTATTAATATTGTATATAGGCTTTACTATTGCTATATAGATTTCTTGTTCTCTATTTATACAAATCCTTATATATATTCTAAGTATAATTTAGCACTTAATATTACCTACTGTCTGCTACTATGCTGCTACACTACTGCTGCTATACTGCTACTACTACACTGCTACTACTACAATATACTGCTTATAGTTACTATAGTACTAAACTACTATTAGACTATTAGACTATCTAAATATTAAGATATTTAACTATTTATAAATTAAATTATTAAGGTATTTTACTATTTAACTAGTTAATTATTAAGATACTAAACTTCTAAACTAGTACACAATAGAACTAGTAACTAATTTAGGTATTTAGCTATAAAATTACAAAATTATAGAACTATTCCTATAACACTATTAAACTATTAAATACTAAAGCTGCTTAGTAAGTATACTAGTAAGCTAAAGTACTAAAATAAGTTAATACATTAATATACATAGAAGCTCTAAACTTAAACTTCCTCTTACAGTTACTAGTAATATAAGTAGAATAGTACTGTATATTAGACGAAGTAGTAAAATATTTTATAAATAGGGAACTAAGTTATAAAGTAAATTAAAAACTTTGTAAGAAGCTTATAAGCTAATAGGCTAGTAGCCTTATTAACTAGTATAAGAAAGCTATAAAACTTAAAACTAACTAGCTACTAGACTTCTATAAGTAACATAGTAAGCTAGACTTAGTTAGTAAGAACTACTATAATAGCTTAGTTGTTACTATTAAAGTAATAATCTATGCTCTTTTTGCTACTTAAGGTAGATAGGCAGAGTCTAGTTCTAATATAGATATATAAATGTATTTAAAGTAATTAGTATAAGTATAAAGTAAGCAAACTAGCCTAATATATATATACATATAATAAAATAGGCTAGGCCTAGGTACTAGCTTCTTATTATATACTACTTTAGCACTACTCTAGCTTATACTCTCTTGCATAGACTAGAGCTCTGCTATAGAGCTAATATGTCTAAAATAAAGTTCTACAAACTCTACAACCTCTGTTCTAGAGGTTATCCTCTATTAGATCTATCTTATATTCTACTAGCAAATTCCCTTAGATATTAGCTTCTTATAATTAGATTTAATTACTAAATATAGATTAATAAGTAAAATGTATAACAACACTGCTAAGCGTCTAAAGAAGTACAGTATTAAGCTATGCACTAGTAATAATAATTAATAGAATATTAAGACTAACCTCTAGAACCTTACTACTATATTAGTACCTAAGGAATAGTAGAAGAAGTTATTAGCCTATGTACTAGAATGCCTAACTACTTACCTATTATAGGCAACTCTACCTAGGGCTATAGTAACTATTACTAATAATAAGGCCTATTCTACTATAGACCCTAACTAGGACCTATAATAGAAAGATATAGGTAAAACTATATAAAAGCTAGTAAAGGCCTAGGTCTAAGCCTATATTATATCTATAAAATTGTTAAACTATAGTTTAACTCCTTCTACCTCTATATAAGTAATTAATAACAAGCTAAGCAAGGCTATAAGGTTACCTAACATAGGCAAGTTTAGTAGCAACTAACAGGCGTATAGAATGTTTAAGCCTTAGATAAAGAATAAACTAAGGTCTATAGAGGACTAAGAAGCTGTTTTAAGAGTTACCTATATATCTAATAGGTTAGAAGAATAAGCTGCGCAGGTTAGGTTATTATAAAAGAACTATAACCTAATAGGTATAACTGCCTAGGGCTAGAACTTCCTAGACAAATAATATAAGGACTCTCTGTTTAAGAAACGCTCTTAGTAGAAACTCTAGACTATTACTATAAAGAAGGGTAACTAGAGTGTTAAGTCTTTTAACGCAGAGTTTATCTAGCTAGCCTATAATACTGCTAAAGAGGACAAGACAAAGAACTTTAATACTAGGTACAAATCTACACTCTAAATAGACCTCTAGGATAAGATAGTATTAGTAGACATCTTAGACAACTAGGACCTCTAGAGCCTTATAGCTAGAGTCTTAGCAGTAGAGGTTAACCTCTGTAGGTCTAAGGCACTAACAAATAGCACTTTTAGACAACACACACAAAGAGTAAACCTAGATAGTATAGACTAGGAACCTACTAAGGTCTACTCTAGGAAGATTAAGTCTAATAACTAACTACAAGTAGAGTAGTAGAGTTAGGAAGTTATAAACTAACAGAGAGCTGCTAATATCTGTTAAAGATATAGAAAGAAGGGGCGCTATATAAGCAGATACAATCTAGCCTTAGCTAAAAGACTAGAGAAGGTCTAGGTTAAAAGTATAATTACTAAGGTTTCTAAAACTAATAATTTAACTAATAAAGGTTTAGAAAACTAGAAACTCCTGTTTAAAGGCGTAAACAGGAGTTAGAAAGAGAAGTTGTAAAGAGGAGAGAACTGTTTTAGGAGTTCTACTAGCAGTAGCTAGATAGTAAGCCTATATTACTGTATGTAATAGTATAAGACAACACTGTAGTATATATATTAATTAATACTAGGTGTTTAATAGACAGTATAGTCTTCTCTAAGTTAATATTATAAAATAACTTCTAATGCACCTCTATATATAGACGTAAGGTATTAGGTATAGCTAGAAAAGTAACCTAAGTAACTAATGTTATAAGAATAAGAATTAACATAGACAGCTACAGAGAGACTCTTTACGCATATATATTAGATAGAGAAATAGAGTACAACCTTATTCTAGAAAGACTATAGATAGATAAGAATAAAGTTACTATAGCACTAGCTAAGAAGTTATTGTTTATCTACTCCTTATAGACACAAGTTAGAAGTAGAGAAGGCGCTTATTCTAACTAACTACCTAAGCCTGTTAGCTTAAAGCTGTACTAAACGCTAAGAAAGAGGTCTAAGATAGACTAAAACATAGAGCTGTTTCCTATATTAATAGCAGATATTAAGAAGGCTCTAAAGAAGAAGAAGCTAATAGATCTCTAAGACCTCCTCTTAGAGTTTCTAAAAGACAAGTTTAGAACGTTTATAAAGAAGGAAGCTAATAAGCTTATACCTTACTATAGTCCTAACATAGATTATATAATTAAGCTAATTAAACAAGATAGTAAACCTGTAATAGTACTATAGAGACTACTATACAACATATCCTGCAAGGAGCTCCTAGTGCTCTAATAACAACTTACTAGCTACTTAGATAAGGGCTTTATCTAAGTTAGCAAGTGTAGTACTTCTACTCTAGTGCTGTTTATTAAGAAACCTAGCAGAGGTCTCTAGTTTTATGTTAATTATTAGGCGCTAAATGCAATTACTAGAAGGACTAGTATCTACTACCTCTAATCTATAAGACTCTCTTGCAGATCTTAAAAGCAACGTAGTTTACTAAAGTAGACGTTATCTAAGCCTTCTACAAGATTAGGATTGCTAAGAGAGATAAATAGAAGACAGCTTTTTAGACTAGATTTAGACTCTATAAGTAGCTAGTAACGCTATTTAGGTTAGCTAACACTCTAAGTATATTCTAACAGTATATTAACTAGGTCTTAAAGGAGTACTTAGATAAATAGTGCTCTGCCTATATAGACTACGTGTTAATCTACTCTAGCAGCACTTAAGAGGAACATAAAGCTAAGGTTAAGGATATTATTTAGAAGCTAGAAGCTGTAGAGTTATATCTTAATGTAAAGAAGAGTAATTTCTTTATTAAAAGTACTAAGTACTTAGGATTTATTATTAAAGTAGGAAAGAGTATCTAGATAGATGTTGCAAAGGTTACTGCTATAAAGCTATAGGAACCTCTAAAGATAGTAAAAGAAATCTAGAGCTTCCTAGAGTTTGCAAACTTCTACTAACAGTTTATTAACTAGTCTTCTAGTATAGTAGAGCCTCTTACACGCTTAACAGGAAAAAACGTAATCTCTAAGTAGAGTAAACTTTAGTAGTAAGCCTTTAATACTATAAAAGCTGTATTTACTAAAGAACTAGTACTTATAAACTTTAACCTAGATTTAAAAACAGTGTTAGAATGTAACATGTTAGGATAGGGAATAGGAGGAGTATTATCTTAATATAGAGGAGATAAGGTACTCTATATAGTAGTATACTTCTCAGCTAAGAGCTTTAAAGTAGAAGTAAACTACACTATTTATAATAAGGAAATGTTAGTAGTAATTAAGTGCCTCTAAGAATAGAGTATAGAGCTGAATTAAGTAAAGAGATTTACAGTTATTACTAATTATAAAAACTTAGAGTACTTCTATAAAGCCTAATTCCTTTTAGAAAAACAGGTCTAATAGTTAAGCCTTCTTAGCTAGTTTAACCTTACCTTTACCTATAGGCCTAGTAAAGTTAACAACTAAGCAGACGCACTCTTAAGAAAAGCAAAGGATATTCTTCTATTAATAGGAGATAAGAGAACTAAGACTAAACAATTTTAACTGTTAAAGCTATTTACGCAAGTAGTAAAGACTAGTCTAGAAAATAACTCTGCTAATAATATATAGGTCTTCTCTTTAGGACTTTATAGAGCAGACTAACTTCTCTTTATAACCTCTCTAAATAAAGAGCTATAGGGGGACTACTATAAGGAACTAGAACAAACGCGTATAAAGACGCCTCTAGCTAGAAACTTAGAACTATACAACAGTATTAAGGAATTTAAAACACTTTAAGAGAATACTGCTAAGAATAATAAAACTTACTAACTTACTAAGTCTTCTATTACTTAAGAAGCCTAGAAGTTTTCTGTATAGCTTAACCTTAAAGTTTCCCTTTCTAAGTACTCTATAAATAACAGAGACTAACTGTGTTACTATAAGAAAGTATAGGTTCTAAACTCTAATACTCTTAGGACTAGGATTATAAACAATGCCTATTATTCTCTAAATGTAGGCTATCTAAGATAGGGAAACATATATACAATCCTCTTCTAAGCCTACTTCTAGCTAGAGATATTAACTACCTTATAATAGTATATAGATAACTGTAATATCTGCAGAAGAACAAAGCTATAGAAGGAACTAAAGCAGAGACTCTTTAAGGCCCTTTCTTTGCTTAAGAGAATTTAGAAGGAAATCTCTATAGACTTTATAACAGACCTACCTAAAAGTAAGAGTAACTGTAACTTTATAGTTATTACAGATAGACTCTTTAAGAATATTATCTTAGTTCTTCTACTAGACCTGTTAGTAAAGATAGTTACCTATATATTTATATCTAAGATAGTAGCTTACTACTAGTTGCCTAATGTAATTATTTCTAATTAAGAGACGTAATTTCTTAGTAACTTTTAGTAAATAATGTGTAAACTGCTAAAAATTACATAGAGACTCTCTACAGCCTTCTACTTCTAAACAGAAAGGAGTACTAAACGTATAAACTCTATAGTAGAAGCCTACTTAAGAGCCTATATTAACTAGGCCTAGGATAATTAGTCTGTATAGCTGCCTATAGCCTAGATTGCAATTAAAGGACAGGTAGCTACGTCTACAGAATTCAGCCTCTTCTTCCTCTAGCATAGTTATAATATAGATCTAGTCTAGATAGACCTAGACTTAATAGCAGAGTTATTGCACTAATATACAAGAGAACCTACTAAAGCTACAGTAAGTATAGTGTAGAAGTTTACTAAAACAATTAACTTCATTAAGGCCTAGATAGTAGAGGCCTAGTAGATATAAGAATAGTAAGCTAATATATACTAAAAGAAAGCCCTCTAGCTAAAAGTTAGAGACAAAGTCTAGCTAAAGCTAGGAAATTAGTTTTTAAACAGCTAAGCAAGCAGGAAACTAGACTAGAAGAACTAGAAGTTTATAGTTATAGAAGTTATTTTCCTATACAATGTTAAACTAGACATTAATAGTAAAATCTATCCTATCTTCTACATTAACTAGCTTAAGTTATACTTACAAAACCTTCTCTATAAATAATTAAATAACAACTCTTAGCCTAGCCTCCTAGTTATTACTAATAGACGCAAATACCTAGTACAATAGGAAGGCTATGCTAGCAGAATATAGGAAAGGGAAGACGTTTATAAGAGCCTAGAAGCCTTAGATAGATAGCTGTCTGCTACAAGGGACAGGAGGGATAGGAATAGGAACTTGCTCCTAGGATTCTAGTTAGAATTCCTAGAGGGGCATAACTAACTCTCTTACTTCTAATAGAGGAAGAGAGAGTAAAGTAGAAAGAGGAGATAGGTATAAGTAAGAGGAGGAGCACTAGTTTGTTAGAGAGATTATTTGTTGTGTTAACCTATTCTAAAGAATAGACTGCTTTATATAGAGGCTATATTACTATAAAGAAAAAAAGCTATAAGACTAGGTATTATTAAGCTAGAAAATCCTAAACACTACAGATAAAAGAAGACCGAAGTACTACTCTTAGAAGAACCTCTAACACTACTATTATTCTTATTACCTAAGGCAGCGTTAGTAATGTTCTTAATAAGCATTTAGGTAAAGTTATTGTGTTTAGTAGTAAGAAAGAGCTTAAGACGTATATAAAGATTAGCTTTAAATTAGATAAAGTGTGTAAGCAATGTTAAGTTAATAGTAAGCTATAATAAGTAAGGAATTAGTAAACACCTCTAAAAAAAAGTAAGAGAAAAAGGAAATAACTTACTAGAGTCTTAGCCTAGACTACTACCTTCTTAGTAGTAATAGCAGTGCGCTCTGTAAAGACTACAGCAGCAAAGAGATAAGCTTTAACCTTATTAACCTTAGCCTTGTACTTAGCCTAATTAGTCTTGTAACTAGTAGTAGACAAGCAGGCGTTAGGCTAGAATACAAGGTTAGTATAATATAGAAGGTTCTTACACTTCTTAAAGTCTACCTAGATAGGCTTAATAATAGTTAGAAGCTTTATAGGGGTATACTTAGTAAACTATAAGTATAGGCAGTACTTGCTTAAAGTCTTCTAAGTCTTGCATAGAGCCTAGTAGATAGTTAGCTAGAGAGAGAGTAGTAAATAATAGGAACTAAGAACTTACCTGTCACAGGGTAAATACGCTTATATACTAGCTGGAATTAGCAGGTAGAATATGGTCATATTTTGCCTCTATTTTAGCTGCGACAGTTATAAGCCCGGGACGCTGATGTTGCGCCAGCAGAGGCGACATAGATTCTGAGTTGGGTAGGTAACTAGAGCCGAGATTGGCTAGGGCAAGGTCCCTATCTAAGCCGTGCCGCAGCTACACTGAATAGGCTAGTTAGAGCGTTAGATCTGTTACTACAGAAAAGTCTGCGCGACTCTCAGTTAAGATGACCCTGCAGGCACTTAGCTGTTACGCGTATCTGTAATAATTTCTACCTCCTACTCTACTCGCACGAGGTAAGGGGGTGTGTCACAGAGTAAATACGCTTATATACTAGCTGGAATTAGCAGGTAGAATATAGTCATATTTTGCCTCTATTTTAGCTGCGACATTACCTTATAGCAGTAATCGTAGCTAAGAACACAGTTAGTGTAACTAGTAGAGTAGCTACTAGAGGTAAAGGTGTAAACCTAGCCTACTAGCAGGTAGTTAATATAGACCTTAAAATTTTTAAAGCTGTTAGTGTGTTATGTATATAGAGACTACTTACCTAAAGCTTAAGCCTAACTATCTACTAAAGTGTTCTTAAAGGTATTCTTAATCTTATTATTTTTAAAGATAACGTCTCTTACTATAAGCTTTACCTTCTTAGCTAAGTAAGTATTAGAAGGGGTAAAGTCTGTAGGTATAGCGCTGTAGGCCTAAGTAAAGTAAAAAGAGTTAGTAAATAGGCATACTATAAGTAAGAGTAGGCTAACTTACTTGCTTGCCTTACGCCTTCTTATTAGGGGAACGCAACACAGTTAAAGATCTAGAAGGCACTATTGTTAAAAGAGAGTAGAGTAGAGTAATTAAATAATTAAGTATAGTAGAACTATAAGAGGAAGGTGTACAGACTTAAAACATAGTACAATAGAAAATAGAGAAAGTAAGAAGTAAGTAATTAAGTTGTTTTAGCTAAGAAGCATGTTAATAAATAAAAGATAAGTAGAGAGGTACTATAACAGGCTAGGTATAAGTGCTAGCTTCTTAGCGTACACTGCCTTAGCACGACTCTAGTCTGTGCTTTTTAGTATAGACTAGAGCCCTGCTACAGAGCTAATATATCTAAAATAAGGTTATAAAAACTCTATAACCTATGTTCTAGAAGTTGTTCTCTATTAAATCTATCTTGTATTTTACTAGCAAATTTCCTTAGAGGTTAGCTCCTTATAGTCTAATAAATCTATTTATTATTATAACTACTTTTTACGTGCATAAGCTATATATAAGTCTTCTATAGCTTTTTTAAATATATATAGCCCTTTAGTATATACTTTATAACTCTTATTTATATATATATGCAACTTCTCTTTCTCAGACACTACCTAGGTAAACTTAGACTAAGTTACCTTTATATTACAATATTGCTCTAAGTAAATACACTTACTATATTTCTTAGATTAAATGTAAGTCTTATACAGTTAGTTATGCTTTATATAAGTTTTGTATTTCTGTACTATAATATCTCTAAAGGACTTAATAAATTAGTATAAATAATAACAGTAAGCTAAACTTAAGATAGTTATGTGTTTTAGTATTATTAAGACCTGCTTAATAATTAAAGAAGAACTCTGTATTATATAAATAAGCTTAAGAGACTAAGCTAAGACAGAAGAGAGATAGTGTTATAATCTACAGAACATAGAAAGAATTTGTCTAATTACAGTAGCTACAGTATAGTAATTATAATAACAGAATAAATAATAAGTAAGTAATAATAATAAGTAAGTAATAGTTACAGTATTAGCACTTAGTTAAGAGCTAAGAGAACACATAACTTAATTAGGGCTTAGCGCAATTAGTAAAATTAGTAATTAGTGTAATTAGTGCTTAGTGTAATTAGAGAATGCACAATACTAATTAGTCTATATTACTACTATAATTATTAAAATATATAGTTTATAGGAATATAACTCTTATAGTTTGTGTTTAACTTTATTAATTAACTTTGTTATTAGAATATCTTAACCCTGCTTACAAAACAGATAGTCTACTCTATACTCTTTCTTACAACCCTAGTTGCTATAATCTTTAACTAGATAACTACTCCTTAAGAACCTCTACACGTACTTATCTCTAAGACCTAACTAAACAATTACTTACAGACTTTGTCTAAAGTGTAAAACTTAATAATAACCCTGTTTTATAGTCTTAGCTTAGACTTATATATAGACTTTTATAGGACATTATATAATCCTAGGCTAAGCGTTACGCTAATTCTGTTTGTATTATTAGTAATAAGGTCCTGCCTTGCAGTCCTTTCTTAGGATTGTAACACTCTTCCTTAGCGCCTAGTATAACTCTAGGTTAACAGACTTAGGCAGTTAGTTAAGATAAGTGCTTTTTTTACTTCTAATTTGTGTTTATAAGAAGTAGATAAATAATAACTTCTTAGCTAGTGCTATAGTAACTTTGTTCTTATCTATTTATAGTCTCTCTAGGAAAACAATTATACTCTCTTTCTCTTTTTAGTATATATGCCTAGAGGGTTTCTTTATAGCTATCTATGTTAATCTTTATTCTTATAACATTAGATACCTAGATTACTTTTCTAGCTATACTTAGTACCTTACGTCTATGTATAGGAGTGTTTTAAAAGTTATTTTATAATATAAACTTAGAAGAGACTATACTCTATATTAAGCACCTAGTATTAATTAATATATGTGCTATCGTTTGTCTTATACTATTACATTCCGGCCCTCGGCCGTTTTGTATCTCGATTTTGTAGCTGGATTTTGGGAGGAAACTTGTCTAATACATTTGCAACAGTGCTACGAACAACAGCGATTACAGCAACAGTATCGCCTTACACTCCCTAGAAGTCGATTCTTCTAAACAACAACGTCTATTTATTATCATTCTACGGACCCTAGACTTGCGGCAGTGCTATTCATTCACACTTACAACAACTCTGTTGTTAATAACCAACTATTAACTACCTTACAAGCAACAACCTAAGCCACTCTATGCCTTGCGCAGTTTCTACTTCCCTAAAGACTAGCAAACCTACTCCTTTAAAGGAGCCTGTAAAAAGAATACCTAGAATAGTCCTGTTCTGTCTTGCAGCTTAGGTAGCCTGCTCTAGTGTTGTTAAAGCAAGCGCTAACAAGACACGCTAACTAAACACATATACCCTTATTGCTTTATTAATGTTAAACTAGCAGCAGAGGACGCTATTAACTAGGAGAGGTTGTATGTAATTAATGCCACATTTATAACATAGGGCCTCGTTGTTAATAGGCGCAATAGTACTAAGCAGGCATGCTTAGGGCATGCTTTCACGCTGCTAGTATTAGAGAAGTCTAGGTCTTAGCGTTATTCTAGGGCTTAGGGCATATAAAGGAAGCTAGTATCTCTTGTTAGGAATTCTTTTAAATAACATATTGCTTAGAGCAGTTAAAGAGGTAGATATGTATAATGTTGTAGGCGCAGGATTAAGGTCTTATAGCTAGGTTATTAGTAGGCCCCTCTTACAAAATAGGCTGGTGTTTTCTAGTTAAGGGGTCGTTGCCTACAGTTAGTAGACGCTGACCCCTCAACCTACTAACCTACAAATCTGGAGATTCTGGTCCCTAACTAGTGGGTAGATGTTAAGTCTTACCTGCCTACTAAGGTACGCTGTTGACTCTTAGATTTATTAGGAGTCACTCGACGTTTGACTTACTAAGTCACTCTAGCTCCGGCGTTACATGGGATGCGTTCCCAGACCAGGTTCTTGATGAACTTTTGTTGCAATACATATGTCACGATTTTAGTGCTACAGGCAGAGGGATTAGGCTTGTTTTAGTTAGTGCTTTTTGCTGTATACCCCTCTTTGTTGTGTCTTTCTAAACTAAATAAATTATACTATTATATATAGTAATATAGGCTTGCTATCTAGCTACTACTAGTAGAACTCTTAGAATAGCTCTTTCCTCCTTATAACTTTTCTTCCTAATTCCTGTCTACGCCTTTAAACAGAAGTTCCTAGTTTTCTAAACCTTTATTAGTTGAATTATTAGTTTTAGAAACCTTAGCAATTGCGCTCCTAACCTAGACTTTCTCTAGTCTCCTAGCTAGAGCTAAATTACATCTGCTTATGTAGTAGCTCTTCTTTCTACAACTCTAGACAGATATAGGCAGCTCTCTGCTAATTTATAACTTTCTAGGTCTACTACTCTACTTATAGCTAGTTGTTAGACTTAATCTTCCTAAAGTAGACTTTAGTAGGTTTCTAGTCTATACTATCTAGGTTTGTTCTTTGTATATGTTGTTTAAAGGTGCTGTTTATTAGTGCCTTAGACCTACAGAGGTTAACCTTTACTACTAAGGCCTAAGCTATAAGGCTCTAGAGATTCTAGTTATTTAGGATATCTACTAACACTATCTTATTCTAAAGGTCTAGACAGATTAGAAATATATACCTAGTCTTAAGGTTCGTTATATTGTCCTCTTTAGTAGTGTTATAGGCTAGCTAGATAATCTCTTTATTAAAAGATTTAACACTCTAGTTACTCTTCTTTATAGTAATAGTCTAGATGTTCTACTAAGAACGCTTTTTAAACAGGGAGTCCTTATACTACGTATCTAGAATATTCTAGAACTAAGTAGTTGTACCTATTAGATTACAGTCCTTCTATAATAAACTAACCTATACTGCTTATCCTTCTAGCCTATTAAATATATAGGCAACTCTTAGAATAGCTTCTTAGTCCTCTATAGATTTTAACTTGTTCTTTACCTAGGTCTTAAACGTTCTGTACGTGCGTTAGTTGCTGCTAAACTTACCTACATTAAGTAACTTTATAGCCTTATTTAGCTTGTTGTAAATTGCTAGTATAGAAGTAGAGAGTGTTGTAATATAGTTTAGTAATCTTATAGATGCAACGTAGGCTTAGACCTAGACTTTTACTAGTCTTTGTATAGTTTTACCTATGCCTTCTCTTTATAGGTCTTAGTTAGAGTCTGTAATAGAGTAGGCCTTATTATTAGTAATAGTTACTATAGCCTTAGGTAGGGTTGCCTACAATAGGTAGGTAGTTAGGCGTTCTAGTACGTAAGTTAGTAGCTCCTCCTGCTATTTCTAATCTAAGGCACTAACGCAGTAGCAAGGTTCTAGGATTTAGTCTTACTATCTAATTTATTGTTATTACTAGTGTATAGCTTAATGCTGTATTCTTCTAGACGCCTAGCAGTATTGTTAAACGTCTTGCTTATTAATCCTTGTTTTAGTAATAAAATCTAATTGTAAGGAGCTAACCTCTAAGGGAATTTGCTAGTAAAATATAAGATAGATTTTATAGAGAACAACTTCTAGAGCAGAGGTTATAGAGTTTTTATAACCTTATTTTAAACAAATTAGCTTAAAGCAGAGCTCTAGTCTATACTAAGAGCGCGAGCTAGAGTAGTACTAAGGCAGAGTATACTAAGAAGCTAGTACCTAGGCCTAGCCTATTATAATATATATTAGAATTAACAATTTATCTTATATATTAGTCTTAAGCTTATAATCTAATAATAACTTAAAACTAATTACATGTTTTTTTAGGACTTAGTGCTAATTATTCAACCGATAATAGCGCTAGTGTATAGTACTAGTAGTAATTAGCTTTAGAACCTTAAACTAGTATAAAGTTACTATACTAGATAAGTCTCTTTGTAAACACTAATACTAAAATCAAAATATAAGATAGCTAATAGCTAGATTAAGTCTTATAGATAAGTATACTATATACTTCTACTTTTATTTTTATCTCAACTAAAATTCTTACGCGCTTAATAGCTAGGTCTTATATATACTAGTGCTATAGCCTCTATTAGAACTAATAAGCTTTAATTTTAAGGTTATATATAATACACAGTAGTACTCTATTCTTTGCTAGGCCTAGAAGCCTTCTACCTTTTAACGTAATGTATCATATACACTGAAAGGGTTTCTAACTCTTAGTAAGCTTATATAAAAGGGTATCTTGTTGTCTTGTACGGGTAATGCTTACAGTCTGTACGTGCAATGCTTACAATCTCTGTTCGCAATGCTTACACCCTGTGCATGTAGTGCTTACAATCTGTGCGTGCAACGCTTATACTCTGTACGTGCTATAGGTCAGCCCCGTCAGCACGTATAGTTGCTCAGCTCTATTCGCAAATAGTACAACCAACACAAATCAGTCAGCGCATCAATGAAACGCGCATCTAATCTTCCCAGTCAACGATTTGGCGTATAGGTTTCCTGTAAGTACCTCTTTGTCCGCGTTCAAACTTTAAAGCATCACTGAACGCAATTCCATCCTGATACAGCCAGCTCCTCTGATCCAAATCAAGTTCTCCGAAGCCCTAACAACATGCATTTCAAGCTCGCCATCATTGGCGCCATACCATCTGGCATGAACGTCCTTGCAGCAGAGTGCAGAGGCTGGAGTACTTGCAACAGCGGCGTTTCGTCGCGCAACCAACTCTACCAAGCGCGCCAGCATGTTTGCGGCGATACCGATCTCTACAAAAATGACGGCGAATGGCACGCTTCCGGAGGCGGAGGAGTCAAATGGCCTGGTGGCAATTCCCAGCAGATTTGCTGGGATGCATTCGAGAACATTCTGAATCAATGTCGGCCAGAGGGTACTGGTACGAAGAACCACAGTGGCAGTTGGAACTAGAACGGAAGGCTTTACTACATCCATTCTTGTAAGTCTAGCATACGCCAAGTTTTCATCGCAAATTGGGTTTTCGTGCTGACGCAACCTGTAAATCAGGCCCTAACTAATCGTTCCAAACGTGATACGGGAGCGAGCTGAACGCACCAACAAGCAGAAACCTTCCGCATCTCGAAAAGCATGTAACGCCCTGCGAGCCACTCTGTTATAGTGTTTTTAAAAAGTCCATTTGATTAATCTACAAAATGCTCAATATTTTTTGCCTACCTTTTAGTGTATGATGTTCTATCTGAATGCGCGATGTATAACTTCGCGCTGTGCGAGCTACCATTGAAAAATGCTCAATTCCTAGCTATCGCAACTCAACGCTACAAGATCACTTGAGACCAGTACACTATGGGATATGGATGTTTTCATAGAAAGAAGTGAAGCTCTGCGAATGAAGACATCTTTATATTTCACGCTACCAAAACCACTACTCTACTTTAATGGTAAGCTTGTTACCAGCATTAGCCTGAACTGATGCTTTGACGCTAGCACTACCAAGCTTGGTGTAGGGGTACGGGACAGAACTCAAGGTGCCTTTAGGCGCGGTGTTGTTTCCAGATCCGAGGCTGACATCATTGGCGAGGGCATAGCCAGTGACAGCTCCATCGTAGAAGCCAATGTCTTCCGCAGTGTTCTCGAAGACGGTGCTCTCGACGAGAATTTGAGCTCCCTCGCGAGTATCGATACCATTAGTGAAGATACCGTCATAGTAGCCTAATTAGATTAGCAGGGACATATAATCGTGACCTAGTGAGTACGTACTCTTGAAAATGTGGGCGGTTCCAAAGCGAACAGAAGGCGTGCGAGAGCTGATGTTGTTCCAGTAATTGTTGGCATAGGTCACATGCAGATGGCCCTTGTCTTGAGCACCATTGCTGTCAGAGTGGCCAACCAGGGACGCCTTGTAATGGTCGTGGATATAGCTGTTGGACACAGTGACCCATTCCGAAGCATGTGTGACATCGATCAAGCCGTCATAGTAGTCCTTGCCATGGTCAATGTCAGATGAGACATCGACATGGTCAACCCAGACATTGGTAGATGCTTGGATACCAATGGCATCACCATTTGTGGCCAAGACCTTGGAGATCTTCAAATTTTGGACAATGACGTTCTTCGAATTGTCGATGAACAGACCCACTCCAGTGAGGGACGCGCTGGAATCGAGACCGACGATGGACTTATTGGAGCCAATGTTGATCTTGGCAGAGCCAGTAATGGCACCCTTGATATAGATGATCTTGGCTGTCGTGTCTGTCTTCTTTCCCACGGCAGCCGTGAGTTCAGCCAAGGACGCTACCGTGACCGTGGTACCACCTTTCCCACCCGTGGTGCCACCATTCTGAGAAGCATAGCCAACAGGAGCACCTTGCTGAGCAGAAGCTAGGGAAACGAGGAAAAAGAGGCCTGCAGCGAATGAGTTCTTCATTGTGAAATCTGAACGGGACGATGTGTTGTAGATAGTTTCTCAACTGCGCGCAGGTACCCCGCTCTTATACAGTCCATGCAGTATCATTTAGTCTCTAAGTAGAAGTGTTGGAGGCCGCAAACCAAGCAACATTGGCGAAGCTTGTCAATGACAAGGTGCAGATCTCCTGCGGAACAATTTAGTTGACAGACAGGGTCTACCCCTCGCGCAAACGATGCATATTGATTTCCGCGAATTAGAGGCGACGCATTGTGCGTGATCCACTCAAGTTGAAGCAAAGCTGTTGAAACACGCCTAGCTCCGCTTCGGCTTAATGTCGAAATCTGACCGCATTGTGTGTTTTCTACGTTGCGATCGCCGTAATTACCTTGACCTGAAACACGTGGTACATCCAATCTGCCTTTCTAACATGCGGAAATATTAACATCGATGAACGCTGGATGAATTCGCAATAAAATTCTCCGGTTCATGCCAGAACACCTGCCTGAAACGGAAATTAACTGCTTGTACCTAGGGCTTCCTGTGAAGCAATGAACTGGGTCTGAATGTCTCTGGTGACGAGAAGTAACGATTTTATGACTGCTTCTGGCTGGAAGGCAAAAGCTAGACAGCACACTCAGCAGGTGTGCAACGAGCTCGTCAATCATTTGGTCCGTGTCGTTGATTGCTGTTTCTGTTGTCATTGTTCGACACCGCTGAGCGTGAGACCACAGCTTGGCACGTCTTTCAGAACCCCCAGGGAGGTCTGGGCTCTAGACCCATAAGACGTAAATTACTATCAAATCAAATCAAATCCTGCGAGCTCAACAGGTCCACAAACGCAGCAGACACTGCTGTTCGGTAGCTGTCCAAGCAGCCATCTCTACCTTTACAAGTTGCTATTTCCTCTCGGCACGGTATTGCAGACCAGGAATCCATTCTCAACAGACAGCATTGTGCGATTGAAACCTCGTCCAGAGAAAACAGTTTTTGCTGGGTCCAATAGCGAACACTGCAAGGGTCACTTTACCGCGTGCAAGGCCCATAAGCGCACGTCGACGTATTTATTGTTCTCTGCAGTTGCGCGATTAAACGGTCAACTTAAGCACCAAGTTTCATCTAGGTTGCTGTGTTACATTAACAATACGTTCTACGTGACGTGCAGGTATGAGTGAACGTAACGAAGACCACCTCCTTTCTTTGTATAGGATGTTGTTAGTTGCATGTCTACCGGGTATCTTTGTCTCAGCCTGCTATCCTCTGTCAGTTTCTACCGCTAGATGTACTGCTGGATTAGTACGCAACGCCGTGTCTACTAGTTTGTTCTTCGAGTCTTCTCCCAGTCGCCAAGTTCGATATATTTCAGCAATCTTTTCGGGTCTTCGTTACAATATTCAGGTGTCTGTGCTGTTTTTCAAAATTGCTCGCTTCGAGTTCACCTGGCGCAAAGAAAGGCGTGGATCAAGAGAAGCGTCAACAAGTGGCTAGAATGGAATGAGTCAGGTTACGGCATAGGGCGAATTATGGATATTAACACGTACCAATGCTGCAACAGCCAGACACTGGACTTGCTAAGACGACAGACAAACATTTATCGCCTTGTTGCACCATTTCTCAAAAGCTAATCCGACGTTCTTCTGAGCGTTGTTTTGAAAATGCAACCTGCAAGCGACTCGGGCGCGACTGTGGCTCTCGCCACGAACCGAGAGGGCCATGAAACGTTCCAATATCCAAGTCTGATGAACGAAATCATCACTCTCAAGTGCTGCGATAGAAAGAGGCCAAACGATCCGGTCCATAGCTCTGTCGCCCTCGTCGCGATGAGCTTGGAATGCTAGAGCCATGAGCTCCCGGACAGCCTTTCGCAGGCCACCGTCCATCGGTGCTGAACCTTTAGTCAAATATCAAGACAGTGAGACTATGGCGAAGTAGAACAGTACAGCACATCGAAATATCATGAGGTATCTTTGTTCTGGCCCTTTCGCAACGCACGTGCTCATGTTTGTGATTAACAGACTACCATGTTCCATCTGAACATCACGTAAAGTATATAAGAGCTGATACTGCTTCTGGACGACCATTTGATTCAAATAGAAGATCCAAAAGGAAGCGTAGCTGGCTTAATTCTGCATGGAGGCAGATGATGTGGCTATTTTGCAGATCTTTGATGACTTGACTCTAGGAATACTGTTTTTCCCAAACAACTTGATACACCGGCGTCGAGTGTGCGTGGAGAACACGGAGCCCCCGAAGGCGACACAAAAGCCTATGTTCTACGATGCCAGAAAGGTCTTCGTTAAGGAGCTTTTTGAGTGTACAGCCAAGCCCGAGCAAAGCTGCACCACTGTTTATCATGGCCATCCAGATGGCGATGCGCGCTGCGGGCCATGGGAGGCTGATATCGTGCCTGCCGTGAAGAACTGAGGTGGTTCCATTGAACAGGAATTGTGAGGACTGATGCTGATTATATTGTAGTGCAAATCGAAAATTCTGTAGATGGTTTTGCAGGAGCGACGCTGCGCCGCGGAGATGAGCAAACAAACCAGTGCCGCATGCGTCCCTATGCTTTTTCTCGTACACTATCATCAGCCAAAGCGTGCCTATTATATTCTCCAGGTCTGCTCGGGCAGGGGTGTTCTGTGTACAAGCTACCAGGACGCTCAGAGCAGCTGCACAATGTTCGACAGCCGTAGATGGCTGGGTCTGGGTATCTGGAGGGACGATAGAGTCTTGTAAACGTAGATTGCGATCTCCTAAAGCAAAAACCATATGCAGGACCATAGGGTCGTACTGCGCTAGAGTCCAGATTAGTGCTGGCCCATTGGACTTTGGGCTCTTGGTGTCGTCCAAGCCAGTAGATGCACTAGAACGAAAATGTCGTATTGTTATGTAGTCCTGAGATGATACAATGCTAGCGCATTCCGGTGGAAGATATACGTCCTTTGGAAAGATCAGCACCCAGGGACGGTCCATTCTTCGAGACCTGCGCGTTCGACGGGTGAGCCTGAGCACGTGTATTCACGCGCGGTCTACCGCCATCGACTTTTGAATTGATAACTCACCCATGTGATTTAATTCTAGCAGTCCTCGTAAGCTGTTGGGAGCTTGACGTCGGGCGAGAATCGATATTCTGGGCTTAGCGTGATGCATTCATAGGTTTTTGTCGTTTCGATAGACACCCCGCCTTCCATCTCGGCAGTACCAATGACAAAACTACCATCATGGGTGATAATCGTCAGAGGTGGTCCATCAGATGGCACAATCTTCGGCCGAAAAACCAAGGCGCGAAATCGAGTTTTGTCTCGGACAGGTATAAAGATCTCCTCTTGGTCGACTGTCTCACTAGCCGCCTCCAGCGCTTTCTTTGCCCCGTCGTCCTGTATAGCATGCCATTGGTTTCGGGTTTCAGGGAGACTCGAGGTCTTATGGTCTTGCACGAACCTTGCCTCGGAAGCATTATTCAACCCGTAGCAGCGATGAGTTCGTGGTCGATAAATTCGGCAAATTGAGAGCCTTCATGTAAGGATGCTTCAGAAATTGCGCCTTTTAGAGATTGTACACAGTTTTTCAAATTCCTCATCCAGCTTCGCAGATAAGTGCCATGTAGAGGGGTCCTCGATACCTGCATGGTGAGCTTGCATGGCATGCTTTGGTCGATCAAATGATCACGGAAACATCTCGAAAAGACAGGGGCCGACTCGTGCGAGGTAATATGACCAAGACCATACAAGACTGAACGTGGTCTACAAGTTTCTCGACCAACAGGTGCAACACCCTTAAATAGAGGCTTGCGCTTTCCAAGAACGGTGTCCGCAGCTTGAAGAAAATTCAACTGAATCGGACTCAGCTTCCACCGACAAGAGATTGTTTATGACACTACAAGAACGTTAGTGTTTGACCAGAATGGTGAATGCGATCTCTTACTTCGCTAAAGTCAAGGCGTCTACGTTCCTGCTTATCGGGTAACATGCCCGCCTCACGCATCTTGACATTGTTTTTTACGTTCATCATCAATCCGTGAGCCTCTCCATATGTTTAAATCTTTACTTACGATACACTAGTAAGGAGAATTGGCGCACTAAACTGCCCGAGGAGGTCCGCTAGGAAAATTGACTTGCAAAGATTTGTTCGAGAGCTTGACTCGGATAATCAACTCGGGGTATCATCTCGCAACATGTGGCATCCGCCACTTCCGATTAGATCTTCCAGCTCTTCGACACTGCAGGGTAGGTGAAGGAACTATGTCATTCATCTCATGTTGTCAAAGTTGAAGGCTTGACTAATACTTAATCTTAGTGACGGCAATGTTGGCATTCGCATTAGCAAGCTTCTCGGACAATTTACTCCGCTTTTCTTTATTCAATTGGACATTAAAACAATGGCTCCTCGTGCAGAAGAACCGAACGAAGATGTTGAGAATCTCATCTACCACCATACCAAGCCACTCAACGACTGGCGTAATGACCTTGAACGAGATCGGTTCGCAGTCGTGAACAACGCTGTAAACCCAGATTGCGCCGAATACTACAAAAGGAAACAAGTCGAATGGCTTCAGTCGTTTAATTTAGTGTTTAACCGGAACGAAGAATCCACCTGGACGGCAGCCCATCTTCCTGTTAGTTTTAAGGGTGATATGTATTACACGTATGCATGCAGCCACGAAAGCTTGGTATGGGAGGCCAGACTGAGCTAAAAGTCCTTGAGGTCTTCGAGAGATTGTGGGGGACGAACGAGCTTGTGCTCATTTGACGGCATGGACATTACAGTACCACGACAGAAAGACCTGTTGTGGAGACCATGGCCACATGTTGACCAGAATCAAAATCGAAATAGCATGTAGTCCGTGCAAGGCTTACGTAGGTATCAGCCGAATGGCTATAAGGACGGTGGTCTGATTGTGATGAAGGTTAGCTCAAAACTCTTTGATGAGTTTTTGCAGACGGGATCAGGGTGAACACGACGGTCAGCCGCCGTCAGACGAGGATATGAACGACATCTTTATCTTCAAGGACGATGATGTGAAATGGTTGCAAGATCGCGGGTGCACGCTGCACAAGCTGAATCTGGCACCTGATGATTTAATAAGTTGCCACAACTTGACCCACCGATTTTAGTCTAACGAGCTGTGAAGGTATTGTGGGAAAGTATAACGAGACATTACGCTTGTCATCGTTGATGCGAATGCATCAGACACGTACAGTATATCTGCATGACCCCAGCTAAGATTGCAAAAAAGGAAAATTTTAAGAACAAGACTAAACTTTCCAAAACATTCCATGGTACTACACATTGGCCGCATTGTAACCTAGAAAAAGACAGCCCACTAACGCGCAATAAGAAGGTGTTCCCTAGAAACGGGTCGAAGCCACTAACAGGTCTAAGCCACTAGAGAAGCCTATGACTAGTGGACAGGTCCTGCGGTTAGCTAGCATATAGCCTTACTAGAGTTAGCCAACAAGACATTGCAGGTGTGGTCGGGTGCTAACCAGCGAGTTTCTGTTGCAGCCAAAACAGGACAAAGGTGTACGTACATTAGTACCTTATATTAGGCCTCTCACATAGGCGTGTTACTGTGCAACTATTTCGTGTTGGATGCACGCGCATAAAGAGTTTAGCAACTTCAGTGTTAGGTTAAACAATGACATGCGTCGTTTCTGAACGAACTTCTGCACTTTCCAGCCATCGACGTGTCAAGGTTGCGGTGTTCTGATTTTGACTTCGACACAGAGACTGTTTTTCGAGCTACACGTGTGTATACTTATTCCTAGAATGGGGTCGTAGTTTCGCCGTTCGACGTTCTTGCAGCTAGCATTAGCTTAGTCAATTAATTGAAGCGGTCGATCAAAGCGTGAGAGGGCTATGAACCTGAAGCATAAAATTTCGGAGCTGCCTTGCCTGATGACTACATGAGGCATATAAACCATAGACCGAGATTGATGACAAGGGAAAGACCGGTGTTCTTGCAGGGCTGAGCAGTGCCTCAAGCTCTGAGCACGTCGGGATCTTGGAATTTGTCCTGTACCAATCTATCGCAGAACTCAATCTCATCGCAATCTTCCTTTCTCGTTCTATCTATGGGTAGTCGCAAGCATAATTGACCCATGCATTGTTGCAATCGTGCGCTGCGTAAACCTTTGCAATTGTCAGTCTTGAAAACTGGTTGTTGTAACAGCGATGAGGTTACTTACGAGACCTGCAGCTTTGCACGATGCTTCGCACTGCTGCTTAGTAGGGCAGGTATGTGGACCCTATTGGCTCTGGCGACTTTCGACAGAGGCGGTCATGCCACAAGTGGCTAGTACGAGGAGAACGAGAGTTGTATAGGCCTTCATGTCGAGGGTTTTAGAGACTAAGCCGATGCTGAATGTGCGACCGCTTCAATGAGGCTTGGAGCTGGGATAAAGATTAACTATCTTGCGGATTCGACTCTAATATATATCGCATTCTGTACCTCACTAACGAGGTGGGTTGTACTGGGTCACGCGATAGCTAAAATGATGTTGATGCATGCTCCTGCACCCTGCTGACACTTTTTACTGCAAGAAGCATGATATCCGTCTACGGCCCACTATCGGTTCTATCTGAAACTTCGCTCTCGCTCTCGCGCTCGGTCATATTTTTATAAATCATTGGTCTATTCAAACACAACGCTCGACTTAAAGTATTCGCTTGCGATACGTCTGTAAGAGGTATTCCAGCCAGATCAAGTGGACTAACCTTGGGTGCTCGAATAAGCAGTGTTTTCCAAATCCATGTGGGTCAGTATATGTGGGGTGATTAACCGTTTAACTCCATCCAGCTAGGAACATGATGCTATGCGTTTGCGAAGATAAGAGAGCACATGGACTTGTTTTGATGTTCCATTAGAGAAACGTCCGTGATATCACATACCTAAGGAACTCTTCTAGGACATCTGAGCAGGCATTTGGAAATGGCTCGTGACATGGCGACCGGGCATACAAATGACATCCAAAGTAAAAAGATGACCATTCCACTTCTCATCCAATTTTGAATTCAGACTGAGTTCCCTGTACAGAGATCACTGCAGTGGTTACGATGTCTCGATTAGAGTGAATGTTCTTGTTCAGTCAAGCGTCCTTAGTACTTGTCTTGCCTGGAAGTGGGTTCCGAACGCCGACATGGCTCGAATGACCGTCGGTTCATCATAATGTCTTCCTACAAACGACATACCATACGGCAGCTGAATGTCGTCATGCCCTACAGGGACATTGCCAACAGGACGACGACCCACAGCACCCAATGGAGCTGCGCAGCCTTCGGTCGGGACGAGTAGCAAATCCAAGTTACTTTCCTGGAACGCGCACTCAATCCCTTCTTCGTTGAGCTGCTGTTGTAGTACCGATTTTGCGTACCAATACTCTCAGGAAGAGTTACATTGGCCAAGCCGATGAGGTGCGAGGAAAGTTTTCTGGCAGCACCAACAGGCACTTGCCTGGTGGAAAATCGAGGTCCCCATTACGCTCGTTAAACCTGATGATATCGTACAAGGTTCGTACCTCTGACGCTTTGGCTGACTCAGTCGTAAGGTAGTTCTCTATGTCCCACCTGACGTCATGCTATACGATAATAGTACCTTTATTCGTCCTTTCGGATTGACCAACAAATTTATGCATCTACTCTTGCGCATTCCACAGGACAACAGGATCGACGATAGTTGCACCAAGAGAACGCATCTGGTCGAATGTTGCCTCAAGGCCAGCATTGATGAAAGGTCTGTAACCTTGATATGTCTGGTTCCAGAATGGCTCTCGCGGTCTTCCAATGCATAATTCCTCAAACCCACGCGCATTTATGAACTTCGGATAGTTGTCGTATCGAAAAGGGTTCGCTGCGGCAGAATAATCGTCTTCTTCGTTATGTTTGGCCATAATCTCGAACAAGGCGGCGAGATCCCACACCAAATTTTCCATTGACCCTGTCGTGTCCTGAGATTGATGCCATTCACACTCACAGGATATTGTACGGG
Organism: Ascochyta lentis; assembly: GCA_004011705.1. Classification (NCBI taxonomy): domain Eukaryota; kingdom Fungi; phylum Ascomycota; class Dothideomycetes; order Pleosporales; family Didymellaceae; genus Ascochyta; species Ascochyta lentis. The sequence continues at coordinate 1,101,914 of RZGK01000023.1, read as the reverse complement.
GGGGCTTTGACTGGATTAAGTTGGGTTTCTCACAGCAAGAGCGACTGCGGCGATGAGGGTATGCAAAAGGTTGAGGAGCCTCATATTGATGACAAATTCGAGTTGTTCGTCCAGAATAATATGAATCGATCTGACAAGTCGCTACATATACGGTTCCTTGTCTATTCTGATCATGCTACGAAGCCAAAAATATCTAGGTAACCTTTCAGCCATCCGTAGTTATTCTGGTCACCAACACGGCACTTTTTTAGATAACTACGATAAGCGCCAGCTGGAGGCCAGGCCATGACACCACTCAAGGCCATCTACATCGTGAGCTATCTCGCGATAGGCTGATCATCTTGTGGGGATACTTGACAATGATGAATCTTTGGAAGATCATGAGAATAAAACAAGGCATAAATGCGAATTTTCGCACTACCGGGAAGCACGCTTGACTTCCACACATACTGAATGGAGGGCCGGAACAAGTTTCGTGTGTCTGATTGGGCAACTAAGAAGGTGCTGAAAGGCGGCATCCCTACCTTTCGGCACCTGTTCGACGACCCGATCAAATATCTCGCCGTGACCATATAGCCCATCAATTTTCATTGACACATGCTTCAATCTGCAATCGAGCTGATCTGTAATAGAGCTTTGTTACTGAGTGTCTTGGGAGATGTTAACAGTTTTATTGATTGATTTGCACTCAATTGATGGCGCAAACCACCTCAGACTAGCCCAGTGATCCACGATTCGTATAGGAACGCAAATGTTTCAAGACTTGTTGGCCTCGAACTCGGACAAGACTCTTAAGGCAATCGTATTTGTCGAACTGCCCCCTGAATTCACAAATTTCCAGCACTCTGTCGATGTCGTTTAGTTCACTGGACCGTTCTTGATCCACCTCACAGCATTTCGAGCGGGCCACGTTGAGGGATTACTCCTCTCAATTCAACAGCTTCAATAGCGATCCTCGAAGCCTATAGAATGCTAGTAGAAGCTAGTCTTCCGGTTATCTTGACCTAAATTATTGTTACCGTCGGCATCCAATCAGCAATGTCGGCCTTCATTGTTTAGCGCATATTTGGGCAGAAACACTGAGCAATGATCCGATGTTCGGATTTAGCTCAGTGCTCAACTCCCAATAATGTCTGGGTCGTTTCGGGTACATCCCCACAAGACGTAGGCATCGGCTGCTGCGCCCGAGACATCAGCGTACTCACGGAAGATCAGCCATCGCCTCATCTGTAACACCAATTCCTACGCTAATCGTGAGCATAAAGTCCCAGACAGCCCAGACTTGTCGAAGAGCAAGATCAGCCTCAGACACATTCTTTACAATGCATTATGCTGTATCTACTTTTTGCAGCTTTACTACTGGGCGATAGCACCACAGCATACACGCTTCCATCGACACCAGACTACAACTTGACAGTTGCAATTGTACGTGCAGAGCCAGCAGATTGGCCCATGCCGCTGATGAACAAGAACTGGACGCACTCATACTTCGACTTGAACGCCACCATAAACAAAAGGCGTGCGGCTTATCGAGAAAGCAGCCAGAAATGGTGCTAACCTCGTTGTTTTTCCAGAGCTATGGTTCCCTGGGTATATATGTTAAGGTTCTGAGTTGAACAAAAGATACTGACATCACGTTCTCTATATACTCCAAAGGCATCGCTGATCCGACCTCGCTAGCACCTCTTCTTTTCAATTACATCAACAAATAGCTGACGATCAACTCCACAAACTGGCATCGTCTTCTCAAAGCTGCAACCGATCACGAAATTTATATCAGTGCTGCTTTCTCCCATAGAGGGAATAGATTTTTGTACATGGGACAAGCCCTTATCAGGCCTAACGGAAAAGCATTCGTGCGCCACAAACTCTGCCCTCCAGGTGGTGAGCGAGGAATCTGGTCGGACGGCACTGTTGACGAACTTCAAGTCATTGCTACGCCAAATGTTCGGTGGGGAATTTTGGAGTGCTGGGAGCACATCCATCCGAGTATGACTTTCAGGATGCAAAGCCAAGCCGAGACGTTGCATATCGCCGCATGGCCTTGTGGGTCTCACTATTTTCCATGGCATTGAGCATATGCTGAAGGCAACAGATACGCCTGATGCAGCAGATCCCACAGCCGCATATAGGGAGTTGCTAGAGGTCAATCTTGCAGATGCGTGCGTATACGCTGTCAATGCCAACGCACCGCTCGTTTTTGCTTCAGTTGACAATGCGCGATTCGTAGACGCTCAAGGCTTGGACCTCACGGTTGTAGATGCCGTTACTTCAACTGAAGAGGTGCCGCTACTGTACCAGTCTTTCAACACAACAGGTCTCGGGCAGACAGTCCCTTAAACGACGGATGGGCAGCAATCATGGGGTGTTTTGCAACAGATGATTGAGGGATTTGCAAGTTACATTTCTGAGGTCGTTGGGAAGTTTGTGAAACAGCAGACTCATCTCGTTGAGAATCTTTTCGCCGCTGCTGTTAGTCGTTGAGCGTGGTATATCGCCTAGTAATGCTATGAAGGCAGCTTGAAGTCAATCAATGCACATGCAGACTTATACTCTAGATCCGTGAGGAATTTTACTTAATCCTTTTCTAGTGAGACACCGTGACGATCTGAGCGAGCTGACTTCATATCTGACCGATCATGTATGTTGGCGATGGTCTCATCCAACGCACCAATCAAAATGTTCAAGCGACAGACCATTTGTGGTGGTCAGCGCGATGAACCAGACTCAGCGCTATCGATCGTCAGCCTTTCCGCATGTTCACCAGTAAAGTGCACAAATTGCGGAGCCTCATATGTAGCTTATGCAGGGCTGACATCAGCCAGGCATCCTAGTCTTGCTGGCCTACAGCCTGGCACACCCAAGGTGCAGCGTCGTGCACGTGAACTCATCACTGTTTCTAAAGTCAGCTGCCTATATGTCCCTTCCCTAGTCCTACAAAAGCAAACAACTATTTTTACTGGACTGCGCCGCACATCCGTGATGGCGCAGCCTATGACCTATCCTGGAGAAAGACCCACCGCGCCAATATATTTGTGGTAAGCGGGCGCCTACTCGGCCCCCACAAGTACCCCGAGGATGCTATGCTGCATTGGCGAAATGACAGCGCAGCGTATCGCGGGCAATTCCACAGCATATTTAGACAGTAGGAATTGACCCTGTCATCCTGAGACCCGGTCTCAAATATTCGCTGGATTCATTCTGATCACAACCACCTCCTACATTATCAACACAGCCTTGTAGGCAGCCACCACAGGAGGTCCTCCAACATCTGACTCACGCCTGACGTCGCCACAGTCACAGTCGATAAAGGGAGGCTCTCCGGTGCACATAGGATAGAGCGACGCCAACAAATATCACCTAGCTTAGGCATTGACGTCGCTGCAGCATTTTCAAGAAAATCAGACGGAGCCACTCTGGAATTGCAAAGCTCAACGAGTCCGCTATTGCGATGAAAATGGAGCTGCCCACCTTTGAAAAGAATCCTCAAGCGCCGCTGCGTTTACTTTCTCTAGATGGAGGAGGTGTACGAGGTTTATCGTCACTCATGGTGCTGCGAGACTTGATGCAGAGCATAGCTCTGGAAGAAAAGAGACTGGGTCGACGAGCGCAAGGAGACCACGAAGCGTTGAGACCTTGCGACTATTTCGATCTGTGAGTAACCATACCGCATGTTCAGACCGGCATACTGACCAGCTCGAAGCATTGGTGGAACGTCCACGGGTGGTATCATCGCGATACTCCTCTCGCGACTGCGCCTGAACTGCGAACAGTGCATTGATATTTATTTGAAGCTGGCGCAGCAGATCTTTGAACACGATCGATCGTTCAAGGCTTTTGGAATGAAAGTGCCGACTGGGGCGACAAGATTTTCGGGCGCCATTCTCGCTAACGCAATCAAAAACTCACTCAAAGGTCTCGGATTCAACGAGAACGAATTGATGTGGGACGAGGCGCTCTTTGAAGAAGTTGAAGACAGGCCCGACTTGACGAACAACAGTATCTGGGCGGATGCGGCACCGGATCTAGTCATCACCGAAAGCCCTGTCGTCACGGTGAAGAATGATGAGGAGGCTTTGCCGTCTGGACCACCTACATCTCGCAGTGCCAATGCATCGAGGCCTGAAACTTTGTACAGCGATAGTCCCTTTTCACCGAAACCACTGCCCCCACGCAGCGACACCTGGAAACTGCATCCCCGCCAGTCTGTGCATCGAAAAGCAAACGCAGCCGGTTGTCGTGGGTTCGTGCTTACATCGCTCAAGAACGTAGGTCTTCCGAGGATACTCTCTACCTACGATCCTAATGACCGGACAACTCGCATCTGGGAAGCTCTACGAGCGACGTCTGCAGCGCCGACGTTCTTCGAGGAGATGCAGTTTGGCACTCCCAAAGTCACATACCTCGACGGTGGCGTAGGCTTCAACAACCCTTGTGCCGAAGTGGATTACGCAGCTAAAGCTCTCTGGGAAGGGCGTTCGATTGGTCTGATCTTGTCAATCGGTACCGGTCTGCAGAGCCTGTCGAGCGTGAAGAAAATGCCGACTTGGCTGCCGTTCGGTCTCGGTACTGACATTTCGCTGGCGACAGCGTTAGCGGGAATGGCAACTAGCACCGCGCGGGTTGACAATGAGATGAGACGCATGTACAACAATAGCGGCACCAAGTACTATCGCTTTGACGTAGACCGTGGGCTTGCGAACATCAGCCTCGAACAGTGGATGAAGGAGGACGAGATGGCTAGTTTGACGGAGCAGTACATGCAGGACGGTGAACAGGTTCGAAGAGCGAAAGAGTTCGGTGAAATCGTGGCGAAGCTGTCCGCTCTGCCACCTAAATTTGAGATCGCGCCCACGCGCTTCAGAGTCGGCATCGATGGAAACAGCCTCAGGGACGATAGTTTCAGGCTCGTACAAGTCGACTTCAAGACTGGTATGCTTCTTGGAGTTGCAAGCCATCTCGAGGATCTACCGCGCATGTCGCAGTTCCGCAGTTCATCGCCCTCAGGTGAAGGCGGCCTCGCGGTAGACGAAACCGGCGGTCTGAGGAAGATTTACCCTGTGGCAGAGGATTTGGATCACGATGGCCGCCGCGAAGAAGCAGCGGTATACCAGTGCATCAAAGCCGACAATATCTGTATACGTGACATTAAGACAGGTATACCGCCGGGCAAGTACAAGGTCCAGTTCATTGTCGCATTCCACGATGCCACGTACGCGCCTCCACGCGATCTCGTCTTCAGCGTAGGGAGGCCTTTTGATGCCAGTACTTTCAAAAGCCGCTTTGTGGATGTCAAGATCACGCCGGACGTAGCAGCGGTTCTCTTGCATCCGGATGCAGTCCGTGTAAGAGTTGGGAAGAAGAGATACGAAGAGAACAAGGGCAAGGGGTGGATAGAGATTGAAGGCGATATTGAGATTAACGTGGGTCTAGATGGAGCTCTAGGATTCATCGTGAGCAAGAGGTTTCAAGAAGAGGTGTTTATAGATGGATGGAGTTTCGGAGGCGTACGACTCGAACCTGTCTTTGGTACACAGCCAGTGAGTTCTCCGAGGATTTGGACATAATGCAGACCTGAAAGGGAGGACTGCCGCCAAGAAGTGTGGTTGTTCTTGATCACACGTCGCTGTGTTGCGAGCTGCGCAAAGACTCGATACCCAAGTGTAAGATTTCGATGGTGGGGGGTCGAATATTCCGGATACTCCGATTGACGTAGCAAAGCGGTTGCATGTGGGTCGCTTAAACTCCAAATATTAGCGATTTTAGCTTTTCCTGCTGACTTCTTGGTACAACTCTAATCACAAGGATTTCGCTCAATCCGAGTCTGCTCGTTCGAAAAGTGAATTTACTTAGGTAGTGCGCTCGGAATGCTTGAGCGCTCGGAGTACCGATGGACTCGGGAAACTCAATAGCGCTAGCCAGCCTTCAGGCTACATCACAACTCTGACTGGGCAAACACGACCAGCTACTCGCAGATTTGAGACATGAGCTGGAAGTTTTGCACCTGAATTGCTAGAGCAGTCCGTGCTTTCGCCAATGTACCTGTGACTGTTAGCTGTTATCTACAAGTTATAAGTGATCATGCCTCGTCCAACTCATCAGATTCTTTTTGAATCACTCAATACAGATCTTCACGGTCATGATGCCCGACCACGTCCGAACCAGCCGTGGTGCCATTACCGAGTCAACCCACCTCGTCCACGCAGCCGTAGTCTGCTCCTCAGGCAACCTGTTGTTTTCCGTTGGCAACTCGCAGCGGCCCACGTTGCTCCGCTCTGCCGCCAAGCCCGCGCAAAGCGTCGCCATCCTCGAAGCCTGCCGTGGATCCAGTCTGACTTTCTCCGCCGCTGATTTGGCGCTGATGAGCGCGTCGCACAGCTCAGAGCCTCGACACGTTGCTCGGACTGCTGCGATGCTGGATGCTGTGGGCGCGGCTGAATCAGACTTGCAGTGTGGAGGGCACGCTGCGTTGAACGCCGCCGTGAACAAGGACTGGATTCGCCGTGATTTCACGCCGGGCGCGATATGCAACAACTGCTCGGGGAAGCACGCAGGAATGCTCGGTGGCGCAAAAGCGCTGGGTGCGGGCTTCGCAGACTACCACAGCCCTGATCACGGGATGCAGCGACTTGTCAAGAAGGTAGTAGAAGAGATCTCTGGACTAGGCGCAGAGGACGTGGAGTGGGCCGTGGACGGGTGCAACTTGCCTGCGCCGGCGATGCCACTGAGCAGCATGGCTGCTATGTATGCGCACTTTGCAGACGCAACCAACAATGCGCAAACCGCGCGGCAACAGGATATGAAGCGCGTTTTTGAGGCCATGTACACGCATCCCGAGTTGGTGGGTGGCGAGGGAAGATTTTGCACAGATTTGATGAGTGCATATGGAGGCTTGCTTGTTGGAAAAGTTGGCGCTGACGGGTGTTACGGAGTGGGAATCAAGGCTTCGGAGTATACAAGAAGACTAGGCGTGCACCGTGGCGGCGTGGGCATTGCAGTCAAGATTGAGGACGGAAACCTCGACATTCTGTACGCAGCCGTCATGGAGATACTGACACAGTTGGGGATTGGGGAAGAGAAGGCGAGGAGCAGCTTAGAGGGCTGGCACCTTCCCCAAATCAAAAACACAATAGGTGTCGTTACCGGGGTAATCTCTCATCATTTTACTGTACAGAAGACAACCAGGTCCAAGGATGGTGGAGATGCAGACTTCTAACATACATCATGTAACCACAGGTCACGTCACTGCTTGCTATGTAAGTTGCAAGGTGCCGGTTTGAATGAATAGGGTTCAAGTGCAATTCTTACCTTACAACCTCGACTATGGACGCTCTCCCGCTGAACATTTCCGCGTCCAAGTTGATTGTTGCTCCAAGCTGCACGTGATGTCCGCTATCCGCTGTCCGTTTTGTTGCCAAGATAGTGCTGACACCCGCCACTGACTGCGCGCGATCTACCCCACGATCTCGCGCCACGAGACCCCCACGTTGTGCATGTATGTGACGTTGCCCTTTTCTCTTTTATGCCTTCAGAGACAGGCTTCTTTCGCCAAGGAACACGACGACACATGAAGCTCGCTGCTTCTCGACACGCGATCGCTTCCTGTACGTTGCACCAAAAGCAACCACTTCTGCCGCACCTCACGGTCACGAAGACTCGCCAGCCGCTCAAGGGGAGACACGTCATGGAGGGGAGGATGGGTAGCTGCTAAGAGTCAGTAATGGTTGCCGCGGTCTGCAATGTCCACAGCAGCTTTGATTGGCAATAACAAGGCTCCTTCCATCACAACGCACGACTCGCCGCCTAGTAGCACGAGCACGCGCCACGATACTCCCGTGTCAACACACCAGTATCGAACGTACAAGACAAGCAGATGCCACGTATACTGTTCTCTCGACCGTACACACCAGACGCGCACATGGCCACGAGGTCGAATACGCAGAGCAGGCACAAGCAACGAATCTGCTTGTGTGTGCGTGGCCATCCGAAACCAGACGCTGCCTACAGTCGAGAGATTGAGTAGGTCCCAAACGGAGTAGGCGCTTTGCATGCTTCTATCAATACAGTGACTGGGTTGCAGATGGTGTGGCTTGCGGTGGTGTTGATCTTGATCTGAGACCCTTCTCAGAGCGAAGGCCTCCGTTGTGTGCGTCTGAATTGACAGCAGTCACGCTTCGTCCTAGACACCAGCTTGGAGTACCTACTCGGACTGCGGATCATCGTTGCTCGCTTCGCTTCGCTTCGCTTCGCCTCGGCCGAATTGCAAAGTCTGCCTGTCTCCACTCCATGATTACCACCACCATTACCATCACATTGTCCGTACATCAAAACATACGATATAGCGAGTCACTCTCTGATAGCTTTCATCAATCCGATAAAAAGGGTGAGGTGGCCGAGTTGGTTATGGCGCCAGGTTAAGGTTCTTCTTCCTTAGCATTGCTTAGCAATAAGCTTCCTGGTCACGAAAGTGGCGCGAGTTCGAGTCTCGTCCTCATCAACACCGTCTGGCATTGCTAGATACTCCAGGATTTCTTTTTTGCCTGTAGACAGCACGCAGAGGTCCAAGATGGGGCTCCCCCAGCGGTACCGCGGTGTGGCGTTCCCATTCAATCTTCGAGCATCATCAACGTTCGTTTGGCACTCGTTGAGTACCTCCGAACATCTCTTTTGCCGAATGGGAGGTTCCCAGTGTATTCTGACACTTCAACATATTCCTTCATGGTAGTTTACTCGTCTTTCTTTGCTCTCAAGCAGTTTCCATCTGATGCACTTTTGCTGTGTTCACATACCCCGCGAAACGATTATCAAGTACATACAACTCTGCTTCGTCACCAAGACATCCATAGCTTTCCGTACTCTGCCGCTCATTCCTGTCTACAAGATACCTCGTTTCATTCTGCAGATGCTCAAAGGATTGCTCAAAGCCTGGCCGTGCAGTAAGCTGAGATGCAGCGCACCAAGATCAACTATACATTTTCGCACTGGCACTAAGCAACATCTTCGCAATCCTCAAGGACTGCTTGACTGGTAGTCTCGAGCGGCGTATGGCCCATCGCACTGCGTAGACGAACTCTGGCACGTTTTGTGAGGAGCACCTTCGCCCAATGTCCGTTGGGTGGTCAACACGAAACTTTGCAACGCAGAGAATGAGCCACCTGATGACCTACCGCTGCAGCGGTCTGGATCCTCGCCGCGTCGATATGCAAAATGAACAATCTCTGTTCAGTACAACCCTTGATCAGTTCCTAGTCTCTTGCTAGGATGCTACTAATGACGGATGAACCTGTCAAGGTCATCAAAGAGCTGCTTCATCCAGGCCATTCGGCCACACGAACAACCAGGCCACTTCACATCTGTCATTAACACAATTTCGCGGCGCGTACTACGACGCGGCAAAAGTACTAGCGCTGCGTGCACGGACCGTGTGCATAAAAATCATCAAGGCCGACTCCACCACGAAATTTCTAATCTCACGGCACCGTCTCTAACAAAAACAATCGTATCTCTCCGACGGGGAATCGAACCCCGGCCTCCTGCGAGCTGTCTGGGTAGATGACAAGCAGAAATACTGACCACTATACTATCGAAGATGTCCAACTGAAACAACTGGGAAGAGATGTGGTTGATTGATGACAGGTTTAGTCAATAGGCCTCTTATGTGGCTGATACTACAGACAGCTATGCAGTTAGGGATTCGCATTGATCGCTCGTGAGTGGCAAGCTGAATCAACTTCAGTATGTACAAGCGAGAGACGTCTCATAAACTACAAATCTTTGTGAATATTCGAACACCACAGGCTTCTACTCCCTTAGCATTGGACATACTAAGCGAAACGGAGTGCCGTCGCAGATTGTCGTTGATGGCCATGGCTGTACTCAGGTAGCGCTGAGTAAGTGACAATCACGTGGTAAGTACTTAGTGCCAGAGGTGTGGGCTCAATTTATTGATTGCAAAAGTAAGACTGCTTATCATTTCAGATACTGCGGCTGTCAACTGGCACTCTGTTTCAATAGTCGATATTGTCGCCTAGTGATGGTGATGAAGCATCTTCGTTGACAGCCTCAAAATTCTCTCCTTCACAGATCACCCAATCCACGCTTGGCCAATCGCTTTGCGATGGCGAAAATGAAGTCAGGATGCTCGAGCAGCACTGCCTCCATAGCCGGAGAATCCAGGGTTTGTGTTCTCCAAACAACAGTGTTGATTATGATGCTGCGCAAGTTGTTGTCATTATCTGGCAGTGCTTCAAGCACATACGCGGCAGTAATTGGAAACTGCTCATCATCCAAAATCGCCTGCAGGTCCGGTCGAACTTATCACATGCGAGGTCTTTCAAAGCTGGGATGTCGTACTTGTCGCCGATCGCGTACATTTTGGCATGAAGTAGCAACTGTGTGCTTTCCCCTGCTGGTGGCTGAGGCGCGGTGCATATCTCGCAAAGGAAGTCTTGACATTGCCCATGGCATGCTTGTTCGCATTGATGATGAGGACACAGGTCACATGAAGGTACGCGTCCACACGTGTGTGGGAAGCTGTACGTGTACCAGAATTCCTTGGGCACAGTTACAGTCGAAATGCCCGCTTCTTCTTCTTTTTGGGAAATCACCGGCAGCCTGGGTTCGTATTCGGCTTCATAGAAGAAAGAGACGAGGAGCTTTACGACCACTGGATCATCGTCTGGAAGATCGATGGAGCGTTCAGCAGCCTCCTAGGAAAGCGGACGGAGTCAGCTTAGCAATTTTTCCATGGCACAGCGGACCGACACTTACTTGTCCAACCGGAAAGCTCTCTGCCTTGTGAAAAAACTCGGACTGCGAACATACAATGGCTTTATGCACGTTGTATGCATTCCCATTACAAGTGATCGTGAAGTCACAGTATCGACTCGAGACGAAGAGGCTACATCCGATTCAGTAAGGGATGCACGTATACTCACACACATACTCCTTGAGTTTGGCAACCAGCTCTTCGCGTGCTATATACGCCATGAATACGGTGGAGGTGATGGACCTCAGCGAGTCGCACGCTCGCTCAAGGAGCTCCACTGCTGATTTAAACACCGAGATGATGATTTGCCAGGGCGGAATCGTCCATCAGGAATGCTTCGCCTGCTGTGGAAGTCCTCCAACCCCTCCCGCCCTTGCATGAGGAACACGAGTTGCAACTCCCATTCGCCAATTCCGTGTATCACAAGTCAATATCCGCTCACAGAAGAGGCCTAGACGTGTTATTGTGCTTTTATGTTGTATTACTAAATCCTGGATTCAATACCAAGAGTAGAAATCAACGGACACTGCATTGACCAACATAGGGTCACCACGGAGATTTACAATGATGGTGTAATCTGTGGCGAAGTTATAGGAGCAGGGGATGGAAAAGATTCCCCTATCAATAGCTAAACTCAATGGTTGAGAGATTGACCCGGTCTCACCTGGTAACAAACATGTAGCGGCTACCCCAAATGCTCCACTTGAATTGGCGAAAATTGTCCGAGATTCAAGGCATTACTAGTAAGACAAAATGCGAGATAGACCTGTGTTCAGATTTGAGAGTGGACTCAGATTCTAGTTCTTCTAAGTCAGGCTTTGAGAATGATATGTAGTACGCCAAGAATAGTGTTTTACCTCGTGGCTCTTTTCTTATTCATTCAAGAACTGGGCATGTATCCTGATCACCTATACTATAGATATGTATCTTCCTCGATGGCATCGCAGACCAGGCACTTAACAAGACTATCAGTTCCCTTTTTCCAGGATGACGCCAGAGGGTCTCTTGCCAAAGAAGCCGAGTTCGCCAGTTCCGCCTGCTTCAAGCACACTTGTAGGCAGACCTGCGGCACTTAAACACCATAACTGCTAAGAATAGGCCGTTCACACCTTGATACAAACAGAAGTCTTCCGCGTTGATTTCAATTTTCCGGAGTGAGACGTTAGTCCAGAAGCAATGTATCTAGCGGTGCTCTCGAAAAGACATGTCAGCATAACAAGATAAACCATGCATAACGTAGGGTTCCTTCCCTGCAATCATAAGTTTTTCGATAGTGTAGATAAACTTGTCTACTGCCTGCCGGTTGCTACAGTTTTGCTAGCTGAAGTTCTGAATTTGCTTTACATAAGCTCAATCTCATATTATGCTCAATGAAAAGCTCGGTTTGGAAAGTACTGAGAAATGTAATAATCACGGAAGTTTTCGACGTCGAAGACGCGAATCGCTATGATGCTTGAGCCAATGAGACTAGAGCTATTTACTCTTCACGGTTTGTGGAATGTATAAACATTGCGTAAAGTACTCATGCTCTGATGAAAAACTCTGAAATCAATGCAACTATTGTTTTTGAGCAGATGGCATTGATTTTGTTACTCAAACAAGTTGTGCAAAGTGCTGAAGCATTAGAAATCTATCAGCCCCCACGCTAACGATGTCAACACGCCGAAACCAGAAATCAAAGTAAGTTTCGTGTCAGACCACCTTTTGCACTGTAGATATGACATACCAAAACATCGTGCTGAAAAGGCATACCTACAGCTATCAAGTACTGAGAGTTCTTAATACACGATGACTGTCTTTGAAAATCTCTACCCTACAATGGAAGAGTGAAAGCCTATCCCCGCTTTATGTCTGCCATTCACTTTCCTTCTGACCCTAACACCCTTCTTTTTCTCCGACCAACGCTTTGTAGCCGTCGCCATACTGCCTGTTCTTGTCTCGTTATGTTTGACATCGCCTTGCTATACATTTGGAAGCCCTTCGGCAGACTATTACCAAAGCTCAGCATTCATTGCGATGTCGCTGTGGTTTGTCGAGTTTGCTATTGTAAGATCAAGAGAAGGAAATCTCATATCTGTGTTCGTTGGCAACCCAGATAAGCGAAAGGCTACCAGTCCCAAGCACCTCATTGACTGCCTTAGCTTGCGCGAGAGGTTCCGCTGGGCCTTTGCATTGATGTTTCTTTCACATCGAGGCATCGGACGGAACTGGCAGTCAAAAATCGCCCTCACAACCTCTACCAACATCCTCTCAAGTGGGACTATGTAAGGTTGCATGTAAGGAAGGCTGCTTCAGCTTACATACGTTCCGCTCGAGTGTTGGTGCTTCTCGGCCTCACATTAACATTGCGAGATCAGAATTTTAACAACTTACTTGTAACGGCGGCTTTCGATGCATCGATAGGTCGGTCTGGCGCTGTGTGGGTTTGGAATCGACCAATAGCTTCTACAGCCTTCTTGCCGCGGTCACTGTCGTATTTGGGTTACACGAAAAGTGGGAATGGCAACCACTTATGGGTACGTTGAAGGACGCGTGGTTAGTGGGGCGAGTATGGGGTAGGGTGTATCATTAGACTATGCGATAGGTACGTTTATAATTCACAGACGAAATTTACACATTGCATTGTGCAACTTTTCAATAGAGAAGCAGAATACCGTAGGCAACGGTTCATTTTATCAGGCCTGACAGTTTGCCCATCCTAGCTTCCTGCAGTGCCCCAAGCTCCATGTGCTCTGATTCTATGGATTCAGACATTGAAACCACCGTTTCTTCCATGGCCGAAGAATTAGCCATATCATGAGGAATGCAACCAACTTTACTTTTTGCCGCTACTTTTGTTGTTTTTAGAGTAGACGCATAATCCCACAATCTAGTATGATACAGCTTGTTGGTGTGAATTGTTGCACGAGGGTCTACATGGAGGCCCTCTACAACGAAAACAAACTCGCCTTCACTTGGAGACATTTTTCCACTGCCTTCTTCTTCAACCTCTTCTCTGCCATGCTCGCTAGGGAGGCGACAATCGGTCAAAAAAGGGCTTTGAGCAATCCCAGCGCTTGACGAGGGGGAAGACTTCGTTGGCAGCGATTGCTCGTACTGATGATATGCTATTCGTGCTTGCCGTGACGCGCATTGCAATCTGGCCTTTTCTTTTTGAGAGCTATTGCACATTCCGTCTGCTGCCGATAAGGAATTGGAGCAGATCGACGCTGGTAGACGATCTTGGGATGGCCACGAAACACCGTGGCTGTGACTTTCGGCTACCATGAGGTTAGAATCCGGGTTTTAGTCATAATCGGACCTTTCACATGTACCTGCTGCTCTGAACATGTGCTCAGATTGGCCGTATCGCCTCGCAGCCCACAATGTGGGGTTTTGCGAACGTTCGGATGCTTCTTCTGGAGTAAGATGAGAATCGTCAAGCATAAAAGGAAGCATGGCAATATGGTCGTAACCCATCTTGTGCAGAATTTGCGGTTGACTGGACGGTTGATGGTTCCTATACTTGCTTCTCGAGAGGACCGGTTCTTATAAAATGCTGACCGTACTCTTTCGTTCCAAAGGAGTAGTAGATAGAAGTAAATAATCATCCTGCATGTATTGGAGTACGGCATGTAAAGCTGTTTTTTCTGGGTTAATTCACTGACTTGGCTTGTCACAGGAGGTTATGGGCCAAGGAGTGTACTTGGCAGATGTTCGGTAGCGATTCTCAATTCGCGTACCGATTGGAAGGAATAGCACTGCTGCAAGATTCGCAAGAGGTACTGCAACAGAGCCAAAGTTGAATGAGAATTTGTGACACCTCGTTCCGGTGGAGAGAATGCCCAAGATGCTGTTTGAGGTGCTAGGATACTACGTCGAATCTATTCTTATCCTGGGTGATTGCAGAAGGATCTGGCACCCGTTCAAATATCCGATTGGTATCTGAGTCCACGGTAGCAGCACCGCATGCATCTAGATGGCTCCGCGAAAGCACATTTGTTTAGTTTCGGGCGATTTGGTTGTTCCTTCTAAAACAGCCCCGATGCATGAGCCAGGGTCTGCTGCAAGGGGACGGCCCGCAATAAACAACTGTTTGGCAATGCGCCATTGTCAGCCTCACGGTACGAGCCTTATCTCTTGACTTCTCTGTCAAAATCTCGTCGGTCGTCTAGGTAATCAACGGTACAATTCGTGGCAATAGCGTTCAACATCGGTTGATACAGTCGACCGGAATCTGGATGTTGGATTCTCCCGAAGGATTAACTCAGAGGTAAGTAGCGCTGGTATGTTCCACGACCGTGGGCGAACGGATCTACAGCAACGCGAGTAAAGACTCCTTTGTTCAGCATGTGACGACGAAACAAGCGGTTTCAGGAATAGTATTGTAATTTCAGCGGAGACCGAAGAAAGCCGCTACTTACAACGTTGGTCCAATTAACTTCTTCGCTGAGCAGAGTGGCAGGTAGAACCAAGTGCCAAGTTGGCAGTGAGGTCAGAAGTATGTCAGTACGCCTAGAATACTGCTGACTGGTCATATGTGATTTGCTCCAAGGCTGTCCTGTTTTCGTGCTGTGTAGCACAAGTGGGGCCGCTAGGACTGCAGACCCATCCCCGTGCTACGGTCGTAGAAATGAAGAACTAGACAGATTCCCGGTCGAGAATTGCGCATAGAGGAATTCCATGCAGAAATGAGATCGGGTATGGAGTAGATTTTGGAGTCAAAAAAGTTATTGGACAATAGATGGATAACAGAGTGATGCATGCGGATGGGCGGGCGTGGTGAGATGGTCTCGTGACAATTTTGTATCTATCTCCGATTGATCAACGATACGGCACTGTGCGAGAATTTGGCTTAGCATCAAAAAAGGGCGAAAGAAGATGTCAGAAAGGTACACTTATGCGAACGGGAATCGACTTCTCTTTAAACCTTAGTGAAGGGCCGAATGGTAGTGGTATGCTTGTACGGTCTCAATTCAAAACGGGCCGTCTCGATCAGTTATGATGACACCAATGCACGTCCTGATACCTAGATACGAATAGGATAGCGGATGTGCTAAACATAGCCCAAAGCCGATGGAAAGAGTACAACCGCCGTGTCTACAATAGAAAGGGCTTCATCGAGTTTGCTATTGCTACCGAAGAAATTGGGCAGGACGGTAAGGAAAGTGCAGTGAGCTTTTGCACGCCGTTTATTTCTTCAACTTTGCTGACTTCGAGAAAACTGTGTAGATTCCCCACTGTTTGAGAGCAACGACCGACCTCAAAAGCCTGTTCCCGAGATTTTTGATGTACTACGTGTAACCCACTGTGTTCTTTCTCCAGCGTCAAGATCTCCGCAAAGTTCCTGATACGCGAGGTTTTCTGTATCGTAAAGGAGACAAGTATGTACAGAACAAATCTGGACAACAAACAAATAAAGCAGAGTAGAGACAGCATAAGAAAAGCCATGAGCAATAAAAGCATCTTGACTTCGTGATGTTTTGGTCAGCGCAAAAAGAAATTATAATTTAAGAGGTTTGCAAAATGTTCGATATCTGGCTCTGCAACTATGAAGAAGAAACACTTGAGTGTAGTCTGTGTAATTGTTCTGTATTCAAGGTTCCCTAATGATCCAGCATATTGGGAACCTGCTCTATCAATTCCACCAGTTTTATTTCCAAATCTATCGGCGCCTAAGCAGATTTGCTTTCCTTTGGCTGGGCATGAGCATTGTTTGCGTGATTGACTGCCTTGCGGCCTGAAGGCCTGCGCTCAGTGTCTGTGTTCCTCCGACTCTCGTTTCAGAGCAGCTTTACTACGCTGCGGCGGATGCGCAACCCATGGGATCTTGAGCGTAGCATTTGGTTGAAACCGTTCGTTCGCACGGGTTGACTGTTCCAAGTCAAGTACTAGCTCAGCTACTTCTGCCTTCAGCGTCTCAATCTGTTCGGCATGAGCAACTGATTCCTGTGCTCTGATTTTGAGCTGTTCCCGAAGGATCCGCAGTTCGTGTGCATGCTCGAGCAAGATCTCGTCATTGACGTTCTGCACGAACACAATTTGGTTATGGTAATCATCAGTTCTATCTTTACCTTCGGCATGTTGATCTGCGATTGAAGTCTTTGCCTTATTGGACTCGGTGGAAAAAGGGGTTGACTTGTTAGACACGGCGTCCATCTCCGCGTGCTCTTCGGCTACCTCTGTTGATAGTTGGTCACTGACGTCGTACGACTGCACGTTCGTAAGTCGCCGTTCCGTAACATCGGGTTGTTGAAGTGATGCCGGCAGGCATTCTGTATGGGTACCTGGAGAAGCAATAAGGTCTATCAACTCCCAGTGCTCGGCTCTGGACGTTGGGTTCTGGAAATCAAAAGCTGGCAATACAGGGGCATCGTTAGCTATGCTCTCAGGTACTGTGTCGGATTTTCGAGTGCGTTTATCAATTCTAAAGTTTTCGGAATTAGAACAAGCCAGGCCCAGTTTTTTCATGGTAGCCTTAAGCCCATCTGCGATAGTAAGAATTTTCACATCGATGGCATTTTGCGAGCGTTTAGTGTGTTTGGTCTGCAGCTCTTTTGCTTCATCTTCTGAAACGCTCCCTTCCAATTTGATGCGGTTCCCAGCATTGAAATTGCTGTGAACGGCAGTTTTCTTGTGGCTCAGCTTCAGCTGCCTTGACTGCTGTGGCAGTTGGTTGGGTATAAAGGAATGGAAGATATCTGAAGCTGTCATATTCAAAGGTGGAGTTATGTTCGGACGCGATTGCGCGGGACAGAATAATCGTAGTGGTAATAGGCGATGCAAATGGTGGCTGTTTCTGAAGCACAAAAAGTTTTGAGTAGATGATATATAAGATAGCTGCTTCTAGCATCGTGCATGCATGTGAGGCATTGTGAGAACATGGAAGATATCGTAAGCCTATCAAGGGGCAATTGATCCATCACCTTTGTTTTTCTAAGAGCACAAAGCCAACGCTTTATCAAGTTTGAGAGAATGCGTCAGTTTGCGTTGGTCTTCATACAATACTTGTTTCTATTTCATTATATCTACTCTCACATTTTTCGAATAAAGTTCAATGCAACTGAAGAAGCAACGTGAGCGCGGCGAATAATCTTCAGTAGCTTTCACTGGACTATACAGGTAACAAATTGAAGCGATGTCTCTAAGGGTTAAGTGGAGCTAAAAAGAATTGTAGGATTTGAGGTGGTCAAACAAACAGACCTTGTCAAGATAACGATTGTATTTTCCGAGATTAAAATTAGTAACATCTAATGAGGCTCTACGCATGCACTTGAAATGGATCTAAGGGCCTTTTTCGAGCGATTCTTCACTGCTATTCGATAGTTGAAGGCTTGCGAAAGCTCTAGTATTGTTAAGGTCAAGGCTTCGTATTTGAGCCGGCGCCCAAACATCGCGTCTACTTCGAATGTTTGAAACTGCTACATTACCGCTTTCATTCATATGCTCATAAGGAGCTCTATGGTAGGCATATATCTGAGGTGTATGAACTTGTTTGGCATTTGTGGGTTCATGCTACCAATGAACCAATCCGTTGTAACGCATCAAAAACTGTTGGTACCTCAATGGTTCCAGGCTTTATGATCTCCGTCAGTAGATTTTTCATATTATATCGGATAGATGAAAGACTTGTTCTGGAGATCAGATAGATCAAGGACTGCGAGGTCTACTTTCACCCTGACAGTCTCCCCTCCAGCGTTGGTCTCTTCCACGACCCCCCTTTCAGCTTCCTCGCCATTGATTGTGCGTAGAATCTCCTTTCTTTCTTGGTTTCTTCGTACGAGAATGAACCGAATCACCAGCAAGATTGCAGGCGTTCCGACCCAGGCAATGACGATCATCGATACCCAAGCGCCGTAATACCTGGGACCTGCCGAAGGAACCCAGATTTGAGGAGAGACCAGATTCCCTACACAGTATCCAACCATGAACATAACGTTACGAGTGAGTTTCTTGGTGTACCCGGCAGCTGTAGAGGTCGTCCAACCGAGGGCGATGATATATGTGACACCGTAAGTGGAAGCGGCCAGGATCAGGCACGCAAGTAAAGCGATCTTGTTATCCCATTCTATTGAGACCATCCCGACCCCACCGGCAATTGAGGGTAAACACCAGATTGATGCATGCCAGGCAATATTCCGTGGCCATCGTCGCAGCGCAAGGGTCGCCACAATACAGCAAGCCATACCGAACCCCCCTCCTGCTGCGGTGACCAAGGTCGAGTTTAGAGATGTGATGCCAATAGATGTGGTAATGAGGTTCTTCTGTCCGTAGTTGAGATTGTTGGAATACATCAAGGTGAAGGCCTGCAAGGCAAACAGCCATGAAACTGGGTCTTTGATCGTCTCCACAAATTGCTCTTTCTTGAAATGTTTTTGCTCAATAGAGCTTTGCTGCGACTGATGCACGCGACGAATGACTTGGATTCTTTCCTCAAGTGACAACCAACGAGCATCTGCTGGATTGTTGGGATAGTCGATCCACACCCAGATAGCAAGGAGGAAAGTGATCCCCCCAGTAACGATGTGCAGCAGCTTCCAGGGGAGGACGGCCCCTGTGCTCCAGAGTAAACCATACGAGATGAATGCGGTGGCTACAGGTGCAGCCTGGCAAGTGATCCATAGCACCGGCTGCAGAAAAGACTGTTCGTGGCGGTTGAAGAACATACCGATTGTGATCTCCATTGCTGGAACAATAACGGCTTCGGCCGCTCCTAACGCTAGACGCATGACGACGAGGCCGGCATATCTTGTGGCGACACAATGCAAAAAAACTATGACTGCCCAGCTGAAGACGACACCGCCAACAAATTTGCCAAAAGGCAAGCGCTGCAACAGATAATGCCCGGGCCACTGGAACGCAAGGTATCCTGCTGACCTGAGCTACACACATGGATGGGGATAGTATTCTCGCACTTACCGACATAGAACATGGTGTTTAGGTTGTTGTATTCGGCTTTGGTGATTTTGGTCTCTTCAAATAATCCTAGAATGGCAGCGTAGCCAAGCGTCGATTTGTCGATCCGTAGGCGGTCAGACTCTTCCCTTTCTATTCAAATATGGGCGGACCTACGAAAAGTACAATGTTGATTGCCGAGAGCAGAGTCATCAGACGCCAGTAAATCTTTCGTCTTAGTTCCTTTTCCTTCTCCGGGGTCAACGGACCAAACTCATGGTCGTGTTTCTCCAGCAGCCCGAGTGTTACGTCGGCGTTGCGAGCGTCTACTGTCTTCTTGGCAGACAGCACCCGTGCTTGAGTTGGTGCTTTTTCATCACCCATGATGATCTGTGATGCGCGGATCGAGCTTCAGTAAGGGATATCACACGTATTAGGACAAAGCTCATGCTTAAATACCAGTGTATCCCGAGTCGCGACGTCAAGCCGTAAAATTGCGACATCGATAGCTCAGGTTCATCACAGGCCTTGTTTTGGTATTGAGCAATAAGTGCTTGCCAAGAGCAATCCTTCGGATTCGCTGCGCAAGAAACTTTTGTTGGCTTGCATATCGTATATGTCGTCATAATTCTGGGCTCTTTCACCATTGTGATTCGGTGCAAAAGCGGCGTAACCTTAGGCCCTGACTCGGTTGTTCCAAGACGGTACCACAAAAAGCCAAGGCCCACAACAACGAAACTAGTAGGTAGGTCTGCAGAAAGCGAGTGAATCTTAAGGCACATGTTTACAAGAACGGTGAGAAGATTTGTCATGAAGGCTAAACGTGTCCCAAGTGTAACGATCTTGCCTGCCATTGGCCAGCTAGAGTGATGTGCGACGTATAAGTAGGACGATCCATCAACAGCTCGAACGTTGAACAATTTGTTGCTCATGCATTTCAGATAGCTCAAAGAACAGATGTAGGCTTCGAGATGGGGTAGATCTATGCTTCTTCAATCAGGGCTTAGATGTCATATTGTCATCGGTCAAAAATATGTGCGTGAATGGCACATGGAGTCGCAGAGGAAATACGCTCATATGCCGGCCAGAACTAGCAGACAGAATATAGTAATGTTTTGCCTCTGTTTTGGCTGCGACACATGGGCTAGGTCAAAGCAGCAGAAAACTTTGCTGTTGAATAGGAAGGCAAAAACTCCATGCATCTGACATGCACATATCAGTGAACACAGAGTTAATGGACACCTCCCGTTGCGCGTTCTATACGTTACTGGAACAGATTAAACGGCCCAATCTCATTACTCACATCTGATGTTCGATAGACGCTGCGCGAGGATAGACTGCGAACATCCATGGAATTTTCAGCAAGCGCTCACCGGGATCCAGTGCCATTTTCTTTTGCATACTGTGGTTTTCAAAGAGTCGGTCTGCAGGACAGTGGCAAATACTTTCTTGGTTATTGGTGCACGCGTGGAGTGACGCTATCTGAAGCGAAGAAGGCAGCCCGAGACGATTTTCAAGACGCAGAGATACTTTCGCTAAAGCCGAGGTTTTGCAGATCATTGTCTAGCAGGTCGTACCGTTCACCCCGCTCTGACTTGGTGTATCCAGTTTTGAGTCTCACAGTGCCCTTCACATGGCCTATCGAAATAGTTTTATCAACTTGCGTGAGTCCCCGGGACAAAACATCTCTGTAAGCGGAACAGAAAAATGAGAACTGACAGTAACTTAGAAGCCAGTACGTGTGTGGCGCCCTCATTGATTCACTGTTAGATCAAGAGGTAATTATACGAACCAGCTATCTGAGCAATAACCAGATATCTTTTGGCCAACTATATCATACAGGGTGTCATTACCTATTGTGCTTTATTGGTCCGCTGGCTTACCGCGCGGTACAATTGACACTCAACGGCGACCAACGACAATCCATACGCTCAGGCTCTGTGGTATATCAGCTCTGACCCTCTTGTTCAGTAATAGGCTATTTCTGCATAACCTGAGTGCCGACGACATCTCAATCTTGAAGAACTTAGATTAGCGGAATACAAATCCAGGTGAGGATTGATACGTACAGCGACGGATGTACACTACTTCTCGGCACTGACAGTGCTTAGTTGCCACAAGAGGAAATCCCGATGAGAGTCGTAAGGTCTTTATATCTCGAAAAAGCTTACAGCAGAGCAAACTAGACAGTGATACGGGGGTTGATTCCCCTTATAGCAGATCTACATCGACACACGCAGGAACTGACGCTCGAGATACAATTGGTGTCTTGCCAAGGTTTGATATCATACACTTCTTCCTTTTCCAAAGCCGCTGGTCTATATGGTTCAAGGAACGCGCTGAAAATTTCGATTGCCCAATCGTAAGACGCTGCCCGGATGTTCGCTCTCTCTGAAATGCATTTACCTTGGGGACTACATTATCCCATGCTGGTCCCGTTGCGGAGACGGCAGATTGGCATGAACGCAAAGTGCTGTGTTTTTGGCGAAAGTTTTCTCGTATCCGATCCAAAAACCACAGCAGGAGCCGCGTGCATATTTTGCACGCACATGAGCTCGAAGACAGACCGATCAAGATGCAAAAAAACCAGACACTTAGAAGGGATGTACTGTAGGTTAGTCCAAAATGGGAAACGTTATTAGCGTCTAGATAAACCCTGGAACACGACTATTCTAACCAGATGTCACCATTTTTCTTTCCATTCACAAACATGCATCTACGCCCTGCACAACCGTCGGACGAGCCAGCAATAGTCGACATATGCACTCGTGCCTTTTTCGACGAGGACCTCTTTGGCAGAATCATCCATCCCCGGCGCGCAGAATATCCGCAAGACGTGCAAATCTTCTGGCACGAGTCGCTACGTAATGACTGGTCTTCACCCCTGAACAAGGTCATAGTCGCCGTATCATCCGATCATGGTGGGCATGAAAAAATTGTCGGCGCGGCAATATGGCAGCGCCAGGGCGACGACGCGGGTGCGCAAAGTGTCATGGCGGAATGGGCTGATCCGGGACCGTGGCCAGCATTGGCCTCAACACACAACCGTGCTCTAGAACCATCCAGGAAGAACATCTTGCAGGATTCAGCATCGTACACAAAACATTACTGGTCCGGCCCATGCGCAGTAAACTGGTATCTTTCGCTGTGTTTTGTGGATCCGGATGTGAAGGGTCGTGGGGCTGGACGGCTGCTAGTGCGGTGGGGCTTGGATCGTGCCGAGGAAGAAGGGATCAGGGCAAGTGTTATAGCGAGCGAGGGATCGGAAGTCTTTTACATGAAATGTGGCTTTGATGAGATAGTGGGAAATGCGAACGAAGGGTTGGGCAATCCATTGCAGAAGCTGAACGTCAGGGGAGGGAACATCTTGTTCATGTGGGTCAGAGACGGTGAGAACACTGGAAAAAAATCACCATGACAGGCTTGGTCGCCCTAGACATCAGGCTTGCGTGGCTTATCTGGGATCTTGTCACGCCGAATGCATCATTTATATGAAATGGGACCTTGGCGCTTGATGGGTGAATTTCGAGCCTTTCTTGGTATAGAGCCTTAAATACTTTGCTGACCATCTAGCGATCGACCACTGCGGAGTTGATAGACATGACAGGGCCTGCGCCAGCGTCGTCTCATCATTCACCCACAACACAATTCGTTCGCTCAATGTTCGAGTGCGAGAGATGTGAGATTGCTGTAAGTACCAGTAGAAACCACGAGCTACAGAGACACCGGACATAGGATGTAGTCAGCGATATCCATTGCGCAATGCTGCAGACGCGCTCGAAGTGCAAACTTGCTGCTACGAGGATGATTGCTTTGAATATCACCTGAGAATGAGGACAGTTGACACAAGCTATATGCTATGGCCTCACATGGCACGTTCTTGTGTTGTGTGGAAAGCTGTCGGCGATTACCTGTTCTAGTATCTATATCTGGCCAGCAATGCGAGATCGGGTTAAGGCAAAATCACTACAAGCAAGTCGTCTCGACAAACTAGATGGTGTTGATGGCGTACCGGCGAAGCATGCGAAGGAGTAAGCTGCATCTTCTTCGTTTTCGGTGTGAGCACGATCATTGTCACTGTGTTTCAGCGGCTGGCTATGCGTTCTGGGTTGGCAGATCGGGATTGCGTCTATTGCTTTCCTTGCTGGCGGACAAATTCAAGGACTTGCCATCCTGAACAACACCAGCTATGTACCTGAGCGGTGGCACGGCACCCTCCTTGTCATTGCCGTAGCGACTTTCTCAATCCTCTTCAACACGCTGCTAACTCATAAGCTGCCACTAATTCAAAGCGTCGTACTACTCCTTCACATATTCGGCTTCTTTGCCGTCTTCATTACTATGTGGTTTCTAGGGCCGCGAAGCTCTTCAAAAGAGGTCTTTGGTAGCTTCCAGGATAACGCGGGATGGGGTAGCGTGGGCTTGTCCGTGTTGATAGGACAGCTCTCGCCCATATTCTCGTTATTAGGGGCGGACGCGGCTACTCACGTCTCCGAGGAGCTCAACGATGCTTCACATATACTTCCTCGTGCCATGATCTGGACAGTAAACAGCAGTTTGGGCTTCCTCATGCTGGTAACGTTCTGCTTCTGCCTTGGTGATGTGGACAGCGCCATCCCCTCACCAACAGGGCAACCTCACATTCAGATCATGTACAGCGCGGCGCATTCAGTTCCCGGCGCGACAGCTCTTGCGTTCATCACTACCATCATGGCAGTCTTTGGCTGCGTCAACAATGTGGCAACATGTTCGCGAGTAGCACTGTAATGAAAGATGATGATCTGTCGTGTTCGTCGTTGCAAAAGAATTGGGTGCAGACTCCGTCTTTTTAGAAGCTCAGGTAGCGTTTGGAGTAGTCTTGGGAACAATTGAAGACGAAAAAGGATTTCAGTTCTCTTAAAATTTTGCTGGAATGGTAGTCAATTGTTGAAGGACAAGAGCAGTAAGGGCGATTGTTAAATCATGTGTGGCTTGACAGAGCAAAAGAGCCCTGGGAGAACAGCAACAATGCTTCGATGGGAATATAGTGAGCGTGACTGATTCAACTTTCTTTTGTGAGCCAGACCAGCATATTTGAGGGTAATGAAGCCTTGGGATGCGAAGGAAGTGTAGGTGCTTACAATACTACTGCAAGAAAGTGAAGAATGAGCTATATGGGGTTTAGAAGTATCTTTGATAAGGAGCGCTTTTGAGCCAGTAGTCGATGAAGAATTGGAGGACGAAAACACCGACGCTGTCTCACAGAAGACTCTGGATCCAGTCGGGCAGTGTTCAAAGACTTCAAACAGGGTACTTTGCTTTGACTGCAGCATACTCTTTTTGCGTCAGCTGTGTGACGGATCCATGCTTCAGTCCAGTGGGAAATCCTGAAGTACTTGAAGCAGTCCACTTTCCACCGTTGATGTTTGTTGTTTCGAACGGTACATACTGAACGTAGTTGTCGAGCAAGATGTGATATTTCCCAGCGACAGTGTTATCCGCGAAAGAAGCTGTGCCCTCCCAGGGACTTCCTGAGGTTACATATCCCGGTACTCTCTTCCATGTACCAAAGAGTCCGCCGGTAGTATTCTCTTGGTAAACCTGCAACGTAGTCTCATTCTTGATGAAACGCGTAAAATGGCCTTTCTGACCTAGGTACTGAAATTCTTGGTCGATGACTGGAGTGTTTGCAGGCGCAACATAGTCTTTGGGCGCGCTGAACGTGTTGAAGTCCTTCGTTGTGGCGTAGCGAATACGATCGAGGCCTGCAGTACCGGTATGAGCGGTATCAGAGGAGTCGTATAGGCGCGAGGCCCAGAAAACGTAGAATTGCTGCGTCGCATCATCCCAGACGGCAGAGGGAGCCCATACCATGCCAGCTGTGGCACCCTCTACCGTCTTCAGGCTGGCTGAAGACCAGTTGACCAGGTCACTCGACTTCCAGACGACGATGCCTCGGCTGCCGGTTCGGGTAGCTTTGTCCCAGGAAAAGCCAGACGCGTTGATGTCTAGATCTGATAACAGACGTTAGTAGGAACCTCGCGCTCCTGTAAGGCTTCCATACCTGTGGCGATCATGTAGTGCTGCGTGCGAGCACCATTCGATGCTAAGAAGACATCTCGAACAGCTTTGGTGCCGACCGTTGAGGTCAAAACGGGGTTACCCTTGTTCAGCTTGGTGAAGCTGGTTGGGGAGTTGCCGTTTGACAAGTACCATTGCACCTTGGGATTCGCGTCTGAGAAAGTGGAGATGAGGTAGCCAGCATAACTAGATTGACGTTTCTCGCTCTTCAAGGGCGTTGCAGAGACAAACGTAAAGAGCGCAGTAGCAGCGGCAATAGAGTACGAGATGAACCGCATATTGGCAATGTCTTAGACGCGAACAGCCGTGAAGACTGCATCCTGATCGGGGGAAGATGCGATCTTGAAGTCGACGGCGGTGCGACGCCGGAAAATTTCGCATAGAATCGCCGCACAAATACACAGTCCGGCATGGCCTTCCCCACATTTGCAATATAGTGTCCGCGTGACGTAGATAAATCCGGGGCGGCTGGCCTAGTCGGGAAGAAATCTGGGGTGCGTGCCAGGATCCACCAGTCGTGAACCTCCTCGTACCTGCAGTTGGCATGGCATGTTATGTTCTGTCGGAGAACTCGGCGAAAGGCCGACAATTCTACGGCGAGATGGCCTTCAACGACTCTTAGCTTGTCACGCCGTACTTCAATCTCTGGGCTCACACAGCCCCGATGACCGGCAGTCGTACTCTATCACGTATCGCAAAAGAGGCTCATTTTTACGTCCATGGCCATACGTAGTGTCAAGCCGACTGTCACAGATGAGCACAACTTCGTCCTCAACTGCTCAGGCAGATGCTGACGGAAGCAACAACGGTGGCGGGTGTTGATCCAACGTGATTGAGTGCGGGGGGGAGCTCAATTCGCCTGGTCTAAGTAAAGCGCCCAGCTCCATCCGTGCTGAATGATCTTTGTCAGGAGTGACGACGAATGTGCAAACTCGTCTGCAATCAGTTGTTGACTAAGACTCGCGATAATGAAGACCCCGCTTTATGTTTCCGAGTGCGCACTTTAGGAGAGTGCATTCTTTTGATTGTTGTTGGAGTATCTAAATATTAACGCCGATGAAGAGTGATGATGAAGACCGCAGAACGAGCGCGTTCTGACGGCGTCCTGACCACCTCGCGCCAGCGCTAGTGTTCCCCACTTGTTTTTAGAGCCGATCGAGGGGTACAACTTCAAGTACGCTGAATAACGCGCCATATGCAGCTTTGTTACATGCATTGTTGTGAACGTATCGTCAATTTGCAGAACCAGAAAGATGAGGAAGTTGAATTTCCAGATGGACGCATCTGTGCCGACATTGGTGCGGACAATGCTAAACGGGGAAGAAAAACAGTACCCGGAGCCAGCAACTCCTCCACTGATTGACACATCTCAAGACGTTCTCGATATCGAAGAGCTAGGTTGATCTTAACCAAATACAAACATGTAGCAATGAAAGCATAATAGCTCAAGTTTTCATTCCACGTGCCCCTGCGTCAAGTGGCCCTCTTTGAGCCCATCAATACATTCAACGCGACTTGCCTTTCGCGCTTGTGGGTTTGAGTTTGGCCCCGCGTTGGGCAAATATGTGGAACAAGCCAGATCTTTTTTTTGAGAAAATCAGTGTTTGAGGTCCTGAGGTCATCCATGTTCACGTCTCGCTCGCGTCGAGTTAAGGTGTAATCTAAGGCATCAATGCAAGACTCTTTGTGCTAAGGGAAGGACTTGACAAAGCTCACAAACTGACAGTGTTTAAAACCAATAGCTGACGGGCTCACAAAGTCTAGTCCTGCGCACCTTCTTTCAGCATGTCTTGACTTTATCCCGATAGACAAAGGTAGACATTTGAACTGTATGCTGCCGATTCCCAGACGGTGATTCGCTCATTGAAGTTACTAGTTGTTCAGTAGCAACACAAAGAGGGGCCAGGTTCGCCTTTGTCGCAACATTCTCAATAAAGCCAGATCCCACACGCACACTCCTTTGTCTGATCTACGAGAATCTGCACATATATTGTCGTATCGGCAGCAGTCATCAACAGACAACATTCGAAGTCACCAGACAACATTCGAAGTCACCAGACAACATTCGAAGATTGCAACACACGATTCACTGGGTGACATAAAGTTCAAGTAACCTTTTGCATGCCAGCCACCCGTCGACCACATCTTGTGACAACTCCCAGTACCAGATAGTCGAACATCCAGTAAAATGTCTCCACGGAAGTCGTTGCCTCGCCGTGTCAACAGGCACATCAAGACACTACATTGCACCTGCGGTCAGAGTTATTGCAGGGCTGATCATTATGGTCGTCATGTGAAGGCTCATGGGCACGGAAGTGAATATGTAGCAGCTTCAGAGCCGTTACCCGACCCTGTGGCAGATCCAAGCCCATTCTATTGCTCATGCGGTAAGGCTTATACCGCAAGTTTTGCTTTCGAGCGTCATCGTAGGATCACTGGACATTCTGGTGACTGGCAACGGTCCAAGTATCAGCCCAGAGGCCACCAATCGATTGTTGCTGCAGTCTCTCTCGAGGGAAAAAGTGACTCGAATATTCCAAATAATGCCAATGGGATCTTTTCGGCTTCCTCGAGCCAATCTCGCGTGGCCGCCTTGCCACCTGGGCACCGGACGTTTGCTGTCGTGCCAGCCGTTGGTGCCATGAAGCCTTTGTTTCAGGATGCTGCAGCTCATGTCGAGACTGTACCATATACTAAAGAGTCCATGCAATTGCAAACATTATCTACAAATCGGGTCACCCCCGACGTGGACCCCACTGCAGATGTTGTTGAGGATGATACCCTCGTCGAGGAGCAATTGCTTCATGAGCATATCGTTCGACAACAGCGAAAGCGACCACTGGATAGGAACTCATATGACGTAGAAAGTCTATCGCCCCAAACCTACGTACACGGGCAATCCGGACCCGTCCCTCAGCAGAGCAGAGATATTCGCGTTGAATCGACTAGTGAACGACACGACTCAGATACTGGAGATGAGGAAGACGACTATTTGCCTTACGATCAATTAACAGAACCGCCGCTGAACAGGCAATTATACAAGAACGCTGGCATTGGCGTTGCTAAAGAGCTCCCGACCATAGGACGTAAGAGAACCGCCAACCGTAAAGATGAGCACAACAACAACCTTGATACCATGCAGTCTACCTTTCAACATGAAGAAAGCAAAGACAAAAGCGAGACCAATGACGCTGTCGATGCTGAGGCTCAGCTTCTGGGAGAGGAAGCTGAAGCTGTGGGGCGTGCCCCTACGGATCTGCTGTCATACGAGACTGAGGTCTCTAGCCCCATAGCTAAGCTGAATCCTGTTTACAATACCCGTAGCTCATCAAGCTCTCGAACAGCCTTTCCACAAGCTGACATAAGTTCCGACAGTGGAACTGAGCATGATAGAACTGAACATGCACAGACTAAGCCACAACGACACATTGTTCGTCGAGGCCGCGAGGAACAAAGACAATTTGAGCGCTGTCGGCGATCAATAAACGCTGGAGTCAGCAAGTTTCACCGACTCGGCCGACGCGTGGCCAAACTTGCGGACAAGCACAAATGCAAGATCATGGCTGGGCTTGTCCTCATGGCGGCTGCTGGTACACTTTACGCTCAAAGCCACTCAGGTCTTTCTCTGGTTGATACCAACCACGAGTGGCTCCTAGATTCTACTGCTCCTGTACATATCGCTAAGGACAGTAGTGCTTTCAGTAACTTGCATGATCTTCATCTTGCGTGTCGAGAACCGCGGTTTGGACTTCGTCAGGCTTCTCCCTGCAGATGGACCGGGACTGTGCCGTTAGAGTTTGGAGATGGAAATATTTTACTACTGGAAGATGTGCTATACAGGCCTCGAGCAAGCATGAACATCGTATCGTTGGGTAAGCTAGGCGAAGCGGGATTGACCGGAAAGTGGACTGCCCACGACGTCACCATTGCCAACGCGACTAGCAACGAAACCTTGGGACGTGCGGTAAACCATGAAAATATGTACCTACTTCATGATCTGGCCACACCTAAACGATCGACGAACTATCCATCATCGACTGACACGCTCGGAACCATATCAAAAATGCCTACAACTGGTCCCGTCGTATTACCTACAGCAAAATCAGCCGACTTAGAGTCTTATCCTACAGCACGTCTCACCGAAGCGCGAATGTATGATCATCCTACTTCATCAAATAAATTCGAACTTGAAGTGTCTGACGCCACAATTCATACAAATCGGTCGACCTTGTTTGGCTCTGCCACGAGCCAAGCTCCCTCTTCGAGTCTGATGTCTGTGATCAGCCCTACAACGCACATCCACAGTACAGAACAGCTTGCTCCATCAGTAGAGATCTCGCCCTCTCTAGATATTAGCGAATCCTCTACGTTCACCTCCGCATTTGCTAGGCTTAGTGCTACATTGCCTTACTGGTCAACATGGGGAGACCCTTTGAACACTTCACGTTTGATGACAAGGAACTATCCCGCGTTTTCCCCTCAGAAGGACAGCCCGGGATCTGTTTTCGTGGAAGACTTCGGAGCAACATCGTCCACCATCATGACTACTACATCTAGCAACATGTCGCTACCACTTATCACTCCGATGTACACGGCTACAGAATCCTCTGCCATTGTTTCCGCGTCTTCGGCCTTTGAGACACGAGGATCTCTTGATGAGCCAAACTCTGTGTCGGTCGATACTAGCGCGACAAATTCTCCCATTTTGACGACTGGACCTAACACCACCTCGGCCTCGATTTTGGGTAACGACTCTCTCTCTACCATTGGCTCTAGATCGAAAAATCTTCCAAAATCACATCCCGATAGCGATGTTATGTCGATTCCGCATTCTACACACCCTGTTAGCACTACTCAACCCATCAAAACTAAGACTTTTGGAAGCGGCTTGGTATCAAGCTTGTTAAAACCTATACCCACTCTGTTCAAGCGCACTCGTTCAGGCGATCTTGAGATCCCGGACAGACTGTGGACGAAGCGACGACGTTTCGATGAACAGGTTGGAAATGTCGGAGAGAAACTGATTGAACACGACAACAGTTTGGCAAACAATCGAGGCTCTGCGGGCTGTTTAGATACTTCGAACTGGTCCGAAGACTTTGTTCTTTCGTTCCGAGATCAGTCCCCCAGAAAGACGAAGGTTTCGCCCGCGGTTGCGCCAGAAATATCCATCTCTTCCGCAGCGGCGGCATTGACGTCAGATTTGGCACATGAATCTGTACCATCGGTTTACCAGA
Source organism: Ascochyta lentis (assembly GCA_004011705.1). Lineage (NCBI taxonomy): Eukaryota > Fungi > Ascomycota > Dothideomycetes > Pleosporales > Didymellaceae > Ascochyta > Ascochyta lentis. The sequence goes on along the minus strand of RZGK01000023.1, from coordinate 1,070,975 downwards.
GAAACTCTTCTGATTCTTGTTCGGATACAGAGAGGCCGCGGCCTTCTTCCAACCTTGAACAAAGCCCCAATACAGCCGAGGATCTGTTACCTGATGACCCCAGTCTCGAAAAAGGATTGGAAAATATGGTTAAGGGTCCAAACAACGACTCACTTCCTTGGTTTTGGGGTGGCGTGAACAAACTTTCATCGAAACCAAGACCAATGGATTCATCCTCTTCAACAAAACCTTTCTCTTCCGAGCTGGAATCGGAAGTGAATAGTTCTAGTACCACAACGGCACCGTTGCCTAGGTCCGTTACTGGTGCGCAATGGTCGAAGCCCTTCAGTGAGAGCCCAAATTCAAGTGCAACCACATTGTGTGCTTCCACTTCATCTGGTGGAATCGCTGAAACATCTTATACAACCAGCACCGCACCAGAACCAGGCACGGCAAGTGCAACCACATTGTGTGCTTCCACTTCATCTGGTGGAATCGCTGAAACATCTTATACAACCAGCACCGCACCAGAACCAGGCACGGCAACAAGGCACGAGTCACGTTCTAAACTGTCTGTAACATCATCATTCATCAACACAAGCACTGAGAAGTTGGAGGTGGGGAAAAAAGTGGCTGTAGAACATGCTGCGGGTAAATCTTCAATAACCGGAGAGCGTCTTTTGACTGAAAAGCAATGGAGACAGCTCGATCAGGAGAAGTGTCCCCCTCCCGAGCCCTGCAATCTGTCTAGAGTTGTCAAAGAGTGGGTGTGGAGATGATCGATCGTAAATTGTCTGTTCCTTATTTCTGCAAGCGTATTTAGCGTCTCTTATCTTATTTGATTTGTTAGCTGCAGTTGGCTCTTTGCTTTTGAAATATTACTGTTCTGCTTGCAAGTACAATATGATTGCTTGTACATAGAGCTAGAGTTTCCACTGGACGTAGTATCAATATGAAGTGAAGGTGAAGAAACAATTTTCGAGTCATTCCGTAATTGAGCGAACTCACCGCCCACTCCGTTTGTCCATTAGGTCATGTTACCCACAAAATCTGTGTTCTTCTACCGCTTGACTCTTTGCGCGCAGATTTCTAACACACTCTACAGCAACTTCGCCATTTCATCACACACCCAACTGCCTCAAAGCCACTCACGATGGCAACCGAAAGTTGGACCATTGACGAACCTAAAGCGGTTTCAGTCACCTCGAGAAGCCCCAGGGGTATCTTGATCCGGGCACAGGCAGCGCTTTCGAGCTTGTCAAAACCTGTCGACAGTTGGGGTGTCAGCGGCGTTCCTGTTCTGTCGCCGCGACATATCGTACCGAGGCGAGATCGGCCAGGTCGAGACAGCGACAGTAGCAATGGAGATGACATCTCGCCTTGCAGACCCACTCACAGACGCGCAGCAGGAGCTGTTCTGCAAGTGAACCCCATTCGGCCGTTGAGCGTTTCAAGCGTGTCGACTTTTGGAGCTTGGATGCCAGATCAACTTTACGCGACTGACGACGTGATGCATGGAAACATCACTGTACAGATCACTGATACCAATTCGCAATCAGCAAGGATAATGCCTTTACCTACTCCGAACATGCAAACGCAGCGCGCAACAGCAGGCCACCAACAGTATGCCAGTCTGGTGGTTGAACCATCTAGGCCCAGGAGCCCCAAAGAACCCTTTGGTCGCAACCCTGCAACGCAAATGCACTCGCTACGAATGCACTCGCCAATATCGGTATCTCCATTCCCTGCCCCGGCGACAGCGGTCCGAAACCAGGACACCTCGACGCATGCGCAGACTTCGACCACACTTCGATCGCCCCAGATCACGCCACCCGAAAACAAAACGGTCCCCAGATCCTCTCGCAAGGAGATCAGTGCACGGCTACGACGTCCTGTGTTTGCCAAACTAGATGTTAATACAGCCAGGGGACGTGCCGGAATCTATGGTGACGGGGTGAACGCAAAACTCTTGGCGACAAATGAGAATACCCATACCGCGCTGGCTATTTCAAACGAAGTTCCAGTACCTCGCGATGTTGGCTATGTCGAGGCGTTGCGTCTCTGGTATGAGGAGAAAGAGCTGGCAGCAAAGGGGCGCTCTTGAGCGTTCAGTTCTCCTTGCCGAGGCTCTGAAGGAGTTCAACTGCAGAAGCTCACCAACGCACACACCTTAGCTGGAAAGAGGCGGGGGTGGCTTTACAGACGGATTTGGCTTTGCGTGGAGCAAGAATTCGGTCAAGAGAGCTTGGGATGGTTTTTTGAGAAGACGTATTTGTAGATAGGGTGCGATGGATCCAGTGGTGAATGCCATTTGACTTCATGCATCCAGGTTCGAAGTCATGGTACTGCCAGCCAAGCATGTACAAATCTCATGCTTTTGTTCTATAGTTGGATCAGAATTTGCAAGCCCTAATCGAAAACCTGTACGTCCAAGCAGCTCTTTGGAGAACTTGAGAACTACAACTCATGTCCTCTAGAACAAATTTTGAATCGCAATAGTGAGATCGTAAGGGATAGTTCCCATTCTCATGCTATCCAGTCTAGCTAGTCTGACCAATCACCTCTGACGTCATCGACTTCCACCTTCAATATCTCCACGTTGCAGTTACTCTACATGTCTGCTATCCCGACATTACCCCAAGACCCTATATCGTTGAAGGCAAAGGTAACAATCAGTACAGCATTTACTCTTGTTAGTCACGTTGAAGCTCCGCGCAACCTTGAACATGCAGTGGCTACTGTCAGTACTTCCGCCGCTACCCCCCGCCATGTCCTGTACCAACAGGGTGAGTACAACTACTTAGTCATGGACAAAGATCTATACGTATGTGAACATATACCTTGCGCCCGACAACCCAACGCTCGGAACAACGACGCTGCCTGATGAGAGCAGAGAGGAACTTGCTGCGGACAGGTGGGTTAGGCCTGGTTGGACCCCCCACTCCGAATTTCAGTCATCTCGCAAGACACCTGGCTTCCCTGGTATGGCACGTTCCCACGACCTCTTCCATCGCTGCAACCATCGATTCTGGGGTTTGCTGGTACCCGCGCAAAGACATTGGGTGTCGATGCCCCACATAGCGTTCGCCGCAGTTCTGCCGAGAAAAAAATCTTCACGAAAGCATCGCAACATGAGCGGCTGCAGTGTTGAAACCGTCTGCAGAGTGTAATTTTTTTTTGTAGTCATGTTTTTCCTGTGGCCAATGATCTTCATCAATAACACCAGATTAATATCTGGCCTAATGGCCCAATGGCAAGGCGCTTGACTACGATAAGTTCGAAATCAAGAGATTCCAGGTTGTAAGTGCACTCTATTCGCAAAGCCCAGCGTTCGATTCCTAACAATGTAATAGCGACCCCTGGTTAGGTCAATAGACTTGTTTTTTGTCGATTGCATATCCGCCTCTACGGCGGAGGCAGTATCAGACAGAACTCGTGCGTAGTTGTGCATACCAGTTAATACGTTCGTTTAAATTTTTTATCGCCAGCTCTACGAGCATATCTGGTAGCGCCAAAGACTCTGTGCACTCCAGTTTCGGTGATGGTCGAATCTTTTACATGTAACTCTTGATTCTTTTTGGTTTTGCTGCCTTTGCTCGCCCCAAGGCGCATTTTATAGGCCGTTGAGAATATATCGAGCTGGCACAAGGGACGGAGCTGGTCGCCTTGTCGCACCATGGGACTCTGTCACGAAAATATCTTTTTCAATCCTCGGAATCTTTGCGAGTTTGAGTTCCTGGCTTAAACTCAAAAGTCATGAATGGATGTACATGACGAATGTATCGCCATTGTGGTCAAACCACTGTATGTACCCCGCACTCGATATTAATTGGTCTTGGAAACTACTCTCCTAAATCAACGGGCAATTGCCCGAACATAAATCTCCGCGCTTGTTTTCGAATCATTTGGATTTGATCCATCCGACTGCGTTTGCACGACCTCTGAACCCAGCACATCAGGCGGGAGATCCGCATGAGCCTCACCACATTTGGCAGCTGGAGACGTTGCCCGTTGAGATGTATCTGACCCAAGGATTTCACTATACAATACTATCTCCCCGCCCATCTCAACACTGTTTCGAGCATCCCTTCCGACTATGGCCACAATGCGATATATGAAAAGCTCCAATGGGATGCTAGTAGCATTCACGATGCGGGAACAGCACGCAACGTACTGAGACCTGTGGAAACATAAAATTACGGTAGCAGGCCGCGACCCAGAATACCGCATCGCTTCCTCAAAAAAGCATACTACTACCGCACTACCGCCATGCAGTTTTCATCCTTACTTTTCAGCTGTGCCCTGACTATGGTCTATGTGACTGCTCAGATCGCGCCAGCGGTCTCTCCTATTGGGGTGGCGGCTTCATCGTTCAACATCGATGAGGTTTCATTAATAAGCAGCCGTTTCATGGACAATCAGAATCGGACTCTGAGCTACCTCAAGTCGGTCGACCTCGACCGGCTACTCTATGTGTTTCGATCGACCCACAAGCTATCAACGAACGGCGCAACACCAAATGGTGGGTGGGATGCACCCGAGTTTCCCTTTAGGAGTCACGTTCAAGGCCACTTTCTGACCGCATGGGCGCAATGCTACGCTCAGCTGAAAGACACTAGTTGCAGAGATCGAGCCACGACTTTTGTCGCGGAACTGCTCAAGTGCCAAAACAACAACGCTGCGGCTGGCTTCAGCGCAGGCTACGTGTCTGGCTTCCCCGAATCGGAGTTCACTAAGTTGGGGGGCGGTACTCTCTCAAATGGCAATGTACCGTATTACGCCATCCACAAAACTCTGGCCGGGCTTCTCGACGTGTAGCGGTGGATCGGCGATCAGAACGCAAAGACAGTTCTGCTCGCTTTTACAGATTGGGTAGACAAACGCACGAGCAGGCTTAGTAGCGATCAGATGCAGAAGATCCTGCAGACAGAATTCGGCGGTATGAATGAGGTCATGGCCGATATTTACCATCAGACTGGCAACAAACAATGGCTCACAGTCGCTCAACGCTTCGATCACACCGCTGTTTTCAATCCCTTGGCATCTAATCAAGATGTTTTGGACGGATTACACGCAAACACACAGGTTCCAAAGTGGATAGGAGCAGCGAGAGAATATAAGGCTACCGGAACTGCGCGTTACGCGGATATCGCACGCAATGCCTGGGCAATGACTGTCGGTGCACACACGTACGCCATTGGAGCAAACAGCCAGGCAAAACATTTCCGTGCGCCCAATGCCATCGCTGCTTACTTGAGCCAAGATACTGCAGAAGGCTGAAACACATACAATATGCTGAAGCTGACCCGAGAGCTCGTTGCCATGGATCCGTCCAGTACTACGTATTTCGACTTCTACGAACAGGCCCTGATCAACCATGTGCTGGGCCAGCAGAATTCATCGACGGCTCATGGCCATATCACTACTTCACCTCACTAAGCCCAGGAGGCAAACGCGGGGTGGGACCAGCCTGGGGTGGGGGCACATGGAGTACAGACTACGACACGCACTGGTGCTGTCAAGGCACCGGTCTTGAGACTAATACCAAGATGCAGGATTCGATATACTTCCACGATGACTCTACCCTGTTCGTCAATCTCTTCCTTCCATCTGTATTGAACTGGCAGGCCAAGAGTACCACAATCCGTCAGACTACGACTTTCCCTGCTGGCGACACGACAACACTGACCGTTAGCGGGAGTGACACATGGACGATGAAAATCCGCATACCCTTTTGGACCAAAAACGCCTCCATCTCCGTCAATGATGTAATACAAACCATCGCCGCAAGTCCAGGTTCTTATGCTACACTGTCGCGTTCATGGAAGTCCGGGGATGTGACGATCAAACTTCCAATGAGCTTGCATATCGTACCGTCTAACGACAACAAGAGTATCGGAGCCTTGGCCTATAGTCCATCTATTCTGTCCGGCAACTATGGGACAACCACTCTCAGCGAACCTGAAGCTTGATCTGGCATCAGTGCAGCGGGTCGGTACTGTAGGTTTGTCTTTCAAAAGAACTGCCGACGGTAGATCTGTGAATATTGGTCCCTTTTACGATGCGCAGGGGTTCAACTATATAGTGCACTGGGCAACAAGTGGAGTTTTGCCCAACTGCGGATTTTCGGTGTCCTCGTGATAGTACTATGGTAAGTCAAGGCTGATAGTGAATAGCCAGTCTGTTCTTTTAATTTTGACTCCACCAACCCAAGTCGTTGCAAGATCAAGTATCATGTTACATTCACACTTGCAGTTGCAGCGAATCAATAAAGCTTAGATTGGTATTGCGCAACGTACTTGTGTGTCATCGCACCCTCAATACCTGCTTACTGCAAAGTTCTCTTGAGAAAAATATTTACAAACGAAGCTACAGCTGAGACGAAAATTAGACCATCTAAGAGCCGGTCACTGTGTACTTGGAGTTACCACCAGCATTGCCCCAACCCTCGGTCGAAAGAGTCTGGTAGTTGTGCGTTCCTAAATTCAGACCCAGCTTAGCCCAGGCATCAAAGTGGCACTTGGTTGTAACGGTTCCGCTACCAGGCCTCTTGTTCTGTCTGTTGCTAATGTACTGTGTGAAAGTGGTTGTGCCGACAATTGAGGGCTGGTTGACCTGAGTATGCTTCCAGATGTCATAGACGGAGCCATCGCAAGTGACGGATCCGACCTTGGTTCCCTGAGCTGAGCCAGCACCATTGCTAGTGTACTCTTGAATGTAGTACTCGACCAGCGGGTTTTGGGTCCAGCCGTACACGGAAACAAGCACGGTACCGGCAGTCGCGCTCGTGGAACCACTGAAGTTGATGTTTCTGTTTGGGAATATTAATATTGAAATATTCCTGTCAACGCGCGTAGTCATACCTGGTAGTTCCCTTTGACCATCCCTTTCCGACAACAAAGTCGCCAGCATTGGAGAACGAAACAGAGTATCCATTGCTGGCTGGGCTGAAGTTTACGTTGCCGCTGGTCTTGTAGTTCTGGTTGTAGTCCTGGCGGCGCACAAGGCTGGTGGCATCGGAGAGCTCAAAGTCGGGAAGATCTTCGACTGGATTGGCGGTCGGAACAGCAATAGAACCGACGACTGCCGATAGGGCAACAGCAATGTGGGAAAATGCGACCATTTTGAGGGATAAGGTAGGAGCGGTGATGTAGGTGCTGTGGTGTGGTTGTTTGTAATTGCTTGGTGAGTTGCTTGACTGGATTAAGACATAGACTTATATACGCCAAAAGCTTGACCACCGGGTAAGTTGTTCAGCGCACTTGTCTCACTCGAATATATTGCTCGCGACTGCGGATGGCGGCATCCGGGTCTTGTAAAGCACATGTGCCTCAACGGATTTGATCAACTCGGCGACTTGTACACCACATCTGACGACGATGCGGTCTGGAACATGGCAGTGCATAGAGATGTCTTCAATGAAATGTGGGGATGGGACCAAAGGTGCGGCGACTTGTACCGTATGGGGCCAGCCCTAACCTCCGCGGGTGTTTCAAAACACAGCTATCAATAACACCACCGGTTGATGACACACTGAAGCATGATGACAATCATTTCCTAAGCCAAGTTTAAAGCTGAGTATATGAAAGACTTTGGTCTTTTTTCTTTGTGGTCGTTTGTTCAGACTCTAGAACCGGTGGCAGACAAGGCCTGTTGGGCGGCGGTTCAGGTATGAAAATTGTTGGCTCCGCTCGACATCTGAAACCGCAAACGAGCCAAGGCTAATAAGGATATTTGCCGTACCTGCACTGTTCTTACTTGGCGATGCTTGCAAGAGCTTAATTAAACTACACGGAAGCCGCCACTGCAATTTAAGCGGCCTCGACGTCATGTTCGAATCTGTTCATTACGACAACGCAGCCTCCGCCCACGAGACATGATCTCGTCCATTAAATCTATCAGATTGAGCGACTAAAAGGTCAGAGTGATGGAGGCTGGCGGCCGGAACAATCAACGTCCTACCACTGCGCAGGATTCGTGAGACCTGTGTAAACTTATAACCAAAAGGTGTTTACGGTGGAGGAACATACGGGCAACAAGCAACATACCTCTTATCGCGCCGCCATCTTGCGAAACCTTACCAATCCGTCTTTCAACAAACGCGAATCAAGGGTCCAAGGCTGCAGAAATTCATCGAGCAAGACCTAGTATAACTGTGTAAGGTTTCTGGGTGGAGAGGGTCAGGGAATTCGAAGAGCTCTTTTGTTGGGTGGGGCTGCTGAAGGGTGATCTGCTTGTGCCCCAAAAGCGCAATCCACTACCATCTCCTGAGCTTCTTTACTTCTTACCTCCATTCTGATCAAGACAATACTCTCTTAGCTGAGAGTTCTATAGAAACACCGAGTCCTCTACGCTATCGGATCCAGACCTTCCGTTGAGCTTGGTTGAATGATCACTCTTGCTTCTGACACGAAGTTGCTCTTCTCCACGGTATCAACCACCTTCTCGCCGTGGTGAAACTTTTAAATTTAGATCTGGCAACCCTCCCGAAATACGGTCTCAACGAGTGCTTCAAATCAACTAAATGAAGACCTTGTCCGTTCGCAACAGTGCAGGAGTAGAGTATTTTTCTAAAGATGCCTGCTAGCCAAGCGGTTTTCCTTCTCAGAATCAAGCCGAGTATTATGGTCTGCATGCGACTCTTCCAAAATTGCAGGATATATACATCCTGACATTAGCCATCTTGTCGAGATAGAGCTAATGAACAGTACAGGCCACACTGCGCACAGCTAGACGCCAAAATTGTGAGAAATATCGCTTTCTACTGCGAGCAAAATTTCCACATTGACTAAATCATTTGTCAGCTTGTTCCAGCAGCTGCAGCTTTCAAAACTGGGGCACGTTCGGTTTTGGGAGACAGACCACGCAGCAACGCTGGATACTGGGGACGTGGTACTGCGCCACGCAAGATCCAGTTTACACGCTCCTGGTTGATTTGTGCAGTGTATTGACCGATCGCTTCCCTCGAATTATCAGCTGAACTTAGCTGAAAAGTTGCAGGGAATCATCTTGCATCCAACCATGGTGTCCGCTTGTATGGATTCAGTCGCGCTCATAGCGGAGGGAATGGCGAACCTATACTGTTTTGATCTTAGGGAAGAGCTTCAAAATGTTCTCATTTCGCGCTCAATCAAGGGAATATGTGCTTGTCCAATTCTCGAGCAGCCCACCATTCCCTTTCTCCAAGACGGTTGTCTATTTAGCCTTCGTGCCTTTTGCGGTGCCTCTTTATCTTCTACGCTAAAGTACCTGTACATCAGCGCCACACCAATTTTCTTAGATCTGTTGCATCCATGTATCCCCAAGATTGAGGCACTAGGATCCTCGGACGAAAGCCCCTGCTGAATGAAGAATGTACTGCACTTCAACAAGTGAGAATACGAGCAAGTTTGCACCAAAAAATCTAGTGATATCTTATTAAGGAGATACCCCAAGTGTAGGACAACTATATTCTGAATTATTTAAGCACCCATCAAGTCTTAAAGTCACATGATCTCATGATTCCGCACACTCACGACCTCAAGATATCACAATTTCACTATTCAAGAGAGGTGCTTAAGCAGACTGATAACGCAAGTCCTCGCACTAAGCAGTCAACGATCTTCCACAAGAGCAAGAGCCATTACATGGTTTCGAAGATATGACGGCAATGAATACAATGGCGGGAGATGCACTTACGATCTCATGTACCCACTCAACCTCAACTTACTCACATACGCACTCACAATCTCAAAATCTCACAAGCTCTAAGAGTGCGAAGTGAGGTCAGGTATGTTTGTTCCGTTTACTTTGTAATGGTGATTTGGATCGGTCTGATACTTCGCGATAATGGTAGTTTAGGAAGTAGTTTGTCGTGACTTACTCCCTGGAGGGTTCGGGTCAAGTTTGGCAGAATCTTCAAACTTTGATCTCTCGCGCTGACTTTGGACGAACACCACCTAGCCTGGGTCCTACTTGTCGGCTGGGGTTCTACGTCGCTTCCTGCCTGCGATTGATAGGGTGTTGTCAATTACTAATCTCTTCTGTCTTGTGCGTCAACGGGGAGTTGCAGTTTGTGGTGTCTAGCTCGTGGAATTGGTGTGATGTCTACATTTGAATTCGTGCGTCGGATTCCTGATTGCCACATGATAAAGAGGCTAGATATGGACAGTTTTTTTTAGCTAATTGCTAAAGTCCCGGTCTCTACCATTATAACGCGCCATCACGAGATTGTGTAATGTGCGGGTACTCCTGTGGCCATGCTGTTCCCCATGGCGCTCTTAGTGCGCAGACTTGTATATGAGACTTACACAGGGTCTGGGTAAGTGATATGAGGCTCTGCGGAGTGCGGAAAGTGGGCCTGTCAGGATTTGCCTGGAAAGCTGATTGTGGAGCTGTCGTTCCTTGTAATAGGAGACGAGGTTCCTTGTGGCGATCAGACAATGTCTTCCTGGCGGCGGACGTTATTACAGAGAAGATCGTCTATCAGAAGAAACGGCAGCGCAGTCCTTTGCTAGGTACTTCTGGTTCCTGTCTCTACCTGCTCACTAGCGTTTCGTTTGCACCACAGGCCTGGTCGCTGGTTGCTCGCTTCTCCAAGCCCCTGGAGGTTATCGGGCCTGAAACGTAGCGCTCATCATATGCATGGACTGCTGTATTTCCAGCCAAGGCAAGTTCCGGTAACGGGTCGGCTCTATCTGTTTCAGAGCGGTAATTTGAATGTTTCATCGCGTCTAATTTCTAAATTATCAATGTGTTCAAACCATAGGTTTTTGGGCCTAGGGCCAACAGGCGCATGCCTTGGTAGTACTGATAATAGGGTGAACCATCTGTTAAAAAAGTGCTCTGGTCGCTGCCTGAACAATCTTTCTACAGTCGTCGTTCGTTACATGTGCCCCACGTGTCAGTTGTTGAATGAGATGTGACTGCAGCCCCGGAGAACTGTATGGAAGCGTAAGCGCAAAGCACCGAGGTGAGAACGATAAAATGAACTCGAAATTAGCTTGACTAGAGATGGGAATAAGGGTAAGAAAGGCAGGACGACCTGTGGAGTGATAACACGGTCTTTGGCCAACGTGTGAAAGAGCTTTGCACCGTCCTCGAACCTCGAAAAGGTAGATCAAACTCCATCATCAAAGACTACCGCCCTGGTTGCCACGTGCTGGATGCCGTGGGAGCGACGGCATCCAACCATCCGCGGTTGTCCGGATTCAGTTGGCTAGGTAGGGTGTGCCATAGTAGATGAGAGCGTCGTCACCCCAGGACCCTGCACCTCCCAGCCGAGGAGCGATAACGCAGCAATATTCGCCAGGGTGGTGTCCGAGCTGCCGGCTTGATGTCGATGTCGGGACGAGTGACAGGTCTGGGGTAGAATACTTCCACCAACCACAACGCCAAGGTGCCTAGCAGGCTTGCGCGAGCTAAGCTTTTGCCCGTTAGCGCCACCCACCGCCCCCCTTCCCCGCCAGACAAACAACCTGGACAGCCACATCCTGGGGAGAACCACAGAGTTTCTCCGCAACTCATTTCCCGTTCTCAAGGCCGCGGGGCGAGTGTTGTGGCGAAATGACGGATGAGATGAGTATATGAAGGAGGACCAGCGCCGTTGTGAAGAAGATATTGGCTTTTGCAACTGCACCGACCCGGACATCACCACACAGTCGCAAACATGCGTGTTTCCGAGCTTCTCACATTTGCGCTCGCATCTGCAGCCTTTGCTTCGCCTGTGGAGGAACGCGACGCCAAGGTCACTCCCTCTAAGCGACCAGACCACGCCATCGCGCCCTACCACCCAGGAAAGGCGTTCCCTGCTTCGCCTGCGCGCACAAAGACATGCACTGTCAAGGCCAACGGCAATGGAAACGATGACTCCAAGAACATCCTGAGCGCCATCAAGAGCTGCAACAACGGCGGTCACGTGGTCTTTCCCAAGGGCAAGAACTACACCATCGGCACTGCGCTGGATCTGACATTCCTTAAGCATATTGATCTCGGTAAGCAGAAACACGCAGGGATTGACTTGAAACTGTACTAACCTGTCTGCAGACATTCAGGGAACCATCAAGTTTACCAACGACACCGACTACTGGCAGAAGAACGCTTTCTTTCAGACCTTCCAGAACGCCACCACTTTCTTCCAGCTTGGTGGTGAGGATGTAAACGTCTACGGTGGTGGTACTCTCGATGGCAACGGTCAGGCTTGGTACGATCTCTACGCCAAGGATATCTACATCCTCCGCCCCATCCTCTTCGGCGCAATTGGCCTGCATGGCGCCACCATCGAGGATCTGAACTTCCGCTACAGCCCGCAGTGGTACACCTTTGTAGCCAACTCCACAGACGTCGTCTTTTCCAACATCGACATCTTCGGCGGCAGCACAAGCAAGAACCCGGCCAAGAACACTGACGGCTGGGACACCTACCGCAGCTCCAACATTGTGATCCAGAACTCGCACATCGACAACGGCGACGACTGCGTTTCCTTCAAGCCCAACTCCACCGACATCGTTGTGCAGAACCTCGTCTGCAATGGCTCCCACGGTATCTCCGTTGGCTCGCTTGGCCAGTACGCTGGCGAGGTGGACATTGTCAAAAACATCTACGTCGCCAACGTCAGCATGTCCAACGCATCAGACGGCGCGCGTATCAAGGTCTGGCCCGGCGCAGCCAGCGCTTTGTCCGGCGATCTCCAGGGTGGAGGCGGCTCAGGTGAGGTCAGCAACATCACCTACGACGGCATGACAGTCTCGAACGTCGACTACGCGATTGAGATCACGCAGTGCTACGGCCAGAAGAACATCACACTGTGCAACCAGTTCCCCTCCAAGCTCACCATCGAGGACATCACAATCAAGAACTTCAAGGGCACCACCAGCAAGAAGTACGACCCGCTCATCGGCTACCTGCAGTGCTCGAGCCCGACGGTGTGCAAGAACATTAACATCAGCAACATCGATGTCAAGTCGCCGTCTGGCACTGATCTGTACAGCTGTGGCAGCATCTCGGGTATTGAGACCCAGGTGCACTGCACAAACAACGGTACCAAGGGTGGCGACTCGTAGATCATTGTGTCTGTCTGATGTAATGTGTATTTCAAATGAAAAATTTGTTCAAATATTTGAGCCACTTCGACACGCATTTACTCATGTCCTCAATTTTGAGATGTTATTGTCATCTTGCCGAGACTTTCGACGGCGTGTGATTAGATGTCTTAACTATAGTTGTGAGAGGCATCCGAACAGCAGGCAAGAGAATGATGACTCAAGGAACCATAGTCAGATCAGATACGCAGCGATGAAAGACGTAACAAGCGTTTTGCTAAGGTCACTTTGAAAACGGACACAACGGGTACCTTGCAATCCTGGTCTATCATATATACACGGCTCATTACATCCATCCCAGTCAGAACCATCAACGTTCGACACGACCATCCTTTCCACACGGCAGTACGGCATCTACAAGAAAGCAGCGACACCGACCATGGCAGCAACGACACCAGTAAATCCCTCCACAGCGACAGGGGCAGCAGCACCAGTGAACTGCGCAACACCAGAGCTAGTGCGCGATGCGCCAGTACCGGTAGGAGCCACAACAGCGGCGGTAGCGCGGGACGCAGCAGAGGAAACGACAGAAGCAGCGTGAGAGGCAGCAGACGCCGCGTGCGAGCTGGCTACCCATACGGCGGAGCTCCTGACTGAGGATGCAGCAGAGCGAGCGGAGGAAGCGACGCTAGCAGCCGACGACGCGGCCGACGCAGCGTGGCTAGATGCGCTGGCGACGTGGCTGGATGCAGCAGATGCCGCAGAGGCGGCGCGAGAGCTCGCAGATGCGAGGATGCTGGATGCAGCGTATTGCGCTGAGGAGATTTGGGACGCGGCGACGCTGGCAGCGGGAGAGGCGAGCGCGGAAGAGACGGCGGAGACACTGGGGTGTTAGTCGTGTGTTAGAGTGAAACAGTGATAGGTAGGTATGGAATTGGGATCAGGCTCGTCTACAAAAGAATATCGAAGACGCATATACGAGAACTAGACATACGGGTTCTGCGCAGTAGCGAGGCCAGCGATGATGGGTACAGCGACAATGGTGAAACGCATGATGACTAGAGGTTCTGGTTCTTGCCGTATAGCCTTGGGTAGATGAAGCGAGAGTAGTAGCAATCGATGTTGAAATGGAGAAATTGGATAGTAGTTATAGCGAGAGCGTGTTCTAATACTTATGCCTTTCCAGCGCCATATTCGCAGTTAATACTACACAGCCTTCCCATCTCTCTACGCTTACCCAATATCCCGAAAAACAACACCTAGATCGTAATTCAAGTCTCCGCTTTGTATCTAGATTACCAACTCGTTCTGCGGCGTGCTTGCGTGCTCACGCCCAATTTGTCGTCAACGTTCTCGAAGCAGAAGTCTACGAACGCCACGCTCGTGTGTTTGCAGCTGTAGACATCGACGCAGATGCCATAGCGTGGAGTAGATGCTGAGTAGCGAATAGCGACTACGCCATATACAGGTGCTAAGGTACGATACGGCCGCTCACGTGGATGCATCGATTGGTCTCGTTGGTGAGGTACATAATGGGAGATATTGTTACTACATCGGAGGCTGAAATGGCGTGGTATGGTAGCTCGCTAGCCGCCGTATGAAGAAACCTGAAGTGGCGGAGAAGGCTCCGGCTCGAGTCGTTCCAGAGGTGCGATGGGGGCTGGCAAGCCTCACAGCTCAGCATCCCAGGATTGTATAACGTTTGAACCCGCAGATGCATTCTTCGGTCGGCAAAATAGTGTGTTTCTCATCGTTGCAACGTGCCGATGACGCAAATCGTAGCTGGTTTGCTTTTTCGCTCGCCTACACGAAGCCGTCCGTTTTCAGCCCACGTCAAAACTCCAGACTAACCGTGAGTCTGGAACGAAACAAAAAGACAAGATTGAGAGTCGTCATTTGTCGTGCTGAAAAGCTTAGCCAAAGCTCGCAAAGCTTGGACTCGACAGCAGGAGTGCCGTCCCGGCAGTCCCAATAACAGGCCCACGTGCATTTTGATGGGCGCCATTTTTCGCCACCAATACAGTCCTGTCGCAGCCAAAATAGAGGCAAAATATGACCATATTCTACCTGCTAATTCCAGCTGGTATATAAGCGTATATTCTGTGACAAGTCCACATTAGGCATCTGAGAGCCTTAGGTTAAGTGCGTGGTCCGCGATTAAATCGTAAAGCTCTTCTGCCTCCTCTTCACCAGCGTCTCCTCCGCCAAAACACGCTTGGCGATCGATCTCACTGTCTTCGTCGACATCACTTCCATACTCTCGTTTGTAGCCGACAGTGTACATGTAGTCGTTGAACTCTTGCTCCCAATCATCAGCCTCGTCGATTGTGAAGTACTCGACTTTCGGAAGCCACTGCGCTGCGTGTGTCTGAAAGTAGCCAAATAGCTGATCAAACTCCGCTGCAGTCAGTAAATCTTCCATGTGAAGCTGGGGCCGAAGGGTAATTGTCCAAAGATTTGGAAACAGGGGTTCTTTAGGGAGCGAGGTTATGGATTGCCAATCCGATCCGCATGCAATCTCGAGCCGTTCCAAATGTTTGCAGTTCCGGCTCAGAGAAGAAAAGATTGCAGCAATGCCCGGTGGAGACTCTGATTCAAACAGGAGGTACAGTTCTTTCAAAGAAGGTAAGTTCTGGGCTAGGATGGATACAACACGTTCTGTTATGTCTGTTGCGATTGGAAGCGTCGCTTGATCTTGGCCGATGGACAATGAGGTGAGTGACTGGCAACCCTGCGCCAATTTCAAAAGGTCGGGTCCTGCGATGCGCGCGTTCATCCCAGGTTGATAGCGAAAGTTCACGAGCCGAGGAAACTTTGAGGCTGCGAACAGGACATCGTCCGCTCCCTGAAGATTGTTGTTGTATACATGGAGGGCCTCTAGCCGAGGAGTAAGGTCGTGGAGCCGAATTAGAGCTTTTCCAGTTGTATCCAAGCAGTAGAAGTACTTCAGTGTCTGGAAGAAATATGAGCTAGAAGCCATGTCGATTGAATCAAACCATGTTTCTGGCGTTGCTGGAACATGCAGGAGCTTCAATCGTTCATGCGTGGACACTGCGGCGAGCGCTTCCGCCGACCAGCTATCAACCAGCGCAGCCACGTGCAGACCTTCTAAAGAAGACATATTTTTCAGAAAGCTAGCGAGACCCTCCTTGGTAATCGTGACGTTCTTGAAGTCAATGTCGAGTTGCTGGAGGCGTGGGCACAAACGGCTAAGTTCTTTGAGAAAGAAGTCGGACAAAGGACCGCTTGCATCCACGCGGAGGTCTCGGAGACCGGGATGAACGTAATGAAGAATGTTCTCCTCCGTGTTGAACTCCTCAGCTGCTTTTGTTTTCCATATATTCAAGTCTTCCAGTAAGGGGAATTGCAGATTGCGGAGTTGAGGGTGCAATGTTGCATCATCGGCCTCATGGTCCTCCTGGAATACAAGTACTCGAATGAAATTGGCATAATACTGCGCGCGATTGCGGCCGCTGTCTTTGCGCGAAACCATGCCAGCAAGGTCGCTGATCCTTGGGGTCACGTGTCCGACTCCGAAGATGCCATAACACCCTTTCCAGAGGATTCTACAGGCCTCAAAGGAGAAGAGTTTGTTGACGAACAAACAGTTGTACAGCAGCCCAGGTTCTGTCTTACTAGTCCTGATGATTGCTGTCACGATCTCGGGTAACAGAAGTGCTCGGTGCATGGCAGCAAAATCTCAGACCCGCTGCGCGAAAGGAGTCGTAGATATCCCAGGGCTTAGTTTCAGTGGTATCCGGGAGAAAATTCAGCTGCACGATACTGCAGTCAAGGAATGAGACTCTTGCACGAGTACAGTACGATGGGTGTACTAGTTGAAAAGATTTGGCCAGAATCGGAAAGTCTCACCAAGGGGTTCTCAGGCTATCGCCGAAAGAACCAGTCTTTTGCGGACACTTTTGATATCAAGAAGCTGCTGCTGAAGCACCTTCTTCTCTAAGAGCTGTAGAGATGGAGGTAGTTGCGGGTTGTGCAAAAGGGAAACGCGTTACCCAGCGCAGGTGGCGCGTGCATAGCCCCACATTTCTGCTCCACCTATTGAACTCTCATGCTGCACTGTTTCAACTCCGCAAACGCCTTTAATGAATGTTTCTCATCTTCTGCTGCCCCTTGAAATCATGCTGCAGCTGTAACACTACCCAGCTTTATCTTCATCACCTCAATGTTTGTCTTCCCCAGTATCAGCTGCCGATTCTCCAGTATCGCACAAATCCTTTGCAACCTCCTCTCAAAGGTCCGCACAACCGATGCTCATCAACCCAGTTCAAAGAAACCAAGTAACAGCACTCCCTTACCAGACCCCTATGAACTAATTATAGTCTTCTGTGGGCAAGCTCTGTTCCATGTGTGACAAAAACGCATCTGCTAAGGTGAAGCGACACCAGCACGTACGCTCCCCAGAACGATAGTGATCGTCTCCCAACTGCTCGACATGACATACTCCAGGCTTGCAGAGCTACACAGTGCTTACTAAAAATTTGAAGAGTTGTAATAACCCCAGCGCGATTTCTGAAGTTAATAAATAGAGGACTTTGGCAGACTTTGGTGGACTTGAGACTAGCGCTCAATGAGGTCGTCTGAGATATTAGTGGTGATGGCGCGATCTTGGATTAGCTGTCTACCTGCCCTCGTTTACTCTAGGCTTGGATAGTGCTGTGCTAGTCATAGCAAATATGCGCCCCGGACAAGGCTACTGGCTGAGCTGAGATGTGGAAGAGTTGATGGGGTGAAAGTGGTGAGAGATAAGGTCGTGAGGTCGTGAGGTCGTGAGGCACTGTACGATTATGAGACTGTGAGGTTGTGAGTGCACGGGTAAGTGCGTGCGTAAGTGCGTACGTGAGTAAATGCGTAAGATCTCAAGATATCATGAGACCGTAAGATAGTGAAATTTCGAGATATCAAGAGGTCATGGGAGCATGACGTCGTGAGATGATAAAATCATGAGACAAAGGTCAAAGTATCGTGAGACAGGAGGATATGAGATTGCGAGACAGTAAGTGCATGCGTGAACAAGTATGGGGTTGAGTAAGTACGTAAGTACGTAAGCATGAAGATCATAAGATCGCGAGATCATGAATGCCTGCATGTGTACTCCAATCTCTGGCGAAAGTAGAGTCCTATAGTTAGTGCATCACAAAGGGAACATAAGTGCTCAGCAGCTCTAATACCAAAATCAGCGGATTTAGATTTTCTTCGTCATCTGTCGCCGGGGATGATAATAAGTGTGAGGTTAGGTGGGTGCGTGAATGCGTGAGATTGTAAGTAAGATTGTGACATCGCGGGGTTGTTGGAATGTTATATCATGAATGTATGAGTGTATTCACCGGTATTGTTGAGACGGACAGTAGGTTGGGGATGTTTGTATTTGTATCTGTATTTGTATCTGTACTTGTATTTGTATCCGTATTGGTCTGTGAAAGGGAAACACAATCATGTCGATATGCTAATGCTAATGCTATGCTATGCTATGTTATACTATTCTACATTTCTACGTTATGCTATTCTACGGTACGCTACTACACCACTGAGCTACGGTATGCTACGCTACTACGCTACGTTATGCTTCGCTTCGCTACGCTACACCACGACAAGATAAAGAAGGCCAAAAAAGGTATCAAGCCACCAAAAAGACCGTAAACCGTTGATCAAGAGCGAGCAGATCGACTCCGACAACCGGGGAAGGGGAAGGTAATCCTAACCACAATCTACCAAGCACAACCCCATGAAGCAGACCCAGCTGAAGCCACGAACAAACCCACAAACGAAACAAGAGAGACCCCCAAAGGAACGAAAGAGACAAGCGATGACAACGTCCTCACACGGCGTCACCAAACACCCCCTCTCCAAACACGCCACCCCCCGGCGCGCCATCGTCGCCCCACAGACCGTGCGAGTGCAACTGCGGCTGCGGCGGCGTAAGCGGCTCGTCGCCCTCCGGGGTAGGGGAAGCGGAGAAGAGCATGTCGCCGGGCGTCTGCTCGAGGAGGTATGTGGCGTCGGCGTGCAAAGAGTGCGGCGTCAACGGTGCAGAAGTGGGGTGGTAGTTGTGGCGCGGTGGCGAGTGCAGGTGGTGCGCCAGGCCGGGCATGGGGCGGAAGAGGGGCTCGGAAGGGAGGTAGGAGAGGGTGTCTGCGGTGCTGCCATGTCCGTCGTTGCACGGAGGGTAGGGTGAGTCGGCGAAGGGCCTGTCGCAGCTGTAGACGTTGTCTGTTTCCCAGGTCCCGGCGAAGGGGTCGGAGCGTGGGTGAGTGTCGTGTATGCGCTGGGAGCGGCGGAGGTTGGCGGCGCGACGCGCTGCTTGGCCGCCCTTTGCTCCGGAGGCCTGTCGCTGCGGCTGCGGCTGGGTGCGCGTGGAGCGCTTGTTGGGCGCTTTGCTGCGGTAGCGGGTTGTGCTCTTGACGCCTTCGCGGAGTGCGCTAGCGGTCAGGCGCCACATGAAGCCCTTGGAAGAGGAGTCGGACGGGGATTCGACTTTCTCGAAGGCCTGCTTGCGTTAGTCGGCTGTCGTCAATCAAGACGAACTACTCACGCCGTTCATGCTGAGGTTGTGCCGGATGCTGTTCTGCCATCCCTTGGTCTCGCTCTGAGCAGCCTTGTCGGTGTACCTCCTGAACCAGTCGTAGATGTCGCGCAAGACCATGGTATGGTCTGGGGCGTCGTACAGAGCGCGGTAGATGAGCTGAGCGTAGGGCTGCTCTTTGTCGACCGGCTCATCGTTGGAGTATGGCGTGGAAGCGCGAGACATGTCCGTGTAGGGGCTGTGGTCCTCGTGCTTGATGTGAGTGCCAAAGTGGAAGTCGTAGTCGTCGCTGAGTTGCATGAGCTCTGGGGTGTCGGCGTCCGGGAGTGATAGCGTGTCTTGGGCTTGGAGAGGGGAGTGGAAGAAGGTCGCAGGCGGGTAGGAGGTGGTCATGTGGTTGGGTAGTCCAGACAAATCACCACCGTTATACATGCGAGGGTAGCTGGGGGAGGGGTAGTGTGCTGGGTAGGTGAGGCTGTAGTTGGCGTCAGACGAGAGACCGTTCTGCGTCTGCGAGTAGCCCATGTAGTCGGAATTCGAGGGGAATGGAGCTGGCATGCAGAAAAGAGAAGGGTCTTGGGCGAGGCTGTTGTGCTGGAAGCGGCCTTGAGCCGACCACTGCATCGACTCAGGGTCGAGCGTCATGGGCGCTTGCTGGGTGTGATTGTCGAGAGGAGCGATTGCTCGGCTGGCAGTAGTCATAGACATGGTCTGTTCGCAGGGCTGAGGGGATGGAGAGGCTTGAGTGCGAAAAGCGAGGTCGGTGCAGTAGATGTCTTTGTGGTCTTGTTGGAGTCTGGAGTCCCCGGCTATCTCAGCAGCAGGTAACAGATGGGGAGAGTGCGAAAGTGGCATTGCTGTTGTGCTGTCTGCCTAGTTGGGCAGTGTAGTGTGAGGAGATGTGCTGGACAGGGAGAATTTGTAAGACGAGAAGACTGGCAAAGATTGAATCAAGACCGACCACAGAACAGCGGATATGGGAGTGAAGCGACAACCGAGACATTTGTATGCTTAGCCAGGCACGGGCGTCGCGCATTGGTTGGAAAGCTCATTGTCACTCCGCGGCTGCCAGCGTAGCTTGATGCTGCAGACATGGATGGGCCCCGGCAAACAAGAGTCGAAGCGGGTTGTGGATTTGCTCAGAAGCAGACGCAGAGATGGTAGCACAGCAGTGAAGTACCGGACGTTGAAGACGTGGAGGCCATGGCTCCCGAGCCGGATCGGAAGTTGACGCCGCATCACACTACCGCCGTGACAGATGCAAAGACATGCAGTCCCACAGAGGGCGCCAATCATGTTTCGGTTAGGGTGAGCCAGCAGGGCTGGGGCGCGGATGCATGCATACGCCCAGGCCAGCGTGTAACGTCAACAACGGCCACACATGGCGCAGCCAATTGAGATTTCATCGGACGTTCTCTGCTCGATCACCGCCACAGTAGCCTGCTGTTGGGAAAAAGTGAGGGCATGACCATGAGTCGCAAATCATCACAGCGACAATCCAAAAGCTGCAGCTCGTGCGGTGCAATCTTTCGAGCAAGCGATTGCCATTGGCTTCGCGCTCGCCCACACGCAAACTTGGGTGCAGCACATGCATGCGGTAGCCGTTGACATGCATAGGCAGGTACCCTGCAGATGGTCCAAGGCGTGAGGTGGCTGCTAGGAGACAGGAGCAACAGCCCGTTTGTGGGTATTACACAGAGGATCGTGACACAGATTTGATCCGGTGAAAGCTTCATTGGCATTGCTTCTCTCGACTGGCAGCGGCGAGGCGTGCTTCTGATTGGCCATCCGTCTGGATGCATTCGTCACCGCTCGAAATGTACATACACCGCTGGAGCGAAATGGTGTCTATCGCAGATGGCACCTGATGTCTGGTCGGTCTGGTGGGACAGCTTCACCGACTGACACCGCTACCACGTTGTCACGTGTCGCATGGTGGAGAGGGTTGGAAGGGGTCACCACACGCTGTGTAGCTACGGCAGCGAATGCACGATGAGATGGATGGTGAGAAGAAGGATGACGAGGGCTTATTTTCGATAGTAGACCTGGGGCGAGTCAGCTTGGGTTTTGATGTTGTACAGGAGGAGGCTACCTTTTTGAACTGGAAATGCAGCTGTAATATGCCCTGCGGTAGGTTAGCCAATGCGTGTCGTCGACGGTGTAGCACGACTGCGCTGTCAGGCACTCACTTTATCGAAACTGCTTTTGAAGCCACGCTCCCGTTTGGCGCTGTAGTCCCACTCCTTGTCGACGATGCGGAAGGCCAGATCCTCGTAAGGCGGGCCGGCAATGAAGCGGATCAGACATGTGTCGTCCTCGCCAGCGGGAGCAAAGGACTCGCCACGGCGGCGGCCGTTCTCGCGTTGGATGCGGTAGGTGGGGGCTTTTGATTTGTCGACGAGGTCTGGGTAGAAGATGTTGAACTTGTAGCCTTGGACGACCTTGGGCGGGGGGTTGTCGTGGTCGTAGTGGGTCTGGTTGTACTTGTTCCACTCGTAGCCCATCTGCACGCGGTTGAAGTAGCGGGGCTTGCGCGGCTTGTAGGTGGCTGCCCAGTGGGGGCGGGGGGTGGTGAGGTCTTCTTCTGCGGTGAAGAGCTCCTCGCCCTCTTCGACGCCGCGTGCGACCTCGCGTTCGTAGAGGGCCATGGTGGCGTGCGAGTAGTCGTCCTTTTCAACGGGGGCGAAGCGGGAGGCGCTGACTGTGGCCGCGCCGGTGGTGGTTGGCGTATTGCTGGCTGTGTCCTGGTCGGCGGCGGCGGCAGTGTTCTGAGACGGTACGTAACCGAGCTTCTGAATTTTGCGTCGCTCGTTGGCCTGGGGAGGTTAGCATGGCGTCGACATGAGGGTGAGTCAGCATGAGGGTGAGTGGTGTGGAAGGGTGAGTCAGTATGAGGGTGAGTGAGTGTGGAGGAGGGAGTAGGTGGAGAAGGGTGAGTCAGCATGGAGGGTGATTGTGAGTGAAGGTGTTGATGTGAAGAGTGAGTGGCGTGGAAGAGTGAGTGGTGTGGAAGAGTGAATGGTGTGGAAGAGTGAGTGGGTGTAAAGAGTGAGTAGGTGTGAAGAGTAGGTGTGAAGAGTAGGTGTGAAGAGTACTCACAACATGATCCAAAAACTTCTTCTCGTCGACCTGCACCAGCGCCTTGTCCTCGGTGCGCAGCTTCAGTAACGGCTCAGGGTCCAGCGAGACGTCATAGACTACAGCCGTGGGTGCTGTGCTGCCCAGCTTCTCCTGCAGTCTCTCTTGGACCGACGCGGCTGCGTCTGCCTGTTGCTTGCGCAGGGCCTGCAGACGCTCCCTCACAATCTCCTGTGAGACGCGACGCAGCTTGGCCTTGGCCTTCCCTATGCGCAGGTTCCGCAGCAGCTGCTCCCAGTAGTCGTAGTCAATGGGCTCGTCCGAGTCGAGCTTCTTCTTGACCTGCCCCTCGAGCGTCTCGAGCTGCTCATACGTCTTGGGCGCGAGGAGCTGGTCGATGTCGGCCGAGACGGAGCTGGTGCTGCGCGAGTCGGCCGCGGCTCTCGACTTGCGGCGCCTGTCCTTGCAGATGGTCTTGAGGGCCTGTGGCAGTCAGCATCGTGGTCCGTCAACGTCCGTCCACCTCGGTCCACGGCGACAAGGGGATGCCACCCACGCTCCAGTACTCTCGGTTGCTGCGGTTCGTCTCGAGCGTCAGGTAGTGCTCAATCTCCTTCTCCAGCTCCGACAGGTCCCCCGCATCCAGCCCCTCCAGCACGCCCTCCGGGTCCACGACGTCCAGCTCGTGGTCCTCGACCTCTTCGTCGTGCATCGACTTGGTCGCGTCGATGAAGCGCAGCGTCACGGCGAGCCAGTCGATGGGCTTGGCGCGCCCGCCCTTGACGCGCAGGGCCGCCTTCTTCTTGGCCTGCTGCAGCACGAACCGGTCCTCGTCGGCCACCCACGCCTCTTCCGCGGCATTCGTCGACCGCTTGGCCGCGTGCTCGTGTGCCCGCGACTCGGCCGAGCGCTTCGCTGGGACCGTCGAGGGGGGCGCCGCTCGTTGGGGGGGACGGTCGCGGCCGTTGCGCTCCCACGGCGGAGGATTGCGTGACGACATGTCGACTATATATTGTGGTGTGGTGTGGTGTGCAGTCTGCAGTGTGCAGCACGTCGGTGGTCACTGAATTCCAGCCCTCGGCCTCTCCAAAAGGTTAGCCGCCGTGACGTACCTGCCGCCTAACCTAGCGCCACAGGCACGCCCTCTCACGGCGCACTTTCACAGCACACACTATGCGCTTGGCTAAGCCTTGCCTTGTATATAGACCGCCATGTGCGCACTGAATGTAGACTGCCGTTGCCCTCTCTCCTAAAATCAGACCATTGAGTGCAGCCATGTCCTCCTGGCGCCTCTTGGAGCTCTCTGCCCAGCCTGACGGCGACCCCATTCCCCAGCTCCTCATCAAGCCACTCTTCCACCCAGACGCATACACGCTCCACCTCACGTGCTTGACCAACATCTGGACGGAGCAGCTCGACCTCGCTGCCATCGTGCGTCGAGCTGCCGACCAGCAATCACCCATCGAGGTCAGCACACAAGACACCGCCCAGCTGGGCATCCTCCTCGACAACATCAAAAACTCGCTACAAAATGCACACGACGCTGAACGTCTACTCACGCGCGACGGTGCTGATGGCATCACACTGCACACCACCATTCGCCTGCCCGAGCCGCTTGATTCCCTGACCTGGAAGTTCCACCTGCACAAGCGCACTTCGGTGACACTCAAGAACGAGCTCATCCTCCCGCTGCTTGTCTCGTCCCACATCCAATATGAACGCATCAACGACCTGGTCACAACCATCGAGAACAAAGACAAGGCCATCACCCGCATGGTCGATCAGTTTGACGCCAGCAATCTGGATCTGGCTGCAGCTTTCCCCAGCATAGGAGCCTTGAAAGCAGGCCGCAAGATGATCAAACGAGAGCAAGCGGCCAGGCACGTTCCCGCGCTTCGGCCCTTCCAACAACATGTTTGGAGAGAAGAGACTGCACAACTTGCCGACTCCGACGTCACAACACTAGGCCTCTTCCAGGAAGCCCTCGTGCAGTGCACACCAAACGTACCCTCGAGTCTGGAGGCAGACGATGGTGCTGAAGGTTGGCTTGCTGCCGTGCCCAGTCGCCTGACGTACGCCAAACCTGCAGTCAAGATCAGGACCAGGGAGCCTGTCCCCGTTTTCCAACCTCCAAAGCACGGCCACGAATCTAGTCCCGTCGACGAGGATACGGAGGATGAGTTTGAAGTGCATGCAAACTTCAAAGTAATTTTTTCCAATCTAACACCACCACCACGACTGACTGAATCCAGACACGGAATCTTACCAGCAAGGGAATGTCCAAACCGCCCGAGCCCCAACCCACACTACCTTCAGCTCAGCAGAAAGAGGACATCGATGAAGATGAGTCTACTGAAGACGACGACGACTTGGATGCACCTTCGAGAAGCCAGAGCCATAGTCAAAGTCAGTCACACAGCCACACACCCAGGCAGACACGGCAGCGCACAAAATCACCATCGCCTATAGCGCCATCAGAACCAGCCACGTCTCCACCACCAGCCATCAGACCCAAGGCCAGGGGCTTTCGCATAGGAGGGAAAGCCAAAGAAACCACGTCCGAGCCTCCACGACAAGAGAATGAGCCGGCTCCCCAAAACAAAGAAGCAACTCAGTCTTCGGCCCCGACACTTTCTCAGGTAGATTCGCAGACTGACACATCGCCCAAAAAGCCCAGGAAAGCGTTCAGAATTGGAGGCAAACCTAAAGCTAGTCAAGAAGCCGCTGCCACGCAACTGGATACGGCAGCACCGCCAACGAGTCGTTTTAGAAGCGCAGGCTCACCAACTCCAAAGTCATCACCGCCACCCATGCCCGATGTTGGAATAGAAGCAGCATCAATAGAGGAAGTGCACGAGGAGACGCCCGAGGAGAAAGCTGAGCGGAAACGACATGAGCTGAAGCGTCGCAACGAAGAGATTGCTAGGAAGCAAGCACAGCACAAGAAGAAGAAGCGGTTCTAGATTGTAGCGTTGACATCAAATACCCATGCCTAACCAATGCAGCTGGCCTTCACTTACTAGTCATAACAGCACGTTTTCTGTCCGTTTGCTTGATCCAGTCCTGGCTTTGCCTATATAAGTTGCTCTCCTTCACCTGCCACGCCTTTCCTTCTTACGCGCACAGGGCGCACCTTCCTACTACCTTCCGCAACTGCCTACGCTGCACCTGTAACCACGCACCTTCTTGTCGGCCCGTATTGGTAGTGTTGACCAGCGACCGCTAACTATGTGTTTGTATCATTACCTCTACTTCTCGTCTTGTCAACACGGTGAGCTGAGCCTGATCACCTATTGCGACAAGGCGAAAGCACTTGGTCTAGCTGAGCGGTATGTACATGGCATCGTACGCGCTCGACACGGCTGACATGCACAGAGGCAGTCTTTCGCAGCGCAGCATTGATCGAAGAGCTCACCCAGTCATCCCGTCGTCATTGTCTCAACCACCGACATCATCTTCTGCAAGCCATCCTAACGCTTCCCATTCGCATCGTCAGCAACAACATCACACCATGGCAACTTTATCACCTTCCAAGGCTCGCACAACACTTGGCTGTGGCCCCACCCCAGTCGGTCACAGACAACAGTCACCTCACCGCGCTGCCCTTACTCCTCGTTCAGTGCTTTCGGAATCAGGCGTCCCAAACTCATCACATGCATCACCGCACACAACCTCCACCTCTGCTATGCAGGCTCTGCACGCACTCAACAGCAGTGATGCACGTGAAGAGATGTTAAGGTCGGCCGCAGGAGATCTTGCTCAGCGTAAGTACATGCCAGCGTCTGTTCATCAGCGGTAGTCTGACGTATCGCAAGATGCTCAACACGTGGTCGCCTCAACGACTAGCACCTCGGCGCAAACATGTGACTCTGACGCGGAAGGGTCATCCGAGGCCAGCATCGACATCATCACGGAGCGAGAGCATATGCAGTATAGCGATGTGAAGTCTGCGAGCCCACGCAAACCGCTTCCTGCGCAATGGCTGCCCGCGACTGCTTTGTCCACTTTCTCAATAGTGCAACGAGTAGAAACGCACGAAGACACGAAGACGCTTGCTAGTGGCTTCCCAGTAGAGCGCAAGCCCATTCAACTCTCGCGCGTTCCGGTTGATCCCAGTACAGCGCACCTAGACGGGGCGTCTTTCCTGACCAAAGAGGCTCTCGACGCAGTCGACGCCAATCTCGCGCCCTCCACACTTCGCCGCAGTCCGAGTAAGATCCAATCCTCGCCTGTCAAGGCACCTTGGAACAGTCCAGCTGCCTCACCAAAAGTTGGAAATTTACGAAGAAGCGCTGGATCGCCCACAAAACCGTCGCCGCCACGAACAAAGCATCTGAACACTCATGTGGCCGCCGACCATAAACGTGCACCCAGTAGTGTTGCCTCTACGGGTGCCACCTCGTTTCATACTGCTCATGGTTCACCGGTAAGAAGTGTTGCGTTGTCGCAGACCAGCTTCTCGTCGACGGAAGATTACACTGACGATGTCAACTATGAATCTCCCAATTCTATGGCTAACATCGAGTTGGAGCAGATGGAGAGTCTCGATGGCAAGTTCAAAGTCAGCCCAGCAAGAGCAGGTACGATCCTTCGAACACGCGCGTCGAGACCGGAGCTGTCCATCAATATACCTTCTTCGAACGCTATGTTCGACACCGAACAATTATCAGCCTCGACCCTAGCGTCGGTCAGCAGTACGGAAGTGGGTACAGGTAAGGGTCTCAGCCCGATCTCACCCTCGCGGTCGTCTCGCATTCCCCGCATGTCCTTGAGCAAGGGAAGCAGTGCGCGTGCTCCTACGCTCAGTTCAACCTTAAAGCAGACGAAATCTACGCAGACGCTGAGATCGCCAAAACCTGCGAAGCGAATAGACGAATTAGACCATTCGATTGCGCCCAAGACTTCTGAGGCAAGATTGTTGCGTCAGGTCCGCACCCTTGACAGCTCAGGCGCTACCCCCATTCTGTTGGACCGCAAGATTCGAGACTACAGTGTCCCAGCGAGCGTCGCTGATGTTGCCACGACGGTCGCCACCTCACATCTGCAAGACACAACATTGGGTCCACGGCAGGCGCATCAGCCCACGCATTCGAGTAGCATGCTATCCCGTGCCACGAGCACCTCGACTATCAGGGCGCCTCGAGCTGTTGACGACCCTGCTTCAGCAGACTCTGCCGTCATCTATAGTCGCAAGAAGCCATTCGACATGGGTATGTAACCTCAACGTGTTCCTTCATTACTCCTTGCCAGATGCTAATATCCATGTTTTAGGCATTTCTAACTCCAGTGACGCTGACGATGAATACGATGATTCCCCTGTCTCAGTGCCCGGCTCAGGCGACGGCAAGCAGAATACATCCGCAGTTCGAGATCGCAGCGCAGAGTACAGGCCAAGCATCTGTCGTGCAACAGGGGGTGAACGGTCAATGAAATCTAGCATGGCTTCAGATCTCCGCGCTACCGCAACAGAGTTCGTCCCGGGAAGCAGAGACGTTGGGGATGGTACGACTGGCCAGCCTGCTCCGGCCACTGAGCTACCTGACATGTATGCGCTCGACGGATATGGTATACCTTGGTTCTATCACATGTATCCAGTGCCTGTACTTTGCCCTCCCGTCTGGTCAAATGGCAGATCCAAATCGCCGAGGAAGTTTCGGCACAAGAAGCAGCGCTCACTGGTCAGTTCACCAATCGAAAATCGGTCAGCGCAAGATGAGATACTGCCTTCTATCGAGACGCAGACAACAGCAGGCCCTAGCGAAGGCGCCCATGTCGTGCAGTCAGTGGCGGAATCGAACGCAATGCCTGAAGCAGTTGCCACCACCTACGTGAAGCCTTCCAACGGCCCCTTCGCTACGCAATTTGACATGGTCGCTCGCCAAACTGCTCTCCAGGACAGCACCAACATCACACGACGAATTCCGGAAGTTGATCTCACAACTATCCGCAACGTTCCCACTTACGACACGTTGCATGGACAGAGCCACAACACCGTACCTTTTCGACGTCGAAACCACCGCCAAGCAGGGAACGGGCTGTACGGCGGCCGTGGCAGTGTCGGTGTACCTCTGTATGCAACTGTGCCCTTCCCTGATGCCGTGCCGCCGATGGGACGGCGTGCTGAATGCCATAGCAGGGACCCTCAAGTCTACTTCGACCACACAACCAGCACTAGGGCGTGCGGTACGATTGAGGTTGAGAGAGCAGCTGAGTATGGAGGTGATCAGCTCTGCAACACTTGCGCGCCGGACCACTGAGCGCCTTTTTGGTTTGTTTGGGGAGCGGGGTCATGGACCTGTCGGAAGTTATTGATATTGAGTTTGTGCTTCCAGAGTTGGCCCTCGTTTGGTTCTGGTTGTATTGGATAGGCAGCAATGATAACGCGGACATGATACAGAAATACCCTGTGCTTTTGAGACTCCTCACCCTCGTAGAAACCGGGCATAACATTCAACAAACAGAAGGCGTCGTATTTTATCCGTCCGTCTCCGGAGAATGGCTGGGACGATGTGGGTAGTTTGCTTGACTGGTTTTGAGCAGAGGTGACCGGCTGGTAGGTGGGACAGACAGATAGAAAGGGGATGTTAGAGCCTCAAGCAGGGTAAGAAGAAATCTAGCATCTATTGTAAAACAAAACTACAAGAAAACACAAAGCAGGAATAAGCAAACTGACAACACCACTCCCTACATATCCATCCACCTCAACCCAAGCTAGCCCCCCTCCGCCACGCTCCCCAAAGAATATCCCACCACAACACACCACCTAAAGCAACAACCACTCATCGAAATCAAACGCGCTCTCCGCCTTCCCAGCCGCCAAGCCCGCAGCCCTCACAGCCTCCCAATTCACATCGTCGATCCCGACTTCGTAATCCCAGCCGTGGTGTGGGTCGGCGTTGGGTAGGATTTGCCAGTAGAACCACGGGATTCCGGCGCTGTCGATTAAGGAGGCCCAGGTTGCGATGTTGGCGCTTCGGGTACTGGTGGCGAGGGGGACGGTGCCGTCGCATTTGTTGTTGGGGGTGTTGTGGTAGCAGGCGCCTGGTGGGGTGGTGGGGTTAGCTGGGGGTGGGGTTTGGGGGGTTGTTATTTTTCTTCGTCGTGAGGAGAGGGGGGTGGTGGAGGTGGAGGTGGAGGGGTTTTTGGGGTTGGGTTTGGTGATGCGTACGTACCCCATTCTTGCATGATGAGTTTCTTGCCTGCGGATTTGGCGTGGTCGACGTAGGTTTTCAGTTTCGAGGTTTCGAAATCGCCGATCCCGTACGCGTGGATCGCGAGGATGTCGAGTGCGGGACAGGTGAAGTATGCGTCTAGCAAGGAGGTTGCGAGGTACGAACCACCGCCTGTGCTGACGGGGATGTTGCTGCTGCTGTTTTTGAGCGACGTCTTGATTGTCGTCGCCATGCTGCATTGCCAAGTTGCGAGCGCGGTGGGGTTGCCCTGGTCGGTTAGCTGCGGGCTGAGCGGTTGGTGGGGATGTAGGTACCTGCGGGTGCATGGCTTCGTTTTGCGCTTCGAAGGCAAATATGTATTCTGAGCTCTGCGCCCATGTCTTCCCTGTGGCCGAGTTGACGTGGGAGAGGACGTGTTTGATGCGGTCTTGGAAGTGCGCCATGGCTTCGCTGTTGGTGTAGAAGTCGCCCGTGCCGTACCATTTGCCGTAGAAGTCTCTGTTGCCTTCCAGCGCGATGTAGCTGTGGATTGAGATGAGGAGTTTGATGTTGTAGCTGTGTGCTTTCATCATGAATTTGTCGAGGCGGTTGAGCACCGTGTCGTCCCAAGAGTCTGGCGAGTCGCCCTGTAGCCCTGGGAAGGCATCTATGGGCGTTCCCTTGGTATTCTCAGACTGGCCTTGAGCGTTGTCAGCGTTGGGGGTGGTGGGTTGAGCTGGAGGCTTACCATCGAGCCAGACACGGAGGACCTTGACACCGGCACTTTGCAGCCCTTCTAGCAAGGTCGTCTGCTGTGCTTCTCTCAAGCCGGCCGCATAGTATAGATTAGATGCAGAGAATGACTTTGCTGCTTGAGTGGTGCTGAGAGACGCGAGACTGAACAATAGTCCAGTGAAGAAAGTAGCGATCTTCATGATGTCTGTTGATACGGGTTATGACTGCCACCACGATAGCAATAGGGTGCCTGATATAGATTTCTACACCTTTCAGTCATTACGATGTTGCTTGCTGAAGGCTGCACCGGACTGAGGCCGTAGATCGACATGCCTAATGGGGCGCGGGTGGTGTAAGGCTGAAACACCACGACTCCGCATCGCGCGCTCCGAACCGCTGACGATCCTCGTCAAGCACCGGACATCCTTACATGTGTCAAATTACTAACGCGCTGTAAGGCGGACTTTGCTAACGGCCAGGCCCACTTGCAGCAAGTACGAATCGCGATAGGCTGGAGGCGACGTGTGTCTGGGAGATTGATCCACACAGCTACATTAGTAAGGCTCGTTCAATTTATTTCCAGACATGTTTGATGCAGGAGGAATACCATCCAAGATCTTGGCTTTGGTGAAGGAGCACTCAATAGTTTGTGGTTCCGGAGGACGGCGGATGAACAGCCTCCTCGGCGTCAAAACCTTTGCAGAAAAGTGGAAAGAGTCTGCTCTGCTTATTTTTGAGACCAACAAGCTCTAGCAGTGGTCCATATGCTCTGAATGGGCTTCTGTGGTATGAGCTGGGTTCCATAGTCGGCAGGATGAACGAGAGTGTGCCTATGAGCCGCTGTTGGTCGTCCTCGGGGCCACCGGGAAGCTGTATTCCAGCAAAACACCAAACCTTCCCCAGTTACCGCCTTCAAGATCTTCAAATCATTGAAAACCGTCCTTAAGATCCAGTTCAGCTTACAGCGTCTTCCGAGGCCAATGTCTTGAGATATCCATGCCACGCTACCAACGGCATCTTAATATTTCACCATGGTAGAACCCCTGGCTTGAAGTAACCAAAATACATTGACATGCTATAGCGACTCCGTCGACTAAATTTAGTACTTGCAGATTCTGTGTAAGAACAGCATGGTAATACGCGTTGGTCAGCTGCAGGCAGTCCGACAGATCGTTGACTCTAGGCAAGCAACACGAATGTGAATACCATGTGTCCATTCAGGATACAAACTACACCTCTTCTTTTCCAGTCACATCAGCGTTGAATTCGCGGGGTAACTGAGAGGCCGAGTATTGCCAGAAGGGCTTGGAGTAGGTAACCTTTGGATCCACAGCTTGCTCCATAGCTTTTCAAAGTTCTGCTCGAAAATGTTTTTACTTTCCAGGGTAGGAGTTGTTACAATGTGGTCAAAGCAGAACGTTGGGCACACAATGGAGGGCTGTTCTTCGTGTGTAGCTTGGACGCGTCTTGCAGCTTGTTTCTCTCCCTGATTGCAGTAGCCCTGATGGTCCTTTGTAGGATTCGTCCAGTAGAACCTTTACGAACACGGGAGCGGATCGTTCTCCAGTATTTTTTAGTAGTAAGATTATGATCACCTGTGTAGTGCGTATGTTTGTGGATCCAGCTTCGATGGAAGAGAAACTAGGCAGCCTCTCCCACGTGCTGCGCCGCATTGAGACCGCGACCCCGCCTTCCAGCCTCATACATTAACATCTTTCTCTCGCAATAGGACTACCATTAGCCAATCTATTCTTGATATCACATTCGTCTCCAAGCAATTCGCTACCCGTCAATCACCAAAGATCAAATTTCTCCTCGCAAGATGAGTTCGAAATTGAACCCTTATCTGGAGGTCGATGTGTTGTACTAGGATGCATCCGGAGTCCGTGTAAGATGCCCATATTGTGAAGAGGCTCACAGGCATGGCTGCACGGACTCTGGAGAACGGCAGTCACATTGTTTTCCAGGGGGAATTACAAGTTCTTTAACCCGATCAACAAAGATCAACAGCTCGTGGGCTATGAGATTGATAAAAGAAGGGCGCGGTTCGTAAATGTCAAGTATTTGGCTGAACTCAGCAGTGTGGATCGCCCTTCGGCGGAGAACGGGTTCGACGCATTGGCTGATCAGATGCGCATTCTGGGCTTGGGTGACACCGAATCGAATAGAAATCCAGGTTGGGAGCTCTGGAGTGACTCTATCGAGATCTGTGGCATGCCTGCAGGCCTAAGAGGTGCTGTTATAACACGGAAAAAGATGGACCTTGCGATATCCGATTGTCTGTTCGGAGACCTGGCCGCCACTCGGGTTTACCTTGCAACCTCGAACGAGAGTAAACTATTCCTGCATGGACGAGACAGAGATGGCGACTCTATATTGATCAAGCAAGCAAGAGAACGCCATCATTCGGTTGTGTCATTTCTCGTCGACCATGGAGCAAACGTGAATGCTGTGAATGGTCAAGGGCGCAGCGCACTTATGGAAGCAGCTTTATGGGGGAGACTAGAAAATGTCAAGGCTTTGTTGACAGCCAATGCCAAAAAATCTTTGAAGGACATTGAGGGTCGCTCTGCATTGGACTTCGCGCAGCCAACTCCTGCCAATGAAAAGGAGAGATATCGCCAATGTGAGTTAGCGTCTAGTGAAAAGGTTCGTGAACGGGACCAATGCAGACGGCACATCGCCATCCTTCTAGATTCGCCAAGTCAAGTCTCGCAAAATTATACAGCACCGTTGTCTGACAACAAGCGCGCTGAGTACTCGTTCCAGAAATCCGAGGTCGACCGCACCATAACACTTTGTGGCCCGATCACGAAGTTAAACGTGCAGCGCATCAGCAAAACTGCCGCAATTCTGGACCGTGGCGGGCAATTTCCTCGTATCGCAGCGACCAGTGGGTGGGCAATGGAGGTTCTTCCCTTGAACATCGCGTATCGGCCTTCCTGGATCACCCACGTATTTACACTGGCATCAACTGCCGGTCATGAACTTCCAGCTACGAGATACGATCACGGCGAGCCTGGGAAATACTACGCGTCGCATTCCGAGAAGAAGCTGATAGCGTACTTCATCGAAAAACAAGTGTTCACGCCTCAAGATCGCAGTTACGATGAGGACTTGCAGCAATCACTGTATGACGTGGCACAGCTTCTCGAAGAAACAAAGACCACATCTGCAGCCTGTAAGAAAGTGTGCGCACTGGAAGACGCAAAAGAACAACTCGAGGGGTCATTTTTGGACGCAGAAGACGAGTTGACTGACGCGGCAGATGGGTCAGAGGAGTCCAACAGAAGACATAGGTTTGAGAAAATGATTGCTCAAACACGACAGATGGACGAGGATCGGCGTGATCTCGAGACCGAAGCAGATGTTCTGGAGATGAGGCATCAGCAGAAGAGACAGCGTCTCTTATTGGAGCAGGAACGACTGGAACAGGGCCTCATCGATATGAGTTGGCATCCGCCTGCTTTATCGCTATCACAAGCGGTGATATGGAGCAGTAATGAGGTTTGCAAAGATTGTGAAGCTTTCAAGGATGCAGTAAACAGTTACTTCGCACTCGGGATCGATCTGACTTGGATATAAGTGTCGTCGACAGGAAACTGGTGCCTGAGCTCTATGCGCTGGTCGGCATACAGACAAATACGTCATGATAAGTTTTGCAAGTAGAATAATACACGGCTAGTACAACGCAGATGTTCTATTGGTTTCTTTGTTACAGCATCATCTTTCCGGATCAGTATCGATCCACGCAGTGTTTCCGAACTTTCCGGAGAAAGGATACTGGAAGACTTTGTCGACTGTGGAGTAAGGCTCGTACTGCTTCTTGTTCATGACAGTAGTAACGTTTCCTGCAGCCCGTCCTGTAGCGTTGAAACCTGGACCGTAGTCCTTGTATTCAGCCAATGTCGTGTTCGAATTGATGTGAGGGTCCGTAGCACTCCAAGCAATGTATCCACTAGGCCGAATGGAGTCATCGAGGTAAGTATTAGCGAAGATGGAGCGATGCAGAGCGTTCCAGGGTCGGCCGAGAGCGCATTTTCCAGTCAATACAAGAGACGAGTTGGCCTTCTGGACTTTTGAGTCATGGATGTAGACACCCTAAATCTGGTCAGCAGTTTTCAGCTCGTGGGGTATGATTTCACGTACGTATTTGTTCACAAACGTCGTGTTGGTGCCCTTCCAGGCTGTGATACCCCCACCGCAGCTGCGCAGTGACAGAAGACTGGATTGGATCCATGCAGTGCCGAAGCCATACAAGAAGTCGGTCTGACCTGCGATCTCGTCCTTATAGAAGTATGCGTTGCCAAGCTTTCCGACGTAAACCTGTAATTTGAGTTAGATTTAAATACAGAGCGGTTGGCACGATGGCTTACTGTGTCTTGGTACGAGTAGAATCCACAGAAATAGAAGCCGGCGTTTGCGTAGCTGACTGAAACGGCAAGAGATGGCCCAGCGGAATACGGCCTGTAGTTATTGACAAGGTTCAGGTTGTACGCCCTGAAGTCAGTGTTGCCGAGAGGAGTGTCCGCGGGTACAGGATTGCCAGTAGGGCCGCTTCCGGTGGTACTGGAGTTGAAAGTGGGCGCCACCGTGAGCGTAGATGTGTAGGTATTATCGACGTTGGGGGTGATACCACTTCCGGTAGCATTGCTCCAGATGATGTTGACTGTGTTCTTGGTCTGATCGTTCGGATACTGGGTCTGACCGAACAGGTACACAGGGCCAGGACGGGTGACATTTACTTGTTCAGTGTAGTTTCCAGGAAGAACCAGGATGTGTGAGGCAGCTGTGTTGTCTGGTAGGCTAAGGACCGCGGACTGGACAGTCTTGTAGGTCTGGCCAGGGCCGACCAAAAGTGTGTCCTTGGGACAACCGTCCAGAGGGTTCCTAGTTGGCTGCTGGCAAGCTTTGCGGTTGACAGCTGACAAGGCCGAGCAAGCCTCAAGGAGGCAAGCCAATGCGAAGGTAAGCCGCATTTCGAGTCGATGAACCTGTGGTGAAGCCGAGCTTCGAGACGTTAAGCTTTTGTCTAAATGAAGGGAATGTCGCCCACAGAAGTCTGGGCACGTTGCATTATATAGCTGAATGCTGATCAGCGGGTAGGAACCATGACCCTGGGCACAAAGCTTGACGGGAAAACTGTAGCATGGGTACCAGGTATCGCTCTGACGCGCAGGCACAATTTCCTAGATGCCTCCAAGTCGCGCCGTCATGAGCCGCGGATTACAGTCGTTCGACTCATGGCCGGTGCATAATCCAATCAAGAGGTCCCAGGATTTTACCGAACGCGGGGTGTGGCTTAAGCGGTTCCTGGGGTTTGTGGGGTTTGTGTGAAGATGATCCACCAATGGTCAGTTGGACTAGAGGCACTTGTCTGACCCAACCGAGATGAAGTCTGGCATTGTTTCGCGTTCAATCTGACGGCGGTGATAAAAACTTATCAGAGTTGACGGAGGGTTCATAAGCTCAATGGGCGTACCGTCCCGTTCATGCATCGTGGCTGCTGTGGCGCGAATCAAGCTTTGTAGCTGTCCACGAGCGAAGCTTGACAGTTCATCTGCTGAGTGGATCGTTCGGTGTAATTTCGTTATAGCATCTGAGTCCAGAAAAACGCTGGTTTTGCGGTCATTTGCGACTTCCGGAGTATCCGAGAGCCACTGCGGCTTCTCATGGCACATATTAAGGGGTTTGTTGAGCTGTCGTAACAGCTCGGTAATTTGGTCCGCTCAGCGCGGTTTCAAAGATAAGAGGAAGCACCAAGAATGGGAAGCGCCAATTCCTTATTCTTGCATTGTGTAATTGCTCTCTTTGACGGTCCTCGATAGTAGATGTTGCAGTAACGATGAATGCCACAATCCGAGGCTCAGAGCTAGTGCGGGTTGCTAAGCGAGGAAGAGCGCAGGACAATGGGCAGCTGGCAGCAAACACGAACCTGACGAGTTGTCAACCCCAATCCCTCACGCTGGAGATGCCGCACTGGAAGAACCTGAGAACATTGCGACAGTAGAAGAAACGCTTGGCTATCCCACCGCTTTCACGATCATGCCACAGTTACCGTCAGAGGCCCAGCACCTTCCTTAGATGCACCCAGCTCCTACCTCGAACAAGAACGACAAGCAATTGGTGCCGCCACCAACGCTGGCTTCCGTCCAGACAGTGCGATATTTTGTACTTGCCAAGCTGTCCTGTACATGTTTACAATAGAGGAATTGCGCCGAGCGATCACGACATCGGAGCTGATCACTCTGCGCACCGCTTATGGCGTATACCAAGAGTGCTTCACTTGAGTATTTGCTTGACCTTCCCGATTGGGTAGCTATCGACCACTCGGCGGCGATAAAAGATACGCATCGTTTGGCTACCATGTAACCCAAGACTGAAGACGTCAATCTGTATGACGATCGCGAAATGTAGGCGTTCTACGAGAATTTCGTGCAGCTTGGAGCAATTTAGGTGGTGAAGGACGAGCACGCCATAGCAGCTGTGTATATGACCATAGCCTGCCCCAGCTAACTATACCAGAGCGTGCGCATCCGCTCCACTGGTTCCCACTTGCAGTCAGTCAATCACACGGCGTTCGCGCTAGGTGAGCCGCAACTCTATCTCGACCTCTGTCTAAGTACAAGCGCCCCCAAGGCTGTCAGATAGTCAATATGGCTACCAAGTTTGATGAGGATGATCTCAAAGTCGCGCGCGAAAGCGGTCACGAAACAGCAGAACCTCCACCCGGCTACACGGAAGATCATGTCAGCGTGCAGACAGACCAAGCGTTCGTGTACGACGACAGCCAAAAACTTGGTTACACTGGCACTGTCTTTGTTATCCTCAACAAGATGATCGGCACGGGAAGTGAGTTATCACGCCTCATATCTTGACCGAAGCACGGTCTGACTTGCTCATAGTATTTTCCACTCCCTCTGGCATCTTTGCTGTCACAGGCTCCGTCGGCGTATCGCTTTTCCTTTGGATCATCGGCGGGGTACTTACCTTCGCTGGTCTGTCTGTCTTCATCGAGTTCGGTCTTGCGATTCCCCGATCAGGCGGCGAGAAGAACTACCTCGAGCGTGTATACCGCCATCCCAAGTATGTCGCAACCTGTGTCCTTGCGTCGCAGATGCTCCTGCTTGGTTTCTCTTCTGGCAACAGTCTGGCTTTCGGACGCTATTGCTTGCTGGCTTCTGGCAGCACAGTCGATGGATGGGTCGCACGTGGAATTGCCATTGCTTGCATCACCTTCTCCGTCGGACTGCACGCCGTTGCCCCGAAATGGGGTATCCGCTTGTTCAACGTCCTGGGCATCTTCAAGGTTTTCATTCTGCTGTTCATCGTCTTCTCTGGCTTCGCTGCTCTGGCTGGTCACCGCAAAGTCCCCAACCCGCACAACTTCGACAACGCCTTCAGGTTGGAGATTGGTGAGGGCTACGGCGGAGGCGGTGCTTACCAGTACTGTCAGGCTCTACTCCGCATCATTTACTCTTTCAAGGGGTGGGAGAATGCCAATTATGTACTTGGCGAAATCAAGAACCCGAAAAAGACGCTCACCTGGGCTGCACCTCTTGCCGTTGGTGGCACTACGATACTCTACGTGCTCGCCAACGTGGCCTACTTCGCCGCCATCTCCAAAGAGGATCTCGCCGGGAGCGAAGCCATCGTCGCAGGCGTCTTCTTCCGCAACGTCTTCGGCGACAGCGCAGGAGCGCGCAGTCTCCCCGCCTTCGTGGCGCTCAGCAACCTAGGCAACGTGCTAGCCGTCAGCTTCGCACACTCGCGCTTGAACCAGGAATTCGCAAAGGAAGGCCTCCTACCATTCAGCAAGTTCTGGGCCTCCAATAAACCATTCAACGCCCCGGCTCCGGCCCTCTTCCTACACTGGCTCATCACCGTCATCGTCCTCGTTGCTCCTCCCGCTGGTCCTGCGTACAATTTCATCACCGATCTATATACGTACCCCGGCGCCTGGATCAACGGCTTCGTCACCGCCGGACTCATTTACCTGCACTACTCGAAAAAAGAACGCTGGGAGTCGCCATGGCACACGTACCTCCCCATCGCGATTCTGTATCTCGCAGCCAACATTTTCCTCGCGCTTGTTCCCTTTATCCCTCCAGATGGCGACTGGAACGCTGACGGCTATCCGTATTACGTGTTTCCTGTCGTTGGCGTCGCGGTGCTGTTGCTCGGCGTGTTCTACTGGTTCTGCTGGACCAAGGTGTGGCCGCAGTTGGGCGGGTATAAGATTGTGGCGCAGAGACATGAGGATGTAAGAGGTGTGGAGCATGTGCGGTATGTGAAGGTATATCATAAAAAGGAGTAGGTGTGTGATGGGTGATGTTGGGTGGGTAACGATAATGTGATGGCGAAGTAAGCAGCGTTGCGTTGGGCTCGCAAACTATAGACGGAAACAATCAAGTATTGATAATTCGTTGCATTGCCGTGCTCATCTCCAAAAAAAATATTGGAAATGGTGTTTGTCAAGAGGACGAGGGGTTCTCTCACAGTTGCAGTAGCTGAGAGGTTTCGCACGCTTCAGGTCTAATCTGATGTAGTTGGTGTATTGTTGGAGGTGTCTGTACACAGCTGATAATTGGGGAGATGTCGCACTACTGTCAGTACACTCCATCCGTATGTGCAGGATACGGGGTGCGTGTAGATACACGGCGAAGTTGATTGCGTAGTGATCTGGCTTGGTGAGTTGCTCAAGAGGATCTTGGCGTGGCCAGTCGAGCTGTGGTGTAGATTTCTGGGTGTACGAGTTCCCGCAGCCAGGTGAAGTTTGTGACGCTTGGTTCCTTGACTGTGTTGTCTGTGTGGGGTTGCATGTTTTTCAGTATACACACCCATCAAACTCGGTGTATTGAACTTGATGTTCTGCTTGCTGCACTGCTTGTGAACGAGGTAGCTGTGGTAATGGGTTTAGACCATCTTCTTGGTTTGCTCGAAACTCCGGCAATCCAAACATGCTCATCTTGTGTTGCTGATGGCGAAATGCGAATGATTTGTGGAAGCGTGATAACAAGTGCGCAGCCTCTGGAGCATGTGACGTCTGCTAAGAGGATCATCGCGGTGCCGAGTTGACGTCTTACCCGTACACCCAGCCCGTGCGTCTAGCGTGAAGACTGTCAGCTGCTGATTGGTCGCAAGTCCCTCTCGGTACCCACATAGAGAGCCGGAGAGTCAGCCTAATCGATACAGGGCTTTTTAGGGGGTTTCTTCCCCTTGCGAGCCCGTCTTTTAACCTTGCTAGCAGCGGAGACTCGCTGGCTCATTGGTCAAAGATACTGCAAGACATCAAAGCTGGGGGCAAATAAAGTGCTCGGCAGCCCCCGTTCCGCTCGATCAGGGCAAATCGCCACATCTCGCCGTCATGACCATGGCGATGGAATGCGGTTTGGTTTCCCAGGCAGTGCGACGAGCGACGGGCGGCATGACGCGGGCCAAACAAACCCAGCCTGACAGATGCACATTCCAGGACGGTGTTGGAGCACAGAGCGCGTGGGGCGCGGGGGTGCAATGCAGGTGCGCGCTGTTTTGGCTGGCTCGAGTAAAAATAGCCGGGGACGCTATCGAGATGCACTAGAAGGCTGCTACACAGTACATACGACATGCAGGTTGGCGATGCAGGGCAAGACATGGTGAAGACGAAGGAACCATCACACAGTCCATAGCGGTGTACGCGTTCAGGCAGACAGCGAGCCTACGCCGCTCGTAATGGCAGAGTGCGAGGGCATGAAGAGGCGCAAAAGGTGAGACACGGTTCGCTGATCAACTTCATGGCACGCCTCGATGCGGCTCTAGCGCATACCGTTAGGCCAGTTGGACCCTCAGCACGCTGTGTCACGGCTCGATGCCACTTTCCCTTGCCAGTTCGCGCCCAGGCGCCGTTCATGTTTCTCCCCTTGTGCTTTCGCTCGTTCCTACAAACTCACTCGTCTCTGCATCGCCGCGTGTTTCGTTTGCTGTCCGTTTCCTCGTCTCTACTAATAATACTGCCCCCCGGTCGCTATTACTGTGACCCTCGACGCTCGCTACAGCGAAAAGACTGCTCCACTCCACTACGCTTCAGGGGCACATACCTTTGCCAGACCCTCGTCAGACCCTCACCAGACCCTCGCCATACCCACACGTCGAATCGCCCCATTCGCTCGGCCTCCACCCCGGATTCCTTTACTTCACCAGCACCCTGGGAAACACTCTTATTGACGCATTGCCTCGTTTCTTGAACTTTGTCGGCCGTTTTTTGAAAGCTGCACGCTGCACGAGCTGCTCCTAGCACCCTTACACAACATCCCCGTCTACAACCAACCCACAACAATGGTTCGTGGCGCCCTCTCCGCTGTCCTCGCGGCAGCAACCCTCGCTGGCACTGCCTACGCTGGCGCCAAATGCACAAAGGACAGCCACTGCCCATCAGACACACCATGCTGCTCACGTGCGTGCTCTTTCACCCCAGCTATCAAATCCCAGTACTAACAGCCTTGCAGTATACGGTGACTGCGGTGTCGGTGCCTTCTGCCTCGGCGGCTGCGACCCGCTCATGTCGCACTCGTTCGACTCGTGCGTGCCCGGTCCCGTTTGCAAGTCGGGCACCTACGCCCTCGACACGCTCAGCAACGTCCAGACCATCGACAAGTACCTCGGCGACTCGTCCAAGATCGACTGGCAGTCGCAGGGCATGCCCGCCATCTACACAGACCCCAGCAGCGGCAAGAAGTCGACGCTCCTGACCATGGCCCAGGGCACCGTCGGCACCCTGATGGCATCGACACACTACGTCTGGTATGGCAAGATCTGCTCCAAGCTCACCACGGCCCAGGGCAAGGGTGTCGTGACGGCCTTCATTCTCATGTCTGACGTCAAGGACGAGATCGACTTTGAGTGGATTGGTATCGACACCGCCCACGTCCAGTCCAACTTCTACTCCCAGGGTGTCACGGTTTGTACGTAGCCCTGCCATGTCAAACCAGTCAGAACGTGGACAAGGCTAACACTCCACAGACACTAACGGCAAGAATCTGACCGTACCCGGGGGCAACACCGTAGAGAACATGCACGAGTACTGCATCGACTGGAAGGAGGACTCCCTGACCTGGTCCATCGACGGCAAAGACCAGCGCACACTCGAGCGCAAAGACACATGGAACGCCACATCCGGCCGCTTCGACTACCCCCAGACACCCGCCCGCATCATGCTCTCGCTCTGGCCCGCCGGTCTGCCTACCAACGAGAAGGGCACCGTCGACTGGGCTGGTGGTGAAATTGACTGGAACAGCCCCTACATGCAGAACGGCTACTACTTCGCTCGCTTCCAGGAAGTTACTGTTGACTGCTACGATCCCCCGTCTGGCATCAAGAGCTCTGGTTCCAAGAGCTACAAGTACACCGACGCGTCTGGTACTAACAACACCGTCGCAATCACAAACGCTCAGGTCATTCTTGGCTCCCTGATGGGCACCGGCGAGGACCCTGGTGAGGCTCCCAAGTCTGGCGATGCCAAGCCGACAGCGACAGACGTTGCCAACGTCCCTGGTGGTAACGTTGGAGGCGGCAACCGCGCGGAGGAGACATCGACACAAGCAGCTGCCAGCGGAACAGGCAGCGGCGCACAGGCTACAGGAGATGCTGGCACCCAGGGCGGCTCTACCGAGTTTGTTCAGGGCGGCGGCGCGCAGCAAAGTACAGGCGCTGGAGCGAGCATCGAGCCCCGACTAGGTGGCTCGATTCTGGCTGTCGTATGTGCTACCTTTGGTCTGGCCGCGCTGTTGTAGTTTGCTGTGTATTTTGTTTCACGTTTCATGTCCATGTTTGGTGTTTGGTTTGGGAAAAGCGACCCGTCGATACCACACGGTCCTTTTGTTGTTTTGCTGCTGTTCATAGCGCCGAAGTCGGAGAAGTTCATTTCTTGCCTATCTTTTGCTACTACCATTTTATTAAGCATGAGCTCCAGATAGAGAGATTCATCAAGGCCCATGGCCGTTGGCATTCCTTGGTTGATGTGGTACATTGAGACAGTAGTTCACACAGATATTAATTAAATAAAAAGAATGTGAAAAGGGAATGTGATCCTTGATGTTACACTTGAACGTATACATTAGAGGAAAAGGGCCCCACGCTATGATGTGCAGTCATACAGCCATTCTGGTGAATCATAGATTGTCTTGAGGAGCCCAGTGTGCTGTAAACTTGCGTACCAACGACCGGTGTAGTGGGTGGTGTTGATAACAAGAGAACAGAAGCGCAAGGAGACAATTGGAATCCGTACTCTATTTCATACGCAGGAATCTGGGAGATGAATGTGCTTCGTTTATCTTGTGCAATCGCGTAGCAAAACTGTTTTGAGGCATTCTCGCAAGTTCGTCTTGTGCCACGGCAGCATTACTGCAGTTTCTTTTGTAGAAGTCCTCGAATTTTGGGAAAATATTTGGTTTTGGAGGCCTGTAGATCGGGATTCGACATATTCGTCGTGAATGAGGCTATGCAACAAGACTTGGTTAATCCAATTGGGAAGTGTTCAGATGACTTAAAGCACGAAAAACAAGCCAGCGATCAGCCTTAACACTGGTCAGTACGCTGGACTGGTAGACTACCGTATGAGTCCAGCTGTTTGTTCCTTGTGACTAGCTATCCATGCCATGCGAGCATATCTAACCGACCCAGGCCAGTGTCACAAACAGTACGATCATATAGTTTCGCATTAATTGAGCATCCAATTAACAGTGCAAAGAAACCGCGACAATACAAGGACTGCAACATCACAAAATAGACAGATCGCACAGCGCTGCAGACACAACTGTCAGCAATCAGAAGAAGATCCAATACTTTGAGCTGAATTTATTCAAAAATTTCAAACTGAACAAGCAAAATTGCCTGAGACCTCAAAATAAAAGCAAACATCGGTGCCCGTTTTGGGCAGCAGAGCGAAGCGACGCCACACAAGATCATGTCGTATCAACCTCAGCTAAGGGCCCCCTTCACTGGCTCCAGCTCCCCAGCCCCGCTCTTGCAAGATCCAAACGAGAAAGAAACCAGCCCCCAAATAGAGGGAATAACCGCAAAAAGCCAGATTGTCAAATAGGATCAAAACACTGCTCGAGTCTTTGTTTGTTTATCTGCCGACGACTGCCTGTCTGCGGAGAACAAGCTACCATTGTTATCTACCACTATTATCACAACGACCAGCTAGTCTCCATGCTGCCTTGCTATCTGGTATGGGTCTTACCGTGTCTTCGATTTGCTTTCTCCCGAATGCTGGGAGTATTTGACTCGCTGACAGTCTTGTCGTGAACATTGCGTTCGTTGTCCCTACTCAGTATCAGGCTTTCGAGCAATGCAAGGGTGGTTTGGGTCGTGGCATGATGTGATCCAAACATTAAATCTGATTTGCTGAAGTCAACATTCGTCTGAACTAAGTAGATGGGAGTATCTCTGTCGGTTAGTATGACAGAGGCTGGGATAGCGCGGTGGAGTGGTAGATTGGAGTAGGATAAGGATGCAGAAGGGAGTCTGTGGGACTTTGTCGCCCGCGTATTTTCTTTGGGTTTTTGATAGGAGAGATATGAGGAGGGTGATGGGGAAGTCACGGCTGCTTCATGGTGATTTAGTGACAGTTTCTGTGATGA
Organism: Ascochyta lentis; assembly: GCA_004011705.1. Classification (NCBI taxonomy): domain Eukaryota; kingdom Fungi; phylum Ascomycota; class Dothideomycetes; order Pleosporales; family Didymellaceae; genus Ascochyta; species Ascochyta lentis. The sequence continues at coordinate 1,026,853 of RZGK01000023.1, read as the reverse complement.
AATTAGCTTGCGAGCAGAGTAGTCATTATGGCGTCTAGGACGGAGATGGAAGAATTTTCTGCTCTCTGCCGCCATCCAATCGGTTCTGGAAATTCAAGACAACGCTTGGGTCTTTCCAACTTTGTACACGCTTGACGCCCATATCTTTGTAATCGAAAGACTAAGCCGCGTCGTCTCCAGCAACATTGCTCGGCACTGAGTTGCACGTCTGCTTGTGCTTCTTCCAATCCTTCTTCTGGCAATCAGGCGAGCAGTACTGCGCGACCTTGCACTTGGCGCACTTCAGAAGCGGGTTGCCAGCTTTGGTCGTCGGGGCGTTGCACTTAAGACAGCCAGCTTTCTTGGGCTTGGAGTTCTCGACACTGACGTCAGAAGGGCGCTCGCCGTGAGGTCGAAGATCTGAAGCGTGAGCTGCGACAGCACCATCGTCGTCTTGGCTGATGGGAGAGCTAAATATGACTGGAATGGCAACGCGCACAGCCAGGTGGGAGACCTGTTCGAAGGGTTTCGTGCTTTTAAGGTAGTCGTTTGGGAATACGCCGGCGCCGCAGCTGCACATGAAGAGCTCATTTGTCTCCATGGAAATGGGAACACAGCCTGTGACTTGGTACTCGCACGTATCCTTGTGAGTCCACTGACGACATCGCTCTGCAAAGGCCGGTAACAGATGCTTCCAGACCGATGTCTCATCGTCGTTCACGTTGATGCATGCGAGCCTCGGCAAAGCAGTTGCAAGTTGCGTCAGGTAGGCAGAGCCGCTGTCTGCCTGAGGTGGAAGTAGAGCAGCATCCAAGAAGACTGTCTGGTGCGACAAATCCATGCGGATGCAGTCAACAACTATTATGCTCACGACGCCAGAAGGCGAGGTCAAACAGAATGAGTTCGTCTTTTGTAGTCCGCGCTGTCCTGTCATGTGCATGTAGACACAGTGCAAGCTCTCCTTCACACCCAAGCGGCCTGGCATAGGGAGGTTGCTGTCTACCCGGGCTTTCTCGTACTCTTGGTATTCAGAACCAGACATAGTAGCGGGACAGCACGTGTGGGCGATCAGCCAGCTGGCCTTATCGAGGCGGAGCTTTGGAAGAGTATCCGGATCGACGTATGCGAGATGGTCGAGAGAAGTTGCTCTATTCCAAAATTAGCACAATCGGAAGTAGGTAGAGAGCTCCAAAGTATCGTACCCTTCACACACGTTCATCGGGAAGATGGCATTCGGTTGTGCAGCCAGTGACTGCAGGTCCGCGATAGGTGCTGTGAAATCTACCCAGAGTCCTTTTCGAGAGATCTTAGTTTTGGAGACGGTAGACTTGAGAGCGAACGGGACTTTCAAGCGCTGTTCCATTTGTGAGCCCATGTCTAATTTGAGCTCAAAGAGACCTGACTGCTTGACAACAACAGCAGCGTCGTCTCTCAAGAGTCTTTTCGCATCTTCAGACGTGATATCGTAACGAATTTGACAAGAAGCAACGTGCGTGGGTGTAAGGGCGGGTGTTATGGTAACGTTTGCGATGCCGTCTGCTTAGTCCAGTCAGTGCGATGCCGGCTAGGCAGAGTTTTGAACTTACTGGGGGACAGCTGAGGTGCGGTCATTGAGCTGACAGACATGTGTCCTGCCATGTTCGGGGCTTGCTGTGTAACGAAGACATCCTTCTGGCCAACGTTTGACTCGTGAAGATTCAAGAACATTCCGAATTTAGAACTAAACTTAGCCATGGCCATCGGTGTGTTTTTGAGCGCGAACTTTACACGACCAGCAGTATCTCCATACTCAACCATAGAGCAGGTAGATACCATAGCCGACACAATCAGTGGCGACTTGCCCTTCCAACCCTCAGCATCTGTGGTAACAACAACGCGATATTCATTAGTGAACGCTCTACCAGATGTGGTGATTGTGCCGAAGCCCATCTGAATGTCTGGGTAGTTTGACTGCTTGCCGGAAAGTGATGACTGTGTTTGGATCTGACACACGGGCGTTCCATTGCCTTTGTTGACATCGCTGAACATGAGGACAGTCTTGCGAGGGACCACCAGTGTAACACACACAATAGACGGAATGTATTGCCACGTCCGGAAAGGGCCTTTCAGATCTTGTAGAAAAGAACTAGGATGCCACCAGTCGAAAATTTGATCCACGCGTATGACAGACAACATTTCGAGATGGACGCAGAGAGATTGGAAGTGGTATGGTCCCATGGTCAGAGACTCATCGTTGAAGATCAAGCCTGCAACAAGCTTACGCACGAGTCGTGGACAGTCGACAACGTTTGAATTCTTGATGCATCGCAGCAAAGCGGCTAAGCTGGCTCGCGTGTACACCCCATGGGTATGTAGCTTCTTCTGCATGAAGTTTTTGTTCCGAAGACCCAGTATTGAGAAACACTCAGCCAAGCTCTCATCTGAGAACATCTCCTTGTAGATGTTGTAGAGGAAACGAGCAAGTTCTTTGGCGTCGTACTGAACATGGGAGAGATCGAGAGGCTTCCAGAGAACGACGGGTCTAGACATCGCGCAGAAAACTTCGTCACCGCCCGGAATGTTTCGCGTTGAGCCCTCGTTGATATTCCAGGTATTCGTAGCGTTCGTCCAATACTGTATAGGCTTGAGATCAAGTAGCAGAGCCACGGTAGACAAATCACCACAAAGTAGTTTCTTTACCGAGTCGGCGAGGTTAGCTTCGCGTGGAAGGAGCATCTCAGTACGAAGAGTCGAGATTGGACAACGGTCGAGAAGCGGACCCGCAGCTGTGAGAACATTCAGACTTCCAAGGTGGTCCATCAAGTTCGAGGTATCGATAACGTTGAAGCTGGCAGGTGCTAAATCTCCAGCGTATTCCGTCGGGTCAAGAATGAGTGGTTCAAACGTCCAAGTATTGCGATACCAGTGCGCGTCTTTGGTCTGGCCGTTTTTCTGGTGATGTTGAAGAACATGGCAGAACGCAAGAGCATCGGCGTTGACAAAGCGAACAGTGACTGTGTCGATGCGGTTTCGAAACGCGTTGCACCACGCGGAGAACTGTTCTAGCGCTGACTGCAAACTGCTGGAGACGGAAGATGGCCACAACTCTTTGGCTACGGTTGGCATAAGCGGAGAGCCAACTGCGAGCTGTGTGTATGCAGGAGCAAGATGAAAGCCGGTGAGCGGGCTCATGCCGTAATGTAAGATGAGGTTGTTCCGCAAGCAGCCAAACAGAGGGTTTGCAACAGTAAACTTGGAGTTCAGTTTCTTATCATCAAGGCAAGTGCCTGTGCTCCAGAACGCACGATACTGTTTGCCTACGTCGGTGAAGGCCTCAGAGACCATCGGCGCAGCGGCACGCAGGCCGTCCAGAACCACGCCATCAGCCACCTTATCGCTCTGATGACGTTGAGCTGCTTTCCACTGGTCTTTGAGCAGAGCTTGAGTGGCCTTATACTCTTTCGCCGAGGATGGCCCAATGGCATACAGCTTCCAGATCTTGACTACCGCCTGGAAAGTGGTATCATCACAGAAGCGAACCAGACTGGCATATGAGCTCTTGCTCCAGGTTTCGAGCGATGAAGCATTGGCAAGGAGGCTCTGGACATGCGCTCGCAGGAGATCCATGGATTGTGGGTCAACGAACACATGGTAGTAAAGGCTCCAGATATGTTGAAGGTTGGCGCCGTCCTTGTCATCCGATATGAGAGTCAGCGCAACGGCGTTGCGGGCAACAATCTCTGCTTCGATGTCGCAGCAAGTGAAGTCGAGCTTTCGGCTGTCTGCCACAAGTTCAGCAAGTTCCACCATGTAGCGTGATATCAATCTGAGTGGGCACGCAACGTACCTGATCCTGACCCGCTGTAAATGGTGAACAAGACGTTGCGAATGTCTCCACAGCCCAACAGGAGAATATTTGCATCAACCTCAGGCGGAACTGTGTCGGTCAAGCATACCGCTGGCGTGTTTCCAGCTGGGTATAAGTACGGTCCCTGCGCAATGTGCGCTGACTTCAGCGACATGGCGTCGATGGTGTCCTTGATCTGCAGGAAGTTGAATATAAGAACGCGGTCGGAGTTTGGGATTAAATTGACAAAAAGGTAGAGGGCAATGTGTTTGCTGTGGACGAGGCGCGACGCTGCTAGCCGCTTTTGAGAGATTTGTGCTCCCTTCACCTCATCAGCTCATCGAGAAGCCGTGAATAAGACATTTCGCATGGTGAACAGTTGCGAGCCCACGAAATGATTCCATACTCATTGGTTAGCTTCATCAGTTTGGCCTGGCTGTCTTTGACAGATTCATGAATTCGTTGATCGCGAATATCTGGTGCCAAAGAATGCTCTCGAATCGAAGGCTCTGTCTCGATTGAAGGGCTTTCTGTTATTTTGCGGCCTTCCGTTATGGAGCAAGATGCTATGCATGCATTATTTCATCCGAGGAGATATCTTTCTGCTATACGGACACTTCGTCAGCCGTTGAACGGTGGACACGGTGAAAGTGAAGGTACCCGTATGCGGGAAGGTTGTCCTTTTCACCGCAATAGAAAAATGAATCGTTGCCGCATCGTTCCTCGGCCAGACTCCTTGATGTGAATATTTGTAAGATGTCTCTTAGATCCCAATTCACGATAACGTTCTGAGGTGTGGAATTGTAACGCGAGTTGTGCGAGAAAGCGTCTGTTCAGAGCCGATGATAGCGCAACGGGCGCGAAAGAACAAATGTGTTTTCCCAGCAGCATTCGTACTGCAGATGACTATGGTCATGCCTCGAACAAGTCGATGCAAGTCAACGATCGAACCTCACATAAGCACATGGTGCCCCCGCAGAAACGCCACGCTAGGCTCAATATGGGACTCTGCCGTGGTCGCTCAAACGGCTCTAGAAAATCTTACTATAATAGACATCTTATTTCTTTACGGTATTTGGAAGAGCTCACCACTATCTATAAAGCCTGTCACGGTATTCGAGATGCGACACAACTTTTTGGGGGACGTTGGAGCTCGGCTTATTATGAGACGATCAAGACAGGACCTCGGCACGAATTGTGCTCGCCTCGCACTTTGCCCACCACCATCAACGAACACACGACAACGAAGAGGTAAAGGTCGTTGACTAATGTCGTATCTCTTACACGGCAGTTCTGCGCATACAGGTATGGGCTGGGTCGACCAAGTCCCGCGCGCGGGCAAGCTCTACATCGGCGGACTCTATGCACTCTACCAGACCGACCTGATACGTGCTGCGGGCATGACACACGTGCTGTCAGTCATCGATTACGACCCTTTGCTCCAGGACAGATTCTCACATCTAAACCACTTTCACATCCGCGCGGACGATCACCCTAACGAAGACCTGCTGCAACACTTACCGGAAGCAGTCAAGTACATAGACCAAACACTCAACAAAGCCAATCCGATCGAAGATACGGATGGCGTTGCTCACCATGGCGCAGATGCAGGAGGAGTCTTCGTCCACTGCGCCATGGGCAAATCGCGGTCCGCTACCCTCGTGGTAGCCTATCTGATGTGGAAGTACCAGCTCGATCCAGACACAGCATTGAACCAGCTCTGCGAAGGGAGGCCCGTCTGCGACCCGAATCCGGGATTCAAGGAGCAGCTTGTGGTGTGGGACAAGATGTGTAAGAGCGAGACGGACAAAGAACGCAGGGCCATCTACGAAGACTGGGAGAGGACCAGATTCAAGGGGGAGTACTGGGAATGGGACAAGCGTGCAGAGGAGCTGAAAGCTAAGTTGTGAACTATGGTTCGGGTTCGGCTTCGGTGCTCGCCGATGCCGTTTATTGGGTGGGGTAAAAATGTCCGTGATCTCAACAGCCTCGCGAATCTGTTCCTGTGGCGACATCGATGAGGTGCATTTGAGGCCTGCACAGTCCAGAAGCAGGGCTGTCCGCGCCAATCCGGGGAACCCGGAAATGTCTCAGTCTACGATGGAGCCCAGAAGTCGATAGCGGGCCTGACTCCGCAAACTCTATGCAAATCCTCCGCGCAATCATCGCCCTAGCTGCTAGTTGGAAGTACAGAAACAATGCACGCTCGCTTCCAAGAACCTTTCCGCTGAGCACTTGGACGGCCACCGGCGCATACATCCGGTGCCGCTTATGCGTACACATCCAAGAGCCACTGCGCAGCGATCCTCGACTGAGTTTTAATGGCTCCATGCGTTCCTACGCGAGTAGCTTACTACCTTGCTGCATCACCAAAAGCCTGGATCTAGAGTGCGAGCCAAACTGTAGACAGTTTACTAACACCACCGCTTCGTCGTCTCTCAAGTCATCACAACGACCAACACGACAAGCAAGCCACACCCATGACATTCTGACCATGGCACCGGCGCGCGACAACGAATTCCTGCCGGAAATATGGACGCTCTACTCCCTCGGGGCTTTGTGGATTATCCTGAGATTCGCGGTGCGAATCCGAACAGCTGGAGTGAGGGGACTACGACTCGACGACGCCTTCGCCTTGGTTGCGCTCGTTGCTTCGACGTTCATGTGCGCCAGCACCCAGATCATGTACTACGCGGGGACGAACACCGACTTCACGGCTGAAGAGGTTGCGGTGTTCGACCAAGCCAAGTTCGACGAGGTGGAACAGGCGAGCAAGCTCTTCGTCGGGAGTTGGTATGCCAAGTACGTTCGTTTCCCGGGAGAGCACGTTACGGAACTGACGTGCTGCAGCACTGTTCTCGTTTTCAGTCTCAAGGCTGTTGTAATCGTGCTATACCGTCGTATATTCTTCCAGCGGTGGCAGCTCTTGGTGCTGAAAGCGACGACCGTTCTCTGCATATCAGGATTCTGTGGCGTAATACTGGTTTTAACCGTCTCCTGTGCGGCTTTTTTCAGAACTTGGCAGGCAGTGCCACCTCCATCGGCTCGGTGTACGTCGTCGCCAGAGACGCTCATTACTTGCAGTTGCATCAACGCAGTCACAGACGTGCTGGTACGTCGCGCCTCGGCTGAACCTCTACGCTTCCTAGCGGCTTCCAGCTTCTGAGCATCCCCGTCTCGCTACTCTGGGAGTTGAAGAGACCTCTCCTCACGTACGTCCATCCATCCCTTTCAAGACAATCTCCATGCGTTACTGACACGGCCAGGCGCCTCTGCATCTTCTTCATTCTAGCATCCGGCGTATTCGTTCTCGCAGCATGGCAAGCACACCTGTATCCGCACTATCGTCATCTTCTAACACCCCACCCAGCATCATCCGCGTCTATTTCAGCGCGTTACCCACCGCAGCCGTCCTCACCGTCACCCGGTGGGGAGTCCGAGAATTCTCCGTCGCCATCATAGCAGTCAACGCCGCGAGCCTGCGACCCAGTGAGTTTGCCAACGCCCAGCACCAGCGTGTTCCCAAACCCGTATATTATATTAACCTTCCTTCTTTCAGTGTTCCGCAAGTCCTTTTGGATGCGTCGCAGCCCCGCGCTCATGCAGCAGAAGCGTGCTCAGAGGATTTTCGCTTCCGTAAAGCAGGAGCGCCCGCACCTTGACAGGGATCAGGATCGGAATAAAACACTCATGGCTACTTCGGTCGATATATCTGTCATCGATAGGAATATTTGGCTGGAATTGGGTGGCGAGGAGTTTTTCTTCGATGAGCCGGATTATCAGATGACTGTTGATAACTGGCTGCGATGTGGTGCTCCGGGTGTTGCTTCGGGTAGTTGGGATCTGGAGAAGGGAGGGCCGTTGGATGGGGAGGTTGTTAGGACAGATAGTGGCTTTCCAAAAATTACGGGCGGGAGTGACGAAGAAGGAGATGTGAGTCGGAATGGGAGTCCGCCTACTCAAAATAATTGAGTGCTAGCATGATATGAAAGAAACACTTCTATTTTATTCTGTGCTGAGGTCCTTGATCAGGTGGGAGCTAGAATCCATTTCTAACGTTTCCTGAGTTGTTCCGTAGTGAGATCGTACTATACAAGATTCGCAGGTATAGTTGATCTCTGTTGCTGGGAATTCCTTCGCCGTCTTTATATGTCGAGAAGGCGTTGTTGCACTGATGGCCAATCCCAAAACTCATCGCAGAGATCCAGCGCAACATGCAGTAACGTCCCGGTTCTTCCATTCGCGTTCTTTAGCTTGGACCGCTTCGATTTTACCTAATCACAACACGTCTTCTCCATCTTCTTCTCATTATGCCATTTCCGACCCACAAGTTTGTTGACAACAATCTCACTTCCAGTCCCCTTATTTCCAAACTCTGCATACAGCATGCTACCTTGGCAGTCTGCCCAGATAACTGGACAAGGCAAAAGCAGATGAGCGGGATGCGTGTCGACGAGGTTGGCGAGGAAGACAAGGAAATTGAACCTGAGAGTCCGCAGGACAACGCTTGTTTGTTCGTAGACTTGCTTGTTGTTGGCATCAACCATTCGGTAGTGTAGGTTCGATTTAGAGTGCAGAAGTCGAGTAGCGCAGACCAAGGCATTGGCTTTGAGAGGCATCGATGCCAGCCCGTTTTGCGTCGTCGTCTCAAAGTCGAAATGGACCTGGCTATCGATTAGGCTACAGGCACCAACATCACGGTTCATCTGCCCCGCCCAATCTTCCAGCAACGCGAAGTCGTCAAATCCATGCTCCAAATCCTCCGTAGATAACTTCACAGTCAGCGACTGGTCCTCCATGAGCTCGGCCACGATGTCTCGTATGCTGTGATTGACTTGCAAGATGGCTGGTAACTTTCTGGAGATTGTTCTTTTCTTGAGGTCGTATACTGTGTCGCCGCTGGTGGAAACAAATGTTTTCAGTATCTTATGTGCTAAGGGCGTGGACAGGATGTTCGCCAGATTGATCATTCGTGTCGGAGATGGGACACGCCTGAACTGGCCGTCTTTAATCTTGAAGTACGAGACAGCTGGCCAATCGTCGTACGAACGCCGGCGAGGTTTACCAAGTGCCATCTCAACCGTCGAACTGTCTAACGAAATTTCGAATCTCGTGACCGATCTGGGACAGCGCAAACCGGTGCGCAACTCAAGGGGCTGCTGCAAGATGAGGATTTTGAACGAATTATTCAGGACTTGAAGTTCAGAGCTCCAACTCTTGGTGTTAGTACCGCACTTCACGCACAATTTGCCAACTTGGTGGATGAAAGAGATTTGAAGACTTCCATGCGATCCTGAGAGGGCTGTCTGTTTCAGGAGAGGAAGCAGATCAATTCCTCCGTAGCTCTGACAATGTAGCGATGAACAAAGGTCGCTAAGATCGAGGTTGAGCACCCTGAGGAGATTCTTTGACGCCCCGATGGTCTTCAACCATTTTCCGACTCGGCTTGTGCTCAAGTCCTCGCCATCAGTGATGGTGAAGTTGAATGTGTTGCGCGAGTGCAACACTCCGGAAGCTTCTTTGTGGATTTGTTTGCAAGTATGGAGGAGCTTGATTCCGGGAACCGATGGGAAAATAAGTCTGGCATGCGCATTCCTGCGGGTGAAAGCCAATGGGTTTTCGAACAGAAAGAGCGCCTCGTAGAGGGCGTTTCTGATCTCGGGAGCGCGGTCGAGGAAAGAAGGTCGACCGGGGTCTTGGGGTTTGGAGGTAACCGCAGTCACCTCGTGGTTTGTGTCGTCTGGAGGCATCTTGCGCATGCGTTGGGAGAATTGTGGTTGAGATGCGGATGGGAGGAATGTGAGGAGGTCGAGAGATGAGAAGGTTTGGGTTGAAAAGGCAGTGATTTATACGTCCGAGCGCGCGGTGAGAGAAGGTGCTACGTCACACAGCTTGAAGTCAACTTCACCTTCACCTTCACTTCAGCTGCACGGGTCTGCTAGACTCCAGTCTTGCATGAATTGCGTTTACACCTCACGGGTCTACTAACAACTACAGCACTGTTTAGGCTGTTCTTTAGTCGCAGTGCTTGTACAAGCTGCAAGTTATTAAGATAGCAGGTTTGGAAAAATCATGCAACTCAACTAAAAGATCCCCTCGCAACACGATGTTGAAGAGTAGTGCAAAACATTGTATTTTGTAATTAATTCGTGTGTTGAGGGGTTTCCTTGATGGGGGTTGTAGGCTGATTGTGTATCCTAAGCTGCTGTATCTGTAGTCATATGTATTGTCCCTCCTCCACAAACCGACTACGCGCGATACTTGTCCCTGAAGAAGCAGTTATACAATGTAGTATGTAGAAGGTGGCCAGTCTGGCATTGCAATCGCATGTTGGTAGGCGCGGCCCAACAGCGAATCCTGGTACTTTGGGTTTTGCAAAGCATATAGTCTTGAAAGCCTTCCAATTTTCGTGAGGCAAGCGTCTATTTTACGGGAGTCTTCGGGTTCGGAGTCATCGCAGTAGGAGACAGTCTCCACGCTTCCGTCCTCGCGCAAGAACTGGGCGTCACGCAGCTTACCGTTTCCATCCATGAAAAGCGCAGGGCAGGGTAGCAGGCACCGATGCCGAAATTGCTCGAGGAGACTGGTCAGGAGGTAGAGAAGCTGCAATTTGAGAGTTTCGAGTCGTACTTTGACTCCACTGACCCGAGACCCCGTAGTGCGGTACATGAAATGTACCTGTACAAAGCAGTCCAATCTCACAGGTCGAAGGAGCGAGAGAGCTTCGACACGTACTTCGTCCAAAGTAGCCGGTACTTGGAGCTCAATCTGCAGAGATATCGTCACATTTTCGTCTTCGCCGATCCAGAGATTTGAGTAGAAAAACTTGGGCCATGCCTTCAGCCTGGAGAAGCCGTCGAAGTCAGACCTCAATTTCGTGGACTTCACAGTCGCGACAAAATCGTTCTTAGCAAAAAGACGGCGTGCAATGAAACCGAGGGAACCGCTGGCGTGCAGGATTGTTGGTATTGCTGGCGTAATTGTCTCATTGTCCAGATCCCAGTCGACGCCACCTCGGAATACCACGAGATTCTCGACAATAAGCGGCCAGATCGAGCTTCGAGCTACCGTATCATCCAAGGGGAAAGAGCTGTCTGGAATGGGATGTCTACGAAGTAGTTTCGTATCAGACATGGAGTAGGAAACAGTGGTGAAGTCGTGGCGGTACCGCTTGCTGCGACTAGAATTGAAAACGACTTTGACGGTGCTCCCATCGGTATCCACCTCGACGCACTTCAGTGCCCTTGGGCAGCGCAGATAGACTCTCAAGTCAGAAGGGGCTCTCAACTGAACAGCGGAGACGAGAGAGTTCAGAGCTTCTGGATTGGCGTTGGGACTCGTAGGTGTAAGCGCTGAGTGATAACGGCTGGTGACGGTATCTTGGTGGAACGTGATACGTAAATGTTCGTTCCTGTGGCGCAAAAGTGGCAATAAATTGATTTGACGAGGCATTGAGAAGTATACAAAGGCGCACAAGAAGCTGCAGTCGACAAGCAAATGTCTCACGAACTCAATGTGCTGTCCAATCTCCCGAAGCCAGTCAGATGCTGAAAGGATTGTAGCCCAGAGACCGGAGTAGCCTAGAGTAGAGACTTTGAACTCGTTACCAGAGTAAAAGACACTCGCAGCTTCCTTGTGTATCTGTCGACAGGTACGGAGAAGGCTAGTGCCAGATGCGCGACACGGCCATTCAGACTGTCCCTGGCCAATCTCCAACGGCCGTTCGAGTCGAAAGAGCGCTTTGTAGATGGCATTACGGACCTCGGGGGGACGATCAAGGAACGATGGCAGGGAAGGTATGATGGGTTGTGAGGTAATCGTAGGTATTGACGATGTTTGTGCGAGCTTTGCTGAGTCCACTTCGGACTATCGGTCGCTTGATCTCCTGGCGTGACTGGAAATTCTCGAAAAGACCTCAGAAGCGGGGTGGTTGACGGAAACGCTTTTGACGTTTGGCTGAGTGGTCGAACTCGGATCTTGTGTTTGCGGGTGTAGACTTGTTACCACGGGTTGGTTGTCCGATCACTCAATTGAGCTGGAAGTACGATAGTCGAGTAATTGAGAGTGGAGACCAGGTGAATCACCAACGTAAAGGTAGAAGCGGTGCCAAGATATTTCAACAATCCACTGCTCCGACCTTCACCTTCACCTTTACCTTGACCGCAGTAACCGTTCAGTGACTCTGTGCTCAAGCAAGACTGGACCAAGAAACTCAGCTGCCCTTCTCACACTTCCTCAACACTTCCTTGTCTTTCCTTTGGCGGCACCACGTACGGCGCAGCTTGTTTCGGCAAATAGCTCGGACAGATGCCATCCACGTCCTGCCTCGCCATCTTCAATCTCATCGCAGCCGCCAGCACTTTGGCCTGCATGATGCCAAACTCTCTTTCGAAACGGCCCAAACACCGGATGATGAACTCCTGCGTGGCACGCTCCGCTGTGGGCATCGAGCCAGCTATGTAAAGTGCCCATAGCGTGGAGTGCCCGCCGGAGATGCGCACGATGGGGAGGCGGTCGCTGATGTTTTCAGATGATACGAGGGAGGGCTCTGGTGGGATACCCTCGGAGCAAAAGTTCTCGAAGAACAGCTTGTGAGGTTTGGAGAATGGCTGGGGCGAACCAGTCTCGAAAGAAGGTTCGGTGATGGACTCCGGTGATGGGGGAGAAGTCGACGACAAGATGGTCGACGGAGAGGGCAAAGGCGTAGGATATGACTGTAGGGGCGGAGCTACTTTCGGTACATCGTGCAAGAACTGCGGTACGCTTGCTAGGATGTCGGACTGTACTCTCTGCAGCTGTTCGACGCTCTTGGCCAGCTGCAGCATGTATTGAGTACCCACAAAGGCCGGAGGTGATGCCGAAAGGCCGGCAAGGATAGTATTGCGGATGATGTCGTGAATGTAGATCTTGGTGTAACGTACCCAATTCCAAGTCTGGGCTGTGGCATGGCTGGGGTAGATGTGGTATGTTGCTCCGAAAACGAGAGGACTCATCTCTGCAAGTACGACCTCGTCGTAGCTCCACTCCGAACCTGCGTCCTCGAACACCTTCTCCGCCACAAGGTCAAGCTCAAGTGCGCGATCAAGTATGCCCTGCAGGCTCATTGCTGGGTCTTGCATGATTTCTGCGCGAAGGTTGACGACATCTTGCTGGAGAAAGAAGAAGCGGTTCCTAGGATCCCTGCCAGCGGAGTACTTCATAATCTCCTCGTTCATCTCGCGTACGTACGCTGGTAGAGAGCTGCCATCTCCCAGGCAATTCATCGTGAGGAGTCCAATTGCGTGCAGATACATGCGTCTTCCTGCTGGCGATGCAAATTGGTTCAGGCCGCGTATTCTGACGAGAGAGGCGGCGCCTGCAACGTGCTCGCTCCAAGCATGGAGGGTGTACTCGTTGGACGTAGCCTCAAACATACCTAGAAGCGTGATGGCCAGGAGCGTCGTGTCTGATGTCACCTCCTTAGGGTGTGTGATGGCGGAGTTGGTCTTCCTGATGGCATCGAGGTACCACCGGGTTGCTTGGCTTTTGAGCGCCGTGTCTCTGTAGATGTTGGCCACGCCAGCGAGTCCGAGAGCAGTCATTGATGTGGCAATGAGCGGATGGAAGCCGTTGGTGGCCAGATGCTTGTTGTAGGCTTCTGACCGGATCGAGGGCTGATCTAGACCGGTTGCATAGTGAGACATGAAGTAGGCGATGCCTTGATCAATTAAGGGTGCTAAAAGGAGGATACCGGGTGACTCCTTGCCGGGTGTCTCTTGAGCGAGGATGGGTGACGGCAAAAGCTCGTTTGAAGCTACTGATGAAGCTCTACTACTTGCATGTCGTGCGTCGCGTAGAGCTATCGCCTTTGCTTTTGCTTTCTTTGCCTTGACCTCGGTCCTGGCTGTTTCATCGTGGAAGAAGACGTCCACGCTACGATCATAGCCGGGGCATGGTATCCTAGCTTTGGCACACTTGAGACAGCCATCCAGAGCTTCGTCACACTGGTTTTTGTCAGTCTCAGTAGGGATTGTGGGTCTCCCTGCTGACCTTGACTTTGCGCTCACGGCAGTTCTTGCAGCCTGTTGAGGGGCGGCCGCGATATACCATGCTGATGACAGTCGCGGTGTGAGGTTGGAAAGGACAGTTTGTACATGACAGCAGTTCACGCGTTGAGATAAGACGATTAACTGTACTGTAAAGAGGATGAGTGGCTGAGGGTTGACGAAGCTGGACGCCTGAAGCGCATCTAGCCTTACCCAATCGGGCCGTGCTTGCATCTGAGGCAAGAACAGAGCACATCGAGCTGCGAGAGAAATGTGAGAACCTTCGAGTCTTAAAACTCTTCCTATAACCAAATCTATAGTAATCTATGAATACGCATGTGCGATGCATCTAGGTATCTACAACACAATCAAGTTTCCAATCCTTACGCCCTGCGTCTTGAAGTAATACCTCCTCCTCACACCCACACCGCTCGCTCTCCTCAACTTCTGCATAGTCTCCGCACCACCATCAACCATGAGTAGCGGGATGGGATGTGGTCTGAGCAACCCCCCGGGCGTATGTTGCACTTCGTCGAGGAGAGGCTGCACCAGTGGGCCTATAGCTTCGTTGCTGACTCGCTCCTTTTCTCGCTTGCTGGAAGAGGTGGTGGGAGGCGACTGTTGGTCAGGGAAGCTGACAACAATGACGAGCTGGAGAGAGTTCGGGTCGGGCGGATATGCGGGGATGTTTCTCAGCTTTGCAGAGAAGGAACACCCACCACGTGGGATGACGACGACTTGGTACCTTTTTGCTACGTCAAGAGGCAGACGGTCGGCGCACAGATCTGTGTCGTGGACGTAGATCTTGGACCATACGAGAGGGTTCGTGGCGCTGTATGCAAGGTCTGGATCTTTGGTGTCAGGTAACGGGGCTGCCCCCAAGCCGATAGGCAAGGTGCCAGCCACAGCGTAGCGCTCGGTGGACTGTCTCTGGGATGCGGTGCTACCTCCAGTTGGTGACGGGGCGGTGAGCAAGTTCTGGAGGGACGACAGCAGGTTCGATAGGTACGAAGGCTCGTCTTCCAGGGCATCTGGATGCGCTTCGATGTCGTCGAGTGCGTCGACAATGTCAAGACCGGTGAGATTTCCCATCTCGCCGAGCGCGACGTCGAGCAACGAAGATAGGGTGTCAGACGAAGGCGCTGCTGGAGCAGGCGGGATGTCAATGACGAGGTCGAGGGTGTGCGAGTCACGCGTGCGTGTGAAGTAGGGATCGAGCGGGTTGAAGTTCTCAATGGTTGCCCGAGACATGAAGACCTTTTCGTCACGACCCAGAGCTACGTTTGAGATTGCATAGATGCGGAAGTGTTCGTCCATGTCGACAAATTGATCATGCTCGCGCACCATACCAAGACGGAGTCCGCTCATCGAGTTGACCAGGATACCTTCAGGCATGCGCTGCATGGTGCCGAGCTGAGGGCTGTTTGGCATGTTCGGGAAGGACAGGTCGAATGTCGTACGCATGGCCAACGGCGAGCTCATCGCGTTCTTGGGGATGTACTCCAACGGCAGGGTCCATGGGTAGTAGGTGTAGTTGGAGGGAGATCGCACGTCGGCCATGGATATGCTTGGATGATCAGCGTTGAACTCAATGAGCGGTGACTCGAGCGTTTCGATGGTAGGCATGAGGTGCAAGCGAGCAAGGCTGGCCGCGTGGAAGATGTCAGGTCGTGCAGCCGTAGCGGAGATGCTGAAGGGCAGGATGGCAGGCGGCAGGGGACATGTTGCAGGTGCCGGCTGCCACTCGGGAAGAGGGTCGTGTTGTCGCTGAGCTTTCGCCGGGCGGAGCCGCTTCGGTATGACGAGGGGGTGTCCTTCGGTGGTGAAGACGTACGGGGCATCCCACGTGTTTAGTGGGTGCGAGGGGTCGAACAGCAGGAACAGATATTTGGCTGTTTCGCCGAGGAAGAAGCTCTCCATGCGGTCACTCAGCTCGCCGGTGCGAATGTCCTGTAGGCCGGCCCATCCACACTTGGTCCAGCAGCGTCTCTTGATGTCGCGGAGTGTCATCTCGCCAACATGCAGGTACCACGGGTCTTTGGTGGCGTGGTAGAGATACCAGGTAGACTCGATAAACTCTGGTCTGCCACCCCACCAGCGCAGACCGTGTTCGATGGTGCCGGTTGCCGTCGACCATCTCTCCGGCATAGCCGAGTATCTGGTCCAGAGCGCAGTGTAGAGGAGGTGTGTCTCGATGGCTTCGTCGAGCTTGCCAGCCATGGCTAGCAGACCCTGGTAGAAGGCGCTCAAGCTGTCGATCCAGAAAGCACGCAATGCACCGGTGTAGAGATCGACCTGAGCGTAGTGGGGGTGCTGGTGCTGGGCGCCTCGGTAGATCTGGCGCTTGATGCCATCGTGGGCCTCTTCCCAGGCGAGCAAGAAGGCGTCGGGCGAGTCGACGGTGGCCTTGGCGGAGTCGTAGGGCAGGCCAGAAAGGAGGATGTGCGTCTTCAAAGCGTACTCGAAGAAGCTGTCGATGCCTGCTCCAATGCCGGTGTAGGGCGAGACCCACTGTCCTGTCTCGGCGTCGATTCCGGCACCCAGCAAGCCAATGCTGCTGCGACGGTGCCAGACAGCCCAGAAGGCGTCCTTGGCCGCTTTTTCGTACCGCGGGTCCCCCGTCAGGCGGCTGAGGGTGGTGAATTCCAAGACGAGACTGCCAGCTCCCGCACTGCACGTCTCGGTGATCTCGGCGGTTTTGTCGTTGGGGTCCTTGCTGCACTGGCCGTGCTCGGCGTCCATGTTGAGGGGCGAGTTGGCGTAGAAGGGCACGCCGTGTCGTAGGTTGACGCGAGGGTAGGGGAGGCCCGTGGGGGTGTGGAAGGCGGGCAGAAGGCGGTTGGCGAGGTCGGTGGCCAGTCGCAGCAGCTGTCCGTCGTAGACCAGGCCATTGGGCCAGAAGATGCCGTGTTTGCCCTTGCGCGTCTCCTCGCGTGCGTCGTAGCCTCGAATGGGCAGGTCCCCGACGGCGAACTGGTGGGCGCTCAGCAGGCCGCCGACGCCGCGAATGGTCGTCTCGAAGACCTGGACCTTGCTGTCGAGGTCGAAGCCACGAGCCCTCTTGCCCTGCCCGCTCGGGCCTGTGGTGCCGTCTCCGTAGTGGTGGACGAGGGCGTGGATGCCGTCTTGGAAGTCGTCGAGGGCCTTGTTGCGGGTGTGTTTGTGGGTGTGTTTGTGGGTGTGCTTGTGGGTGTGCTTGTGGGTGTGCTTGTGGGTGTGCTTGTGGGGCGGAGGGGTGGAGGCGAAGATGGCGAGGGTGGACAGACTGTCGACGAGGGTCAGGGAATAGTTGCCGAGCACGTCGTTGACTTCGATGTGGGCCGGGTTCTGGCGGTCGCGGGTGAGGGGCGCGCAGGTCAGTGGACGCAGCTCGTCGTCGGGAAAGGCGTGGGTCATGTAGTTGTCGAAGCCGTGGTAGAAGATGTCGCGCGTCTCTTGTCTGGCGGCGTCAGCATGCATCAAGCAGCATGAACGGAGGAATAGCTACCGCAAGCTGGCAATCGTCTCATCCGTCATGCCACCCACGCAGGCCGCCCAGCAGCAGAGGCTCAGCAGCAGACATGGCAGCGGGCGGGCGAGGGCTCCCCCGTGCATTGGCTGCGCAGTCAGTCGCATGCCCAAGACGGTCTCTGTGCAGCGACATGGACGCTATCCATCCAGCGGTGCGTGTGGAGGTAGACGCAGACAGACACTATTCATCCAGCAGCGCGTGTGGAGGTAGACGCAGACAGATGCACACGTAGACGCAAACACGGACAGCAACCCATGGGCCACCTTTCGTTTACCAGAGCGGGCCAGGGCCAGGATACCGCGGAGGAGCTGCGTGCTTGGCACATGGTCTTTTTTCCGACTGCCGTCATCATCACCACCACCACTGCGCCCATTGCCCATTGCCATTGCCCATCCGCCGCCCATCCGTCTCCTGCTTCGCTGTATGGTAGACGTGTCTCTTCCTTGCAGTGAATAGTCGCACCACCCACATCCGCCCACCATGCTGCCCCGAGCCGCGATCCGCGCGCTGCGCAACCGGTCTGCACTGACAGCGCCGCGCATAGCTCCCATGACGTCGTCCGCGCGCGCCTACGCAAAGGTCGGCAGGCCCAAGACCAACCCCATCCTCGCCGACGAGCAGGACAAGACACGGCCGAACCCCGTCAACCCAGCACAGCAGCCCGAGTTCACAGAGACAGGGAGCGCGCCCGCCGCCAACACGACCCCCACAGCCGCCGCCAACACGACACCCACAGCCGCCAACACGACACCCACAGCCGCCAACACGACACCCACAGCCGCCAACACGACACCCACAGCCGCCAACACGACACCCACAGCCGCCAACACGACACCCACAGCCGCCAACACGACACCCACAGCCGCCAACACGACACCCACAGCCGCCTCCACCACACGGCCACGCCCCGCCAGCGCCAACGCAACCGTGAACCGGGCAGCCGAGCAGGCCCACGGCACCGAGGAGGAGCTCGCCGGCCCCAAGTCGCCCGCCGCGAACACGGATCCCACCAGCGAGTCGCCCGCGGAGCCTCAGAAGCCGCTGCCCGACCTGCGCTTCGGCATCCCGTCCACCTTCGCCGCCGAGCACGAGGCCGAGGCCAACGCAAAGCGCGACCCTAACGACCCCAACCCCAGCGACGGCCCGGAGCCTGCGTTTGGCGGTGCCGGCGGCCGCGAGCTGCCCAAGTCGGCCTACGAGACGAGCACCGACCGGCGGCGAAACCGCGTCGCCAACTGGGGCTACCTGGCCTCGCTGCTGTTCGGTGTCGTCAGCGCCGCCTACATGGGCCGTCCGTGGGAGACAGAGGACGAGGAGAAGGCGCACGCCGACATCGCCAACGGCTGGACGCCCGGCCTCATGTACGCCCGCGCCGCTGCCCGCATCAACGGCCAGAAGGCCTACTACACCGAGCCCACCTTCCAGAAGCTGCTGCCGGACAAGGACAAGATCCCCGGCGGCGCCCCCGAGCTGACCCTCGTCCTCTCGCTCGAGGACCTGCTGCTGCACTCGGAGTGGAGCACCAAGCACGGCTACCGCCTGGCTAAGCGGCCCGGCCTTGACTACTTCCTGCGCTACCTCAGCTCGCAGTACGAGCTCGTCATCTTCACCTCGGTCAAGTCCATGGACGCCGACCCCATCATCCGCAAGCTCGACCCCTTCCGCCTCGTCATGTGGCCGCTGTTCCGCGAGGCCACGCGCTTTGAGAATGGCGAATACATCAAGGTGCGTTCACCTCACTCTGCCCATCTACCACGTCATCCCACAATAACACACCGCCTTGACACCACCACCACGTCATTCAAACTAACACCTCATTCAAACTAACACCTCATTCAAACTAACACCTCATTCAAACTAACACCTCATTCAAACTAACACCTCATTCAAACTAACACCACCCAGGACCTCTCCTACCTCAACCGCGACCCCGCCAAGGTCATCATCATCGACACGGACAAGTCGCACGTCAAGCTGCAGCCCGAAAACGCAATCATCCTGCCCAAGTGGAAGGGCGAGCCCGGCGACAAGGGCCTCGTCGCCATGATCCCCTTCCTCGAGTACCTCGCCATGATGTCGCAGACAGGCCAGCCCCTCGACGTGCGCCAGGTCCTCAAGTCCATGGAGGGCAAGGACATTCCCACCGAGTACGCCCGCCGCGAGGCCAAGCTGCGCGAGGCCTTCCAGCGCGACCTCGCCGAGCAGAAGAAGAAGACCAAGGGCAGCGCCGGCGGCATGTTCATGAAGTCGCTCGGCCTCGACGCCGCAAAGTCGCCGGGCATGCAGCTGGGCGACCAGAACATCAGCCAGGGCATGAGCGAGGGCAAGATGATGATCGACATGTACCGCGACTTCAACATCCAAAACTACCAGCACCTCGACAAGCAGATCCGCGAGAACGGCGACCAGTGGCTGAAGGAGATGGCCGACGAGGAGAAGAAGATGCAGGACGCCGCCATGAAGGACATGAAAGCCGGTGCCTTTAGCTGGCTAGGCGCAGCGCCCCAGACCACCGCCGTCCCCTCGGCCGCCTCAGCCCCCGAGGCCGTCACCGCGCACACCGGCGTGCCACCCACAGCGACCAAGTAGTCAGTAGTCAGCAGTCAGCAGTCAGCAGTCAGTAGTCAGTAGTCAGTAGCACGGTAGCACTTGTAGCACTTTTCACGGGACCAGCATCTTCGCCCCCGTTGTTTGTTTCGTCGTTGGCGCATCACAGGGCATGCATGCACGATACCGGCGCTTGTAAAGAATTGTACTATATGTGAAATAGGGAATGTTGGCTTTCTCAATCAAATACCATCTCTTTGTATGTCAATAACTACCGTCTCTATATGTTGAAATAAGGTGAGTGTAGCGACAACTTTCTGCATTGACTTTCTAGTCTGTGTCTATACTAAGGTGAGTGTAGAGTGGTGATTTAGATTTCATGCTTTTGGTTCTGTGTCTATGTTAAGCTAGTTGCAGAAGTTGTAGTGTTAAATTAACTGCTTTCTGTTCTGTGTGTAGTTATACTAACTGAGCTGAGTGTAGAGTAGTGTTTTGAGTTAACTTCCTGGTCTGTGTAGTCTATGCAAAGCTTGTTACAGAAGTTGTAGTGTTAAATAGCTATTTTCTGTTAGTGTGTGTTTATACTAACTGAGCTGAGTGTAGAGTAGTGTTTTAAGTTAACTTCTTATTCTATGTGTGTTTATACTTAGCTGAGTGTAGAGTGGTGTTTTGGATTCACTTCTTATTTTATGTATGTCTACAACACCTCGGCTCGGACATACCACTACCCCCGTCCCCGCACTCCTCCCACAGCCCAACTTCATCGTCTCGTCCCACCTCCCCTCTCCCACCGCACGCAGCCCATGTTCCAATTCCACTCGATCCCGCCGCTCGCCCACCCCCGCCACCCCCCCTACCGCGCCATGACCTCCGCCGCCGCTGCGCACCCCCCGACCTCGACCACCCCCTTCCGCTTCCTCGACCTCCCGCTCGAGCTGCGCGAACACGTCTACAGCCTCTACTTCCGGCCCGCCGACCGCCTGCGCAAGTCGCCCGCGCTGGAGAGCCAGGGGTTCTGTGGCGGCTTGTACGAGTTCGAGGGCGCGCTGTTTGGGGTGTGCAGGTTGGTGGCGAGAGAGGCGCGCGGGGTGTGGAGGAGGGAGGTGAGGACCGTTAAGCTGGGGACGCCGTGGCCGGGGGCTGGTACGTGTTTGTTTTTGTGTTGAGTGGAGGAGAGTCTCTGTTTGTATATTGAGTGGAGAAGAGTCTGTTTGTACATCGAGTGGAGAAGAGTCTGTTTTACATCGAGTGGAGAAGAGTCTGTTTGTACACCAAGTGAAGAAGAGTCTAACCCACGACGGCAGTAAACCACATCTCCTCGGAAGGCCTCGTGCCCATCGTGTGCACTGACCGCCGCGCCGACTTCTTCAACGACCACCATGCCCTCATCCAGATCACCGCGCCCTTCCACCAGGCCGTCCCGGAGCACACCGTCGTCCTGCTCGTCGACGATCTGCACCTCTTCGCGCAGACATGGTACTACTCGGCGCTGTCGTACCCCATGCTGAACGACCGCCTGTCCACCGCCTTTGTCCTGCGTGATCCAGACATGGACGACGTCGACGAGGGCGATGAAAAAGACATACCGCTTGCGCTGCAACGAAAGATCCTCCTTCCCTTCGGCCAGGTCAAAGGACTGTACTCCATGCACATGGAAGGCTTCGACAAGACGGTCGCGCGCGAACTGCGCACCGCCATGGCCATTCCCCCACCAACCCTCCAACAGAGCTGCGAACTCGCCACCCAGCACCTCCACACCGGCGACGCCCTCCTCGCCAAAGGGGCCGCGGGTGCTTGTGAAGCCCTCGAAGCCTACAAGCAAGCCTTCCACGCCATCCACATCCTCATCAAAGGCCGCACCCGCCGCGTCCTAGCCGACACCTTCTTCCACGCCCACATCACCAACGGACCCTACGCCGGCCAAACCGGCATGACGGTGCGCGTAATCCTGCGCCTCCGACTCGTCGCGCGCACCATGTCCGCCCACCTAACCACGTCCTCGTGGTCCGAAGCCGCCTTCTGGGGCATGCGCAGCGTGCGCATAATGCGCGAAGCCATGGACGCAGAATTCGAGAACTTCCTCGCCGAGCTAGTAGGCGGCGACGACGTCGCGCTAGTCTACATCCGCGCCGGCATCGCGCTGTACAAGATGCGCTGCGAGGCTGACTTGTTCCGCGACGAGCTGGCCGACTACGACGGCGAGGAGTCGGCGGATGTTGAGAGCCTGTTTAGAGATAGTCTGAAGCATCTTAAACGCGGGAGAGAGCGCGCGAGAGCTGAGTTGGAGAAGTATTGTATACCTCGTGCTTTTGTTAGGCTGTTTTGGGATCCTCAGCCGCAGGGTGATGGGAGTCAGACAGTGAATGTAGATCCCACGGAACACGTTGGCGTTGGGGGGGTGTTGGGGTGGTTTTAGTAAATACAACATCTTAAACAAAGAGAGCGCGCGAGAGCTGAGTTGGAGAAATATCACATTCCTTGTTCTTTTGTTAGGCTGTTTTGGGAGCCCCAGCCGCTGAGTGATAATGGGAGTCAGACAGTGAGTGTGGATCCCACGGAACACGTTGGTGTTGGGGGCGTGTTAGGGTGGTTTTAGTAAATACAATATCTTAAACGTAGAAGAGAGCGCGCGAGAGCTGAGTTAGAGAAATATCACATTCCTTGTTCTTTTGTTAGGCTGTTTTGGGAGCCTTAGCCGCTGAGTAAGGATGGGAGTCAGACGGTGAATGTGGATCCCACGGAGCACGTTGGCGTTGGGGGCGTGCTGGGGCAGTTTTAGTAAATACAACATCTTAAACAAAGAGAGCGCGCAAGAGCTAAGTTAGAGAAGTATTATATACCTTATTCTTTTATTAGGCTGTTTTAGGATCCTTAGCTACTAAGTAAGGATAGGAGTCAGATAGTAAACATAGATCCCACAGAACACATTAGCATTAGAAGCATATTAGAGTAGTTCCAACCTAACAACACTACAAGAACTAACCCCTAAACAAAAGAGCACACAAGCACTAAGTGAAAATTACTAGCTAGAATTAGCAGGTTAAATATAGTTATATGTTACCTATATTCCAGCTGTACCAAAATATTATACTACTTGAATTTACTGCGTTCTTACTGCGTGGTACTGCGCTGTTTGATAAGCACTAATCGCATTGCAGTTGGTGAGAGTAGGAGGTGGGAGGTAGGTGGGCGGGGATATACTTGTTACTTCTTGCTTCTTGCTTCTTGCTTCTTGCTTTTTGCTTCTTGCTTGCTATAAGCTAGGGAAAGAAACAAGAGTGTTGGAGAAATAGATGTTGAATTGCAAACATAGCTACCGTGCTGTGCAGTTGGTGAGAGTAGGAGGTG
This sequence comes from Ascochyta lentis, assembly GCA_004011705.1. NCBI lineage: Eukaryota > Fungi > Ascomycota > Dothideomycetes > Pleosporales > Didymellaceae > Ascochyta > Ascochyta lentis. Next base: position 1,003,617 of record RZGK01000023.1, on the reverse strand, counting down.
GGAGGTAGGTGGGCGGGGATATACTTGTTACTTCTTGCTTCTTGCTTCTTGCTTCTTGCTTTTTGCTTCTTGCTTGCTATAAGCTAGGGAAAGAAACAAGAGTGTTGGAGAAATAGATGTTGAATTGCAAACATAGCTACCGTGCTGTGCCTTGCTGAGATGTTTGGTATTAAAGGGGTTGGGTGGTTGGTATGTGTCTGTAAAGGCCGAGGGAGATGGTCTGCGCTGGATAGATAGATACGGGTTGAACTACGGTGCACTGCTGGGCGTTGTTCGTGCTTCTCTTATTCGCGAGAGCTGGAGGTGTAATGAATCAAGCGAGACTCAATATTGGTAATTAAATATAACAATTAAATACGCAACACCAGCAGCAACGAGAAGAAAAGTGCGCGCTCGCTGAACGCAGGAGGGGGATGGTGACAGGAAAAACAACGGAAAGAATGGGTCCCTCAAAACTCCTCCCCCTCAAGCTCAATCCCTAATGCGCTTCGACAACACCCCCTCACACCCCGCTTCGCTTGCTCCTCACCCAGCCGTCCCGTCTGCTCATTCCCGTTCCACTTGACGCCGACCACCTTCCCGGCCCCCTCGCCCTTGAGATCCATAACGACGAACAGCTCTGCGATCTTCAGCCCGCTCCAGGCGCGGTGGAAGTGGACTTTTAGTTTCCCGTTGACGTCGGGGCCCTCGGAGAAGACAAACCATTGGTCTGTTGTGGGGGTGATGGGGCAGTGGCCTGTGTATAGGGCGCGGACTTGGGAAGGGGGGAGGAACAGGTCCCAGGCGCCGATGCGCGTGTTGTGTGGGAAGGGAGAGGTGGCGTGCGCGGTGCGGGTGACGCGCGAGCTGGTGGTTGTGGTGCTGGAGGTGCTGGGGCGGCTGGAGTGGTGGGATCGTGTTGGCGATGCGGGGGGTGCGGTGAATTGCTGTGCGGTGAATTGCTGCGATATGGGGAGGTCGGAGAAGGTGCCTGAGTCGACGCGGATGTGGGTGATGAACGTCTTGGGCTGGGTGTGGAGTGGTGGTAGAGTAGGGGCCGACTCAGGCACGCGTTCAAGTTGCCGTTCGTTGGAGCGGCGTTGTAGCTTTCGTGGCGAGCGAGGTGATTGTGGTTGTGGCTCGGGGACTTCGCCAATGATGGGGCTCGAGATTTCAAGCGGCCTCTCTTTTCTTGTGAAGCGTCGGAAGAGGGACTTTTTGCTGAACAGCGGCGGTGACTGCGGGGTTTCGATAGCCAGCATGGTGTCGACGTGAGGCGTTTGTAATAGTAGTACCGTGTTTAGGTACGAGCGAGTGTCAGCATACGTCACTAACGTTGGCAGCGAAGCGTCAGCCCTGAAAGTGTCGACGATGCAAAGAAGGCAAAGCTGACAGCTGATGGGGCCATGCCGTATTTCAGCACATCAGCATGCGGGACCGATATGGATTCAGCCCGCCCTCACCAGGGTATGCGTACTATAGTAGGCTGAGTGAGTACAATACCGCCTCGCGTCAAGTTAGGTTCCCCAAATCGTAGAGCCAGGAACCGCGCCAGGAGACGGGAACGGCACAGCATAGGCGCGCTTGACAAAGTCTCTGGCAATCGCTGCTGGGCATGATGAAATGCGCAGCCCGCTAGAGTACCGGGCTTTGATGCATCCGGCTAACGTCACCACTGAGCATCGCCTACGACATGTGCGGGTACGCCACGACGGCAGCCAACACGGACTCGCTCGTGCACGGTCCCAAACACGTTTTGGTGACATCTGGTACGCGTGGTGGTAGCCTTGAACACTATCGCTACACATTATTATTGTGAGCTGTGTAGAGTATCGCGACCCTCGTCCGCCAGCCCACGTGCCGTGTCTTCAGCTCAGGCTTGTCGCAGCCCTCACGACAGACCTCAGCTGCAGATCTGGGCTCGAGGTGAATTTGCATCGGCCCCGCGCAGCCGAGAATCCCAGAAAGCTTCGCTGCATCGCTCAAGCCTGGTGTTGAGCACCAGCCAACAGAACTTTCTGACCGCCTCGCCTGTACAAGCGCAAGCGACCATTTCGGATTGGCCGAGCTGAGCAACTCGCAACAAAGCCATCGCCCTCGCAACAAAGCCATCGCCCTCGCGCCTCAGCCACCGAGGTCGGAGTGGGCGATCGCGCAGCATCGTGATCCAGAAGCGTCAGTAGCGCGGTTTTTGACTTTGCGGGTCCCGTGGGTTTGGCGTCTTGGTGTAATGACTTCATGCAGACGCTGATCAGCCTGTCAAAGGTCTCGGAGATTTATAGCCGGTCGAGTCATTGTTGTCATACAGGCCAATCAAGAAATTTGCAGCAGACAATTGCGTGTGCATTGTCGCAATTGCCGATACATGTCCGGTACAACGATCCAACGCAACATTCGTGTCCTGCATTAGCTTTGCAGGCACGCTACCCTGCAGTCGCAGAATCGAAGCTGAAGAGTAAACGATGTTGCATGTTGATAAAAGCCAACAGTACGCGATTCTTTGTTATTTGCTGTCACCTGAGCTAGCAGGTGTGCCGCATCAAGTAACGCTACTCTTGGTAGGTGATGGTCTTTGTTCTCAAGAACTCCTCAATACCCCAGTTACCATTAAAGCGACCGAATCCACTCGCCTTTGCTCCGCCGTGCGGCAGCGTGCATTCATCGTGGATAGTCATCGCGTTGATATGCACAGCACTGTAAACTAGTCAGCCAGGCTACTCAGGCTTCATCGCAGCCAACGTACCCAGTCTCAATTTGCTTCGCAATGCGGAGACCGCGGCCAAGGCTCTCGGTGAAGATGGCTCCAGACAGACCGTAGTCGGTGTCATTGGCTATCTCGATGGCTTCCTCGTCAGTAGTGAATTCGATGACCGATACAGAAGGGCCAAAAGACTCCGTGTAGAAGAGATCCATCCCCTTCTTGACACCATCAACAATGACAGGACGCATCCTCGTGCCGGAAGGCTCCTTGGTTTCCGGGTGTACCTCCTCCTTCTCATGGTCGCCGTGAACGACCTTCGCGCCCTTGCTCACAGCGTCAGCTATCAGCTTCTTGTTCTTGTCGATGGCTGCAGGGATCACGGTAACAGACGCCGGCTGGTCGCCGCCGAAAATGCCTTCTACGGCGCCCTTGAATGCCTCGAGGAACTGTGGTTTAATGCTCTTGTGCACAAGTATCCTCTCGGAACTCATGCAAATTTGACCAGAATGCAGAAAGGCACCGAGAGCGCACTGGGTAGCAGCCTTGTTCAAGTCTGCGTCCTCGCAGACAATAGCGCTTGCCTTGCCACCGAGCTCCATCAACACGGGCTTGAGGTTCTTGCCGGCTTGAGAAGAGATAATGCGGCCCACAGCCGTGGAGCCTGTGAAATTGATCTTCTTCACGGCCGGCTCTTCAATGAGAGCCGTCGTCACCTTGGCAGCATCCTCGGGTCGATGGAAGAGCACGTTGACAACGCCTGCTGGAAGCCCAGCTTCAGTCAGAATGTTGCCAATGGCCCAGAATGTACGAGGGCAGAATTCAGAACTGCCAGCGTCAGTGCACCGCCAATACCAGCTAGAGGGGAACAAACGTACCCCTTGAATACGACCGTGTTGCCCCCAGCCAGGGGAAACAGAATCGAGCGCATACCAAGCACGTAGGGAGCGTTCCTGCCACTCATCAGTGCTGTGACAGCCAACCATGCAAGGCCACCAACTTACCACGGCGCAATAGCAAGGACAACTCCCAATGGCTCTTTGACAATCAACGCAGCCATCCCCTCGGCTTCACAACTGGGGATATGACCCATGACTGTACTCAGTCTGCCTGCAACATCTCGCAGCATGTCGGCACATTTAGTGACGTTGAAGTCCATGCTGAAGACCTCAGCAGCACCTGTCTCGACCTGCATGTAGTTGGCAAGCTCAACTTTGCGGGAGTCGATGATATCGGCAGCCTTCATGAAGATGTCGCGCTTTGCAGTCGGCTTCATCTTGGCCCATGTCGGGAACGCAGCCTGTGCTGCCGATGTGGCATTCTTAGCGTCCTCCAGGGAAGCAGACGAGGATTTCCATATCTCCCTGTGGGACGAAGGCGAGGTGACCGAAAATGTTGTCTTGGTGGTGACCTCCTTTCCGTTGATGAGGAGGGGCACGACGTATGATGTGTCTGTCGTCATATTGCAAGTGTTTGCTTCGCGGGCTGTCTGGAGGAGAAATGCGAGAGATGCAGAATAGGAGCCCCAAAATAAGTCACGATCCGGCTTGAACCGATGGATGCGATACCCGTCCTAAAGCTCTTCGGCCGCGTTATTATTGAAGTCGAGCCCATTCGGCAGATGGGTGCGGCCTGTGGCAAATGTGGAGCCTGCGTGCGGAAAGTCGCCAGTTGATGACAAAGAGTGGTCCCGGCGTCAGCTAAGAGCATCACGGGATGTGGGGAAGCACCGACAAGACCGACACATGGGAATAAGACAACAGTAACGTTAACTTCTCTCATGCAGTACAAGGGAATTACGATCCCTATCAAGGAACGCAGGTAGCTATTCAAGTTCCCTCTCGTATTACCCATTCTATCTTTTCATTCAGCTTCTGAACAAAGCTCGACATCCTTCACGCTCCTATGCCAATGTCGGGCCGTAGACTATGCCCCGGCCCCCAACATTATACTCCGGGGAAGGTTCTTACCTTCCCCCGCCTCTCCACGAATTTTACCCCAGTATATTCTTTATCGGTCCGCTGCAGCTTTTGAGCAAAGCACTCATTTGCTCTTCGCTCTTGCAGTATAAAGTATAAAGTGACAGCACAGTCCCCCTCAGCCTGAGACTTGATATTATAGAAGCTACATGCGATGTGATAGCCTTAATGCATTGATGACTTTACCATGGCTGGGCATGGTACCAGTGAGGTAAAGCCGTTACTCCGTCAGGACCTGTCAGACGCGCAATCAGCATATTCACCAATCACCACGCAAAACACCCAAGCCTCACCTCATATGTTAGCAACCGTCCCTCCCTTCGACATTCAGGTTCTCACCACAACAAGCTCCGCTAGTTGCGACGCGACAATGACTTGGATATAGGTATGCAGGACCTCCTTTGTTACTAACTCTTAGTGTTGCTTGCTTCCAGTATCGTTCGCGTCAAGCACTACTTCTCAATATCAGCGCAATACTTCTCCCACTATGGCGTTTCCATTAATCACCCGTATTCCTTACTTTGCTTCCATTCAAGGTTGATGTCCACGGGCAAGCTGTCAGTCATGTTCAACCCACCAATCAGAGCGCCGCAGACAACCGGAAACTCCTCCGATGGATATGTGCTCTTGATTCGTAGAGACGACTATGTACACCAATATTCCAGGCGTCATAGTCGATCACACATTGTACAATGCACTCATATCATGCATCTCCTCCCTTCATTTTACGATATTGGACGTTGATGCAGAGAGTGACGGTGTGTCACGTGACCATCGGCGTGCCGCTTATGTGTAAGCACAAGATCACGTGTTGCTAAAGCGGCAGGGATTGCGCCAAGTCGAGTCGTTTGAACATGATTGTTGAGCATTGCAGTGAGAAAATACAATTGTCTAGTTCGTCGAGGGCAGGATTGCGCTTGCTAGCAGCCACCTGCGGAGCTTCTTCCGGTCAGTCGCGTGTACGCTCATCACTCATCACGGCAACTTCCAGTAAGCTCTTATCCCATCCAACGTCTTCCGCAGCTGTTATGTTGTCTGCTGAACCCGACAATACAAAAGGCTGCGGTGTAGTACAGACGGTGATACGAACGAGTGAGCGCCGCGAGCGAGTGAGGCTAGCAGTGTCGTGCGCGTCACCGCCTCACGTTCACTCGCCCACAACCAGCTTTTCCAGTGCCATATTCCGAAGCTAACAGCTCTCTCAGCCTCTGTGTGTGATGGATTATCATACCAACAGTGCCTCTGATGGCCAAAACGCTTCATCGAAGCGGCTGCCTGTTAATCCTCGCCGGCACAAGGTCGCTCCAGAACAGAGGAAGCGTGTAGTTAGAGCGTGAGTTGCACACAGACCAAGCTCGCTTCCCGAACTTGGCGAGGCCTCAGATGCTGTTTGCCTGCCAAACGATGGTCCGTATGCCTTGAAGCTGAGTTGGCGCTGACGGCGAGAACTAGTTGCAATGCGTGTAATAACCGCCGCGTCAAATGCTCTGGCGGACAGCCCTGCGAAAGATGTATCCAGACGTCCCGGGAATGCGAGTACACAGCGTCTGATACAGATCGGAATTCTTTGAAGGACGAGCTGAAACGCTTGAGAACTCGCTGCTCTGATCTCGAAGAGGGTCTCAAGACGATTGCGCCGCACCAGGCACCAGGCCTGCTCCAACAACTTGACCGTGGAGAGCCGCCAAATTGGGCTAGCGTCGTTCCATATCCAGAGTTGGCGCTGAACGTTGACGAGGCCGAGGAAAGCGGAGGACGTTTACTGTACGACCCATATGGTACCGTGAGATATCTGGGCGGTTCGTCCGGAGCTACCTTCCTCGATCAGCTGAAGCAGTTTATGCTCACCCTCACAGTCCCTCTTGCACCTACTCTTGAATCCGGAGATGGCTCTGCCTTTGTGGCCTCTATTGGGCACTACCAAACGTTTGACTCACGTCCGTTGCCAAATCCCAATGTAGATGCCCTTTGGCTGCCCTCCAGGTCAGAGATGGCTCTGATGCTCCATGACCTCCGGCAGTACATACAAGACGGCAATGGCGCTTTCATTTCGGGTGGTATACACTGGTGGGGCGATCTCACCAGTGTACCGACACCCCCCGCGCGTTCTACCTCAATGGTTGCATTGACAACAACTGACACGCATCGGCATCTGGCGTTCTATCATGTTTGCTTTGCGCTCTCGCTCACGCTTGTACATACTTCGTTGCGTCCTGCTAACAAGCAATCTGGAGAGGCGTACTTTAAACGTGCTCGAGTATTACTTGGTAACCCCCTCGATAGTGTTCGATTCTCCTTGAGCGACGTTCCCGCTCTGACTTTGATGGCCCATTATCTCATTGAGGTTAATCGGAGGGATGCGGCATACATGTATGTGGGCTTAGCGATCCACATAGCCATTATACATGGGGCATTCAGGCACACCGCCGATGAAGCCAGCAAGCGAACCTTTTGGACATTGTACATCATGGATAGGTGGATCAGCATGCTAATGGGAAGGCCCCCAGTCATACCGGACGAAACGATCCGACTTCCGCTTCCAGTTGACGCTCCGTAAGTCAAAACCCTGCCATGACCGAAGTGACACGTACTAAATTTGGCAGTTCGATGCCGCCATCTGCAGGTCTCTGTGCAAATGTTGAGCTCTCCAGGATTACCGGATACGTTGTGTGCGAAACAAGTGGTATCGCCCCTCGCATCCCGAGGGCCGTAGGCTCCGCGGCGAATGTCGACGCGGCATTGAGGATGCTTCACGACTGGCACTCCCGGCTTCCGGCTGTGCTCCAGATACCCGCCGAGCAGTCACTACTTGATCCAGCTTGTTGTACGCTGCACATGTACTACAACCAGCTAATCATACTGGCAACTCGTCCTGTACTTTTCGCTACCATCAAAAACGTGGTTGCACAACAGGGCTTTGAAGGACTGGGCTCCTCGGAAGGACCTTTGCATGGAACCCACTCCCGTGCGTGCATCGAGGCGGCCCAACGCAATCTGCATCTATCTCGACTTATGGGGTCTACGAATCGAACGTGGCTTCAGTCTGGCCTGCATTTCTTGTTTAATGCCGCTGTCGTACTTCTGTTAAGTCGCATTAGCTACGCTTGGGAGGAGGGTGTTCCCTCAGACCGAGCGGCCGAAGGCCCATTTGCTTCAGATATCAGCTTTGCCATACAAGTTTTTGAGCATGCGGCCAGGATTGGAACAAATTACCCTCGGGACTGTTGCAGGGTGCTGCACGATTTGAAGGCGTTGACCGACCGCTATGTGTCTGTGCCAAAATCGCGTCAACGGGTGAGTGTTCAGAACCTCGACCTGACCGCAACTCGGCCAGCCCCTTCTCACGCATCTGAAAGACTCGAATACATACCAGGAGATGAATTGGACGCAAACTGATGGTTTGCCACGACAAGACACCCTCCTTATCTGAGTTCGGTTAACGCTGGCCGAAGGTTCTACTGCGGTTTCTGCCTAGGTCCTTGGCTGTTCGCTTCGCCGTTGATCAAAAGAAAATTGCCGCGAGTGAAACACCCGTGGCTGGCGCCCGTCGTAGCCTGATATTTCCAACTATGTTGAGCATCTGGGGAAAGCGATGGACTAAAATCGTAGGCAGATCGAGCAGGAATCTGAGCGAGATATCCTGGAGCCTCCCCCACTGGCCTGCCCGCAGCCATCTTCTGTCTCGATAGATGTCATACTTTGTTTATCACAGCGTCAGGGCCGTGTCTCCCCTGGCATTGCTCCTTGCGTCACGCATCTCGCTTGTAGTATTCGGTCTTCGGCTGTGCGCTACCAGGTTTGTCCGATCCAGGGTTTACTGTTGGCGTTCCTAAGATCGATGATGAAATACGCGCTTAGCTTTCAATTGGTCAAGAAAACCAAGGGTACTCTACTTGTGTGGAGCTACTCAACGCTTGTCGCCGAGGACATCAATGAGTAAGCCGAAACCAGCTTACTGGCTGGGGGTCGAGCTTCAGCTGCAGCACAAGTTGGTTGACAACTGCAGGAGTAGGTTGGGCTTTCAGCGGTATTGTGGGCCAAGGGCATTGCTTGTAACTCACGACACCATGTCCCTGCTCGATCACTCCTCAAGAACTTTAATTAGGTCACCGATATGCCTGTGAGCATGGACATTATTCGTCAGTGCTACCGTACCCACCGCCCCGATGGCACAAAGTTTGGATGTGACAGGAGGCGGGTTGAAGAGCGGACGGAAACGGACTCAGTTGTTGCAGAAAATGTAGGTAGCGGGGTCAAGTCACAGCGTGTAAATCGGAAGATTGATCTAGCTCTGCTCCCCTTTTTATCAACTTTATACCTATTCAACGGTTTAGATAGATCGAATGTCGGAAATGCTGAGACGCAAGGTATGATTTGTGCAATTTTTATGGAGAAATCATCACCTGTAGCTGACTCTTGACCCAGGTTTCAGCACCGAGATTGGAGCCGTACCCGACGACCTCAACCTAGCCGTATCGCTCTTTTTCGTGACCTTTGTACTGCTACAACCACCTTCGGCTGCTGTAGGGAGATGGCTCGGAGCCAAGCATTGGATTACCCTGATGATGGTAAGTCTCACCATCACGCTTAGATCTACCCTCTAACAAGATCGTGGCGCAGCTGGGTTGGGGCACGTTCACTCTAGCGCATGCATTCATCCGCGGACGCCCGTCCCTGATCACCCTGAGGCTGATGGTCGGTGCGTTTGAAGCGGGCTTCTTCCCCACCGCCGTGTCATACCTGTCGACCTTCTACTGCAGGTACGATCTTGGGGTACGCATTGCTATCTTCTACGGCCAGTATGCCATCGCGGGCGCCTTCTCTGGATCTATCGGTAGGCGCAAACACTGACTTGTAGAGAGGGCCCACTGACAGACTCCCCAGCCTACGGTATCTTCCAAATTGACAGTACTGCACTGCACAAATGGCAGTATCTCTTCATCATTGAAGGCGGGCTCACTATACTACTGGGTATAGCTGCCTGGTTCTGGCTTCCCCAATGCCCAGAGAGCGCGTGGTTTCTGAGTGCGGAGGACCGACAATTCGCTACAGAGCGCATCCTCCAGGACAATGCCAGCTCCATGGGCCAGAACTACGGATACGACGCGAGGAAGAGAGCGGATCTCTCGTGGAGAGGCGTGAAGGAAACAATGATAGACTGGAAGCTATGGTACTGCATAGTTTTCAACATCTGCGCCAGTGTGCCCAGTCAGGCTTTCTCCGTCTTCCTACCCTTGGTCGTACAGGGGCTGGGATACTCTTCTCTTCGGGCAAATCTGGTTCGTCGGTTTGTATCCGCCTACTGAAACAGGCTGGGACGCTGACACTCGGTGAAGATGTCTGTACCTCCATACTTGTGCGGCGCCACGACCCTGTACCTGTTCGCTCTCAGCTCGGACTACCATAAAGAAAGGGGATATCATATCATCGGAGGGATCAGCATTGCACTGATAGGTCTCATCATAACAACATCCACCCCCTCGATTGGCACAAAGTATGCCGGGTTGTGCGTCCTGCTTTCCGGAAGCTACATTCACGGGCCGCTCACAGTAGCCTGGTTGAGTGGGAATACTCCAGGTACGTCGCATAGATGGGCAGCAATCAGGTCAACGACTGACTTGACTAGAACCTGGCAAACGTTCTCTCGTCCTCGGCGTCAACGGCTTTGGCAATCTCGCCGGGGTGATTGGTAGCCAACTCTACAAACACAAATACGCCCCAGCGTACCGACTCCCGTTCTACGCCACGCTCGGCTTCGTTGCAACGGCGTTGTTAGGATACACTTCATACAGGTTTACACTGCAGGCCGTGAACATGAGGAGGTCAAAAACACTCGCAAGCAGTGACACAGCACAAGTTGAGGCGGAACAGGCGGACGACACACGTTACGCTGATCGCAAATGGACGTTTGTGTACGGTCTCTGATGTGTCGAGGGTATGGAGACATTTTTCAAGACGACAACGATGATCGCGTGTATTTCGCGTATGCCGCGCGTCAGCAATGCCAATAGCCTTGGAAAGGGTTCCTTGGAAAGGGTTCCTTGCCAGAATGCGGAACCATCTCCGATCATCCGGCGTGTCATTTCACACGTACTATAAACAAAGCACCTTCATTCCTCGATAGAACTCGGATTTACAAACCTTAGATACCTTTTCGTTCACTAGATTAATGACCTTTCCAAATGACAGACTACTGTCCTGCTACGCTGAAATGACCATCTCACTGGAACACACACCAAAAGCCGCCTTCTTCCGAGCGGCAAGCGTAGGTGCTGTACGAGGTCTACAACTGACCCGCGTACCATGGTTAGATCGATTGGGCTTCCAGGCATCGCACCACATCACTGCCATGTTGCGTCCCTTCACAGCATCCACATTCAGTCACGCGGATACGTACAATATGGTAACAAATGCGCTATATCTCGGCAATAGCCCAAGTTACTCCGATGACCTACGATTGTTTGTAGTCTTCCCTCATCTAAAAGAAGACATACGGAACAACAGCAGACTATTAGCCTGCTTCTGGCAAAGGTGCATGCTACCGGCTATCGATGCTGTACACTCACCTTCCAGACTAAGCGAACGAGACGGTGGTGGAATGGACTATATCAGTCACGTTCCAGGAGATGAGATGGACTGCCTAGACGAGAGCCTTGCGACCTTTGGGCTACACACCCCTGGCCAATGTCACGACAATGCGCAACTTTATTCTCTGGATCAAGCGTGGGAAAGCATCGAACAGACTGTAGCGAACGATGAAGACCTCCAAAGTCTAAGGGATATATTCCTCATCATTTCCTGGGAAGCGCCACCGGTATCGACAGGGACATGGCAAACTTCATCGTTTGAACACTTCCTGAATCTGGACTTGGTCGACGAGAGATGCGGGAAGGTCTTGTATGAGAAGATGCGCGAGGAGCGGCCGGGCCTGGAGACTCGTACGCGAACTATATCGAGAAAGAGATCAGCAACGTTGACGCAGTTGGAGAACAGGCCGGACGCGAAAAGAGCACAGAGCGTGGACATGAGTTAGCAGGGAAATCTCGCATTCATTGTTGCTGCAAATCCTGAGTAAATCTAACAGAGGATCCACCACACTACACACTTCTGCCAATCCTCTCATTTTGTCAGCAACTTTCCACAGCATTACAGCTAGGGACCTAGATGATCATGCTCTTCATTGCGCGGATCTTCACAGACGTTCCAACACCTCCCCATACTCTGATCAATCCTGGAGTTACCCTCTGATCACCGCTCAACATCCTCGCCGTTCTGGCCCTCCCACAATCGCTGGTAGCACCACGAGCCCTGTTGGTTGAAGTGGCTATATGGAAGACACGGATCCAGAAAAGCCGAGCACAAATAGCAGAAATGGGTGCGACATTGCACGCACGTCATATGATTGCAAGCCTCCGACTTCTGGACCGGGCTTTCGCATCTTGGACACTTGGTGGTGTTCTGCCTTATGAATTCAAGGGATGCCTCCTCTTCCTTCGTGTTGATGTCGCGATTGGGCTTGATCGCGGGTTGTGCGCGACAATCGAAGAAGTCGACGTGCCAGCTGTGTTTGCGGAGGCGGCAGAAAGCGTACTCGCATTCTCCGCAGATTCGAAGTCGGTCAGAGAGAAGCTTTTGTTCTGCTGTCTGTTCGTCTTGGATATTCGCGGTTTCAACCTGCTCGTTCTGGGGCGCTGGTACAGCACTGTCTTCGAACACTAAGCCCGTCTCCTCCAATGGTTCACTTGGTTTCGGGTAATCGTTCCCTTTTACGACACCCTGGCACCATTTTCTTGGACACCCTACTGTTTGTCTGTCGGTTTCAAGCCTTCTCTTACGTTTGAGGTTGACATAGCGTTGAACGGCAGGGCGCTCGATCGGGATGTACAAAAGCTCATGAGGAGTGATGAGTTGTGGCGTCTTTGCACGTCGCGTATTTTAGTCTTCGTCTCCCATTCCGCAGTTGTATGCCAGACACTTGACATGGTCAATGTTACCAGTCAAAATGGCGTTATTGAAGTAGCCCTGGAGGCAATCGATGCAGAAGACATGTCCACATGCTTTCATCCAATGGCACGAGGATCCTTTCTTTGGATCGAGGCAGACGCCACACTCATAGGTTCCCTTCGCAAAACCCTGTTGCTTCGCGTCTCGATCGTAGTCGAGCAGCCGAGATGAAAGGTCATCAACCACTTCCAACCGCTCGAAACCAAAGGCCAACTCGGCACTCTCTTGCAAATGGTTAATGTAGGCATACAGGACTTCAGTGCGGCCGTATTCCTTTTACAAGAGTGAGGCAAACTTCTGAAGAGCCTGGATCTTGCCATCCGGCAGCCAGTAAGCCTTCAGTCGTACGCAGGGCGCGATTGTACTTGGATAGCCCTCCGGCATGTCGAAACACACACAATCGATGGAAGGTGCGAGACTTTGTGTTCATCGCTTTTTTTTATCTACACAAGAGAGTCGTAGTGGGGCCTGTAGTGCTACAGGTACTTCTATGTACCCAGAGTAGCCTTCTTGAACGAACATGTTGTCAGCATAGATAGCTCTAAGAGTGTCAAGCTCTCGAGAGCGTTCATCCTCAGCCTCCGTCATGGTAGCAAGAAATGGGAGTTTCGTGCAGTGTCTGTCGCGTTGAAGAGGTAGTTGAGTTTGGTCTAGACAGCAGCCTTGTGAGACTACTTTCCGCCACTTCGCGAGTAATTTCTTTTCTTTTCGCTGCTGTTTGCTGTTTGAAGATTGTTTGCGCCCTTTTTGTTTTGCACAGAGCGCTCTTTGTAGTCTTGGCATTTTCTCTATGTATGTAGCAAACTGCATTTCGGGACAATTGCGCCACGGTTTCTCTGGCGCAAACGTGAGTCATCGACCACGATCTCAATCATGCTTGCATCTCTGCAAAGTTCACTCAATAGATTTTGGTCCCTTTTGCGCCTGCTGCTCTGACTTCCTGAACTCTGCAAGTGTCAATGTAGAATTATCTTCATCGATGTGTTTTATACTGCTCATCTGCTTGTTCAGAATCTCGATAGCCCCACGATTTTTGGTAAAATTTTTGTATGTGATTGACAGTCTGCAGTTATCGGCTTCGAACAGATCGTGCAATGAGTTCGTGTTTGTAGTTTGTCGCGCCTCTGCCACCCGATTTGAGATCTCAGGCGATAAAACCATCTTAGTGGTCTAAGGACAGTGAGGAGAGAAAGCGAGCAGAGAAGGTCTGGCGATTTTGTCAACACAAAGCATCGGGTGATGAACTTGTCATTGTGGATCGCTCACCCCATCTTGAGTTAATTTTGAGAACCACGTGCAGATATGCTCTCCATGTCTTATGACTAATTTCTGGGATTGAGCTCATCATTGAAACTTTAATTTATCTCTGAAATGCAAACATCTGACTAACATCGAGCCTAAGTTTCGAGAAGAGTCCTTCATCCACGTCGATACTCCCTCTCTGGATCCATAAGATGGACTGTGGTTCCCTTGAGCTTGGTTAGTATCAAGACGCAGATCTCTACCCTCTATTCCACTGTCTCATCAACGTTTCTAGAACCAACCCATGCTTATGCTAACCGGGTACCAGTGGAGAGATACTCGGTGGGATAAGAATTGCATCACTGCCCCGACGTAAATCATCTAGTCGGAAGAGAAGCCTTGAGCCGCTTTCTCGGAGTCTGACATGGTCAGTGAATGATTGGATCTCGGCGGTCGTTCCAGTAATCGAACCATTGTGTCTTTTTGAGAAACACCCAAAGTGACGTGTGCTTCACATGACCCTCGCTAGCTGGGGTCTTCCGTGTTACGCGATGACACTGCCTTGGGCCTCTTGGGTCTCTGCATGCCCGGATAGCGACCCAGTTGGCTGGCAAGTTGTGAGCCTTAGTCCAGGCAAAGCTTACACGTCACCGGAGGCGACTGAACACATGATTTATTGACCATCACGGATCCCTCACAAGGGGCAAAGTGGTAATGCCGGGCCGACTTCAGTCAATCCGGGACAAAACTGATCTCCGAATGTGAGGTGATAGGACCAAGTTGCATATTGTATAAGCGAGTATCTGCTGCGGTGTGCGGGGCGACATATGCCCTGCAGTCGGCATCATTACCCATGCATGTAGCCACTGCTTTATCACACCGCACTACTTCTCCGTTTCATGGTGCCTGGTCTATGCCCCAATCGGACAACGCGAATACAACGCCTCCGCATCAGGGCGACGCGATGCTCCATGACACTACATGACAACTGTCAATCAGCTTCTGCACGCTCACCTCCAATCACACGTGTGGGGCGCTCTTTCGGACAGCTCGATGGCGCTGTGGCACATGAGAAGCAAAACCTAGTGGCGACGTTGATCAATATATTGAAACGATGAAGATCAATACAGAACCTTTCGTCCAAGGTGGATCCGCTAGGGTCGCAACGGCGAGCCGTAAAGAGCGCGGCAAGTTTCGAGGAGTTGCGTGTGTATTATACCTATAGCACGCAAGGATAGTCCATATGGTGCACTGACCGACCGCAAAGCGAACACGGACAACCAAGCGCTCGCGCCGACAAAGTTCGAAATGGAAGTTCCATCGGAAACCGGGACTGATTACTATCGGTTAGATGGAAATCATCTTAGCCACTCTCGTCAGCAAGTCGAGTACTCTGGGATCAGATATCGCGCGAAATATGACTGCCTGAGGCAACAACCGTCCACTGTCGATAGCCCCAGTTCAGGTGGACGTTTTCAAAGAGAATGAGGAAGCAATACTATCAAGGTGAAGAAATTGAGTAATAGCGAATAATCGACTGCGTCGATTCTAAACCGCAGCGTTGTTGCTGAGTGCTCACCACACAACGTCTGTCTTTTGACGACCTACGTCAAGTCTCAAACCAAGCAACGGAAGCCTCGCTGCCTAAGGCAACAACCGACAATCTCACGCACCTAGCTTTCCTTCCTTTCACGTTCCCACCCAAGCCTCTCTCGCCGAACGACCATCCGCCCATCACCGAGCACCACCCGATTCACTGGCGGCTGTATTAGATGCAGTCCAAGAAGCGGAAGATACCATACTCGCGCGTCCCATGATGCGCTTCGCGGGTTTCAGATGGCGATCTGCAATCAGTAGTTCGCGACGGACCGCGTCTCAAGCCAACCGACAAGCCCTGCGACCGTTGCCATGCGGTCCAACGGCGCCTGAGCGATTAGCCCAATATGCATAAAGTGACGACTAACGATCAGTCCTGAGTGAGTGCAGCATCCGATCAAAGCCCAGACATGACACATGAGGATATAGGGTTTTCAAGCCCATTCCAGCTTTGACACTGTAGCGGCCGGGGGAGTTTTGTTTGCCAGGCAAAAATTATTACATTGGGAGTATTACAAGGGTACTTGAAGTCTACAAGTAGAAAGAAAGGTTCTAGCGAGTGTGGTGCAAGTGATCAGACGACCATCTTGCCGGGGGTATAGGTACACAAGGAAATCTGTAATGTGATGCCGCTGATGACGTGTACAAGGGAAAAGGATGGGTATGGGTATGGGTGTAACGAAAATGAAACGCGAAATCTGCTGCTGAAGCCTGCCGTCGACCGTGGGTATCTCTCCTCCAATTTGTGTTTTCCTCGGCCCAAACTTCACTGCTCCACAAGTCGTCGCCAAATGTTGACGACGAGATAGTCTGTGGGCGCATAGAACAATGCCAAATTCTTGATGCCTTTGTGTATCTTCCAAATCGCCATCAATGCCGCTGGAAACGCTCTCCCGACCTTATGCGCATAAACCGAAACAACGCTGAAAGCCATGGTATAATCGAAAGATGTGCCGGAAGTATCGCAATGGCTCCGAGGAGCTTCGATCCGATAATGTAGTATGCGCTCCTGTTTGTTTCGAAGGGTATACTGCTGTGTAGGTATCGTGTACGTCGTGAAGCGGGCAAAGGATGATTAAAGATGCTGTTTGATGAAGTTTGGCAAATGCTCTCTCCCCATGTTAATTTGTTGCGACCAGCGCAACCTCAAAATCCACCTCTGAAGGGTCCGAATCTCATGCGCTGAGACCTTCAAAGTGGTCGGCCAGTCATTGGTAGCTTGCGCTCGGATCGCCCGGGTCTCCCCGCATCTCACTCTGAACATACGCACTCTGCTGCTGGCGTTCCCGCTCCTCCTCCTCCCGCTCCGTCTCAATTGCTTTCAACTCCTCCGCCTTGTCTCTACACGCGACAGGCGAAAAGCCAGCACCGACTTTTGATGAGATGATGCGCCAACGATCGTTTTCGTACTCTTGCATCGAAGTGCGCAGTTTAGCAACCTGCGGTTCCAGTTGTGGTTAGCATCTTCGTATCCGCGCTGGGGCTGCAAGTACGACGTCGCGCGTTTCAGGGCAAAACGGATAAGTTCATTGCAGGATGGGGTCTGGATGTTTGAAATACATGAATGTCACTTACCATCTCATCTGTCCAGACTGTTGTCTTGGCTTTAAGCTTCGTGCAGTATCGCACCTGCAGGGTGCCTGAGCTGCGACCGGGGAAGAAATCGGCGATTTGCTTCCAGGTCAAGTTCTTCTTCTCTTTCAGGTCGACAAGTAGCTGGTCGTCTTCGGGCGTGAACTTGAGTTTGGGCCCGCGAGGCCGCGGCGCGGGTTGGGGCATGCCCTGTGCACCTACGACGCTGGGAGGCCCATGATGAGGGATGGGGGAGGGCGGCGCACCCTCCATCTGCTGTCTTTTGCTGCGATGTGTGTTGGGGAGATGGTGATGATGTGTTGGAGGTAAAGCATGATGCTGTTGTTGTTGTTGCTGTTGTTGCGGGGCTTGTGGAGGTGTGTACTGTTGAAGGGAGTACCCCTGTTGCGAAGGGTGAGCAAGTGAGACGCTTCCTGTTGCTTGCCCGTACGGGTTCAGATGTTGCCCTAAGGAAGGTAGTTCCGAGTGCAGCTGATGCTCCTGATGGCTGCGCTTGCGTCCGGCGGTTTGATATGTGGGCGAGTAACCCACATCGTAGGAAGACGGTGGCTGATGTGACATCTGGTGGTGGCGTAAGAGGTGAGATTGATGTAGCGACGGATGTGTCTCGATGTCTGTGTATGCGGGATGAGGGGCAGCGCCGGCATGTTGAAGGGCATGAGACTGATGTGGCTGCAAGAAAGCGTGCTGGTATTCTGGAGGCAGGTCGTGGGGATGCAGCACATTTGAGTGTTCGACGTTCGATGTCGGGACATGGTGGTCGTGTCCGGCATCGCCTGGCACGCTGTAGTCGAATAAGGCGCCTCGGTAGGGACTCGCCAGGGCTGCGATTACGCATGGAGACTACCAGAGCTAGCTTGCTCTGGCAGGCCGCCGCAGTGAGACCTGAGCCAGAAAAGGAATGCCTAGGGTTTTTTGCTGGGTTGCCTCGAGGTACTTGTATCGCATGTGTTTACAATTTCTTCGACTGCTGTTACGTTGACAAATGTTGGAGCAGGAGGAGCCTCGAGGTAGATACCACGGACGTAACCTGATCGCGTGTATTAAGTATCGGGATAGCGGGATATAGCCAGTGAAAACCAGAACAACAATAACATGCCGCTGGGACTGCTGTGTTATAAGCCGAATTTTGCGCCTGAAGGAGCGAAGGCATGAAGGCATGAAGGCATTGGGGCAGTTTGTCCCCTCCACAATCCTAGTCCTGTGCACTTGCCACACGGACGCAATGCCGAAGTACCAAAAGCTATGGGGCATCTCCACGAGACGGTCTCTGTTCCTGAATGGTACAGAATTAGCTGTGTAGGGAAGGCCCGAGAACAAATTCTACGTCAAGCACAATGCGGTGATCAATGACAGGGAAGGGGTCCCCGGTTCGAGATCTGGAAAGGTATCCCAAGTCATTTGCGCCGGTGTCATGCTGCTGGCTCGTGTGCTGAATGGCTGCTGATGCAGAAAGCAGAAATTAGACTCTTTTGCCCCAGTCCCATTCGACCTTGATGGCAAGGCGTGCGTGGTCCAAGCCAACGTTGTTCTATTTCTAGAAGACCAGGAGAGCAAGATCTCCAGCGCCGTTGCAGCATCCTCATGCATATCCACTGCATCCCAGTGCAGCGTGGTGGCCAGAAGATGCGCATTGAAGGTGTACTCAACGGGCCAGGATGCGCGCGTCAACACGACAGGGGAGGTACCCAAAACGGTGACGCCACTAGCAAGACGATTTGTATGCGAGATTGAACGATACGGACTTGATGAGAACGTGGAAGCCAGGCCCGCGGTCTGGGAAGCCTGGCGTGTGCCAGAGCTTGCGCATGCTGGGTATTCTTGACAGCACCAACGTTTGTGATTGGAGCATTTCATAGCATATCGCGCCAGTGTGCATCAACACCGAGCTGATTTATGCCTGGAAGTGCCTTACCCGTTGTGGGCCAAGGTGGGCCGTCATGCTGCCTGCTGCCTTTACTGTGCTCGGATCAGGGCAGCGCAAATGCCGGTAGGAGAAGCTGTCTTGACGTAGCACCCGTCTGTAAGCAGTGGGCCAGGCACTGGCTGGCCTCAGTCAGAGCTTTTTGTCGCATTGGCATGAGGCGGCCTGAGGATTGGCTCGTGCAAGTGCCGTTTCGAACTTATATGAAGGAACCTGGCCCTATATGCGGTTCAGCATCCCCGCAGAGCGAGGATCGACCGAGCCACAAGGAGATCCCTATCGCTGCCGACCGGCGCACGAGCGCGCACGACAGAACTGGCAGACGTACGGAGAGGGAACGCGCAGAATGCGGTGGCGAAATATGCACGGAGCAGTGTTCGTTGTTGTATTTGCAACAGTGATAGGCAGTGTGATGTTGGGGCTGAAGGGAAGCGAGGCGGCGAAAGGTGGCAGAGTGCTGGCGAATTGAACGAACGCTGGGTTCGGGAGACCCTCACGGCACGATAGCGACAGCTTGGCATCGCAAGGTCGTTTAGGGCGGCTGCGATCTGCCCACACCCCCGAGACGCGCATTTGACTCATCTCGTGACAGACGCAGGCGGCAGGAGATGAAGTCGCAATGCGGATGGCTCCACAGACCCTCCTTCAGACAGTGTCGTTCAGACGGGAACCGACATGCATGCGCCAGACAGCAAACCTCAACACCACCTCAAAACGTGACCAATACGCGAATGCACACCAGCGGAGACGTGCCAGGTTCTCCTTACCAGGGCAGTAGTCAATATGACCTCACATTGCTGGATTGAGGACTTGTGAGGCCTTAAACTTGGTCGATGCTGTCTGCCAACTCCAGCAACGTTTGACACACTGCCCAGTATTAGCCATTTAGGCTGATCGTAAGACCACACATCGGTCAGACCGGCCAACTTTGGAGTCCAAGCGTTCTGCTGTACTCAATCAACACCTCAGAAAGCTCGCAATGGGTCCTCCGCTGCCTGTGCCCTCCTGGTACGCGACGCGTGTGTTGGAGGAGTATAGGCTTACTCGCCTTGAGCAACAATGCGCTCTATGCGACAGGAGAGCTGCCTCTTCCAGACAATCTTCACTTTGCTTGCAGATAGGCCACGATGCTACCTCAGTCGCCGGTCAAGACGTCAGGCCAGCCCTTGTCTGGACCACAAGGTGTTTGCTTCTAGCTGTGCCGTTACACCACGCCCTACGGGTCCAGACTTCTGTTGGAGGGTCTGACTGTGTGAGATAGAAAGCGACGCCGTGTTGTGGTCGGAGACGCGCCACACAAGCGGAAAGACGCAGGTACCACGAGCCAGTTGTTCGACCAGGTTGCGATCGGTTAGCGGCCGTACGGAGACATGACACCGCTTCGGTAACGGCAAACCGTTGAAACATTGCTGCGAACTGCTGTAGATACCCGAAACAACGGCTCTCGACATGAAACGGTGCTGTCAGACAGGTCGCTGTATAATCGCTACATTACTTCGATATTGGTGTTGACTACCATTCCTCATCTGCACATAGTCGATGCGGCTTGTGGTGATATTGGGACCTCGCTACGTACAATCGACGATGCCTTAGCGACGCAGCAAAATCTTTCGATACTACAAACTTAGCGCGCAAGAATAGTCGGAGATACGTGAACAAAAGAGGTGCCAAGTCGAGAAACAGCGGTTGTGTACTCGGCTGCCGATAGCCGTTACCAAGAGCTCCAACGGGGACAAAAGGACGTCGAAAAGAGTTGTGCGCGTGCACCGCTCGACCAGGATAGGAAAAGCTGGTATTATAAAGTGGGACCATCGCGCTGAAACCGGGAAGATGCAGACTGTGCTCGAAATGATCAATACTTTCCACCGAAATGCTCCTTCGCATACTGCTCGCATGCCTAGATCCGTCAGTGGGTATACACTAAGGATGTGATATGGTATGTATCGGCACTTGCCTTTGCAGGTTTGCCAACCTTCTGGCCGATAGCTTTCCACTTGTTGGCGTCATAGTCCTTAATCGCAGCAAGCAGCGCAGCACTCTGCTTACAGATCAGTATTCGTCTGCCGTAGGTATCGAGATCGTCCAGACAAACTCACTTCGTCTTCTGCGAACTCGGCGTAGTGCATGTCCTGGACGAGGTCAGTCGCTGCGGTCAAAGCGGGTCGACTACTTTACACACTTTGTACCAATGCTTCTTCACACTCCCCTCCGTCCGCTGTGGGAAGGTCTAGACCAGCGTGTTAGCGAGAGCGGTGGATAGCAAGAACTCCCATTTCTGCCAGTTGACGAGTGCTGCATACCTTTGCGATCTCGCTCCAGCTGTTGCCTGTATCTCTCATTTGTTTGAGCCTCAGCTCCTCTGCCGGTGTCCAAGGGGTGTTTGTTCGGCTCTTTTTGGTCTTCGGTTCTTGCGCAGAAGCGTCGGCCTGGTCTGCCTGGCCTGACGTCGCAGCACTCGACACCTCTGCACCACTGGTAGTGTCTGCCATGGTGTTGACTTGCTGGCTCGAGCCAACCGACTTGCGTTTTCGATGTCCCGATGTCGGAGATTGAGTGTGTTGCGCACTCATGGAGACTATGTTCTTTTCCTGAGTAGTAGGAGCTGCATGGGGCAAGTTGGGTTGCTCGGTTGCTGCAACGTACTGTGGGGTTTGGAGCTGAACTGGCGCAGTCGGTGAGGGTTTGAGATCACGTTTGCTAGCTGGTGAGGAGCTGTGGTTTGGAGTAGCCAAGGTCAGCGCGCTGTGAAGGTGAAGGTGGACTTGAGCTCGAACATAAAGGATGAAAGTGAGAAGCAAGAGATGCCGCTCGGTGGCGGTAGCCCGAGTGTCCCAAAAAGAGCGACTCACGACATGTTTGCGCACGAGTGCGTCTTGCGTCGCCGCCGGTCAGATAAAGACGCGAGGCTTCTTCACTGGTCAGATGGGGTGCGTCTGTCGAGCGTGGTGTCATGCTCGTATATTGCCAGGTCCAGGTCCAGGTCCAGGTCCAGCACTGCGTTTAGAAGGTACAACGGCGAGTGTGGACGTGGTAGATCATCATGATATCCAAGTAAGCAGATCGCCGGTCGGTGCAAGTGTTGATCAAGTACAAGGGATACAAGAAGAGTCAGGTCTGCAGGCAGGCGAACGAATAGGCACGGTAGAATGGCATCAGACGAGAGGACAACTGGGGTGCTTTGAAGCTAATCGATCAAGTACCAGCGGGGGCGCCCGCTACACTTGTAGATTCGAGTAGAGGTACGTCCATGGCCGTCAGGAACATGTGGGAGGGCCAGTATCGGTACGCAGGTGAGCTGCAGCGGAGAAGCGGGGTAGCCGCTTTCTTGACAGGCCCCGATGAGTAGGTGGCTTCAGAGCTGCGAGACGAGTCCAAAGAAGGCGGGGAAGATGCAGCCAGCGCGTGACATCTTCATGCATCTCCAGCTGCTGTGAGTGCTGCAGAACGCCGCCGATCGAGCTATGACGAGCATCGCCTAGACCTACGTACTGTACCAAGGTAGCGAGCTACCGCCGCTCATCGTGCGTGAGCGCTAGACGTTTGAGTTGACTGCCATCTGACAACAAATCGGTGTTGAGGAGCGGCGTCGTTGTCTTGTATGGACATGTAAGTAAGCCGAGTGTTGACAGAGGGTGGGTTCGCAGTGGATGATGCTGGATGGGCGGGGTTGGTACGTGCGCTAGACCCGGGCGCTCCTCCCTCCTCTGCGGCTTGCTCGTGCTTTCGACATCATCATCGGTCAAACATCATGATGAGAGGTCACAGTAACCTTCACCGATCCCATGTCACACAACGCGTGACGATGTCGAAAACGCACCCGTCGACCTCATGGAAAGCTTCCATGCCACCCAATGACGACCTTCCCGATCATGCTTTGTACTTTGTAGCTGATTAGCACCCTCGCGCTGCTCGCCAGCCCCTGTCGTCCTCGTAACTGCAGCACGACTGTCTTGCTTTGCGACATTCGACAGCTGGGCGTGGGCAAGGTAGATTAACTCACTCGCTTCTCATTCTACCATGACGCTGGACAGCATTGGTCTTCGCAACGGAGCGTAATGTTATTTCAGCGTAGTCATCTCTGCCAAGCCAAACCCATTCAGCCACCTGACGCAGCGCCAGTATCAGCCCAAGCTGCAAACGTTTGGAGTGACCGCTCAGCAATATCAGTGTCTATTAAGCGCCAAGTATCATTGCCTGAAGAATGCCTTAGCACCATGATGCTCAGAACGGAACACGGCATTCCCGAGCTCTTTCAAGTTTCTACTGTCTCACGACGTCAACGATGGCCTGGCCTGCTACTGGTTTGTAGATTTGAGTGGCACACGTAGGTTGCGCGTCCTTTCTCAGCTCTATGCACTGTCTCGGCTGGTCTCCTCCTGTGCACAGAGAAGTCGAGTTATGTTTGAGTTTAAACGCTGACTTACAGGAGCTGCTAATGTGTTCGTTCCTCAGGCACTAAGGCAGCTAAACGGTGCACTGTTCTTCCCGCTATCTGTAACCGTGTGTTTTGAGTTAGCGCCCGCTGTTGATATAGTCCGGGGTGGATTTGTTTCCAGGCTCTCCAAACATTGTCAAACTTTTCGCTTCGCAAACCTGCTGCACGACTTGCTCTCTGACATGCTCAGTTTTGAAACCGACCCCGTCCAACCCCAAAGCGTTCTTTGCCTTCATGCAATCCGCTCTAGAACGCCAGTGCACCATACGAACGCATCGCCAAAGAAGTTTGGTCCCTCCCTCTCTGGCTTCACCTGTCTCGGAGCAGGGTTGCTCAAGACAGTCTGGCTTCGAACGCCGATATCAACCGTGCCGGCGATCAAGAGCTTAGCTGCAGGACTGACAGTTTGAAAACGTTGCCAACATCAGGACGAGCCACTATAATCCACAATGGTGCGCGGCCCCGGGAACGACCCGTTTCTTGTCACTGTCCAAACTCTATAACAACAGTCGGTAGCCCCAAGTTTCGAGGCTTCAACCGCATCTGTTCAATCGGCATCAGTCTTTTGGTTTCTTTCTTAGCAGCCTTGTAATACTTTCTTTAACTCCCACCGGTTGGGCTGCGCTACATTCCTTAATCGACGTTGCTGAGCAATTACATTCGTGCATACCAATTCTTCAGTAATACATTCTTTCAGAGCCAGACTCAAGAACGACGAACAGAAATCCCTAGCGGACACGATTCACGACTTCCAAATCCCGAACATATCACGGCTATCCAACAGTCCATTTATCTATTGTAAAGCACATCAACATCCTCACGATGCTTCACCATCAACCTCAGATCCTCTCCCCTCTCCCAGAGATGGGTGCTCAGACCTCAAACACGTCTGGCCTGCGCGCTCGTAAGATGTCTGCTGCTGGAAACCGATCATGGTCAGAAGAAGAGGTAAGAACCACTCCAAAGTTCCAGCAGTAACCTAGCTAACAACCACCAGGAGAACTACCTGCTCCAGACTCGTATGCAGAAGATGCCCTACAAGCATATTGCTGCTCATCTGAAGAAGACCGAGCTCGCCTGTCGTCTTCACTACCATCAGCTGTCGCACGGCAGTCACCGTCGTAGGCGCAACTCGTCCGTCTCATCGGCTGCTTCCTTCGGTTCTGTGGCTCAGTCTGTGTGCTCGACGGTGACTGATCAGGATGACTTCTCTCAATCCTCTCGCCACGCTTCGCCAATGAGCTACACTGGTGGCTCTCACCACATCAGGTCAACCTCGATGAACGCGTCCCCTGGTCGCAGCCAGCACAAGATCCTTCTTCCCAAGCCCCGCACGCTCACTCCCCAGGGCTCCCCGGAGCCTCACAACGGGCTTCGCATCAACACCGAGGTAGCCTACCAGCCACGAATCGTCGACACTGACCGACTTCGCGCTATCTACGAGGCTCGCCGCCAGCAGTTCTGGTCTACTGTCGCTGCCGATTACGGTGCTGATGTTTCACCTGCGCAGCTTGAGGACATCTGGCGCAACGGCTCCAGCGCAGTGCGCCCGCCGACTCCCGATGCCTCCCCTGATGGCAGTGTTCTGCACAACTCGGCGTTCAAGTCTTCAGCTGTCCCCTACGCATCCCCCGCCCACAGCGAGCCCAAGCACTACAGCCCCATGAACATCAGCGCAGTCTCCGCACCAGAGCGCATGCCATACATGCTTCCCATGCCCGTCCCCTCTTCTGGTCGCGCTCGTGCCGGCACCTGGAGCTCTGCACCTAGGGACAACATGCCTATTGCCAGCCTCTTGACGGAGGACAAGAACCCTCGCCAGTTCTAGCCACGTGGCCGCGAAGCCACATCAACTTATGACTTCTTACTTTCGCTCACCCTTATTACCTGATATGTTGTCTTTCATTTGTCTCACGAAGCTTGCTTTGGTATGCTGGAGTGAAGGTTTGACGGTTGTCGAGTTTTCTGCCCTGATACCATTCTGATTGCAATGGGGTGGAAGAATGAACTATGTGTATCGAGATAGCTAGTAAACATCTAAACAGCCATCAAGTATTTTCAACCCACACCTCTCGTCCTTCTTCGTTGCTGTGTCGTGTCTTCGCGTCACTTTCGCGTCCGCGCTCCCTCGCTTAGCGCGACGCTACTCGGCCCTTGCCAAATTGCATCTGTTCTTCGCAACCACACCTCACCCTCAACAAGCATCTCCAAGAGATTTTGACAGCCCTCGAAGATGCTCACTTACCATCCGTCAGCAGCCACAATGTACTCGTCACTCTCAACCGATTTGCCCTGGATTCAGACCTGCCTTTTCAGGCATAGACAATGTTTCGTTGCTGACCCCGTGAAACACTTCCAGCCTCAGGTATAAGGTGGAGACCTGTCAAGTTTAGCACGTCTTCACGCCCACTTTGCGCGAAGCGAGTGCAACAGTCCTCTCGTCTCCACATCACCGAAGTCATGGGAAGAAGCAATCTCGCAGACCCGCAGCCCAGGCTCTTACACCACCACGACCGGTGGTGCACAGGCAACGAACACGATCACCAGAAGCAACGTGTCAGCCCTGCTTCGTATGGGACCAGAAACTCAAATCATAACACCACCGTTATGCCGATTCCTGAGCAAAGTCTCCACTCGGTCTATCTTCCTGGTCTCGCATCTCCCGTCTGTGCCACACGGCTCCTGCGTCGCTACCCATTGTGGACTGTCCTGCAGACCTCATTTCCCATCGTTCATGCTTGCGGGTCAAAACCATTCATCCTTGCCACACAGAACCAACAGTAACTGAGGCGCGGGTATTGGGTCGGTGCCATCCTCGTCTCAGGATTTGAGAGCCCCGTCAGCTGGACATTACCCGGTCGTCCCCGCTGCATGAATGATCAGGTCCATCCTTGACGGTGTCGGTGTTTCCGCGCCTGGCAATTCAGGCGATGGGTTCGTCGCCTTACCGGCTTGCAGGGCTGACTGGAGGCCTGAAGACCACGACCAGGTCTTTGGAAGGATGACGTTGTAGGGATGCGGGCAGTGAGATGAATACACCGGACATGTGGTTCCGAGAGGATTGCCGGCGAGGGCTTCCGCATCCAAGGAGGATGACATGGGATGGTGACCGCCTTCTATGCGCCTTCCAGAAGGATCACATGTTTGCTCGCTACATGCTCGCCATATGCAAAGACGGAGTGGCTTCTCTGTTGGTATGGCCCCCTTTTCTCACCTCTGGAAGATGCTCGATGATGCTGATGGGTCGCCAAGTCCAGCGTGACGTTTTGCTCTACCGCTTTAACCCACTATCAGTGACTCATACGCTCGTCTACTTGCGGTATTCTCACCGAGAAGATGGCCTTTCCTCTGGATCCTGCTGGGCTGCTGCAGACTTCGAAGGCCCAGGTTGTGTACCACTCTCCTCAATGTCTCTGATGAGCTCTTGCAGGTCATGCGCGGATGCCTCTCCTCGGTCGCCATACTCTGCGTCCAAACGCTGCATGAGCTCCTCTCCAGGCAAAAGTATGCTCCTGTCGATAGCGAGTGGCAGTCCGCGGTGTCGGCCTCGTACCATGACGAACAACATGACGACTTTGCTCAGACTCGCAAAGGATCCGCTGAGGCTGTAGTCTTGCCCAGGCACGCCGGTTGACAGACCAACTGTACCGTATGCTGACGTGACTTCGAACAATACAGAGAAGATATCGAAACCTGGGTCGGCCCTAAGAAGGTGGCCTCGCTCGATGATGCAGACGAGGAAGAAAGCGAAGAATTGGAACCAGATATCGTAGGCGAGTTGCTTTTGCAGGTGGGATGCGATGCCGGCGGCGCTGTCGTCACCCTCTTCCAGTCCAATCGAACGCTCTTCGTATGTGTTGGTCTTGCGCAGCGTCATGACTAGTGGATAGCTGGAGATGTACATGATGACGAGGTAGGCTACCAGACACGCTGGCGCGAGAGAGCTGAATGTGATGATGTACGCCCCCGACGTGCGGAGACCTGTGGCCTGGAACAGACCATCGAGGATTCTCGTACCAGTTGGGAGGGCGTCGATGTCTGGCATTCCAATGTTGAGGATCTCGAAGCAGAGCCATGCCGTGATATCGATGGTGATTTGGATAGCCAGCAGATACCATGTCTGTCTACTCGGAAATAGATAGATAAAGCATCGTCTCGGATGCTGGAGCAGAAACTGCAACGTGTTCTGCAGACGTGATTCCTTGGGGACACACTTCTTCATCGTCCAGATGGTCAATCTCAGGAAGATTGGAAACTGCGTCTGCCCGAGCAATGCAAGCGCGCCTGCGATGATGAGAATGTACGGCATGCCACTGAACGGAACGAAGTTGGCGTTCAACACGTTGAGACCACCATTGGCAAACTCGGTGACGGTCGAGAAGAAAGCCCACCACCCAGGATTCAGTCCTCCCGGCTGGGCTTCATGCAGAATGTCTCGAGTCTTTGTGCGATATGCGTACGGTACCAGGAAAACAACACCAAACGTGTACCAGAACAGCTGGTATCCGATCAACATGTACAGCAGCGCCTGAAGAGCGCGGTACTCCACGCCCCCCAGCTCGAGCCGGTCGTGCTCGCTGAGCTCAAGGAAGCGTCCTCTAGAATCCAGACGCGGCTTGAAGGACACATAGTCGTGCTGCTCTGGTCTCAACTCGCTCGTGACGGCATCAAAGACGCGTCGAAAGAAGTTCTTCGCCAGCTTGGTTTCCCACGGCGTCGGCACAAAGCCGAATCCCGTTTGATGATGAAACGTCCTTCTTTTGGACAGCGGCTGAATCTTGACAGGTGGTTTACCACCGTTTGCCCTGCTCTTCCTACGCTCGACGTTGTGGCGCTGGCGCAAGCTGTCGCTGCTACTGGCACTACTCTCTGCGTGACGATTATCCTCAATATCGCGCACCAAGCGCTGCATGGTATGCGAGTGCTTGACCACCTCTGACATGCGCTTGCGGAACAGTGACTGTCGAATGAGGACCACGACCATGAAAACAAACGGGATATTACCGATGATGAGCAGGATACAGAGAACCGCTTGTTGGAATCCAGATAAGTCGCCTAGATCCACTGGATTAAGTCCTACACCATCAC
Source organism: Ascochyta lentis (assembly GCA_004011705.1). NCBI lineage: Eukaryota > Fungi > Ascomycota > Dothideomycetes > Pleosporales > Didymellaceae > Ascochyta > Ascochyta lentis. The sequence goes on along the minus strand of RZGK01000023.1, from coordinate 975,079 downwards.
CATCAGCTCATTCTCATCCCTCCCGAGCTTGGAGATGGAGTACCCACCAGTAGTAGTCATAGCACTCGCCGCCAAAAACACCGCGTCCACATACGATAAACGCGCACCCCCCACCCCCCGCGGCCCATTCTTCACTCCCGCGCCATACACCACGACCGACGCAATCGCTATCACAACAACAAAGTACAGCATGTGCGCTCGGTAGAAGTTCAGCGTCCCCACCTCTTTCTTCATGTACGCGAGGAACTGGTCCCGGGCTTCGCGCGGATGGGGCAATGTATCTGCGGGGTCGGACATGGCTGTGTTGTGTTGTGTTGTGTTGCGGCGCGCTACGTCGTGATGTGCTTTGATGTGATGTGCTGATGTGTTGCGTTTCACAGTCGTGTGTACTTACTCGTACTCGTACTCGTACCCCAGATACTCAATCAACATAACAGCACAGCACCTCTCATCGACTCGCTGCGCAAAACTAAGGTCCAGTCCGGTCCAGTCCAGTCCGGTCCGAGTTCGAGGCTGTGCACGTATACCTACCCGCCAACCAAGCTGCTCGACGGGTGGTGGTTGGCGGATGTTCCGGGGTGCGGGATGATGTCATTGTGTTGACATCGTTGAATCCAGATTTGATGTCTTGTTGTTGTTGCTATGGAACTGCGGTTCCTTGCCTCGATTGATTCGGGCATGGTTAGTTCACGGCTATACAGGGGGAATGGATATGGATTGAGTGAAGGGGGCTTTGAGGTGGGGGATGAATGGGCTGGGATGGTGGTATGGGGTGGGTTGGCTGGTTGCAACTTAGAGGCTGATGGAAGGGATTCTGGGCGTTTCGATGGTGATGTGAGTATGTGATTCTGATAACGGGTTGTAGCGGGACGATGTGCTGGGTATGTTGTCGGTGTTGTTCTGCGCTATGCACTTCTACTCATCTCTCGACTCGGAGTACTGTGCAACTCGAACAAACATTTCTACATCAGATGAGCTACCTCTTCACCACCCTCTCAACAACCTCCAACTTCAACTCCGCCTTCCTCCCCCATCCCTTCTGCCCTTTGCTCACATCCGGTCGAAACAACTCATACAATGAAACGACTTACTATTCAACTCCCCTTCCTCCCCCTCCCAGCTCTGTAACGCATTTCCAAACGCTGTTTTCACGCTCTGATACTGCGTGGGGCCAAACTTCTTCCTCAGCGCTTCTTCATTCCCCGGACTGCCTTTCTTCTCACTCCCTACGACGGCTACACCATCTCTCAGCTTGAGTTTGAAGTGCATGACTTCAAGCTCCTCGCTGCTTTCTCTGTTCTTTACGGATTCTTTGCCGTCCTGCCCGTCCTCCGTTTCAGGGACGGTGCCAATCGAGCGGCCCTTGGCTACAGCGCAGATGGCACTCACCGCCGCCCCAGCGCTGAGACACGTTTCCCATGACAGTTGGGGGTGGGTGCGATGTGCGACCGAAGCGGCCCAGAGGTGGAGGACGGGTGCGCGATTGATGATGACGGGCTTGGTATTGCTGTCGTTATCGTCTTCCGCCTTGGCAGGTGTTTGCTTGGGCGCTGCTGCTTTGGTGCGTTTGGCAGCTGGTTCTTCGTTGATGGTGTTGTCTGACTTGCGCTTTCTTGAGCTATTAGCTTTTGGAGCAACGCCTTTCAATTTCTGATCTTCGAGCTGAGGAACGCCTTTCTCTCTGGCAAAGTCCTCGATATGCGTTTGCGCCGTCTTGCTCCGTGTGGTGACCATATCGAAAGGCTCCTAGCTGTGAAGAACGTTGTGTAAGTATTGATCGAGTAGCACACTGATTCGATGTGATGATGGTGGTGTGATGACGTCACAGACACGTGCTGATGCCGTGAGACAAACAACTATCAATCGCTACTAAGGTCTACAAGCTGGGATTAGTTCCGATACGCCAGAAAGCTGACAATGCAGCAACGCCATGCAGTCATAAAGTCTGACTCCTGCGCTCCTAGCGCTTTGATCCTCCTCCCATGAGGTTGCCAGCTTGCTTGTGCAGGTACTTTGTACCTTCCTTCTTGATGATGGGCAGTGCGTATGCTGTGAACATGCTCATGGCCTGCTTCTGCCACTCGGGTTGTCCAGGCTTTCCCATCGCTCTGTCCCCTCTCCGGTCGTAGTCTCGGTCATCATAGCGGTCTCGTCGGTCTCTGTCGTCACGCCGCGAGCCGCCGCGCGAGTCTGCGAACATTTTGAACAGCGCATCATAAGGGGTTCCTTCTTTGCGGTCATCCCTGCGGTCATCTCGACGGTCGTCGCGGTAGCGGTCTCTCTTGTCTCGATCATCTCGACGCCTGTCCCTGTCGCGATCGCGGTCCCGGCTGCGGTCCCTGCTCCGGTCTCTGTCGTCGTAACGGCGGTCTCTGCGGTCTCGGTCGTCGTAGTCGTGCTTGCGGGGTCTGTTGTGACGGTCGTCGCTCACGTAGCCGCGGTTGTCTCGGCGGCGGTCGTCGTGGCGTGGGTGCTCATCGTATGAATCGTATGTGTCGCGGTCACGCGGGCGGCGGTCACGCTGTGTGTTGCTTCGGCGTGGGGGCTTTGCTGGCGGCACGTCCGAGTCTGACTCAGACGAGTACGATCTTCTTCTGCGCGGGCGTGGTCGACTCTCTGTCATGTGGTGAGCATTACATCATACGCTGATATGATGTGATGACATACCTTTTCGCGGTGGTGGAGCATCGTCCTCGTAGCGCTCCTTATGCCGCCGCGAGTCTCGTCTGTGGTCGCGGTGGTCGCGGTGGTCTCGCGGGTCTTCTGTTGGCGTCTGGGGCGCCCATCTCGCCTTGCCGTCTTCGTAGCTATCGAAGCGGTAGCTGGGTTCAGCTGGAGGCTGTCAGCAATCTCCGTCTGTTGGTGATGACGTGCGTACTTACGGCGTCGCTGTGGCGGGGAGTCGGGTGGCGGTCTGTCGTCGCGTCGTCCCATGTTTGTTGTGATGTGTTGGAAGATGTTGGCGGAGATTGATAGTTAATAACAAGACGCCGGGTTCCCAAGCCACCGCCTCACATGACAGTTGCGTCACGCCTCCAATCGGCGTGACCCTTAGCGTGCAATCGAAGTTTCTGTGGGCCAGCTCGACAAGTGCGTGAAGTGCTCCAGGCCTGAGGCGATGCATGTGGCACGCAGTGACTGGCCTGCACAGCCCAGCAGGCCATCATCGTGCATGCCGCCAGTTCGCCGCCTGGAAGGAGCCACCCCACCGCCCGTGCAGCTGCGACCCGACCTCGTCCCCGCAAAGCGCACACATCGACCTGGCCGATCAGGGTCCTATCACAACATAATACAATACAACCCAACAGGAGCGGTGTACTACATACGACTTGCATTTGCAACCCATCTTTAGTGCTCCAGGCTGAAGACTTACCGCTGTGGCTGTGCTTTCAACCCTCAGCTTAACAGGCATCACGCACTGCCTCCGCAGAAGGACCACCTCGCAGGCAGGGAGCAGCAGAGAAGTGAGGCTTGTCAGTCACGTGCAAAGGCTGCCATCTTCTTTCTCTGCGTCTCAACGCTCTTCGTTGCCTCTTTTCGTGAAAATCCTCTATTCCCTGGCTAGACATCGTCACCTACAATCAAGTCACGTCTCCATTACCCCTCCACTCACCCCCGCACCACTCCGCACTCTCAGGCCTCTCCGCATCCACGTTTCTTCGCATCCAGTGAAAAGTTCTTTTATTACTCTTCCCAACTACACTGTATCGTCCTAGCCATGGTTGACTACCACTATAGCATGTTGCTAACACGGCGAATCGAAACCTCTAGCGTCATGCCCTCACCCAGTCCAGCGTGCCATGTTCCTATCGATGCTTGAGCGCCTGAAGACGACGAGTGGTCTTCACGCCCTAGTGTGCTATACTTCAACCTCTCACAGCTTGGTTTGGCAACACTGATGATCTCAGACACTATGTCCAACCACACAACAAATCACGCAAAGTCATCAACAAAAATAGGACAACTAAGAAATATGCATCCTTTATCTTGAAGCCGCTCTCCCCACTCCTTCAAATGTAAGACCGCACCCTGTGTCAACTTCCATTGATATGACAGATACAGCACAATGCGTTTCACTACAACTCACTTCTTCGCCGTGTTCGGCCTACACCTGGCTAGCACCTTGGCTTCTCCCGTTGCCAGAAGAGAGACCCATCAAGTCGCAGACCTCGACTTCAACGACATGTTCGATGGAAGCCTGGGGACCCTGCCAGCCATGTGGCTAGTGTCCCAAGGCGCACTTGCCGCTTTCAAAACTGCAAACTCAACCCACGTCATTCAAAGGCAAGACGAGCAAGGGAGGACCGACCTCGAGAACGGCGGCGTCATGGCCGCCTTCATCAGCTCCATGCTCACGCTACCTGTCAAGTTATTCGATGGAGGTATGGCGAACGGTTTGTGTGAAGCACTCTCCGGCGGTGCATCTAGCATGGGATCTGCTGTCGTCAGTCAAGAATCCGGCAAGGAAATCTACGGTGGCAACTCGACAGATGACGATTTCGAACAAGGCGCAGTGCCTGGAGGCTTTATTGGCGGGTCTTTCGGCGCAGTTGTCGGTACCACGCTGTCGAAGACCATCTGCGATAAGTTGAAGAACGGACATGACGAGAAACCCAAGCTCCCAGATAGACCTGGCTCTGACCTCCTCGACGAACTCATCAAGTCACCAACCAGGCTCATGGGCGATGCCCTCTGTCTCGCAACGAGCGAGCTACTGGAAGAGATTGGCGTGAAACTAGCTCGGCGTGTGCACTTTGCGCAACAGCTCCGGGAACTTCTTCAACTCTCCGAACTACACGGCCTCGCCCGAACAGTGCAGCATTTAACGAGAGAAATGACACGCCAAATGCATGCGCTCTCAGACCTCGTCGCAGACGCCGTAGCATTGACTGCAGCAGAGGCGGCTCTTGCTTCCCTTGCTCTGCTGGCCGTTGAGAGTACTGCTGTCCTGGGCATTGTAAAAGTTGTGTCCCTCAAGGTTCCTTCGAACCCTGCGCTCGAGAATCTGCAAACCATCACTCTCCACCTGTCAGCCACATTCGAGCTCGTAGCATCGCTTCCCGAGACGGCAGCGCTAGCACAGGGTCTGCGCAGCGGGGTGAAAGCTCTCCACGACCAAGTCACCCGGCAGGTGAAAGAGCAGAACGCCGAAGATCCTGACCAAGAGCAACCTGACGACGAACATCCAGAGGATGAAGAGAATGGCGATGGTCCAGACAACGTTGGAGTTCCTCCTCCTCCGCCTCCTCCACCTGAACAGGAGCCGCCTCCACCACCGCCTGAGGAGGAAGAGTGCTGGTGGATTGAGATATGCTTCATCGTATGTGTGCCTGTGAAGAAGTGTCCCTAGCTGCGTCAAAACACATGTATTCAGGCACAAATAGCTGGCTCTCTTCTTTCCCTGATGAGTGCTCCGTCGATTGACTGTCATCTCTTTGTTTTCTAGCTTACCCGATTCAAACACTCTAATCTTTCACAGTTGAACCCGAACGGCGTGTAATTTCCGTCCACACCGATGCCTTCCATTCTCCCGTTTTAAATAATAAAGCTTTCGAACAAAAATCCAGTTGAAGCATATTCCACCCTACCACACATCTCACATTCTCGCTCAACTAACCCAATAGTCAAGCCCGCGCGGGTTGCAGACTCTACGGTCAAAGTCGTGTACCTCCAGACAACACTCCTCTTTCATCAATCAACCCAAGCACACACATACATTCTCCAACCCCAGTTCCCACCGCACACCCAACCACGCAAACAAATCCCACTTCACCCGAATTCTGAAAACGATACTGAATGTATTACTAACTCACAAGACGCTACACCATGCTACGCTACGCTATGCTAAACTCACTCCCACCCACTCTTCCACCCTCCCTCCCTCCCTCCCTCTTACACACACACTCCCACACCTACGCCCTAGCAGCCTCCAACAACTTAACCTGCTGCTCAGGATGCGTCTTCTCCACATTCCCCTTCGCGACCTTCTTCATCATGAAGTTGCCGTCAATCACCACGTCCTCGGTTAACTTGCCGCCCGCTACTCGCCACGTGCCGGCAATGGTCAGGATGCCGACGGGCGGCTTGGCGTTGACGAGCGAGTCGACGCCGGTTGGCGTGTTGGTTAGAGTCAGTTTGTAGGTTGTCTGGGGTGGGGGGTTAGTGATGTGTTGTGTGTTGTGTTGCGTTTGTTGTGTGATGTGGGAAGGGAAGGGAAGGAAGTATAGGGGAGTGCGTACCTGGCCAATGGGCTTCTTGTCTGTCACGGTGTAGGTTGCGGATGAATTTTTATCGCCGGATTCGAATGCGTAGCTGACGAGGGCGGGGCAGAGGGTTTTGATCATCAGCTCGTGGTTGTGGAGGGCCGCGATGACGACGGCGGCGTCGGTGCTGCCGATTGAGGTCTCGATGTGGGAGGTAGACATTTTGGGGGTGGTGTTTGTTGATTCGAGATTGATGATGTAGTGGTAGTGGCTTGAGTAGAGGAGTAGTAGTTGTTGTGGATTGATGAGCTGTTGTGATGGCCCTCTTCAGCTGATGAGGCGTCCATCTTATATACATATTACATACCTACCTGCATCGCAAAGTGATAAGCTCAAACTCAATTCACAATCTCCTCAAACACGCTGCCCTGCATAATCCCACGGTCGTCCTAGTCGCCTAACCGCAAATACACTCTGCCTCCTACACATTGGTACGACCCCGACGAGGATCCGGCCGCCAAATGGCAGCCAAGTCGTAAATAGTAGCCATCGAAACGCACCGTGTTGTTCCCGCGAGTAAGAAGTGTCAGTGCGGTAGTCGTGCGTAGGGCCTGGCGTAGTGAGACCCTGACTTCTGACAGCAGCCGGTTTGGTGCTACGCGGCGCGCCGATCGGCTAGCTGAGCCAGTTTGTCGTGAGCACTGGCTCTGGTGTTTGACGACATGCCAAAAATACGGCTGTCTGAGACGCCCATGTGGGCTGACTGTCACCCTCAAACTGCGACAAGCAAGAGGAAGCGAATGCGGTAGAGCTGACTGACAGCACGATTGCGCGTTGCTGTCAGCGCAGCGCAGTATGCTTTCCCCAGCATTATTGTTTGCGTCAGTACGAAATCGCAGGTACCGCAGATGCGGTCATGTCAAGACGTTGACATACTCGTCGGCACGGAGCCGATCTCCAGAAGCCTGGGATTGGTGATGAGCGGACGTGCAATGCAAAGTGTTCGTGGTTTCGTTTCGCTGGCCCGAGGTTTCACGACGGCAAGCGGATTTGGGGAGCCGGATGGCGCTAGATCGACACGCTAGCCTGATGCTCACAGCGCAGCCTCGCGGAACCCTTCACAACCACGGATTTCTTGTCTTAAGGCTATCGTCTGATGGGACTGTGGCACTGGATGCGTTACTCTGGTGAATTTCTTGTGTGTTTGGGGCTCTGACATGAACGCCTGGGCGGTGTTGCGCGATTCTACACGACAGTTCAAAGTTTGCTGGAATGAACTCTATTTTTGCCTGATTCGAGAAGCTCGCAATACTCCACTTCAGACAGTCTGACACCGCGGAGCCGTCTCTCCTGAAGTGGTTGATGGGCAGAGTCCCTGACAGAGTTTGCCAGGGTTTCTGAAGTGTATCGTGTTTAGCGAACGGGGTCACGTCGACCGCCATTCTCGTCGACCGCAGCGTGGATAGAAGGTGCGCACTGTCTGTTCTGTATAAGGCACTTCGCAGCCAGGTGCGTCGCTCACTCGTACCACCTCTCCTTCTTCACAACTCCCCTGCCTTGTGCTGGTGCAAAAGCAACTCTGCCCACACTCTCCTCACTCCACACGTCTGCAATCTTGACTTCCATCGTCGCGAGTCTCCTCGCCTTAGTCGCGCCGCCCTCCATGCTGTTCCCTTGTATACCACCATCGCCGAAGAACACTGAGTCTCTGATCAGACTGCTCACGTAGCCTAGGATCGGAGGCGCAGTGCACTTTGCATGTAGAAAAAGCGAGACGGCCGCAGCGAGAAACATGACGCCCACGGAGACGAAGTAGACGACAAGCCACGGTATATCGAGTTCGTAAACCGGCTCGAGCGGCTTGACGATAAAGGATGTGACGTTGGAGAGGTTGTCGATGCCCTCATCTCTTGTCCAGTTGCCGCTGTTCACTGTCTGATACGTCCAACCCAGCTGCCACAGGGTGTTGTACAGCAGACTCAATCGCTTTTCTACTGTCTTGATGTCCACGTCCTTCAAATCGGCAAACAGGAGCCTTGTGTATGCGGCCGAGCCGAATGCTGTCGAGGGATCTTGGAGATACCATTCCACCACGCTGGAGGTACTAGAGCCGCCCTGATTATCGTCGATGACGTCCATGAACCCATTAAGAAACCAATTTGGGACCTGAGGAAAGACGTTAACTCCCGTTTCTTCCCTGACACGCCACGATTCCAGTAGGTTGTGCTCCTCGGATTCTGGGGGCGTGTGCATCTTTCGCATTGCGTCGACACCGCAGTTGAGCTTGGTTCCTAGCCCTTTGGATATGCATGTGACCTGAACGTCGACATATGTTGTAGCAGAAGCACAAGACGTGACAGACATCACTTGCTTCGGCTCAACGTCATCGCTGGGGAAACCGGAGCCAAAGAACAGTCGAGGATGTCCTGGGTATGTTCTATTGTACGCTGTACCGGCAGATGAAGCGACCCAGTACGGTCGCGGAAAGGTCCTATCATATTTCTTTGTTGAATTGCCAGAGATTGTACCCAACTGGACAAGATCCGTGTAGTTCTGTTTCACAGTCGACAAGGTCCATTCTGGAGTTTGCGCTTCACTGAGATTTATCCATGGTGAGCACTGAGTTGTGCGAGTTTAGTTGACGATCAATGCGAACGGAGTGAGAAGATCAACTTACATCCAATGTCTGATAGCTCGAGGTCATGTTGAATGTAGTGTTTCCCGTGATGACACGATTGACGCCTTCAAAACGAGCGCCCATCAAGCTGCTGTAGTTCTGCACAGCATCTGTCCAAGGTATAGAGACCCATTCGTGAGGATTTGACGGATCATAGCCGGCTGCGTATTCCAAGTGTGGGATGCGGACGTTGCCCCAGGAGTCCATAGAAGCCTGAACAGCAGCAGCCTGAGGGCCTCCGAGCTTCGTTATCGTCTCTTGGTAGGTAGGGGTGCTTGGATCGACATACTGGATGGTGGGAACAATGTCGTACAAGAGCGTTGAGTATAGAGCGCGAATGGTAGGCTTTGTGCGTTGCATTCCGAACGACCACATGGTTAAGTTCATCTGAAGGCTAAGGCGGGGGTCGTAGTATGTGATTTTTCCTGTCTCAGAGCCCACGGTGTCTTTTAGGTAGATGCCTCGGAATGAAGCTTGAGAGCCCAATGGATTGAAGGCCCACAAGATGATCAAGACGAGGGATGCCGGTTTGAGAATCGACAGAGTTAACGTAGCTACGATGGAGCTGGCCATCTAGGGTAGATATATAAGTATCTGCAATGGTGTTGGGAGAGGTTCAAACTAACCGTGAGCGAGCCCATCAAGTGCTCCAGCGCCTGAACTCACCGTCAGCATTCGCAATGTTATGAGTTGCGCGCCATCCTTACCACCAACTGTATACCACGCTCGGCGCGCCAATTAGCAAAACGCCGCACCGCGTTTCCCAACACCCCAGAAAACAGGATAGGCCAGATAGAAGGAGCGATTCGAGTTGCCTGGATAATGCGTTTCGACCATTCCGTCTCGTTCTGACCTCTGAGGTTCGCAACAAAGGCTCCAAGAATCAAAAACAGAATCGAGATGACGATCCCAAGAAACTCCCATGTCAACGCATACACAGGCAAGCCGTGCCAAAAGACATGCGAGGCTGGATCTGGGTGGCTATTGGTTGTGCTGGTGGCATCGACGCTCCCATGGTTAACGTGAGGTTGCTTTGCTGCGGAAGATCCATTGTCTAAGTGACCGTTGCCGTCGATTTCGTTCGTCTGGGCGGGGATGTAGCGTATTGCGGAGTGATCGTTACTACCCGTGGCGGAGTTTGGTCGCAAAAATCGCGAGGCTGCAGTGCGGAAGGTGGGCCCAGAGTTCGACTCGGCAGTCTCTCTATGCATGCCCTCCATTCTGGTCGGTAAGGGACTCACAGCAACAGACGTAACTGCTCCACGCGAGAATCGACTGCAAAATTGACACTTGGGTGCACGGAGGTATTAATGTGCAACGCTGAGGCTGGATGCAGGGGGCGGGATTCAGCGTCTGTGCATAGTAGGATCAAGTTGCAGTAGGAGCAGTTAGGTCCGCGCAACCGGGACCGCCTTTGTCGCTGGATAGGAAGTTTGTGGGGAGATCGGTAAGCAAGTTTCTTGGATAGCGTGTATTGCTGAGTTGTTCATGTGCATCCCTTCGAAAGGGGCAGTGCTGGTGGAAATCCCACTGCGCGCGATTTTTGTTGGTAGCAGATCTGCTCTCAAACATCTTGAGACTGGGGAATTATCTCGTGGCGTTGTAGCCGCATTGCACGAGGCTGGCGGAGGTATTGGGGGCGGATGCAAGCGCCTGAGTGGGGCTATCGCCAGGATGTAGATGGGCTGCACAACATCATTGGACAGCGGAACGATTTCGGGAACATCAGCTGGCAAATTCAGGCCCCCAGTGTCAGCAGTACAAGAAGGTAAGAGTGACAAATAGCAAGAAGTCAGGCATGATGTTATTCAAACGCAGATGCAATGAGGGGTATATCCAAAATCCAGAAACTCCAGGACATCGTAAATCATACAGCAATCGGCGGTGATCCAAAAGCCAGGTCCTCGTCGTCATCAAAGAACGAAGTGGCGTCTTGTGTGGACATGCCAAAGTCATCAAAAGCCTTGGACGCAGTGGTCGTTATTGCTGGCACACAAGGCTTCTTTGCGAGTGTCATGGGCTTAGGTGGTGGTTCCATTTGCCTTTTCGACTTTACTAGCATCGGTTTTTGTGGACAAATCGCAGGACGTTGCATACGATCGGGCTGCAGATCGATCCTGCGTATGTTTGCAGTCCTTGATAGCGGTCCAGGTCGGACCGAAGGTGGAGACTTGATCGTCCTGACTGGTGCAGTAGCTGTTGTGACTTTTGCACCTTTCGTTGGTAAAGGCTGTGCCTGTGGTTCATCATCCAGATCGTCTAGCGAGAAGTCGAGATCTTGTGTCGAGAATGGAGGTGTAGTTTCGACGATTGGTGATGGCCGGGGAAGGTTACTCGGCACTGAGGTCTTGGTTGTGACCTCTGCGGAGAGCTCACGTGCGATCTGCGTGCCGCTTTCGAGGAAATCGTCCCACCCGTCCAGTGCACACGTGGATGTGGCGGTGTTGACAGGTGCAGAGGGGTTTGAGAAACCGGACGGCCCTTTCGAAGCAGGTAAGCCTGGAAGTTTGAAGCTGGGGTTCGGGCTCGCTTGGGTTCTTGGTTTGACGGGAGCCATCTTCACTGGGGCTGACGGTCGCGGTCTGCCGTTAATGGAAGGCAGCTTGAAGCCAGAATGTGCAGGCTCACGAGGTGTTTCGGGCAGGACATAGTCGGTCGCGACACGCACAGGATATTGGGTTCTCGTGAAAGGAAACTTGTCGTCGTTCCGGTACTTGGCTGGAAAAGGGACACGAGTAATGACGGTTTGGGTGCCTGCAAGCTGGCCGTCCAGTGTAAGGCACTCCAGTCGTTCGTTCCCTACCCGTAAGATTCGCACATGCTGACTCTTAGACAGCTGGCTGCTTGTATTCAGATCTCTTAGGCACACCACGACGCATCCCACCTTGAGCCGCAGTCGGTGCGGAGGTAGCCCAAGGGGGTTGAGCTTGTAGAGGAGGCCTTGTACGGGAGTCCAGTCTGATGTGGGCGCGGCTGCATCTTGTGACAGGAGCTCGATGATCTCTCCAGGCAGCTCGCTGAGTACGGTTTCCACCGCTTTGTTTATGGGTCCATGTGTGCGAGTGAAGTCCACTTCTTCGCTTCCAACATCGAATTTCGACGGCTGGGCCTTGGGCGTGTTTGTTGGGGGCGGCAACCGTGTCTGCAAGACGGACGTGGTGGACATACTTTGTGGCTGAGGACTATTTGCTGCAGCTTGAGTGGGCGGTGCGGTCGCAGGACGGGGGAGGACTGATGTAGATTCATTCACAGGCTCTTCAACCGGATCCGACATGACCAGATCATGTACTTCGAGGAGTGTTTCGTCGTCCAGATCCTCGTCCCATCCTTCTCCGCTCTGTTCACTCAGCGCTGGCAAGTCCAACATCACGTCTTCCATGTCGTCGTCATCGAACGGCTCCTTTTCAATGTTCTGCGCGATGGCCTCCAACTTCCTCGCCAGCTCCTCCTCCCTTTCTTTCCTTCTCCTCTCATCGTCCTGCCTCTTCCTGTTGACGCCCAAGAATGCCTCCATGCCCTTCTTCAGGTTCGCCTGGGTGTGGCTATACCCAATCAGCTGGGTCGCTAGCCCAACACCAAGCTGTTGCCTCACAGCCTTCTCCTTGCGCTCTCTTTCCTCGCGCTTCTCCTTGATTATCTTGCGCCTCTTCTCGGCTTCGCGCTCGCGCGCCGCCCGCTGTTCCAGGTCATATCCGCGCTGAAGCTGCTTGTGGGTGCGCTCGGATATCGCAGGGCCGTTCTTCTTGTACGCCTTTTTGACTTCGGTCGACGTCTGCGCAGTGCGGTTCGGAGGCATGACGGCGCATCGTGAGGATGTGAAGACACAATGCTGTTGCGTGGGGGCGCGCATGGGCTAAAGGGCTTGGCAGACGCGAAAGCACGTGCTGGGACTCCACGTGCTGGGACTCTTCACCGTGGCTTCCACTCAGAACGTCTATAATCAGTCGTATCACGTCTATCGGTCCCGTTTGCGAACACTTGAAGATATTTCCATCAAAAACGAGGTTGGGAACAGCGCAGACTCGCCTGCTTGCGGAGCACGCTTGACGAATCCTGTCCTAGAATACTAGATGATTACAGAGTTGTCAACAAACAAGTCAAGTTCACGCTCACTTTCAGGCGCTCACCCAAGAAGGTAGGAGTTAAACCTACACAGGTAATTGCTAGGCTCAAACAGGTAACCAAACAAGTCAAGTCGAGTGCTCAGAGCCCCACTTACTTGCTTGTTGACAACTGTGTAGATGAAGATGAACAGAAGTTACAGAACGCCCTCAACATCAACAAAGATGAGGGTCGACCCGCCGCGGGCAAAACGAAAGAAAAAAAATCCAAGAAGCAACGATTATCAGAGTAAGAGACCCAGGACGAAAAGACCGAGAAATCGACCTCTCATACGACACTGGACGTACGGCACTGCTACTTCTCTGTCAAGACAAATCGTTGCATCCCCTGGGCTTGAACTTATCACCATCAATCAGATAGGCTCTTTGAATACACTATCGACTGATGGAAAGACGCTGATGAAACACCTAGCTCACGCAGGTCGACAAAAGCGATGTGTTGAAGCGTTGCATATACTGAATGCAAGTTCGGGATGTAAGAAAACCCTACGTCTGACCCCACGTGAACACCGAAGCGGTCGTTAGGCATGAGGACCACGACCAGGACAGTATTGCCTGTCGCGCTAGTATCACAGCAGTGTACTGTTTCGAAACCATACATGTTCTCCAACGTGCAGCAGAGATCCGTACACAATTCGTGTCTGTACCACCTCCCTCCTCCTTTAAACCCCCTGCTCTGCTTCGCTATCGGCACCTGAGACGTTTTAGACTCTGCGCCAGTTGTTTGCGGCGCTGGATCCACGGACACGGCGCTGAGGCGTTGGTGTATAGAACGGCTGCAAGAATCGAGTCAATAAGATTGATAATCGTATACTCGAGTAACAGTATATTCCTGACAGACAGTGCGGCAGTACAGGAGTGGCGACAGAAAAGACGATTGTGCAGAGCGAGACGGTCGATCACACGCGCGTGATAGGGCGAAACTGTGGTAGCCTGGAGGCAGTCGGGTGACCTGATGACCGTTGACTGGAATCTCGAGAGATAGGGTTTGTTGCTCGCGTGTTGAGACCAATTTCAGTGTTGAAGTACATCAATCGTAGCCCACCGAGGCACCATATGTACACAGGTCAGGGAAACGATCTCAGTGAGTGGTGAATAGCAATCAACGAGCTTCCCGCAGTGTTGTCTGTGCATCGTCTTCAACAGGAGATGTTGAAGTCGCTGGAACCTGAATACCTGGGGCATCCCGTTTACCCCAGTGTCCTGTTACCCTTGCGCTCCAGTTCCACGAATTCTGAAGCGGACATGCCACGTTTGCCGCTCGCGTGCAATTGCTGGGCGTCATGTGTCCAGCATCCGAACGTGTGCCCAGGACTCCAGTGGCGATCATTGGATGCCTGATGAGGCTCCGCCGGAAGATGTAGGTTCGGGGTTTCACGAGACGAGTCAACCATCGGTGAAAGTCCGTTGGAAACCTCGGCCGCGGCGATTACAAGCCTTGCACTCGGAGTTGCCCAGGTGGGCAAGCTCTAGGTAAGATACGGGCGGCGTCAAGCCACGATGCTTCCTTCTACGGAGCTTCAATACGCCGCAATGCAGGTCGCGGGCTTGGATTCTGGGTGGTTCAAATGCCGACGAACGGACTGGCTACGATTGGTAGATGTAAGCTCTTTGGTGCTTGTTGGGTTTAGCCTGCGTGGAGTGTCCAAGGTCTGGGCAGCTCTTTCACGTACGATATTGGCGCACGGTTGCCAGACTTCCTTGCGAGGCGTTCGTTAGCAGGATTTTAGCGCACAGTCGGACTTCCGATTGTTCGTATGTCGGAGAGAGTCGTGGGAAACAGAGTTGGAGAGTTTATCACGAGTCTGCGGAGGTTTCCCCATGTTCATGCCATCTGTTTACCCCAGATTGGAGTTGAGACAGAGACCCCGCAATACGAAAGAGCGTGCAGCCATGGTGAGCGCTAGAAGCTACATGGATCCGGTAGTCTTCAATGCTATGTTCTTGCTCCGGTCTGTTTTCTTGCTACCGCGCAGGATCGTACGGCCATGCGGGAGGCGAGCTCTTGGAAAGGTCTTGGACGGTCGTTGAGCTTTTCTGACACCATGGCATCAAGCTGGGCAAAAGAAGCGAAATCAAAACGAGTCATCGTGACCGGTCTGGGATGCAGGTTGTCATGGATCGTGCGTGTGTCTGGGGCAAGGTTGGTTGGCCGCTTGCAGTTCCCGCAAACGCGTGCCCCCCACCACAGATCCACTACCGCTTCTTCGACACCAACATTTCTCGCCATTCTTCGCGTCAGCTGAGCGGCACCCCTAGAAACTGCCAAGGCTCCTCCCATTTCTGCAGCCCGCAGCCTCAGGCGCCGTTCCATTTTGTGCAATTTATGTGGGCCGGCTGTTTCTCGTGCGCTTCACACCCTACTCGAACGTCGAGAATTGCATGCTCCCAAACCAGTTGCCAGACACGAGGAGTGGGCCCATCCTCCTGCTCGGCCCTCTTACTCGCCTTAGCATCTTCACCGGTCGCAAAACACCTCCAAAGCCTCAACAACGTTCATCAAACAGAGTGACTCGCCAACGTGAACGACGGGCGTTGGAAGAAGCCTGTCCAAGGCTGCTGGCTGGTGGTTTGCCATCTCGGCCTGCAAGCCACATAAGGCTTCGTCGTCCTTGGCTGTCGTAAGATGCGACTTTCGGCACCTCGACGACGCAGCAAACGTGAGCGGGGTCACTGCCAATTTTGGTGGCGTTGGCTCTCGGCGCAAGCTTCTTCAGAAGAAAGGTAGCGCAAGCAATGCTTGAGCAACGCCAGACAGCTTGGTGGAGGGATGCAGGAAAACCGTTGCGTGCAACCTACAAACCAGGCTTCAACTGTCGTGCACGTTCGCGGTTCCAGCACAGAGAATTCTTGCAGAGCTACCGCATCCTGGGGACCAAAACGTTTTTCTCCCCGTGGGGTTTTCATCCCCATAATTGAGCAAGACGAGATCAGCATGCGGCATTTCCACTTTCCTCAACCCCGGTCCATCGCGCACACGCTGATACGTCCAACGAGCCGCGGATGCTTAGTCCACTTGGCTCGCTCTAGCTTAGGACGTTACATCCACTCAACACCAAAATGCTGGGCAGCCTTGGTATCTTCTTGGCCGTAAGCCACCAGATGCACCACGAAGTGTTGTCGTACAGATGCTTTCCGGGGCGTCGATAGGATCGCCTCGAGGCAAGATTCCCCGCTAAATCCATGTTGTGGAAGACATATATATTGGGCAGGCCCTGCCTCCCTTTGAGATCCAGCATCTTGATCAGGCTCAGCTGTCTTACTTGAACAAGCAGCTTCTTCTCATCGTTTCCTACAAAGATCAAGCCTCCTCGACAACATGGCATCCGTCTCTGGCAACAGACCTGCCGACCCCCTGGCCAAAGGCACTTTCGCAACTGCGAAGCAAGCCTGGAGCGACCTCTTCAAGTGGGACCAGCGTGTCGTCGTCAGGAACGAGTATGGCGAGGAGACGTGCGAGTGGCAGAAGCCTGAGCCTCTCAAGAACCCCATCAGTCTGCTGGCGCAGCTGGGTCTGAGGGACTGGGCCTACTTCCTCGTGGGTTTCTTCGCCTGGACAGCCGATGCGTTCGACTTCCACGCTCTTTCTATCCAGACCACCAAGCTGGCCGATTACTACGACCAAAGCAACACATCCATCACGACCGCTATCACACTGACGCTACTGCTCCGATCTGTCGGTGCTGCCTTCTTCGGTCTGGCTGGTGACAAGTTTGGCCGCAAATGGCCCATGGTCCTCAACATGATCATTCTCGGTCTTCTCCAGGTCGCCACCATCTATTGTGGTACATTCAACCAGTTCCTGGCTGTTCGATCTCTGTTCGGTCTATTCATGGGTGGTGTCTACGGTAACGCTATCGCCATGGCCCTTGAGAACTGCCCGTAAGTTGCTTGACTTCTCAGCTCGACCTCAGCTAACATGTCCAGTGTCAACACTCGTGGTCTCATGTCCGGTATCCTCCAGCAGGGTTACTCATTCGGTTACGTTCTCGCAGCCTGCGCCAACCTCGGTGTCGGCGGCGAGACCAACACCTGGAAGACTGTCTTCTGGGTCGGCGCTGGCTTCTCCATCCTCGTCGGTCTCGTTCGCGTCTGCTTCCCCGAATCCCAGCAGTTCATCGCTGCGAAGAAGGAAGGCAAGCAGAAGGTCGCCCCTGGTGCTTTCTGGGCTGAGACCAAGGTCATGCTCAAGGCCGAGTGGCGCATGGTTGTCTACTGCATTTTCCTGATGACCTGGTTCAACTTCTACTCCCACACCAGCCAGGACTCCTACACCACCTTCATGAAGCAGCAGAAGCATCTCAGCCCTGCTGGTGCGACCCGTGCTTCCATTCTCATGAAGACTGGTGCCTGTGTCGGTGGTACTATCCTTGGTTACACCTCGCAGTGGTTCGGTCGTCGCCGCACTATTGTCTGTGCCGCTCTCATGTCTGCGCTTCTCATCCCAGCCTGGATCCTGCCCACCACCGAGCGCGGTCTGTCCGCATCTGGCTTCATGATCCAGTTCTTCGTCCAGGGCGCCTGGGGTGTCATTCCCATCCACCTTAACGAGCTGTCGCCCCCTGCGTTCCGTTCGTCCTTTGTCGGTCTGACATACCAGCTCGGAAACATGATTTCCTCGCCTTCTGCGCAGATTGTCAACGCTGCCGCAGAGTCGATCATGGTCACCACTCACGGTGGCAAGCGTTCGCCCGCCTATGGACCTGTCATGGGTGTTGCAACCGCCATCATCGCACTCGGTATCGCCACTACCACTGCCCTCGGTCCTGAGAAGAAGGGTCGCAACTTCGAGCAGGCTGGTCCCATCGGCGCCAACGTCGAGCCCGTCAAGGATATTGAGACTGGCAGCATTGACGAGAAGGATGGTACTCGCGCTGTCGAGATTGTGGACAACAAGGAGACTAAGGCTTAAATGCGATTCGAATACTCGAATGGCAAGCAGGAAGATACACGAGATGAGGCCTGAGAAAGCAGGACTATGATACCAGAAGCTTACGCACGATTTATGAATTCAAACTACGATCACTCCACACTTCCAAAACATCCACTCTCATCTGTTAAACTCTAACCACCACCCTCCTCCCCTACCCTCGTCGCCTCCAACATAGCAAACGTCGGCCTCCTCAACCACTCATCCCAGTACCCCGTCCCCCTCCTCTCATCATCCGGCACCACAACGCCCCTCCACCCAATCCTCAGCCCAGCCCGCAACGCACACCTCTCATAAACCTCCCTCCTAAACTGAAAAACATCAAACTCGAATCCACCCGCCACCTGCCCCCCTCCCACCTTAACCCGCGCTTTAATCCCCACCTCGACCCCAGTATCAGGCGCGACGTACCTAGGCTCCAAAACCAGAACATCCAACCCGTAAAACCCCAGTTTCGACACGCTCATATCGACATCATGCACATCTGTCGTCAACGCGACGAAGCGCCCCCCTTTGCGCATCTGCGCGTCCACGACGCGGAACATGTTGGTGAGTTCCTGCTCCGAGCCGGCGTAGTTGAGGAACCAGGCTGAGAAGACGAGGTCGTAGGAGCCGGTGGCTTGGACGGGGAGGGAGGAGGGGATGCTGCAGTCGTGGGTGCTGAAGTGGAGAGTTGGGAATTGGGAGGCTGGGTAGAGGGTTAGTGCGCTCGCTATCATGGTCGGCGATATGTCGTGGCCGGTTGCGCTGGTGGCGCCGAGGGTCGAGAGGAGGTGCGTGTATTTTCCTGTGCCGCATGCTAGGTCTGGGGGGGGGGGGGGGGGGTTAGTGGGGGGTTGGATGGGATTGTTGGAAGGGAGATGGCTTGAGGAACTCGTAGAGATATTGTGCCACATGGGTGTGAAGAAGACGTCGTATTGGATATTTACAGAGGCGTTTATGAGAGACTGTTGATGATGTTTTGACAGGAGCTGGACTTGAACTTGATCGGTTGCAGTACTATACACGTACGACTCTCATCTCAGGCTGGTCTGAGAGAGCGATTGAGCTGAACACCTCCAAAAGTGTACGTATGTTCTGAGAGAAGGTAGTAAAATCTAACATACCAAGACACTTCTTCCCCTTCACGCCACCCTCCCCCAGCGCAGCAAGTATGCTCGGCACCTCTGGCTCAACAGCAGGCAACTGCTTGATCTCCAGGTACTTGGTACCAATCTGATCATACTGCGTGTTCTGCGTACTCGTCGTCTGCATTTCATTGCTCGCGTTCGTTACACCCGCAACCCCTCCACCAGCCCCACTATGCCTCCCGTCCGTCTCTTGAACCATGATGCCTGCAAGATCTTCGTACGACTCGTTGCCTGAAAATAGGCTCTGGAGAATGAATCGTATGAACGATGCTGCGAACGCCACAAGATGAAGTCGTCTACTAGTTCGTGCAAGTCGACAAACAGAGTTTCAGGGCTGGTCCGGTGAACCCCCGCTTTGAGTACCGCCATAGAAGCGCCGCTTCTCGAAACACTTCTGTACGCTTTCCACGTTTTTTGCCGTGTGAATAAGCTAGCTTAGCGTGCAGTAGCGACGGCTTGGTGTGCTTGGAGATTTATGCGCAAGTGATGAAAAAGGAAGGAGACTTGATAGATAATATGGTGTAACTGTTGAATGTGAGAGGCGTCGAGGGGTGTATCGCTTGACAGCAGCAGAGCAGTACTAGGAGTTGCTGTAGGACTGGGCAATACAGCTGGACTGTTTACTTCGCAACGTTTCAAGCCGTGCCTACACGGTAGCTCTGTTGTCAGGAGATCTGCCTCCACATTCGCTGAGCGCGTTAGACTCAGTGGAATGTCATTTCAAATAGATCGGCGTCATTGTATAGTCGTGAGTGCTCAAGGCCTCGCCATCCATGAAACCGTGCAAGTAGCATTCGCCAATCAACTTAAAAGACTTCGAGCCCGTATCAGTTTGTGCAGCAGGCACAGTAGCCTCGTTGAGAGCGCGAAGCACAAAGGGAACTCTTCCTCCAGCGAGCACCCAGACCTCATCGCCCGGACAAGCATCTGGGAAGCACAGTCCGAAGTGGCCCAACTCTGTGCGGAAGAAAGCCCGGCCATAGGTTGCTGAGAACAGTGCTTGTACTGGAGTTGTGACCGGTGGCTCCAGTCCCTGGCGGAGGTGATTGATTGTCTCAAGGAACAACTCTTCGATCGAAACATAGGCTGGAGTCGAGATTCTGTCCCAGCTGTTGTTACTGACATTTGTGGGATAAACGTCAGCCATGATGGTTCGCCAGAAATGTTGTTGCAACGAGCCGTGAACACTGTCTTGTCCAAGAGCCGGGAGCCCCGCGACGTCAGCCCAGTTTTGGAGGGCCGTCCATATATTTATCCAATCTCTGTCTTGGATCGACATGCCTACTCGTTCGATGCGGTCGGCCAAAACACCTGTCAGGCCTAGGGTGCCATCAGTTATGCTGAGGTCGCTTTTTGTTCCGGCGCTGGCCTGGTAATAGCTATATCTTCGGTAGCGAGAGTGCTCATAACTTGCTTTGACTGTAGTCAGAGGTGCTGCAAAGTTCCGAATCCAAGATGGTAGGTGGTAGCAGTCTGAGTTGAGGCCTAGCCCAGTCAGAAACTGTAGATCTCCTGCTGACTGTGCGATGATAGCTTCCGTGGCCTGCAAGTAGACTTTGCCAACTGGCAAGAGATAGTCAGGTCGGAGGTTGACCGGGCGGTTCTTCCAAAGTAGACCCAGAAGCCCGTAAATCTTATCCCTCGGATCTTTGCAAAGCTTGTGCCTGAAGGCACGGAAGACGTAATCCAGTCCTGTGGGATCAGACTGCTGCAACAGGAAGAGGAGATGATCGGAGAAGTAGGTGTACTTTGCAGGCATTACAGCAGAGGCGTCGGCGCAGCAGCTTGATGCGTGACGGTAATAAGTTTGGAGCGCGCCTACTATGGTAGCCCAAGGCACTCGCCACGTTCCCATCACTATAGTAGCAGCAGGACACAGCGCAATCTCTTGAACACACCACAATCTCCCCCACCAGGGCTTAGAAGTGAGGTCTGTAAACATTTCAAACATCTGTTGGTACTCGGGGTTCTCATGAAAAACCCACCTTCCGCTATCTTTGGACCTTGAGAAGCCTGGGTACTGGTAGAAATGCTTGCCTTCTGCCCAATGCATTACCATGTCAAAGGGGGATCGAGAGCCGGTCGGCTGAACAGGCATACCCAGCCAGATGTACATATCAGAGCAGCGCCAATAGACGGCGCCCATGTTGCTGACCTGGATAGATCTCTCCTCCAAGTTGGTCTGATCGATGCATATGGCGTCGGCCCATAGATCTGTCAATGCGCTCTCGGAGCTGCGCAGATGTCTGAGGCACAGTTCAAGGCTGCTAGGGATTGCAAGATGTGCTCCATCCACGATGATCTGCCTTGTGTCTTGTGGGTCTCCCCACGCGTAGGATATTGTTTCATAGCGAGGGGCGTTGTCCAAAGAATGCACCTTGAGCTGGCAGTGGATAGGGTCCGACCAGACACCAGGTAACAGGACAATGGTACGGAATTGCGCCAAATTTGGATCAAGGGGCGAGTAGCAGTCCGCACTCGACGGCGCTTGGTCTTTGACTGTCATACTGGATGTTAAAGGCGCTGTGTCTGGTTGCGCGACAACAACGTCTTGCTCTTTGCGGTCATTTGGAATTGATCTGAGCGTGCTGCAAGTGTTGTCGGGTGCGTCTACGGTGCATCGACACCTGCGATGCGTTGCGAGGCGTCGTTTGCGGGGTGTGACGTTGCCGTTGGGTTTTGTGGGTGGGAAGTTTGTAATGGTACCCGCCCAAATTTGGCGGGACGGGCTACCCAGCTTGTCCCAGCTACGAGCTGCGCACAGAGCCTGGATACGCACTCTGCATGTCGAGCCGAGCGCAATCGGTGCTTCTAGCAGTTCTTGCAGTGCACGCTGGGGGTACGTGAGGGTGTGCAGAGGGTGTGCAGAGGTTGAGGTTTTGGCGGGCAGCGAGGAGACCTCCGGCCGGACCAACACTACAGCCCAATGCGCCTACAATAAGTTCACAGAGCTTGCGATCTTGCAAGATAGTGGTTTATGCGAAGCGTCACATTTTGCGACATATGAGACTCTGGCAAGTGTGAGATTCGGAGATTTGGCGGAGCAATTCATATAGGCGACTGCCCGTACAAAACCTATCGCTAGGGGAAAACCTACTCTGTACAAAACCCCATCGCCCACACAGCTCACACAAACCCTACCGCACATCAGATCCCACTGCACAAAACCTTACTGTTGTAAAAGCCAGTGCAACCAAACGGATACGAATGCTCACTCAGATGGTGAACCTGTGGCCGGAAAAGTACTAATCAATTGCTGTATTATGTCAGAGAGAGGTAGACACTACTATTTGTCTAAGCTTGGCTGCGGGATGCTGTCTGTTGAATTTTATTTTCTATGAAATGGTACTGTGATGAAACGCTACGATGATGAAATCCTAGCAGAGTTACAAATGCTGGCGAGGTGATGAAATGCTAGCGAGGGCATGAAATCCTAGCAAGGACATAAAAACCTAGCAAGGACATAAAAACCTGGTAAGATCACGAAATCCTAGTAAGGACACGAAAACCTAGTAAGAACACAAAAAACCTAGTGAGGTGACGAGATGCTAGCAAGGTAACAAAAACCTAGCAAGGTAACAAAAATCTAGCAAGGACACAAAATGCTAGCGATGTTAGAAAATGCTAGCGATGATACGAAATGCTAGCAAGGACATAAAATGCTAGTAACGAGAAATCCTACCGCTCATTGCTGCGCACACGAATCCTACCGCCTATATAAAACCCTACTGTCTACGGAATCCTACTGCTATACGAATCCCATTGTCTTAGACATCCGTCGACCAGGTTTTGCAGAGCGCCACACGCATACCGCAGAGTGGTGGCTAAGAAGGTCACTGCGTGAGTCAAGTGCAATTTGGAGAACGGTAGGGAGGTTGATTGTTTGAGATAGGGTCGCGCGTGGGGCGCATAGTCATGGCTTTCTCACGCGGTAGGTATTGTTAACGGGGTATCATCAACAATGGGAACGGCTCGTGTCTCGCTGCAAGGTTCGAGCAGTCTGCTCTGCTTACGAGATGCCTGCTCGGCGACTTCTTGCACGCGCGGGCGTCAGGCATAGTCCTATCGATCTTTACTACCAGCGCTGAGAATGGTCGATCGTTCATCGTGTCAAGACGCGGACTGATGATGCATGCCGTTCTGCCGTACGCTCAGCTGCGCTTGGTGAAGGCGCTCGAGCTCCGCGCAGTGTACATGGTTGCAGGGCTGGTTCCCGAACCGGCAGAAGGAGGCGCCTCGAGGCATCTCTGGTAGGTTTGCCTGAGCGCTGATCGATTGCGCATTTGGCGGCTGAGGGGTTGCCTCGTTCTCCGATGCGGACTCTGTCGAGTATCAGATCACGGGCCTTGGCCTTCAAGCCCGCTGTTGGAAAACATGGAGTTGGTCCTACCATCATCGTTGCCAGGCGTGTCATCGTCTCCGCTCATTACAGAGCCACTCATCCCTTGACCACCCATGTTTTGGCTGCTCATGCCCTGGGCACCCATCATGGCGCCGGTCATACTTGGTCTGCTCATCTGCTGGCCTACAGGTCCATTCATGCCGTTGTTGCCCATGCCGCTGTTCTGCATGCTGCCATTGCTCATACGATTGTTGCTTATGGGCCCGTTATTCATGCTTTGGCCGCTCATGTGGTTGTTGTTGATCGTACTGCTGTTCATGCCATCGTCGAGACCCGGGTTCATCGGACCCACGTGAGCAGGGCGGAGCTGTGCGCCATTGTCCTCTTCGCCCATGCCATCAACCTCGGGCCAGAAGCGCTGTTCCAGCCAGCATACCTGACGGAAGATCTCCTCGCAGCGTTGCATCTCCTCCTTGCCGTCGCGGGTTGTGGTGATGTTGGCAAGCTCGTCGACGAGTGCACGTGTAGCGTCGACAAACTTGTTGAACGCCGGCGACGTCCAGTTCGGGATCAAAGCTTGGTGGAGGGCGACGATATGGCTGTCGTTGCTAGGCGTTGAGAGCGAGCTGCTGAAGGATGCAGCGTACTGCCAGGCAGAGCGATAGCACTACGTCGTCAGCTTATGTTGTCAACGGGCTAGCAGGAAGTGAACGTACATGCTCTGTGCCCCATAGAACAACCATACCCTCCAGCAGGGAGGCACTGGAGCTACTGGCGCTTACAAACAGGTCTTGTAGAGCGCGCGTGACGGGCGAAGGCGGCTCGTTAGTCAGTGCAAGGCCGTACTTGGTCGCCGTGATCTCGAAGAACTGCATCTCACGGCGCATATTGTTCAGCGCTGAGATCAGCAGGTCCATGGTCCTGTACATGGGATGGAATTGCGAGTTCTGTGTCTGCGGTAACCTAATCTTCGCCAGCAGCTGGCCCACAAAGCGTATGTAGCCCCTCGAGTAATGCCCATCCTGCACCAGCCATTGAGACAGCGGCCCTGCTGCCAGTGACCCACAGCCAGCGTGTGATAGAAACGGCTGTTGTGTCGCCTGAGCAAAGGGATCCGAGCAGACAGTGAGGAGGTGGTTGGTCAGCGAGGGAGCTTGGTGGTGCTGCTGCATAGGATTGGGCGCGATAGGCTGGCCATCGCGGCCGCGCTTCGTGTTGGGGCCGCGACGATGTACCTGAAGGTTTGGATTCGGCTGCTGGCCGTTCAGTATGGCACTCGGTCCTTGCGAGATGTTGGGCTCGACCATAGACTGGCTACTCTGGGTCGCGAGAAGGTGTGCTTGCGCGTCAGGCGAACTGAGATAGGCCTGGCACTCCTGGAGGTGTTCAATCTGCCTGGTCGTGTTCTTCGCTCTCACGAAGCCGCAGTGCTGGCATCTGACTTTATTACACTTGGAGGGCGTGTCTGCATCTTGAAACTCTACAAAGGCACGGCGAATGTCAGGATTCGCGTGTCGGCCCATATCGGTCGGCGCTTGAGGTCGCGTTGAGACGCTGCCATGTTTGTCAGCATTCTGCGGTGCGTAGAAGCACTCCTCAGCGGCGCATTGCGGTCGCACCGAAGGCACATGCAAAGTGTGTATAGTGGGCCTCACCTTGAGTAAGCTGTCTTGATGGCCGTGTATCGTACTGTATTGTTGGAGGCGAGTTGGGATCCCTTCCGGTGTTTTCGCCCGCGCGTTTCGTGACTAAGGCGGCGCCTTCCCCGTTTCGCTCTGTCGATAGGGACAGCAAGAACACGATCGCATTTTCAAAACAACGAGAACAACGTCCAGCAAGTCGTTCACGCCGAGATGGTTGCAGCAGCGTGCGCTTTGAGGAAGAAGACTGCGTTCATGTCCTAAACCCGTATCGCATCGCTATTCGACACGTCAAGGCCCATACCCGGCGAGCGTTTAGAAACCGTTCTGCTCGATAAGCAGAAGCACCGAAACTGTAAGAGTCCTGAAATGTTTCCTGGACGTCACTTGGCGGTAATTTTCGCACATCAGCACTACTCACCATGATTATTAATCTGCCGTTTGAGACAATTCGTTCAACGTCGAAGCTGGATCGACTTAGTAGGGCATGTTCAGGTTGGCAGATGCGCTGACCTAAGCTAGGAGCCAGCAGTGTTTTCTGTCAAATTCGGCTCAGGCTGGTCATGATATATGCCCAGGTTCGACGCTGTAATGGTCATGATATATGCCCAGGTTCGACGCTGTAATGGTGAAGAGCGTGAGCATCATGAAACTGGTAACTGGTGGCCTTCAAGCTAGCCAGCAGCGCAGCGAAGTACACAGGCCTCGGTTGGTCTCGTCATATACCCTCAGAGCTGCAACACCTCAACTCTCGAGGAAATCTTGGTCCAGTACCACGGCTGTAACGCTGAATAGCAGAGTTGTCAACAAACAAGTCATGTTCACGCTCACTTTCAGGCGCTTACCCAAGAAGGTAGGAGTTAAACCCACACAGGTAATTGCTAGGCTCAAACAGGTAATCAAACAAGTCAAGTCGAGTCCTTAGAGCCCCACTTACTTGCTTGTTGACAACTGTGCTGAATAGCACACGATGGTCTTCTTCGAAAACTATGCCTATCAAGCTTTGGCGCACCTCTCGCCAGAACAGACATACCACAGCACTAGTTTTCTGCTGCTGCAGTCTCATTCGCAAACAAGACCTACAAAGGGCAGCTCGAATCACAGATGTAGACCACATATCTTCGCACAGCCTGTCACTTGCACAAGCGACGGCATTGCGGCTGTTCCAACAACAAGAACAGTTGCAAGCGTAGTGCATGTAAAGACCAGAAACTGAACAAGCAGAAATTCCGGTCTTCACTCTCTTCTTCTATTCATATTGCCCCGCCACCGCTCTTCTAACTCACCGCTACGCTCTTGTCTCATCTGATCATTTCATCTCACCGCAAAGTTGAAGGTCAGCAACAGAGAGAATGGTGGTATCTCTGAACAAGGGGGCTCTCCTGTCGAATCACACCTAAACATGACCTGTCCGCGATTTCAGAGCTCTACACGTAGCTTCGACTTGCTCATTCGAATCAAAGTCTGCTTCCACTGGCATGCATTCGTCTCAACGGAAGCATTCCGTACGGTCGTCACTCAGCTGCCCACGACTGCATCACAACTTCTGTCATCTGGTGTGTTAGAATCGCATGACCGCCCTACTTGAAGCCTCGGCGTCAGTGACTCAAGCTAATCATGACGATCATTCTGCATCCAGCGCCCCGCAGTTCTGCCCGCTCCCCCAAAGTCTACCCCACAACAAGCCAAAATGACGATCCAGCACACCGGCCATGTGCTTGTGACCTCTGACTCCACCAGCAAGGTAACTCGGTGCTGCTAACGCCAAGCTCCACGATGCACCAACGAAAACAACCTCACGATGCAAATTCTCCCGAACCCGGCTCGCAGTCACACATCGTCTTGGGTAACTGCATGCAAGGCGCGTGGTATTCCCCGACTCACGTTGCACCGATTAGTGCAGACATCAGCAAGCCTCAGCCGGCGCACTGAGACCCTTTTGCACCACCGACATCATTGCCGAGAGCTGAAAGGCTTTGCGACTTTGTTGTGTGGTGTGTGTCTGAGACAGTCAACGACGAGAAGCGAGTTGGCAGCAAGGCAAAGAGGTTCGACTCAGTCCACCGTTTTTCGGCATCATGGCTCGATGGATGTGCTCGTCATACTTGCCATGTACCCGGAGGTCACTCAGCCCGGACATCATGTGCAGTGGTACCTCCACTACCGCCCGCGGTACATTATCCACTACCCATCACATGAAGCGCAAGACACTGCGTTTGGCCTTCACGAGATTTGCCCCCCGTCGATCCAAGCCCGACGATTCGCTCGTATTGCGGGAATAACGGGCGACCGGTGCTGCAAAGCGTGCGATGGAGAAGCTTGGCTCGAAGCGATGGCGGGGTGCACATCCCGCATGTCCTCGAAAGAGACTACGCGCGCGGTGATCAGTCAGCCAGCCTTGACAGGTGGCGACTATGATATGCACTGGCTGGCGATGTCGCTCACCAGGCCAGGGCTGCGTCTTACCGGCAGAATTAATCATGGCCCGGCACATGTTCCTTGGAAGTAGCTTGCCGGGTCATTGGGCGCTTTTGCCTGGTGACTGGAAAACTTGCGTAGACTTGGACGGGAGATGAGGATCAGCATGCGCTCGATGATGGCAGTGGGCTTGTTTTGAAGATCAGAGCTGTGAGCTTGCTATAGCTCCCCGCAATTCAGTGTCTTTCGTCATGCAAGCTCTGGAAGCCTTGCCAGTGCGGTCAAGGGTTTGGCGGGGTTGAAGGACAACTCCACGGACAACGAGAGAGGCTGTTGTGCTGCTGTGCCAACGTGTGGATGGTCTGACATCACGGTGTTGACAGAACAGGTACACGCGTACGTACCTCTGCTGAATCCACGGTGTTGAGAGATTGCGATTCCCAAAGCTCACATTCTGGAAGCCCCAAACACGGACGTGCAAAGCTTCCAGAACTGGTACCGTCCACTTCTCCGCAACAGCCCAACATCTCCATCCACATTCGGCCGCGTGAGCACAGCTCGTCCTTCTCATTCGTCGCTTTTTCGTCTCCGCTGCCTCCTTGAGCCACGCGCCGCGGACCGCACCATCATCGCCTGAAACGCCTCGCCAATCAGCTTTGCGTACCTGACTATGCCTTGCGTTAGTCATCTCGTGCCGGTGTAACACCACGCTTGAACCCTGCGCGCACCGACTGTTTCCGCAAACCCAGGGGCGACGATCATTGTCCGGAGAGCTGCAATTTAGGGGTTAGAGCTTGTGCGATGTTCCCGCTGCTGCGTCACTTGCGAGGAAAACGGCTCGCACGCGTGTTTGATAGGTCCCTGGCATAGCTTCGCTGGCAGAACGCTGAGCTTCTGACGATCTCAATCCACATCCCCACGAGACATGTGTTTGTTGTCGTGGCGGATGACGGGAGCATGATCCCAGTTCCGCTCACTCGGTGGATCTTCCGGCTTTCATGTGGGTTTGAGGGTTTGAGGTTTAAAGTCGTGCAATGTCCCCGGGTTAGCAACGTGGATATACATTCTTGAGTTGCTCGAGTAACCTCTCCATATACTCAACCCAACTAAGCGTTTGGGAAAGTGGATGTCATTATAGCGATAAATCGTTAGTTGTAACATACCAAAACCACAACATGGTCGGACACTGGAGCACAGCTTTGGCTGTCGGCCTGCTTGCCCTGGGCTCAAATGCCTCTCCATTGTAAGACCTCATCAGTCCAGTTCCGAGTCGCGAGAACTGACACGCACGCAGAGAAACCGAGAAGCTCGCAAAGAGAGCACCGTCCTTTGACTACAACGGCCAGAAAGTCCGCGGCGTGAACACAGGTGGCTGGTTCGTCCTCGAGCCCTGGATCACCCCGAGCATTTTCGAGGGCAATTCAGCAAAAGATGAGTGGACGCTCACCGAGATGCTCGGCAAGGACGCCGCAAAGTCGAAACTGCAGAACCACTGGAATTCCTGGATTACACAAGACGACTTCAACCAGATGGCACAGGCAGGGTTGAACCACGTGCGTATCCCAATCGGGTACTGGAGTGTCATCGCGCGTGACGGAGAGCCGTACGTGCAAGGAGCGTATGACAAGCTCGGCGAAGCTCTTGATTGGGCGAACAGCGCCGGGCTGAAGGTCATGATTGATCTGCATGGTGGTAAGCACAACACTCGCTATTGTCATCCTTAGCTGACGACTTGTAGCCCCCGAATCGCAAAACGGCTTCGACAACTCGGGGAAATACGGTAATGTTGGCTGGACACAAGGCGACTCTGTCGACCACACCATCAAAGTCCTCAACAAGATCCGCGACGACCATGCTTCGCACCCAGCTGTGTCGTCGATCCAGCTCCTGAACGAGCCGCTCGGCTCGAACCTTGACATGAACACAGTCCGCCAGTTCTACATGGACGGTTGGGGTAACCTGAAGGACTCCAACGTCGCTGTTGCTTTCCACGATGCGTTCCAGGGCGTGACATCCTGGGGTAACTGGGGTGCCGGCATGTGGAACCTCCTCCTCGACACTCACCACTACGAAATCTTCACCACCGATGCTGTGTCCATGAGCATCGACGACCACATCAAGACAGCTTGCGACTTCGGTAACCAAATGGCCAGCACCGGCAAGTGGACGATCAGCGGCGAGTGGACTGGCGGCATCACCGACTGTGCGAAGTGGCTGAACGGCAAGGACAAGGGCGCGCGCTACGACGGCACCTTTGGCGGCGCTGGCAAGACTGGTGACTGCACTGGCAAGTCGACTGGTACTGTCGCCGGCCTGTCTGAAGCAGACAAGTCGAACATCGGGCGCTTCATCGAAGCTCAGCTTGACGCGTATGAGAAAGCCAGCGGCTGGATCTTCTGGACCTGGAAGACCGAGGGCGCGCCTGAGTGGGACATGAAGGACTTGCTGGCAAACGGCATCTTCCCTTCGCCGTTGACTGCGCGAAAGTGTAAGTGCTCTTCCCCAGACGCTGCCTCAGGCAGCGAATGCCTCTGAATACGATACTGATGTTTCGCAGACCCTGGCCAATGCGGCTGAAACCAAAATAATGATGCTTGCCTGTCAAGCTCGAACGCGAGGCGCTCCCTGCCTCTCCGCATGACTGTTTCACACTCGCTCCTCAGTTATAGTAATGATGTCACGAACCTGCTTCGAAGATACCCTGTTGCGTTCACTCGCTAGATGCGACCTGTGGAGGAAGTCTGTCACGTGTTGGGGTGTAAGATGAAGGCGGGACAGTTGTCGATTGCCATTGCAGCGACGTACGTAGATGCAATCAAAGAGAGTAAATACTGTAACCGTCCCAGGAAGCTGTCGAGTCGTTATGAGCGCAGTAAAGCCGGTTGTTGCAGGGCAATTGGTGAGGGAGCTTGGAAAAGGGCTTGTCGCGGCGTTATGCTGCGGCGTCAACAGGCAAACCTTGGCTCTTTGGAATCGCACCACTCTTCATCTCCGCAAGGCCTTACTGCTGACCGGGCCGACAACGCGCATTCAACTCGTTGGAGGAGGAGGTGGTGGCAGACATGGTGCTGCAAGCGTCTAGAATTGGGAGGATGCGATTCCCTGTTCATAACCGCGGCTGCAACAGCTGGTGAGTGACACAAAGGGACTCCTTTTCGTGCTGACGCCCAGGTGCCTGAAAACACAACCACTGACTCTGCGCTTCGGCCGCGTCTGGAGCTCCTGAGCTAGGGCACGGCATCGATCACACGTCCCGCCGTGATGCGGATCTGGAGAAGCAGTGACGAGGTAATTTGTTTACCACGTCCATCCCCGATGCTCACGACCTCGCATCCCATCTCTTTTCGCGCGCATTGCATTCTACCGCTCTCAGCGCGAGGATGCAACCATTACATGCTGACACGACGCCGCTTTCAGCAGCGGACAGCGAGGATTCAGGCCTCCGTGTCAAGCCGCAATGCAATCTCAGGCCGAAAATAGACCCTAACGAAATGGCTGTTTTCGAAGGCGCCGTGATTCAAGCCGCGATAGAGCCAATCACCGATGCGCGAACGGCGCCCCCTGCGCCAGTGTCCAACGTGCGCAGCTAGCGACTAGCCAGGAACATGGATGGCTTTTCGGTGGGGCCAGCAAATGAGATTCATCGCGAAAATGCGCTAGGCCAGATGCTAATCACCGGTCAGCGTTCAATATAACCTCGCTGCGCCAGGCCCGAGCTGCTTTCGTCTTCTTACCAACACCTACCTTGAGGAATTTGTCCCCTGCCGCTCTTTAAAGCAACCAGTCATTCTTTGAAACTCCCCCCAAACAGTACATTCACTACCTACATAATCCTCGCTTCACGCACGTTAATCGCATAATACCAACCGTCAACATGTTCACAAAGGCCTCCTTCGTTGCTCTCTTCGCCAGCATTGC
The DNA here is from genome assembly GCA_004011705.1 of Ascochyta lentis. Taxonomy (NCBI): domain Eukaryota; kingdom Fungi; phylum Ascomycota; class Dothideomycetes; order Pleosporales; family Didymellaceae; genus Ascochyta; species Ascochyta lentis. The sequence continues at coordinate 943,700 of RZGK01000023.1, read as the reverse complement.
CGCTGCGCAGCTCCACGCCGCTGTTGGCGAGCCCTCTGGCAACCCCATCACCCGTCCCTTGAACGAGGTAAGCATTTGTGGCAGCGACATCGGTCTCGCGAATACATATTGACCCCTTTCTCAGGTTGTCCCTGCTTGCAAGGCCTTCACCATCACGTGGCAGCCAACCACCACCAACACGGTCTCGCTGCTCCTGCTCCGTGGCCCCTCGACCAACGTTGTCCCCATCCAGACTCTTGCTGAGGGAATCAACAACTCTGGTTCCTTCACCTGGACCCCTGCCTCCTCCCTCGAGGCTGACACCACCCACTACGGACTCCAGCTGATCGACGACGTCAACGGCCAGTACCAGTACTCCACCCAGTTCGGTATCTCCAAGGACGACTGCTCCGTTGTCGTTTCTTCCAGCTCCGCTGCCCCCGTTGCCAGCTCTGCCGCCGCTAGCTCTGCTGCTGCCGCTAGCTCCGCCCCCGCTGGCTACCCTGTTGCCTCTTCCCCCGCCGGCTACCCCGTCAAGTCCAGCTCTGCTGCCGCCTACCCCGTCGCTTCGTCGTCGGCCGTCAAGCCCTCGGTTGTTGCTCCCTACCCCACCACCGTCAAGACCGTCTCCAGCGTCCACGTCGCCAGCACCGGCGCCCCTGGCTACAACGCCACCATTGTCCAGCCCACCGGCTCCTTGACCGTCCCCAGCTCGCTCCGCCCCTCTGCTACCGCCAACAGCAACAGCACCAGCTCCGCCTCTCTCCCCGAGTCCACCGGCGCTGCTGGCTCCCTCAAGGCTGGTCTCAGCCTTGTCGGTGCTGCCGCCCTTGCTGCTCTCATGCTCTAAATTACTCCCTTTCCGCGTCTGTGTTTCCGCAAAATGCATTGGAGCTAATTGGGATGTCAATAATGTCATGATCTTGCGTTCGGTTCGCTTTCCTTTCTACGATACTCCTGGTGTTTATTAGGGTATATACCACTATTGTCTGGTTTCCTTTCGACCCATGGTGGCTGGGTTGTGTAGATAGTCAATGCCATCTGCACTGCACACGATTGAACAATGTCCTCCTGCACGGTGCATGGTGATCTGCACGCTGATCGTCTTTGATGCCATGTCGTCCGTCCCTTGTTCTGGACCCTGACTTTCCTGGACCCTTTGTCGTCATTGTTTGGGTCCGCATTCCTTGTCTTGCGCCCAGCCACAACATCGCCCTCGCAACGCACGCTTTCGCCACATCTTGTTGCTTACATTACGCTTGCAGAGTGCGCATGCAACGTCTTCTGCATTCTCGGTTCGCCGCTGCCGAACGCAATGTATATGTGGGTACAATGATGCCGTAATGAGTTGATTTCGTGTGACAGAAGGGTGTTTTGGTCTTGACGGAACCTGCGAAATGGAACGCAGGTCGAAGGCGGTGTCAACAACTCCGCCACTTGTCTTTCTCAGCCAACTTGTCATCCCTCTGATTTACTTCTGTCTCTCAACGTCATATGGGGCAACTGGTTGCTCCATGTGATGAGGTCGCGGAGCGATGGATGCGGGACTGATAGGCCCTCCCTATAGCGCACGGTCGGTTTCCAGGACACTAAACAGGCATTTTTTGGTGCTTAGGGCACTAAAGGCGTTGAGTGCCTAGAACGTTAAATGATAATTCTAACTAACGTACTCCACAGGTGAGCTGATCAAACAGGTGAGCAGATCACTCTGCTAAGACCACACTAAACCTCTACCCTATTATAGCTCGCATTGGCCCACTTTAGCCTTGTATACAGTAGTGCAGTACATAACATTATTTAGAAACATCTTCTACAGCCTTCTTACATATATATAAGTTATGTCTAACGTTGTAGTACGTTGTACAGCGTCTTTAGGTTACTTCCTCTCCTTTAGCGCGCACTTGTTTCTTTGCCTTCTTACTATTACTACGCGCCCTAAAATTAGTTAGAGTAGTTAATTAAAGGCCTTCCTTAGCTATTAGGACCCCATTCTCCTATAACTGCTTCTATTTATTTAGTTTACGTCGCGCAGCAGCCTTATTTGCTATTTAAAGCCTAGTAATCTCCTTTTTAGCTAATACTAGCTTATACGCAATAATAGCTGCGCCTTTAGCAAGCTTTTAAAGAACCTTTGCTATTAAAGTTAGTAAGCTGCTTATATGCCTTTAAATTCTCTCTTTAACTAGCGTTAATAACAACTCTAATTACAAGGTATTACTTAGAAGTTAAGACTGCTAGAAAGTATCTTCTATAGAAGGTAGTAGTTAAGTATATAAGTAGATATAAAGACCTATTATAACCTATTCTAAGTTAAAAGAGACTATTCTAGCGCCTTAGAAGCCTTTTTAAATATTATTAAAAGTAAATATCTATTACAACGCTAGATCTACCTACTAGAAGCTTAGCTTACCTAGATCTACTCTATCTAAGGTTAGGCTAACTTACTAACAGATTTAAATCTCTCCTTGCTTATGCTACGTATGCAACGCGTTAATTACCTATATTAGGTATACTAAGCAATTAACTAATAGGAGCACAGAACGCTTAATAAGTATATAAATAGTAACCTAAGTAGACACCTATATATAAATTAATAATCTATCTCCTAGTTATTTCTAAGCTTGTTATCTAACAACAGTTATAAGCCTAGCTTTTTAAGACTAGGACAATCTCCCCCTATATACTTAGCTAGGATATACTACTTGGTAACTACTCCTCTTATATCTTTACAACTCTAATTAATATATATAATAACTAACACCTAGATTGCTAAGGGAGCTTATACGCTTACTAATTAATTCTAATAGCTAGGATAGTATATCTAACTCTAATTCTATGCTATAAGTAAGGGAATATAGAAGCAGATTAATCTATTAGCTAAGGATACATTCCTAATTTACAAAGCTAAGCCTAAGCAGCTAGAGCTACCTAGCTTAATAACCTTAGAGGCTGCTAACCTATACAAAATACAGATTGCTAAGTATAGGGCAAAATTAAGCAACTAGGCCTCCTAGTTAGCGCGCTTGCAGAACGTATAGACCTAGGTTAACTCTACAGTAGATCTAGTAATTATAACTCTAGCTATAATAACACTTGTTAAAGAAAAGAAGTTAACTCTCTAAGCTCTAATTAAGGTGCTAAAGAAGAAGCTAGCTCTATCTAATACTAGTAAGAAGAACTTAGTATATACACAGTACTAAGCTTATCTATAGAAGGCTAGGTAGAGTTAACAGAATCCTAAGAAATAGCACTAGAAGTAGAACCTCCTATACAGTAAGGCTAAAGCTCTTAAGATTGCTAATATAGAAGGTAAGCTTACAGTACATAACTTCTTAGACTTATTAACAAAGATTACACTAGACTAGTCTAGAGCTATATAACAGTCTATTATCTAGAACTTAGTACCAGGTAATAAAATACTTACTCTAGATAAAGTTAGCAGAGTGTATTGAGGTCTTCTTTAGGAGTACTCTGTTTAAGCTCCCTATAGCTTAAGCAGAGTGTTTGCTACTATAGGTTAACTAGCTTAGATATAATTATTATTAAACAACTAATCTAACTAAGAAAAGATTAACTGCCTATGCAGATAATTACACTTTTAGAAGCTAATTAACTATAACCTGTTAGAGGGAGCTCTTACAGGTAAACTATTTACACCTAGTAATTAAGTTAAGAAAGAGATTCTAAAACGCCTTAACAAACCTAGGATAAAGACTAGAAAGCTAAGGTTATTAAGAAGAGATAGATAAAGGATAGTAACAACATAACAAGCAGTAATAACTACCTAAGGTTAATTACAGCAGCACTAATAGACTCTACTCTAATAGTATCTTAACCTATAGAGTATAGGATCTACTTAACTATAGATTTTAACGCTTATTCCTTATAAAACAGTACTATCCTTAACAACAGAGCAGCTCTCTACTTAGTTAACAAGCTTAAGCTTATTAATCCTACTACTTTCTAGAAAGCTAAGAAGCTTACTTGTATAGAGGCCGGCACCTAGTCCTTCCTAATCTTAGGCACTAGCACTAGAGTAATTAAGAAAGTACTACACAGAAAAAGCAGGGCATGTACAGAAGATCTAATTCTCTACAACGTTGCTGTAGTAGAGGGATCTTACGTTAATATTATGTTAGAGGCCTAATTAAAGAAGGCAGGTGTATAGTACTTAGGATTAGATTTAACACTGCGTATCAGCTTGTTATAAAAGAGCGTTGTACTAGCTACTTTAACGCGCTTTTATAACCTTACTTTTATAGAATATAAGCTACTATTAACCTATCTAGCTGTAATAAGCGCAACTCTATCTACTTAGAAGCTTAGATTATAGACTCCCTACTCTAGATCTAATAATAAGAATCTACAGCATGCCTAACCTAGGTATCTAGAACCTACAGCACTCTAAGCACTTGTAAAGAACGCTTAAAACGTAAGGATTAACAGAATCTCTAAATAGTAGTGCTAATACTACGCTACTACTTATGATAATTAAGTTATATTAAAAAGGCTTAAGAGGCAATCTCCTTAGCTATACTAGTAAATTGCGTAGAATCTCTTCAATATGCTAAAAGGTTGTTAAAAAGAGGTATAGATGTTGCTAATTAATAATAAGTATAGTAAGAAGATCTATACTTACCTAATCTATGCTAAATTATTAGACAAGATTATAAGGGTATTTAAGAAGTTTATAAGTGTTCTTTACACTTAATATAAGCTCTATATATCTATAATTCTCTAGAACAACAACATTGCTACACTACTATAGTGTAGCTAATTAAGATTTAGTGTATAGGTAGAAGAGTATAGTATAGAGATCTAGAGTACCCTAATATATACACACGAGCTAAATAAAGAAGTAGAAAAAGCTAGGTAGAAGATTGTTACTAAATCTATTAAAATAAAGAGCAGGGCTAACCTTCTAGCAAAGCTCTGGCTGGAAGTAGTAGAAGCAGCTACGTAGTTATACAATATAAGCCTATCTTATAGCTGTAGAATAATTGCTCCTAATACAGTATTAGATAATTAGCTTAGATAGTACTTTAAGTAATAATAACTAGAGCAAATCTGTTACTACTTAGCAGATCTCTAGCTAGATTAGAGTAGAATTTATACTTATAGATGCTAAGCATATCCCCTAAATAGAGAATAAGCAGCTAGGCGTAATAAACAGGAGTTGAAAGTAACTCTTAGAGGCTATATTAGATATCTAGTAGGATACAGAGCATCTAATATATATACTATGTAGATTCCTAAGCTTAATTAGGTTATAACTATATATAACGTTACTTTTAATACAAGCTTATTCTATAAAAACAAGAAAGCGGTAGAATACCTATAAAAAGAGCTTAAGTTAATTTTAGATTAGATATATTAGAATAAGGTTAGAGATGTAGGAAAAGTGTTTAAAAGTATTCTTAACTAGCTCTACGCAGCAGCCTATAAGCAGACAGGCACTAAAGATCTAGATTACTCTTAGCAGCAGCTAGGATGTAAGGATCTAAGTATAAAGTTATAAGACTTTCTTCTTATAATCTTTATTAGATAGTTTTCTTTTTAGGAATAGTTATTACCTAAAAAGGCAACTTAAGCTATTTAGCCTAAATATATATATATATATTAGGCCTAAATACAGGTACTTTCCTAATTAGGTTTAGCTCTTACCTAATCTAGTAAAGTACTATCTGAAGAATGCCTAACTAAAGAGCGTTAGAAAGCTGTGCTTATTATAGCTATAGCTTTACTAGATCTAGAGTTAGCTTTTTTACTATAAATAGCTTAAGGACACGTTGCCTTTACTAGTAGGTTACGTGTACACCTACGTAATCTGCTAGTAGGTTGCGTAATTGCCTACGCAATCTGCTTAGAAATCTACTCTTGATTTCTAAGCATCTATTTGTAATAACTATTCTAGATCCTTCTGATTTGTAATAGAGAGAACGGAAGTAGAGTATAAATACTACTTACTTTCCCCCTCTCTTAGTTCTGTACCTAGCATTTAATATAATAACTTGTCTATTATATTATCTTACCTTATTACTATATTTACTCCTCTTGCCTCTTTAGGCTATACGCTTCCTATTTTAGAATTACCTAGTCTAGTTAGTCTAGGTCTTCTAGATTAGGGAAGAAAGTAGTCTGTCCTCCTATTTCCCCCCTACTTTCTTTACACTAAGAGATAATAATTAACTGCCTAGCTAGCTAGTAGATTATACTAAATAAGGAACATCTTCTTTATAAGTAATAAACAAGGCTAGTAAGTTATAAAGAATCTACGCAGGAAATCTAGAGTATTTAGGCCTAAGAACACTAGAGCTTACACCTAAGCCTAGCGTTATATACTCTAGCAGCTTCTAAAAGAAGCACTTACTTAGAGAAATAAGCCTGCTAAGAGAAGTAAGATTAGAAAAATCTAGGTAATATAACACTGCACCTATATACTCTAGAAGCGCTGCTTCTATAGCTCTAAGTATTAAGAGCAATATAGCTACTACAGAAGACTTTAATTTATTAGAAGTAGCACTAATCCTAAGCTTATAACTAGTAAGAGCAAGTAGAAGAGTACACTATCTAGATCTAAAGGATTATAGAAGTAATTAACTAGGAGCTTTCTTTCTTCTATATAACTGCTAGATAGATAATAAAGAAAGCTACCTACTAAAAAAGTTAATTTTATTAGAATTAACTAGCACTGAGCTTAAAACAATATATGCTGTAATACAAGCATTAGCAGAGAAGAAGAAGTAACTACTAGTCTTAAGCTAAGCTTAACAGCTACCTAGGGATTAACTTCTAAACCTACTATAGAAATAGAGAGATCTACTCTCTTACCTACACAGTTAGCTTATTAAGGAGGCTATAGGCAAAGAGATTACTACTCTATATAATGCAGGTACCTAGGAAGTAATAAATTTACTTATAAGAGAGAGCAAGCTACTATAACTTAAATAGGTGTTTACGTATAAACTAGATTAGAATAGCTACTTGCTTAAGTGTAAGGCAAGAATAGTAGTACATAGAGATTTCTAAGTTATTAACACAATCTAGTCTACCTACGCAGTAACGCTTGCTGCTAGGTCTTTTAAGACTGCTATAGCAATTACAGCTAAATTTAACCTAGAATTTATGCAGTATAACATTGTTAGAGCTTTCTTACACACCTATAGAGATTACTAGCTAGTAGTAACCTATAAGCTACTAGATAGGTATAAGATACTAGGTAAATATATCTAGCTTGCATAAGCACTGCATAGGCTATTAGACTTACTCCTTCTATAGTATAAAAAGCTCTTTTAAACACTGTAAGCAACTAGGCTTATAGCATTTAAAGAAGAGCCTTGTTTATTCTTTAGTAGTAATTGCTAAACACTGTTTCTTTTCTACGTTAATAACATACTAGTAATATACTACTCTACCTAGATTGCTAAGGCAAAGCACATTGTAGATATAATTACAGCAGCCTACATAATTAAAGATTAAGCTCTAGAGTTATAGTCTCTTAATATTAGGGTAATTAGGAACTAGAAGTAGTAGATAATAACTATTGTTTATAATAAGTATATTAACAAAATTACTAAGAAGCTTAACTTTAATAAAACTAGACTCTTTCTATATACTCTGCTTTATACTATAGATCTAGTAAAAAGCACTAGAAAAGCTATTAAGCAGGGAATTAAGAGCTATTAGGAAAGAGTTAGATTAGTACTATACACTTTAATTATACTGTAACTAGACATAGTGTTTACAGCAGCTAAACTATCTTTTTAAGTTACTAATCTAAGTAAGAAGTATTTTAAAGCAGTACACTAGACAATTGTCTACTTATACTAAACTAGGTATTAGTTAATTTAATATAGCATGCATAGTAGAGCTAAGCTGCTTATTTATAGTAACGTGTTGTTTGCTAATAATATTAAGACTTAGTAATTTTCCTATAGGTACCTTATAATACTCTTTAGTAGGCTAATAGTATAGAAGCCCTCCTAGCAAGCTACTGTTACTACTTTTACTACTAAGGTAGAGCTTTTAGTACTTAAGCACGTTACTAAAGAGACTATAGTGCTTAAAGAGCTATTTTATAAGCTTACACTAATTCTAGGAACTGCCTAGACAATATTCTTTAACAACTAGCAAGCAATTAGACTAGTATTTAGAGAGAATAAGTGTATAATTAAGTAGCTGCGCTATATAGATATATAAAATTTATAGTTTTAATAAAAGCATGCTATAAGTACGTTTAAAGTGCTCTACTTCTCTACTAATAGCATGCTAGCAGAAATATCAACAAAAAATCTATTAAGGCAACTATTTAAGAGGTTTAGAGACTAGATTAATCTTAAGAATATAATTATAATAGTTATAGAAGAGTAAGGCATAGGTACATATATAGATTAGAAGAGAGAATAAGGTATTATTAAGAAGTAAAGCTCTATAGCCTTAGGCCTAATCTAAAAACTAAGGACTTTGCTAATAAACTTATTAATTAGACTATTAATAAGCTTAACAGCTCTCTTCTTATAGCGCTTACCTAGAGCGCAGACCTTATCCTTAGCAGGTATAGTATTAGCGTTAGCAGTAAGAGCAGAAGATAGAGACAGAAGCAGCTTATTAGAAGTATAGGTAGAGAAGGCAGGCAGCAAGAGAAAGCTATAAGCAATAACTACTGCCTTAGCTACTACTAACACTATATAACACTTAACTCTTAGTTTTTTACAAGCTAAGTCTGTAGGCTAATCTTTAGCCTATAGGCTGCTAAAAGCTTATAGGCTTTAAGAAGAGTAAGAGAAAGGCTATATATATTAGCAAGTAATTAGTAGATAGGAGAGTAGAAAGATTACTTACTAGAAGTTATAATTGTGCCTAGAGGCGCAACGCTAGTAGCAGAAGCTACTACCTAAGTAATTAAAGCACTGCTTACCTAAACTACTAGCTATAGCACTATTAATACACTCTAGGCAGAACTTACTATACTAGGTTGTTTTAGCGCTACAGGCGCTAGAGGTAAGAGTAAGAAGTAAAGATAATATCTGCTTCTTATTGCCTAAAGGCGTGTAAGGCAGTAAGAGTAAGCAAGGTAGAAGTAAGAGTAAGCAGAGCAGTACAGAGAAGGAAGAGCATAACAGTAATAATAATAGTAACAGCAACAGCTAGCAGAGTAGCAAGCCTAGTAGAGAAGCTAGTAGTAAGCTTAGAAAGCTTAGAAGTAAAAAGTTTATAAGGCAGAGCATATGCAGAAAGATTAGGTAGTAGATATAGTAGTAGTATATACCTTCTACACAGCAGAATTTTTCTATAGGTATTAGTATAAGTAGTAAATACAAGTGTAGATTAATTAAAAGAGTACTAACCTTAACAGTAAGGAGCTAACCTCTAAGGGAATTTGCTAGTAAAATACAAGATAGATTTAATAGAGAACAACCTCTAAGACAGAGGTTGCAGAGTTTTTATAACCTTGTTTTAGATATATTAGCTCTGTAGCAGAGCTCTAGTCTATACTAGAAAGCGTAAGCTAGAGTAGTGCTAAAGCAGTGTACACTAAAAAGCTAACACCTAGGCCTAGCCTGTTATAGTACCTCTCTACTTATTCTTTGTTTATTAATGCGCGCCTTAGTTAAAACAACTCTTTTACCTACTCTCTACTTTCTATATTCTCTGTTGCACTAGGTTCTAAGCCTACACACCTTCCTCTTATAATCTAACTATTATTTAATTATTTAACCTCTCTGCTCTACTCTTTTTTAATAATACTGCCTTCTAGATCTCTAACTGTGTTGCGTTTCTCTACTAAAGAAGGCGTAAGGTAAGCAAGTAAGTTAGCTAATTCTTACCTGTAGTCTACCTATTTACTAACTCTTTTACTTTGCTTAGGCCTATAGTGCTACTTCTGTAGATCCTACCCCCTCTACTACTTACTTAGCTAAGAAGGCAAAGCTTATGTTAGATAATATTGTCTTTAAGGAGGATAAGATTTAGAATACCTCTAAGGATATTCTAGTAGATAGTAAGGCTTAGAATCTAGGTAAGTAGTCTCTATGTACTTAACGTGCTAACAGCTTTGTAGATCTAAAGGTCTGTATTAAATACATACTAGCTAGCTAGGTTTATACCTTTACCTCTAGTAGCTACTCTACTAGCTGCACTAACTGTGTTCTTAGCTATACTTACTACTATAAGGTAAGTTCCTAGTTTCTATTATTTAATGCTCTCTTTCTTAGCTAACTATCTATAAGGCCCTATGTAAGACTTAGAAGACTCTAAGTAAGTACTACCTATACTTATAGTTTGCTAAGTACACCTCTATAAAGCTTCTTAACATTATTAAGCCTATCTAGGTAGATCTTAAGAAGTGTAAGAACCTTCTATATTATACTAACCTTATATTCTAGCCTAATACCTACTTAGGTGCTACTAGTTATAAGACTAAGTAGTCTAAGTATAAGGCTAAGAGTAATAAGGTAGTAGCTTATCTTTGTGCTGCTGTGCTCTTTACAGAGCACACTACTATTACTGCTAAGAAGGTAGTAGTCTAGGCTAAGACTCTAGTAAGTTATTTCTCTCTTTTCTTACCTGTTTTTAGGAGTGTTTGCTAATTCCTTAGTTATTATAGCTTACTATTAACTTAATACTGCTTATGCGCTTTATCTACTTTAAGGCTAATCTCTGCGTATCTTAAGCTCTCCTCTACTACTAAATATAATAACTTTACCTAAATACTTATTAAGAATATTGCTAATACTGCTGCAGGTAATAAAGATAATAGTAGGAGCAGAGGTTCTGCTAAGAGTAGTGCTTAGGTCTTCTCTTATCTGTAGCGTTTAGGATTTTCTAGCAAGCTAATACCTAGGCTTATAGCTCTTTTCCTTTATAATAATATAGCTCCTATATAGAGTAGTCTATTCTTTAGGGTAGGCTAATGCAACAAATAATCTCTCTAACAAACTAGTGCTTCTCTTCCTACTTATACCTTTCCCCTCTTCCTACTCTTCTCTCTCTTCCTCTATTAGAAGTAAGAGAGTTAGTTATAACCTTCTAGAGATTCTAACTAGAATTCTAGAGGTAAGTTCCTGTTTCTATCTCTCCTGTCTCTTATTACAAACAGCTATCTGTCTAAGGCTTCTAGGTTCTTATAAACATATTCCCTTTTCTATGTTTTACTAGTATACCCTTCCTATTATACTAGGTATTTACGTCTCTTACCCTCTTTTCTAGATTATCTTTCCCTATAGATAGAGTTAACTTTCTATTCTTTAGAGGATGTCCTATTATTATTAGTAATAACTAGGAGGCTAGGCTAAGAGTTGTTGTTTAATTATCTGTAAAGAGGGTCCTATAGGCACAACTTAAGCTAGTTAACATAGAAGACAGGATAGACCTTACTATTAATATCTAGTTTAATATTATACAGAGAGATAACTTCTACAACTATAAACTTCTAGTTCTTCTAGTCTAACTTCCTGCTTGCTTAGCTGTTTAAGAACTAGTTTCCTAGCTTTAGCTAGACTCTATCTCTAACCTTTAGCTAGAGGGCTTCTCTTTAGTATATATTAGCTTACTATTCTTTTATCTGCTAGGCCTCTACTATCTAGGCTTTCACAAAGTTAATTGTTTTAGTAAACTTCTACACTATGCTTACTACAGCTTTAGTAGGTTCCTTTATATATTAGTGCAATAACTCTGCTATTAAGTCTAGGTCTATCTAGACTAGATCTATATTATAACTATACTAGAGGAAGAAAGAGCTAAACTCTGTAGATATAGCTACCTGTTCTTTAATTACAATCTAGGCTATAGGCGCCTAAGCAGACTAATTATCCTAGGCCTAGTTAATATAGGCCCTTAAGTAGGCTTCTACTACAGAGTTTATACGTTTAGTACTTCTGTCTGTTTAGAGGTAGAAGGCTGTAGAGAGTCTCTGTATAAGTTTTAGCAGTTAATATATTATCTACTAGAAGTTACTAAGGAATTATATCCCTTAATTAGAGACAATTATATTAGGTAACTAGTAGTAGGCTACTACGTTAGATATAAATGCATAGGTAACTATCTTTACTAACAGGTCTAGTAAGAGAACTAAGATAATATCTTTAGAAAGTCTATCTGTAATAACTATAAGGTTATAGTTACTCTTACTCTTAGGTAGATCTGTTATAAAGTCTATAGAGATTTCCTTCTAAATTCTATTAGGTAAAGAGAGAGGTTTAAGGAGTTTCTGCTTTAGTTCCCTCTATAGCTTTGTTCTTCTGTAGATGTTATAGTTTTCTATATACTATTATAAGGCAGTTAACATCCCTAGCTAGAAGTAGGCTTAGAAGAGGATTATATACATGTTTCTCTGTTCTAGATAGCCTGCAATTAGAGAATAATAGGCATTATTAATAATCCTAGTCCTAAGGGCATTAGAGTTTAGAACCTATACTCTTCTATAGTAGTATAGTTAGTCTCTGTTATCTACAAAGTACTTAGAGAGAGAAACTTTAAGGTTAAGCTATATAGAAAACTTCTAGGCTCCTAAAGAGATAGAAGACTTAGTAAGCTAGTAAGTCTTATTATTCTTAACAGTATTCTCCTAAAGTGTTTTAAATTCTTTAATACTATTATATAGTTCTAAGTTCCTAACTAGCAGTATCTCTGCACGCGTTAAGTCTAGTTCCTTATAGTAGTCTTTCTATAGCTCTTTATTTAGAGAGGTTATAAGAAGAAGTTAGTCTGCTCTATATAGTTCTAAGAAGAAAACTTATATATTATTAGCAGAGTTATCTTCTAGGCTAGTTCTTACTACTTATGTAAATAGTTTTAATAGTTAAAACTGTCTAGTCTTAGTCCTCTTATCTCCTGTAGATAAGGGGATATTCTTCTCTTTCTTTAAGAGTGCGTCTGCTTAGTTATTAACACTACCTAGCCTATAGGTAAAGGTAAGGTTAAACTAGCTAAGGAGGCTTAACTACTAGACGTGTCTTTCTAAAAGAAGTTAGGCTTTATAGAAGTACTCTAAGTTTTTGTAATTAGTAACAACTATAAATCTCTTTACTTATTTTAGCTCTGTACTCTGTTCTTAGAGGTATTTAACTACTGCTAGCATTTTCCTATTATAAATAGTATAGTTTACTTCTACCTTAGAGTTCCTAGCTAAGAAGTATACTACTATACAGAGTACCTTATCTTTCTTATATTAGAATAATACCTCTCCTATTGCCTATTCTAATACGTTGCACTCTAGTACTGTTTCTTAATCTAGGTTAAAGTTTGCAAGTGCTAGTTTCTTAGTAAATACAGCTTTTATAGCATTAAAGGCTTACTACTAGAGTTCTCTCTATTTAAAGATTATGTTTTTCTATGTTAAGTACGTAAGAGGCTCTGCTATGCTAGAAAACTAGTTAACAAACTGTTAGTAGAAGTTTATAAGCCCTAGAATGCTCTAGATTTCTTTTACTGTCTTTAGGGGTTTCTATAACCTTATAGCAGCAACCTTTACTAGGTCTATCTAGATGCCCTTACTAGCTTTAATAATAAATTCTAAGTACTTAGTGCTCTTAACAGAGAACTTACTCTTCTCTATATTAAGATATAATTCTGCAGCTTCTAGCTTCTAGATAATTTTCTTAACCTTAGCTTTATATTCCTCTTAGGTACTGCTAGAGTAGATTAATACATTATCTATATAGGCAGAGCACTATTTTTCTAAGTACTCTCTTAAGATCTAGTTAATATACAGTTAGAACATACTTAGAGTATTAGCTAACCTAAATAGCGTTACTAGCTACATATAGAGTCTAAATCTTATCTAGAAAGCTATCTTCTATTTATCTTCCTTAGCAATTCTAATCTTGTAAAACGCTTAGATAATGTCTACTTTAGTAAACTACGTTGCTTTTAAGATCTAGAAGAGGGTCTTGTAGATTAGAGGTATTAGGAACTGGTCCTTTTTAGTAATTGTGTTTAGTACCTAATAATTAATGTAAAACTAGAGACCTCTACTAGGTTTCTTAACAAACAGCACTAGAGCAGAAGTACTAGACTTACTAACCTAAATAAAGCCCTTATCTAAGTAGCTAGTAAGTTATTGTTAGAGCACTAGGAGCTTCTTACAGAATATATTATATAGTAGTCCCTATAGTACTGTTATAAGTTTGCTATCTTGCTTAATTAACTTAATTACATAATTTATATTAGGACTATAGTAAAGAGCAAGCTTATTAGCTTTCTTCTTTATAAACATTTTAAACTTATTATTTAGGAACTCTAGGAAGAGGTCTTAAGAATCTGTTAGCTTCTTCTTCTTTAGAGCCTTTTAAATATCTACTATTAATATAGTAAACAGCTCTATATCCTAGTCTGTCTTAGACCTCTTTCTTAGTGCCTAGTACAGCTCTAGGCTAACAGGCTTAGGCAGTTAGTTAGGATAGGCGCCTTCTCTGCTTCTAACTTGTGTCTGTAAGAAGTAGATAAACAATAACTTCTTAGCTAATACTATAGTTACCTTGTTCTTATCTATCTATAGTCTTTCTAAGATAAGGTTGTACTCTCTTTCCCTATCTAATACATATACCTAGAGGGTCTTTCTATAGCTATCTATATTAATCTTTATTCTTATAATATTAGTTACCTAGGTTACTTTTCTAGCTATACCTAATACCTTACGTCTATATATAGGGGTATGCTAGAAGTTGTTTTATAATATAAACTTAGAGGAGACTATACTATATCTTAAATACCTAGTATTAATTAATATATATGCTATAGTGTTGTCTTATACTATTACATACAGTAATATAGGCTTACTATCTAGCTACTACTAGTAGAACTTCTAAAACAGTTCTCTCCTCTTTATAACTTCTCTTTCTAACTCCTGTTTATGCCTTTAAACAGAAGTTTCTAGTTTTCTAAACCTTTATTAGTTAAATTATTAGTTTTAGAAACCTTAGCAATTACGCTTTTAACCTAGACTTTCTCTAGTCTTTTAGCTAGAGCTAGATTGCATCTGCTTATATAGTACTTCTTCTTTCTGTATCTTAGATAGATATTAGTAGCTCTCTGTTAGTTTATAACTTCCTAACTCTGCTACTCTGCTTATAGTTAGTTGTTAGACTTAATTTTCCTAGAGTAGACCTTAGTAGGTTTCTAGTCTATACTATCTAGGTTTGCTCTTTGTATGTGTTGTCTAAAGGTGCTGTTTATTAGTACTTTAGTCCTATAGAAGTTAACCTCTACTACTAAGACTCTAGCTATAAGGCTCTAGAGGTCCTAGTTATCTAGAATGTCTACTAATACTATCTTGTTCTAGAGGTCTAGTTAGAGTGTAGATATATACTTAGTCTTAAGGTTCTTTATATTATTCTCTTTAGTAGTGTTATAGGCTAGATAGATAAACTCTATATAAAAAGACTTAATACTCTAGTTACTCTTCTTTATAGTAATAGTCTAGAGTTTCTGCTAAGAGCATCCTTTAAATAGGGAGTTCTTATACTACTTATCTAGGAAGTCCTAGAACTAGGCAGTTGTGCCTATTAGGTTGCAGTCCTTCTATAATAAGCTAACCTACACAGCCTGTCCTTCTAGCCTATTAAATATATAGGCAACTTCTAGAATAGCTTCTTAGTCCCCTATAGACTTTAACTTATCCTTTATCTAGAACTTAAACGTTCTGTATACGCGTTAGTTACTGCTAAACTTACCTATATTAGGTAACTTTATAGCCTTACTTAGCTTATTATTAATTACTTATATAGAGGTAGAAGGTGTTATACTCTAGTTTAGCACTCTTATAGATGCAACGTAGGCTTAGACTTAGGCTTTAACTAGCCTTTATATAGTCTTACCTATATCTTCTTATTATAGTTCTAGGTTAGAGTCTATAGTAGAGGAGGCTTTAGTGTTAGTAATAGTTACTACAGTCTTAGGTAGGATTGCCTATAATAGGTAGGTAGTTAGGCACTCTAGTACATAAGCAAGTAGCTCCTCCTACTATTCCTTAGGTACTAACAAGGTAGTAAGGTTCTAGAGTTTAGTTCTAATGTCTAATTAATTATTACTGCTTGTGCACAGCTTAATACTGTACTCCTCTAGACACCTAGTAGCGTTATTAAATAACTTACTTATTAATTCTTATTTAGTAATTAAATCTAATTATAAAGAGCTAACCTCTAAGGGAATTTGTTAGTAAAATACAAGATAGATTTAATAGAGAACAACCTCTAGAACAGAGGTTATAGAGTTTCTTTAACCTTGTTTTAGACATATTAGCTCTGTAGCAGGGCTCTAGTCTATACTAGAAGGCGTAAGCTAGAGTAGTGCTAAGGCAGTGTACGCTAAGAAGCTAAGACCTAGGCCTAGCCTGTTATATTAACTATAGTGTAGGGTTATACTAAAACAGAAGGTAAAACAACTAATAGATTAGTGTTATAAAAAGCTTACTTAATAATTCCTTAGTATATATAATATATACCTTAATAAAATAAGTATAAGCTTCTAAATAAGTAAGTTCTATATACTTAATTTACCTAGAAGGTATATTATAACGTTACTAAACTCTAAATCTACCTACTAGAAGCTTAACTTACCTAGATCTACTCTACCTAAGGTTAGGATAACTTACTAATAAATATAAATTTCTCTTTACTTATACAGTTATACTATATATATAATAAGCTAATTAACGTATTTAACAGGTAAGTTAGCTACATAGGTAAGTTAGCTACTCTGCTAAGACTACACTAATATTCTACCCTATTATAGCTTGCATTAGCCTACATTAGCATTGTTTATAGTAGTACAGTATATAATATTATTTAGTAATACCTTCTTTAGGCTTTTTACACGTGCGCAAGTTATGCCCTACGTTGTAGCACTTTTTACAGCGTCTTTAGGTTGCCTTACCTCCTTTAACACGTACTTGCTTCCTTACCTTCTTACTATTACTACGCGCTCTAAACTTAGTTAGAGTAGTTAATTAAAGGCCTTCCTTAGCTGTTAGGACTCCCTCCTGCTGCAACTGCTTTCTTTTATGCAATTTACGTTGCGTAGCAGCCTTATTTACTGCTTAAAGCCTAGTAATCTCCCTTTAAGCTAACACTAGCTTATACGCTACTATAGCTGCGCCTTTAGCAAGCTTTTTAAAGGCCTTAACTATTAAAGTTAGTAAGCTGCTTACATGCCTTTAAACCCTCTCTTAAACTAGCGTTAATTACAACCCTAATTACAGGGTAGTGCTTAGGGTTTAGAACTGCTAGGGCTTATCTTCTACAGTAGGTAGCAGTAGGGTACGTAGGCGGATATTAAGACCTATTATAACCTGTTCTAGGTTAAAGGGGACTATTCCAGCGCCTTAGAAACCTCCTTAGATATTGCTAGAAGTAAATATCTCCTTATAGGCGTCTATAAAGCATAGTAGGAACTTAGTTTTAGTAATATAAGTAATGTAGTTGCGTATAAGATTCTTAGCTTAGCGCCTATATGCCTCCTTTAGAGGGGCAAAACAACCTATATCTAGTAGTTATAAGAGGTAAGATAAGTGTAAAGGCATACATAGTGTAATAATGTTTCCTTCCTTACAGTATTATTAGAAGTTAAGGGAGTTATAGCTCTTATAGCTATTAATAAGGAGCAGCTAGTACACTCCTTAGGTGCGCGTCTTTATATAGGCATTAAAGTGCTTTAACTAGTCTAGATTAAGCTTATTAGTAGTCTATCTGTTCTTAGAGGCTCTAATAACCTAGTTATAGGGCAGGTTGTCTTCTTTGTACTAGGCAAAGAGGTAGTTGCAGCCTTTAAAGATAATAAAGAGTAGAATAGCCTACTCTGTGCTATTAATACCCTGTATAACTATTGTCTACTCTTAATTGCTCTGCTACACTGCCTTTAGCTGTCCTTAACGCTCTAAACCTGTAATAACTGCTCTTGCAGATATCTAGCCTATTATAAAGCCTGTCTTATTAAAGTTGTATATGTTATTATTCTAGATACTATACTTAGCTTTAACATTTGCTATAAGCCTAAACTAGCCTTATATAATCTCTAGATTCTTACAGAGGGCTCTCTTGTAGTTATACTTACAATTAAACTTTACTTTAAGGTTAGAGCAGCGCTTAACAAATGTATTAGGCTAGTTTATGCTAATATAGCCTATATTGCGCTTAGCATATAAAGAATTAGCTATATTAGCTACAGCAGCTAGCTAAGAGGCAAATCCTTGTGCATCTAGCTTAAGAATATACTTAGCAATTACATCCTCCTTAGTCTAATCTATATTCTATTAACTTAGCGTATATTTAGCTTGTGTAGGTTGTCCTGTGTATTAATTGCGTAGTGTGCTACAAGGCGCGTTATATATAGCTACAGCGCGTTGTATAGTAAGGTTCGCGTCTTGTTTAAGTGCCTAGAGCACAAGCTGTATTACAGCTTCTTTTAAGGGCGTAGGTTTATATTATTGTTAAGTTATTGCGTTATAAGGTAGAATGTTAGTGTAGTCTTAGCAGAGTAGCTAACTTGCCTGTGTAGCTAACTTACCTGTTAAATACGTTACTTATATTAGGTATACTAAGTAATTAGCTAATAAGAGCATAGAACGCTTAGTAAGTATATAAATAGTAACCTAAGCAGACTCCTATATATTAATTAATAATCTATCTCTTAGTTATTTCTAAGCTTGTTATCTAATAATAAATAGTAATAGCAACAGCAAGATTTTCAATAGAGATACTTAGTTAACGTATTATAGATAAGGCCTCTGCTAATACATTACAGAATGTTAGGTAAGATATACCCTCTTTAATAAAGCAGTTTAATAGCTATATTTGTATAGTAACTAGGCTATTTCAGTTACTTAGGCGAGGCAGCGCGTCTGAGCTGCATTGCTCCTTGCTATCAGGGTGCACGTTACCAGCTATCAGGATGCACGTTAACAACTCCCTTCCCTTAGTGCTTAGCTAAGTGCTAACACCGCAATTATTGCTTACTTGCTGTTTGTTCTGTTGTTATAATCACTGTGCCGCAGCTACTGTAATTGGGCGAATCCTTCCCGTGTTCTGTGGATCGTAACTAGGCCTTGTTAATTCACTAATAGCGTGGTGTCAATGCTAGGCGGGGCACGGGCTTACATCCAGTTTATTCTGCAACATGAAAGCTTGGAGCACCTAATCTACATCAACCCGAGATTCGGCCGATTCACCGAAAGAGTTGAATTTCTCCTTGATTATGCCACGTATACAACGGGCAGATCGCCCATATTAGGCAGATTGTGCGATTAACTGATGGGAGCACAGGGTGCTTATAGGGCATACTTTGTATAAATACTATAGCATCCAGCAACAGCAGAGAACATCGGTCACCGCCAATCGGGGCAGGACAGGGCTAGCTTAATGCTGTCTATCTGGTGATTTAAGAGATCGGAACTAGTCACTTGCTTAGCGTTGCCTTACTCATCTGCTATTATGTCTGTGCCTTGATGTCTTAAACTTGGTCACCGCTCTGACCAATGTACACTACTTTTGCCGGATACCACAGTAGTGACTTGAGTAGGTACTATAGCCTAATCAATGCTCTATCTCCCGGTCATTCCTGAGTTCGTTATCCAACAACAGCTTAATACGTGGCAGAGCGACACCAGTGACGTGGGGATGTGGTTTGGAAGACCCGTCAGAGCAGAAGGAGAAAAAGAGCGGCTGTATGTGGGACCGTAAGACCTTGGGATCATTATTATATATGACGCTGGCCAATATCATGTTCTTCCACGAGATAGATGCGACTGTGAGCACCTACTGCATTCTGTGCCCAGCAACCCTTCAATAATCCATCACCGAACAAGATTTGACACAATGGAAGAAGTTGTAATATCGACATACGAAAAACCCTCTACTGATATGTTTTTGACGCATTGTATAAACAGGAGTACTGTACAAGAAGATGACAATTCTAGTATTCCACTTTGCTCCCCTTTTGATATGTACCCCGACCATTGCCCGCGACATAATCTGTCCAATCCTCTACATCCGCTTCCTCACAGCTTTACAAGTCTCCAATCAAAACATTTACTGAACACCAGTAGTAGCCTGGAAAATGATGTCGTGAGCGATTGCACCCTTGCCGTTAAGATCCAACTTAGTGGTGAAGGGCTTCGAGGTGCCCTCAACAGTAACAGTAGTATCGCTAAGCTCTACGATCTGAGTAAGGGTCAAAGTAGAATCTAATAGTATGTCTCGTTAGCAACCGATATCATAACAGCCACACACTCCACGCTCAACGACACAAGATAAAGTCGGGAGGAGAATCACGTACCAGTGCCGTTGTACTGGTAGGTGAAAGACGGAGGAGAGCAGGTCAGGGTGGTAGGATCGTGTCCGGAGAAAATTTTTCCATCGCTCACGGTCAGCGAGTAACAGTCGACGGCAATGTTGTCTTTGAGCTGCGCGTTGGAGTAAACGCCGTAGATGTGCGTAGAGTGCGACCTGTCTGATCCGCCACTCTGGACGTAGGATACGTTCCAGCCGCCGAGGTCGCCCCCCGTGTATACGCCGGCGCCGGCGGAGGCGGCCATGGCCGTGGCGGCCATGGTGGCGATGATGAAGCGCATGGTGATTGTTTGTTGTTGAGGCGGGTGGTTTGTTGGGTGTGTTGGTAACGACTGTGCTTGATCTATGGAAAGGTTGAATGGTGGCTATCAGAAAGCAGAGAAGTGATTTCTTTTATGTACCAAGACAAAACTATCCCTCGTATCCGACGCTAGTGATGACATGAAGGTACTAGACATATAACGCAGGAGGCGTGTTTATTTTTGGGAACGGCGTTATACAACCTGCGGTGGGACGTGCACATCGGTGCCTAGCGCCAAAACCCCAGCCGCGCCTCAGCTAATTGGTCAGCAGCCCTTGCACACATTCAATAAGGCTTACGCACAGCACTTTTAGTCTCGTTACTAAGCTCGGCCATATAGTGTTCGGCCACATATAGTGATCGGCCACCCCACCAAAACGCGTCACAGTCTTTGAAGTCGTGATATTTTCAACACAACCTGCTCAAAATAGACGCCCGTAAAGCTGCTATACAATTAGCTATCCATAATCTTAATTCTAGTGTTTTTACAAGTTAAAGGAAGGCTGCCAAGGCGTACAGAGTCCCTAGATTATCGCTTTAGGAGCGCCTTAAAGGTCGCCAACCAAACGCGATAGCACATTACCAACAGCAGCGATTAACTCAGGAGCAAGAGCACTTCTTAGTAGAGTGGATTCTTAAAGAGGACTTACGTGCTCAGCCCCTGTCCTATCCACGCGTGCAAGAGATAGCCTCCTAAATACTTCAGATAAATAGGGACCACGCTCCGCTCAGTCAACTGTAGGTACCCCATTTCATCGCTCGCAATCTACAGGTCGCCTCTATCGTCAGGCGTACAATTAAGACGGCAAGGACTACAGGAGCTTAATATAAGACTGTTCGTGCCTTTCTTAAGCTATTTAAGCGTACTAGAATTAAGCTGGGTATACAGTATAAGGATATATAGAATATAGATAAGACTAGGGTCGCCCTTAGGGTATGTACAAACACCAGAGTCGTCGCTAGCTTGTTAAAGAAGAAGGCTTATATCAAATCCCTAGAGGATTGTAAGTGGGTATTAATAGTTAAGACGATATCCGCTACAGGCGTTAAGCTTTAATGTCTTGTCATCTTTAAGGGCAAGCACCTCTAAACTACGTAGTTCCTAGCACAAGGAGTACCCGATTAGCTATATACAACGTTAGAGAATAGATAGACGTTAAATCAGATTAGATTAGAGTAGTTACAGCGTATATTTATACCAAATACAACTCCACGCCAAGGCACTTAGAGACTCCTTGTTCTAGACAGCCACAGCTCTTATATCCCTATCAACTTCATGTAGACCTGCCAGGAGAACAAGATATAGCCTCTCTACCTTCCCCCTTACGCCTTACACGTGCTTCAGCCTCTAGATCTTGCTCCTTTCTCTGTCGTTAAGACAAAGTATTAATCTGAGATCTGGGCTCTCTCTGCCCTTAATAACGCAGCACCTATTAAGAAAGAGCGCTTTGTAGTATCCTACAACAAGGCAAGAGAGGAAGGTTTAACTGAGCAAGTAATCCGAGCTAGGTAGAGAGCCTCAGGGCTCTGCCCATATAACCCAGACCTCGTCTTACTCTCATCCCAGGTATCTGGCCGTCCAGCAACACCACCACGTGATAACTAGGACTCAGAGCTCTTAAATTCTATCCTCAGCACGCCTCAGAGCGCACAGGCTCTATATAGGGCTCACTAGCAGCTCCTACAGTCAGAATCTCTCTTACAGAGCACTTAGGTAGTGCTTAGCAAGGCAGGCAAGGCTATAGCAAAGGCAAATACTTGAGCAGCTAAGCTCTAAGCTAAGAACCAACAACTTAAATATTAATTAGACAGTACTAAGATTACCCGCTTAAGGAAGCGCGTTTAACCCAACCTAAATAAGCGCTTTAGTAACGTTAAAGCTATTAAGGCTGCGCTTAAGCGAGCGGCAGCATTACAGGCTGAGCAGGCATTACGTTTAGTTAAACAAGAAGCTTAAAAAGCAGCAGAGGCAGCAGCAGCTCTCACGCTTCAGTCCATATGTAATAAGTAGCAATTAGAGACGCTGTAGCTGAAAATATCACGACTTCAAAGACTGTGACGCGTTTTGGTGTGGTGGCCGATCACTATATGTGGCCGAACACTATATGGCCGAGCTTAGCAATTACAGGGCGTTTTAGGGGGTGCTTAGACTACGCGCACGTCTAAAAGGTATCCACGCTGGCTTCTTGCTGAGTCATCTATTGGTGAGAAAGCACGCTAGGCACCTGAGCCGGGGGCGGGGGGGGGGGGGGGGGGTGGTATTTATCCCTACCAAAGATGGGCACGAAGGAGGGAAGGATGTATGAGCGGACTTTCGTACAAACTTGTCGATTTTCTTGCCCTGTCCCCCCTATAGTCACGTTAAGCAACGCAACCACATAAGAAACCCACAGCCGGAAGTGTTCCAACATGCTAAACAACCCTTTGTTTACTAGACCCCGACTCCGAAAAGGCTTGTTCTCAACTGCGGGGAGGGCGGCGTATATGATCGTGCGAATAGTTCCTTGGCACAGATAGACCGACGTTGTACAAAGTACAACGCAGCATGGAGGGCTAAGGCGTCATAGCGCCCACGACCTATGGATCGCAAAAATGACGCCATCTCACAGGGGAAATTGTGGGAGCGAAGCCAGTTGCTGGGCAGCATGTACGATGGGCGCGTTAGTATCAAGAATACGAAACACACCGTCATGCTAGACGTGGGCAGTGATAAATGTCGCTTTCTGGTATGTATGGGTGGTGTGTACCTGTCTTGTAGCTGACGGCGGTGTGCCCCTTCGCATCCAGAGTTTTGTTGCGCTACGGACTAAGTTTCCTAAATTGACGTACGAGCTACGATACTGGCAATGATCTCCAGACAACTTGCTCGCGGTGAGACATTATTATTTCACAAGCTAGACACTCGGCCCGAGCGTAATAAATTACAATCATGCCTAATTAGCGTAAGGCAAGGCAAAACTCTAACAAGCATGCAAGGGAAAATAACAGAGCTGTTAGTACAAGTTAAATTAATCTTAGCACCCATTCTAATTAGGTCTAAAAGGAGCTAAACATAGTTTTACGATACTAAGCTATAAATTACATATTAAATTTTGTCGCACGGAGTAGAGCCCGTGCCTAAACACTAGGTTGCTCGGTTCTTCGGCACTTACATACAAAGTAGTAGAAATAAGCGTCCCTACAACTGCCTACAAACTTAATTTACTAAGATTGTGTTATCTTTAAATTTCCTTAATAAAGCATATACTCTCTCTCTACTCTAGCTTAAGTGCCTAGCGCTAAAACCCTAGCTGCGCTATAGCTAACTAGTTAGCAGCCCTTACACAACTCTACTAAGGCTTACGCACAGTATTTTAGTCTAGTTATTAGCAATTATACTTTAGTAGCTAGTATAAGTAGTATAGGTAGGTCTAGTATAATCTAAGTATTCTAAAATAGCCCTGCTAACTGTATTACACTAAATTTCCCTTATATTTGTAAACAACATAGTGCCTCTTATCTCTAGAAATATTTATATAATATTGTCTTTATAACGTACTCTACAAGCAAGTAACCGGCATAAGCAAGTAACAAGATTTTGCTAAGACTACACTAACACTGTACCTACTTTATAACATTACAGCACATAATAACAATATATTATACTATACAGTATATAGAACTAGTCTATAGTACTCTGCGCATCTTTACTACATGTTTACGCGTTATACCTTGTCTTGCTATATGTGCTACAGCGCTTTAAAGACTAAGTGCTCCTATTAACGCGTAACTTCTTCTTTAACTTCTTCCTATTACTACAGGCCTTAAACTCCTTTAGAGTAGTTAGCCGCACTCCCTTAGCAAAGGTTAGAGTCTCTTCTTACTGTACTCGCTTCCTTTTATGTAATTTACAACGTGTAGCAGCCTTGTTAGCTGCTTATAGGTTAGCAACCTAGTTACGCACTAAAACTAGTAAATGCGCTATCAGCTCTGCGCCTTTAGTAAGCTAATTAAGAGCGTTAACTATAGATATTAGTAAGCTATTAGTATGTCTCTAAATCCTCTCTTAAATTAGCTTTAATTAAGACCTAAATTCTAGCGTATTGCTTAGTGTTTTAGACTCCTACGTGCTGTTGTCTACAGTAGGTAGCATTAGCGTGCGCAGCCGCACTTTAAGCTTTAATATTACAGCCTCTAGGTTAAATAGAACTAGGCTAGCACCTCTAAATCCTCTCTAGATATTGCTCTCTGTAATTAAGGCGTTAAAAGCTGCTTAAAAGCACGGCAAGAACTTAAGTTTAGTAATACGCGTAATCTTACTGTGCATTAGCTGCTTAGCTTAGCGGCTATAGACCTTCTTTAACAGAGAAAAACAGCCTACGTTAAGTAGCTATAGTAGGTGCAATAAGTGTAGAGGCATACACAGGGTAATAATCTTATGTTCCTTATAGTACTAGTAGAATTTAACTAAGTTATAGCTCTTATAGCTGTCTAGAATAAGTAGCTAATAGCTGCTAACAGTGCGCGCCTTTATATGCTTATTAAAGTGCTTTAACTACTTAACTCTAAGCTTATTATTAGTCTAGCTGTTGTTAGAGATATTAAGAACCTAGTTGTTAGGTATACTAGGCTCCTTATACTAGGCAGAGAGGTAGTGCTTGCTAGAGAAGATAATAAAGAGTAGGATAGACTAGCCCTTTGCACAGATACCTTAGATAATACTAGTCCACTCTTAGTTGCCCTGCTGCACTGCCTTTAGTCTCCCTTAACGCTTAGAGCCTGTAACAACAGCTTCTGTTAATATAACGCCTATTATAAAGCTAGACTTGTTAAAGTTGTAGGTATCTTTATCTTATATACTATACTTAGCTTTAGTATTCTCTACTAGTTAGTACTAGTCCCTAATTACCTTAGAATTCTTATACATAGCTCTCTTATAGTTATACTTGCAATTAAATTTAACTTTAAGCTCTAGCTAATGTTTAATAAAGTTAGCAGCCTAGTTCTTACTAACGTAGGGCTAGTAGCGCTTAGCAAGCAGAGAATTAGCTATATCCTCTACATTAGCAAGCTAGGGCGAGTATCCTCCCTTGTCTAGCTTTAATACATGTTAGATAATTACCTCCTCTTTAGTACTAGTTATCCTTATTATATTAGGCTTGCAATTACGTTAAGAGAGCTTTCTGTTGCGTTGTTGTTGTAGAGTACTTTCTAACACCTTATAGATAGCTGCAGCACGTAGTACTGTAAGATTTGTGTCTTATTAGATAGCCTAGAGAGCAAGCTGTATGTCTGCTTTGTTTAACAGCCTCTTTATATTATTTTGTTAAGGTATAATAGGCAGAGTAAAGTTTAGTGTAGTCTTAGCAAAATCCAGTTACTTGCTTGTGCTAGTTACTTGCTTATAGAGTACGTTACTTATAAGAGCACTGCAGGCAGGCAAGAGATAGGACAAAAACATATAGTATTAGATAAGATAAGAGACAAATCCTTAGGAGTTAAGCCTCTAAGGATTTAGAGGAATATATATATATTATATAGGCTCTAAGGGGTAACTGTAGTTGCTCTAAGGTGTTTCTAAGAGTTAGCATGCCTAAGGTAGAAAGCTTTTAATAATAGCTCTCTCTCTTTTTATAGTCTGTCCTAGACTGCTAAACTCTATATACTAATACTTGCTAGTTTAAACTCTAAAAAAACCTCTAATATAAGAGGAAAATAGTTAGGAGAAAGCTAGTTGCTTATTAGTAGGTACTTAAATCTGTTAGTTATATTAG
Source organism: Ascochyta lentis (assembly GCA_004011705.1). Taxonomy (NCBI): domain Eukaryota; kingdom Fungi; phylum Ascomycota; class Dothideomycetes; order Pleosporales; family Didymellaceae; genus Ascochyta; species Ascochyta lentis. The sequence continues at coordinate 917,385 of RZGK01000023.1, read as the reverse complement.
TATAAGCAACTCCCTATAGAGTGTAACTAGCACTAGTTTACTACTTACTAGGTAACCTTACTTCTAGATTCTTTAGGACTATTAACTCTAAAACCTGTAGTAAAGACTATTAGAGAGTTAGGTAATAGTTTAGTAGATTTACTAAATAAGTGTTTAGCTAGTACTACTCTATAGAGTGTTTGTAGCCTTACTCTAGTCCTCTTAAGAATCTAGTACTCTTAGTCTAGTAGCCTTAACCTCTAGAAGTATAGTAATAAGAAGATATAGAATAAACTATATATTAATTATAGTAGGTTTTCCCTATAGGGTACCTGTTACTATACTATAGTCTCTATAGAGTACTGCTGCTCTAAGTCTAGAGACAGTAATTACCTAGAAGCTAGTATTAGGTGTAGTAAAATGCTGCTCTAGGCTGTTTATAACTACTTATCTCTTATAGGTTACTTAAGTGTCTAAGCTCTTTATCTATAAGCTCTGTAAAGGTATTATTAAGGGTTAAAGTAGCCTTCTAACGAGTATGCATTTGTCCTATACTACAGAAGCAGAAAGATAAGAAAGAAAGACAGATTGCCTCTTCTCGTACAAGATATAGCAAGATGCTAAGCTGTGCTCTATAATCACGTGCGTAAGTTCAGTGCGTAGTCTCGTACACTTAGGGCTCAGCCTATTACAATACCCCTCTTCTTTACTTTAACGCGTTTGCTTGTATGTAAAACTTAGAGCAGTAACATAACAGCAAAACAGTTGCCTAGAGCCTACTGTTCTTAAAACAAGGCACAGCGTCTAAATTAGGTAATCTAGATTTTGCTGTAGGGCCGTAATCTTGTCGTGTGCGTGCTTCTTTACTTGCACTTGTACAGCACTAGCTAATTACAGTCTGTTTGCGTACAGCTTTAGCACTAACAGCAGTCCTAAATAGTTATGTTGCCTTATCTTGTAACTTAACTCGCGATTGCTCTCCTGTACAGTAACCGTTAGTCTGTTAACTTTACCTTAAGACCTCTGTAGCCTTAGCAGGGGTATATAGGTCTAAGTCTCCTATATAAACTGTATAGACCCCTCTCTAGAGGCTCTTCTCTTTCTGTACCTCGCACTTAACTTGTTAATTGTTCTACAGGTTTCGTACGCTTTTCTAGAAGTCTTTTTCTTTAGCAATCTTCCACTCCTGTACGTTGTTATGTCTGCTCCCGCTTGCAGTATGTAGGGTCCTAGTAGCCAGCCAGGTAGTAGCCTTAACCATCTTCAAGGTTCCACTGGTGGCTCTGTAAACAGCACTCACTCTGCTGCCTTTAACTACCTTATCAACGTTGCTTACCAGCTTGTTACTTGTACAACTGCTAGAAGCGTTATCCTAGCCAACATTAACATTCCTTAAGGTCCTGCTAACTTCAACCAGCACTACACTGTGTAGTACATTATAGACAAGGCTGTTGCTAACAAGATCTGCTAGATTCTCGCGTTTGCTCCTGTACAGTGCTCTTCTTTTTACAGTCTTTTCCTTTGCTAACACTCTGTGCAGATCAATATCTGTCGTGTTACTAACTACTTCCTCTGTCCTTGCAACCAGTCCCTGTACAACGCCGTTTTCAGTACTAGTGTCCGCAATTACTCCCCTGTTGTCGCTCGTACGACCGTTCACGCTCGCCAGCTGCTTACCTAGCGCCCCTCCTACCTTAAGGCTTTCGTCATTCACTCCTGTAGTGCTGTCAACCTTACTAGTTGTACTAACAACTGCGCTGCTGCTGTTTAAGGTAAGAAGACATTTACAGCTTTCCTTAGCTGCGTGTCTATTAGTAGAGAGTAGAATAGGGCTTGCTCTAACTATGTGTAGAGTGATAGTAGTGCTTAATACTGCTTTGCTAACCCTTGTACAGGTAGTTCCTCTAAGTCTACTAACAGTACTTCTAGTGCCTTTAGTCGTTCTAGCAGACAGGCTGTTGCTGCTCTAGTAGAGGAGGGACACTTTAGCAATGCTGAGTAGGCTCTTAGTAGTGTGTAAGGTCCTTCTGTACAGTTGCTGTTCGCAATATAGGTAAGGTTCTTCCTCTAGTTTCTAGCTAGTCTTCCTGTAGGTAGCCGTACATCTCTTATATAAGCTATCTAACTTCTATAGGCTTCAGTGTTAATAATATTAGCTCTTAGCTCCTAAGTTAGAGCTTTATAGCCTGCCTACTTAACTTAATATTATAGTTGATTATTCCGTACGCGTTTGTTAACAATGCCTTTAACAAGGTATTCTAGGTATTCCTCTTAGTCTTTATCTCGTACAACAACTGCTCCTAGTGCTTAATTGTTGTGTTGTAAAGGCAGCAGATTAGTCGCAGCAGGTTGTAGTAAGTTAACATAGTAGGACTTAGTCTGCTATAGGACATTAAGTTTAACCTAGTAGGGGTCTCGTACGCAGGCTACTTAGAACTTCCCATTTTTCTAATCTAGCTTTTTACTAGGTCTGTTAGTCTAAACATTCTTTAGGTTCAGCTAGACCTAGTCTCTAACTTGGTATTTAGGCGCTAGTTGTCTTGTACAGTTAGCCTAAGCTTCCTGTTGTTATTAGGCGTATGTTATTGCTAAGATTGCCTAGTCTGCTACTTAGCGTAAGGTCTGTCTGATTGTTTCAGCCCGCTTTTTTAGATCTGTTGTACGATCTATTAGGTCGCCTTTAGCTAGGTTATCTAGCAGGTCTAGAGGGAACAGAGTGTTCTTAAACCCGTGTTAAAGGAAGAAGGGTAAGACTCTAGTTGTTAAGCTTGTACAGGTGTTAAGCATTAGTTCTAGTATTAGAGTAAGTGTAGCCTAGTTGTCTTGCGCTTAGTTTGCGTACGTACGTGCTACTACTTTAATGTTGCTATTAGCTCTCTTAGTAAGTCTATCTGTTTGTGGGTAGAATGCAGTAGAAAGGTTCTGTTATACGCCTAGAAGTTTGCACACTCTTCTCTAGAGTTTACTAACAAACTAAGTACCTCTGTCTAATGTAATTAATCTTAGGAGTCTGTGTAGCTGGTATACTTCTTGTATAAATGCCTAGGCAATATTATCTGCCTTAATCTTCTCTAGGGGGACTAAGATTGTACCCTTACTTAGTTGGTCTTTTGTAACTATAAGGTTTACACAGTCTAAGGAGAGTAGAAGACCTGTAATAAAGTTAACAGTAAGGTCTTGCTACGTACGGCTTAGCACTAGTAATAGTCGCAGGTAGCTATGTTTCCTATCTCTCTAAGGGGTACTTTGTTAGCAGATGTTATAATTCTATACAAAACAGCAGTTATCTTTGCTTATCCCTAGCTAGTACTACATTCTTGCAATTGTGCAGTATGTCTCTTCTCTTCTAGGGTGTCCTGTCTAGACAGCAAGGTGTGCTTGCTGTATAATCCCTGTACAGATTAGCTTGCTATTAGGTACCTATGTCCGGTTTCTCTATTAAAGCTTGTTGTTGCCTGTTACTGTACAGTTGCCTAGAGAGACTGTAAGCTTCTTTATAATAGTGTTAAGAGACCTTACGCTACTTTGTACAGCCTGTCGTACAGCTTAGTAAGTTTTATCTTATTCTACTGCTTAGTCCTAGTGCTAGGTTATTAGGTCGTCTAAGGATAGTAGTTAAGGCAGATAATTTAGTAGGATAGAGCCTTCTAGCGTAAGTGTTAGCGCCTGTACGGGTGCAGCGTACGTTAGGTCTTGTTAATTAGATAGGACAAGCATTATAAACTCTCTACTAGCAAGTCTTTTATCATCCTCTCCTTTAGGCATGTCTTAATCTCTTCTTAAGAGGGCATCTGCTTGTACGTTGTCCTTACTAGGTCGGTATTGTATCTTTATGTTGCTAAACTGTAACATAATCTAAGCCTATTGTACGTGTCTTTTAGTAAGCTTCTGTTTCTTTGTAAAGTACTCTAGGTTTTTATAGTTAGTAACAACTTTAAACTCCTGTACGCTTCGTAATTCAGCGTCCTATTCCTGCAAGCAGAATATTACTGCAAGGAGTTCTTTATTGTAGATAGGGTAGTTTGCTTTATAAGGCAGGAATTTCCAAGAGAGGTATACTACCGTACGAAGATTGCTAGATGCGTCTTCTTGTAAAAGGGTGGCTCCTATAGCAAAGCCAGAAGAATTACATTCTACTACAGCTCTCTGCTTAGGGTTAAGAGTAGCAAGGACCTTGTCTGACAGGAAGGCTTCTTTTAGGGCCTAGAAAGCTTAATCTTGTTCCTCTGTCTATTTAAAAGGGAGATCCTTCTTAGTAAGTCGTACAAGCAGTTCTAACAGTGTAGCAAAGTCTTTAATAAACTTCTAATAGAAGTTTGCAAACCTAAGGAACCCTTGTACGCCTTTAACTGTAGTAGGTGCTTGCTATTCCTAAATAGCTTGTACTTTTTCAGGGTCTATTAATATACCCTTCCCTGCTTCTAGGATAAATCCTAGGTACTTTGTACGCTGTACGTTAAATTCGCATTTGCTAAGTTCTAAGTTCAACCCAGCTTCTTATAGGCGTTTAATTACCTGTCGTACGTGCTCGTAGTGTTTGTGTAGAGAACTCTCAGTAAAAATTAATACATTGTCTAAGTACGCTGAGGCAAAGTCGTCTAGAAACTCTCTAAGGGCCTAGTTAATGTACCTCTAGAAGGTACTAGGAGCGTTAGCTAATCTAAAAGGTGTTACTAGCTACTTATACAAACTAAATCGCGTACAGAAGGCAGTTATCTATTCCTGTTCTTCTACTATCCTAATCTTATAGAAGGCAGCTGTAACGTCTAGTTTAGTGTACCAGGTAGCTCGTCCGATTATGTTCAGGGTCTCCTTAATCAGAGGAAGAGGATACTAGTCCTTCTTAGTTAGGGCATTTAGTGCTCTGTAGTCCACACAGAACCGTAACCTGCCTCCTAGCTTCTGTACAAACAGTACTAGTAATACAGCTAGGGAGTTGCTAGCCCTAATAAACCCTTTTTCTAACAAATCTAGTAACGTACAGCGTAGGACTAAGAGCTTATCCCAAGACATAGCGTAGAGGGGACCGTACAGAACCTCTAGGGTCTTGCTGTCTACTTTATTTAGCTTAATTATATAGTCTACTGTTAGGCTACAGTAGGGAGGCAGTTTGTTACCTTCTTCTAGGACAAACAACTTAACGTACGACTAAAGGTACGCAGGTAGCGCTGCTTTAACCTCCTGTACAGTTATCTAGGTCTTTGGTTTTAAGGCCTTCTAGATATCCTTTATGCTAGCAGCAAAGACTTAGATTCCTAAGTTTTCCTTGCAGCTCTTTTGTACGTAGTACTAGAAGGCTACTGCTAATACTAGGCAACAGTCTAGTAGGGTAAGCACTTCAGTGCTTCGTACGGTAACATTATACCGTTCTATAGATAGAAGCTTGTCCTTAGTGCTAATTACACTACTAACATCTTCTAACTATATCTTTCTAAGAATTATGTCGTAGTCGTACGTTAAAGGGGTGATGTACGCTGCAACACGGTGTTGCTGTACGCCTCTAATATTAAGGGTAAATTCTGTAATAGCAGTAATAGTGCTTCTTTAACTGTTAACTCCTTCTATAGTTATAGGTGTAATCAGGATGCGTAGTAAGTTCATCTTCCGTACAGACTGTTCGTTCACCAGGCAATAGGTACAACAACTATTATTAACCATAGCAGTAGCTAGCGTAGTAGAGTTAATAACTGTATAAATTAACATTAGTTTAGTTGCAGCTAGTTAATAGAGCAGTAAACGTGTTAACTGTACGGGCTTAGGAACTTGTTAAAGAGGCCCTAGCGTACGACTTTCGGCTAGGGCTGTTCTTTTCCCTCGTCTTCTAATAAAGAGGTCTCTTCAGCTGGTTGTATAGCTGCTACCTTAGAGATTCTTAAGGTTAACTTTCGTTTGTTTGTACGAGTAGGTGATTTAGATAGAACGTTCTTCTTGCAATTACGTACCATATAGCCTTTGTTGCCACATTTGAGACAGGCTCCTGTAGTCCTTCTTTCACAGATTTCTTTATCTGTTCCCTAGTATTCTCTTTTCCTTATACAGGGCTGGTAAGCGCCTACCATAGGCTGCTAGTCTATTTTATTACTGTTCCTACGTGGGTTTTCCTAGGAACTAGGGCTGTTATACGTCCGGGTAGAGTAGCTGTTACTTGTAATCCTGTCTACAGCCTTAAGGTTTTCCTAGGTTATCCTAGCACGCTGTACAAACTGTTCGTACATCTTAAGTTTAGGTAGTTAGTATCCAGCTTAAGCTCTTAACAGCTTACTGTTTAAACTGTTCTTAAGATAGTTAATCTTCTAAGCATAGCTTGCTCTGTCTAAGGCTGCCTCTTGCAGCTTTAAGTTAAACTTCTAGACATGTAGATTAAAGTCGTTTTTGCCTTGTTTTGTCGTACAGAGGTACTTAAGGGCTTTCTTCTAGGCAGTAGGGTCCTTAAAGAACCTGTTAAGGTATGCCTAGGCCTTCTTAAGCGTTGGCAGGGTAGTGCTGTTTATAAGGCTTATTATTATTAGAGATAGAGCATTAAACGCTTAACTAGTCGTACGAGTAATTACGTAGTTGACTTAGTCCTTCTCAGTAGGGTACGCTGGCTAGTCCCTATACAGCTTAGCCTGTACCTTTATCTTCTATTAAAGATATTGTTTATATAATCCTTTGTTAAATACTTCCACATTAGGAAGCCTAGGCTTTTCAGCCTGTTAGATAGTGTAATCTCAGTAGTCACTTAAAGGAGTAGGACTAGAGGAAAAATTTTGTCTACTTCTTTCTAAGGTTTCTAGACAAGCGTTATTGCTTAGCATCCCCCTGAGTTTGTTTATTTAGGATTATAGCTGCTTATACAGTTGTCTCTCTTGCTTACTTGCCAGTTTATCTAGGTTAGCTTTTAGGGATTGTATTGTTGCTATCAGATCGTCTACTAATAGGTTGCGCAACAGGTCTTGCTGTTGCTTGTACAGATGCTGCGATTGCATCTGCTGTTCGTATGTTGGCTGGCTGCTAGGCAGCTGTTGGTTGTAAAGGCTGTCTCCTTCTATTGTCGTACGCTTAGGGGGTTTAGTTGGTTTTAATCTTTCTGCTTATGTTAAGGGTCAAAGTAGCCTTCTAACGAGTATGCATTTGTCCTATACTACAGAAGCAGAAAGATGAGAAAGAAAGACAGATTGCCTCTTCTTGTACAAGATATAGCAAGATGCCAAGCTGTGCTCTATAATCACGTGCGTGAGTTTAGTGCGTAGTCTCGTACACTTAGGGCTTAGCCTATTACAGGTATTATAACTCTTAGTCTAAATAACTGTAGTTACTAGAGGTATAGACTTATTTTCTAACTGCTGCAGCAGTTTAGCTAGATATATTATTACCTTTACCTAAGAGGTACTCTGTAAGGTATCTAGTTAGTGCCTAAGGGTTATTCTTCTTCTGCGTAAGTAGGCCCTAAGCAACACACTATATATAGGTAGCTTATTATAACAATGTTAGGCGTTACTCTATACTTAGATTAATCCTGTTATAGAAGTCTATCTGCTAATTACACAGTATTAGCTACGCCTTTATTATAAATTTAGTTATTGTTTACTCTAGATTAAGGGCTTTATAGACATATAGTAAGTGTTCTATTAGGTACGCATTATTTCTTACTAACTATATAAAGTTCTAGGCGTTTAACTGTTTAGAAAGTAGGTAGTAAGGTAGCAGGACGTTAGTAGGGCAGTAGGTAGAGGTAAGAGTGTTGTAGTATATAAAGAGTAGATACCTTTACTTCTTCTTTCTTATCTGCACTCTACTTATACTTATACACTTTCTACTCTACTTCTTTATAATTATGCCCTCTCTGCCTTTATATATTAATAACGCTAAGTTGCCTAACTTTATATATATATTGCCTAATAATATAGCTCTGTAGCCTTCTCTTGCTTAGTTCTAGTACTATAAGTGCGTGACTAAGCTGTCTACTAAGTCTAGCTCTAACTCTAATAGAATAATTAAGTTGTTTATATAAGCTTTTAGGCATCCTAAAAGGTTCTATATATATAAGAATAACTTTAGTATATGCTCTAGATACTTAGGCAGTAATGCTAGTAGATATATTAAGGTAAGTCTAGAACTCTACCTTATGCCTACCTAACGCTAATCTGTTTAGATTACGCCTTACTTCTGCTATGCTATTAATATGCTTAACTTTCTTATTAAGTAAGCTAAACGTAAGATAAATAAGGAGACTACTTAATAAGGCAACGCTGCAACTAAAGATAACGTTCTAGCTACAACCTAGCACTACTAGCAGACTGCTTTTAACTATAATAAAGCCTGCTATCTTAGTGCTATAACCTATAAGGCTGCTGTCCTATACTATGTAAAAGACTTAGGTTTAGGTCTAGTAGACTATAATAAAGCTTATTAGGTTTTACAGGAGTATAACCTACAGCGCTTTAATATAAGTTTCCTAACTTTCTCCTCTTTACTGTAGCTAACTTATATAGGCAGCCTTAAGTACTGTTAGTAAGAAGGCAGCTTCTAATATAGTTATTAATATAGATATAGAGCGTGTATTCTAGCAGGATAGTGCTGCTAGAGGTATAGAGAAGTGTTAGTACTACTACAGTACTAATATACCTTCTGCTAATAATGCTCTAGCTGCTCTCTTCTAGTAGTTAAGAGTTTCTCTAACTAAGTCTGTAGTTTAGAAGACTTCTAAGCGTTGTTATTAAGGTAGTCTAGACTTTAAACTTAGCTCTACTAGGAGCTTATAAGGTCTTTTCTATTATTTTAGGTTGCTCTTTTAGATAATATATAGTAATAGATTAAATACAAGTAACTACCTAAAAATCTGTACCTACTCTAATGCTCTTAAGACTCTTATTCTCTACCTTAGATAGTTACTAGGCTAATCTACAGCCTTAGGACAGTAACACTAGGTTAATATATTATCTACAGTTTTATAGTATAAGTATTATCCTAGGGTTTTCTTAGGCAACCTCTCTTCTACTAAGGTAGGTTTAGATTACTCTAACCTAACTTAGACTTAGCCTTGTATTTATAAGTTAATTACTATATTGTATTAGTTATTATCTTAAGGCACTTGTTAAGGATTTCCTTATAGTAGTTATAGTTCTCTAGTAGCTTCTAGGTAGCTTCTTTATTTAGCTAACCTAGCTACTTTACTAGGTACTCTTACCTATAGGCTTAAGTGTTACAGTACTGCAGAATCCCTTTAACTTTATACCTCTCTACTAGAAGAGTATTCTCTAGAATCTGTATAGAACCTACCTAGAACCTCTTTTCTGTAAAGAGTTCCCTCTATAGTTTAAGTAATAATATATTACACACTAGGTACACTCTGTCTATTAATAGTAGTAGGTCTAGCTTATAAGCTAGCTTCCTAATCTTTTTTATAATAGTAAAGAGACCTAGGTAATAGGCGTTAAACATCTTAGATAGTTAGCTAGTTATTAGGTTCTTTGCTAAGAGCAGCACTTACTTAACTTTAGTAAAGTGTCTGTCTACCTACTTAGTGTTATACTAACAAGAATTGCTCTTCTAGGCATACTCTAAGCTATCCTTTACTACTACCTATAGGTTATACTACTACTCTAGCTGTCTAATTACCTGCTAGCAGAGGTCTAGTACCTTTCTACTGTCTGCCTAGGCTTCTAGGGGACAGTGTAACTAGTGCTTATCTAGAACTCTATTAAAGCTCTAAGAGTTAATTCTATATACTACCTTAATAGGGAATTCCCTGCATACTAAGTAAGCCTTTAAGTTGTATATATACTCTATATATAGTAATAAGTCTACTTAGTTGTCCTGTTAGTAGTTTATATAGATACGTAGGTAGGTTTCTAACTCCTAGTTTTAGCGTTCTGTCTGTCTATTAGTCTGTAGGTAAAAGGCTGTACTAAGGCAATAGTTAATCTTTAAATAATAGCAGATATAAGACTAGGATTAGCTAGTAAATACTAACCTATAGTCTAATTTTAGAGTATTAGGAGGACTATATTTAAGAAAGCACTGCTTAAGTAGTAGTTTAGCTACCTTTTAGAATATAACTGTCTTAGTTATAGGTAGGTACTAAACGTACTTACTAAACCTATCTACTAGGACTAGGATTAAGTTATAGTTATTTCCCTAGTTATTCTTTAATATTAGTAGATCTGTTATAAAGTCTAGAGAGTAATGCTGCTAGGGTGTATTATGTACTAGGAGTAGGACTAGCAGCTTCTATAGCTTATACCTGTAGATCTTATTTAGTTACTATACTATATAACACTAAATATACTTATATATATTCTTCTTTAGGTTTAGCTAATAGTACTTTTGTTTTAATAGCTAGGTAGTCTTCTTATAGCTATAGTAACCTTCTATAAAGTTGTTATAGTTCTTTACAAGGATAGTTTAGCAAAGAGTTATATCTTAGAGAATCTACACTTTTCTACTTCTGTGCAGAATTCTACTAGAGTTAACCTTCTAGTAGTAGTAACTCTTAGCTGCTCTGCTTGCTTTCTAGCTTATTAGCAACTTATAAGCAGCGTCCTGCTCCTAAACCTATCTAATATAGTTAGTTAGGCGTTCTAGGGTATCTAGAGCATATATAGATTTACCTTGCATAGTATCGTTTATAAGGTAAGTAGGTAACCTAACTTATCTGTTAAGGTTATAAAGGAGAGCCTCTGCAATATTAAAGCTAGGTTCCTAAGCTTTAAATAATTTAGATTAACCCTAGCTGTTATAGCCTGTAGATAGCTAGTTAAGAGCTAAAGAAGACGTATCTCTAATACCTGTTAATAGGTAGAATTCCTTAGGGACAGTTTTAGAGAGTTGCTAGGATCTCTTAGGACCTTTACTAGGGCTGCCTATTGCTCTAGTTGCCTGTTTAACATTTTAAGCCTTAGACTTCTAAATAGTCTATATTTAAAGCTTCTGTTAGAGTATTAGTAGCATAGCATTATATAGTGCCTGCTATTCTCTAATAACTAGTCTCTTTATATAATCTAAACACCTTAAAAGGCTATCTGCAGAGTTCTCTAGTCTAGGCTTATATTTAACTTTAAAGTTATATCTAGCTAGCTTCTCTACCTAGTATACTTGCTTAGAGGAGAGCTTCTTTATAGTAATAAAGTACTGCAGGTTATTATAATTAGAGAGTTTATAGATTATTAATAAGGCATACTTAAGGTAATATTACTACTGCTTAAACACCTTAATAATTGCAGCTAACTCCTTATTATAGGTATGCTATCTAATTAATAGACCTTAGAACTTCCTACTCTAGAATACTACTAGCTTCTAGTATTGTTCTGTTAGTACTCCTAATAATTGTAGTTATAGCAGTATAGCAGCTATAGCAAAGTCTAACGTGTTAGTAAGGACTATAATTAGCTTAGTAGGGTTAAAGTGCTGTAGTACAGGTGCTTTAGTAAACTTCTTTCTAATAGTAAGAAAGGCCTAGCGTACTTCCTCTAGCTAACTCTATAGTTTGTACTATTTTATTAGGCCTTTTTAGGTTTTTGCTAGTATTTTCTTCTCTCTCTTTGTTAAAGTAGAGCCTCCTAGCTCTAACTCTAGCTTCTAGGTAGAAGTTATATAGTCTACTAATAGGCAGATAATCTCTAAGTAGTTAAAGATAAATCCTTAGTAAAAGTTAGCAAAGCTAAGAAACACTTAGATGTCCTTATACCTCTTAGGCTCTAGCTACTCTTAGATTATTTGCACGCAGATAGGATCTATAACTACTCTACTAGGAGTAATAATAAAGCCTAGGAACTTAACTAATTTTGTTATAAATATGCATTTGCTTACCTTACAAAACAACCTCTATTTAACAAGTTAATTAAGAATCTCTTTAACATAGGCTTAATAATCCTTCTTATGCTCTAAGTATATAAGGATATTATCTAGGTACACTACACAGGTGTAATCTATAAGACCCTCTAGAGCTTACTAGATATAGGATTAGAACATTACTAGAGCGTTTACTAAACTAAAAGGCATAACTAAGTACTTAAAGTAACTGTACTAGGTTTTAAAAGCTGTTTTCTACTTATTACCTTTCTTAATCTATCGCCTGTAGTAGGTATTACGTAGATCTAGCTTAGAGAAGATAGCAGCTTTTAATAGCCTATCTAGCATCTTATTTATAAGAGGAATAGGATACTAGTTCTTAATAGTAACCTTATTAAGGCCTCTGTAATCTATACAAAGCTATAGTGTACTGTTAGCCTTTAGCATAAATAGGATAAGTGCTCTAGCAGAGGACTTACTTAGGCATATCTAACCCTTCTCCTGCGCTGTATTAAGGTAGGCCTATAGTATTTCTAGCTCCTTTCTAGAGAGGTTATATATAGGCATATTTAGTATCTTACTCTCTAGCTTAATGTTAATAAAGTAATTATAATCCTAATACAGTACTAATACACTAGACTAGTATTTGCTAAATACAAACTACTTATAGTATAGTTCTAGAAGAATGTGTCTAAGCTCCTCTAGGTCTAGTTTGTTATCTATAGAGTTAATTAAAGGGTAGTCTTTATTGCTATCTAGAAGGACTTAGGCTATACCTATAGGCAGTATCCTAGAGCGTTAAGAGGGCTTATAGATAATACTTACTACTATATACTTACCTATAGCTTTAGAGAGCTATAAAAGATCTAGGTACTATGCAACGCAATACTAAAGGTAGTCTAGAACTTTAAGTATTTTGTTCTAGAGCTAGAGGAGTCTCTTATTATAGAAGTATTCTGCGTCTAGGACAGCGTCTCTGCTTAGCCCTTAGGCTAGTAGTTATCTACTGCCTTTCTAGTTACCTCCTAACAGGGTTTTAATTGTCTCCTCTAGAACCTAGTAAACTAGGTTACCTAGGTGTATTAGGTACGCTTTCTCTCCTAGTTCTATAGAGCAGAACAGATTCTATACAGTAGTAATATGCACTCTCTCTATATTATTAGAGAACTACTTATATGTACCTTTAGAGAAGCAGATATATAGGTAAGTAGATACTAACTATAAGTAGCCTAGTACTAGGTTATACCTCTTAAAGATAGCTAACTAAAACTCCTGCAGTTCTACAGATTTAACTATACTATTGCTATCTAGGTAATTAAAAGTTAGATTATAGAGTTGTTAGATGTTTAGGTAGTTGCTATTAAGGAATATAGCTACTAGCCTTTAATAGAACAGTTTATGTTCTAGGTCGAGGTTATCTACTACCTGCTAACTAATAAGGTTTAGCTCTACTTCTAAGTTATAGAGGGCTTAGAGCGGTTTTAGGGACCTATTAGGGTTCTAGAGGGATATAGTAACTATAATACAGGTTTGTTTCTTCTTAGTTTTAGGCACTAGTTGTAGTTAGAAGAGGTTAGTAACTAAGGCTTCTCTTTCTCTAACTCTCTTGTTAACTAGGAGTTCCTCTTATAGTAGGAGTTATAGCTACTACAGTATTTCTAGTAACTCTTCTAGTTACTCTAGTCTTTGTTTTAACCCTAGCTATTATTACTGTTATTAGACTAGGTAGCTACTAGAGTGCTGTTGCCCTAGCTACAGGGTAGTGTACCTCTATAACTAGCCTACCTTTTATTTCCCTTCTAATTAGGAGATATAGCATATCTCTTACTGTAGTTAGTGTAATTACTCTTATAAGTAACTGTAGGACAAGCTACTACCTCTATGTTATAGAAAGCTTATTTAAACTTATGCTATTAGTAGATATTATCTAAACTGCTATTACGCTAAATCTCCTATTAGAGATAAGGCAGAGTTTTAAACTAAATAAAAGTAATCTTAAAGTTATAGTCTTTAGTGCTATTATTAAACTTAAAGAAGCTGTGTAGTAATAGTAACTTCTAGCAATTTAACAGTATAAGAAAGGTGTTAACTATATTACCTTCTCTCTACTTAATATTAAAGAACTTAGTATAGTTCTTATACTTAGTAAGGACAGAGTCTTATACAAGTTACTTCTCCTCTGCCTTAAGGTTAGACTATAATTAGATAGATCTCTAGTTAATCTGTTGTTAGATTAGTTTGTAATAGATGCTAAACTAAATAGTACTTATAGCCTAGTAGGTTCTTATATTAGAGTTCTCTAACACCTAAGCGTATTAGAAGGCTGTCTTAATGTCCTTAATCTACTAGTCTACTTACTATAGAGATAGAGCTCTGCTCTTAGTACCTAGCTTAGGTTTAGGTTAAATATTGTTTAACACTTAGATAATCTTTCTAGCCTTATTAAACGCTAGCTAGGTAGGTTCTAACTAGTTACTGCCCTTAGTTAAGCCTAGGGCTTGTAAGGCTTAGTTAATCTAGTTCCTTTAGATAGCTAGTTTAGCCTTAGTAGCTCTAGTAAGCTCTGCCTTAAAAAGGTTCTTAAGAAGTTACTTAACAAACAAAGGCTAGCCTGTAGTTAGGATAGCTACAGGTTCTACTCTAGGCACCTCTATAGCAGACAGAAGGTCTGCATTTAAACTAGTTACTAGGTTTATCTAACTTAGATAGGATAGCATATCTGTTAGAGGGCTAGTAGGGCTAAGAGCCTGTTTATCTCCTAATTTAGCAGGACTTAACGCTTAGTTTTTAGATGTACTAGGCATTATCTTAGCTTAGGGCATGCCTAGTAGTAATAAGTTTGCTACTACGTTGTGTATAGGATACCTCTAGGCATCTGTTAGGTTGCTACTAGGGCTAGGCTGTTGCAAGCCTAGTGTGTTGTTATTACTAGCAGTATGTTAGCAATGTTAATTTCTAACTATTATAATAGGTATAGAAAAAATTAGAGATCTCTTAACTGCCTCTTCTAAGAGAGAGTATAAAGGATTTAAATTGTAAGGGCACTACAGGTAGGCAAGAGATAGAATAAAAACGTATAGTATTAGATAAGATAAGAGACAAATCCTTAGGGGTTAAGCTTCTAAGAATTTAGGGGAATATATACGTAGTGTGTAGGCTCTAAGGGGTAACTATAGTTGCCCTAAGGTGTTCCTAAGGGTCAGTATGCCTAAGGTAGAAAGCCTCTAACACTACTAGTGTTTTATAATTAGAGTTACTAGAGTTAGATACTATAGTACTATAAAACACTTTAGAGTTATTATGTATAAGGAATAAATAAGTTAGAAAGCTATTACTAACAAGATTAAGAAAAAGTGCTACACATCTATTATCTATAAAATCTATATTATAATTTAAGTTATATTTAACTTATACTTGTTCTGCTAAACTAGTTATAGGAGATGCGTTATCTCTACTAATAGTAAGTAGTCTAGTATTAATATTAAAGTTATTCAGAATTTAATCTACTACTTTAGAGAGAATTATACCTGTATAGCTATTAAACTTTTCTAGAGTTTTAAAGCCTAATAAAAAGCCTTCTTATTTAAAGTTACTATTATAATATTGTATAGTTATAGCAATAAAGTCTATATTATTACTAGAGTTCTATTTGTCTAATGTTAAAGACAAGATGCTACTATTTACTTCTAGTTTAGCTTTTATTCTATAAAACTCTTTATTAGAAAGTATTTCCAGATCGTCTTTTAAAGGACGTCTACTAATAGTAGGTAGATCTTCTTTTAGATAATTTAGTAAGTTTCTAAAGCTTTTGCTTTCTATAGTGCTAAAAGGTAATCTATTACTAACTAGGAATTTTAGTAAATAGAGTCTATATTTATCTTTACTAAAAAGAATAGAGCTAGGTTATTTTCTTACTAGTCTAGAACTACTAGAATAATTTCAAGAAAAACTATTATTTAGTTCTAAATTAGAACTAGAGCTTTCTACTCTTAAATCTTCTGTTTCTAAATCTCTATGTTTATCATAATAGTGTAGTATAATGTTAACTGTATTTTAAGGCTAGCTAACAGTATAATTATAGATAAAAATATTAAAGGTAAATTTAATTCTATATTATCTAGTTAAAGTAGTATTTAGAGCTAAAAGCTCTATATTAAACTACTTCTCTCTATATAAATGTAAAGTATAATGTTTCGAAGGTATTTTAAAATTACTATCTAATATAGATTAATTTGTTTCTCTAGAGCTAGATATAATTACAAATTAAGAGTTATTTAATTTGCTAATGAAATTTTCAAAATTTGTCTAGTAGTTTTTAATTTATTTTTATTATTTAAGCTTTTACTATTAGTAGATTTAGCTTTGTAAAAAGGCTTAGCAAAAATTACCTAACGCAAAACGCTTACTTAATAATATAAATAATTACTTATTTAAAAGTACTATTAGGCTCTAAGGCAAGGTGCACTAAAAGATAAGGTAACAACATAAGAAGTAATAATATAATTAGTAATAGAGATGTGTAATTAACTGTAGACTGTTTAATGCTAGGCATTAATTTAGTATAAGAGACTATTTATACTAGGCTTAACCTAAGATAGGTTACTCTGTAACAACTTTCTAAGGCGTTAGCTATTAGGCTAACAATATCTCTCTACTTAAGTTAATTATCCTAATTAACTAAACGTCAGGCTAATAGGCTCTAGTAGAGAACGTTACAGTCTAACGTAGTCTGTTGTAGTATATCCTGTGCTAACTATCTAGAGGCTTAAAATTCTACCTTTACCTAGGCGCGCGCCTCTCTTTTCTCTCTTACCTTTACTGCTAATTCCTGCAGTAAGAGCATAGCTGCCCTAGCTGTTAGTAGGGTACTATATATTGTAAAGTTATAAGACTTTCTTCTTATAATCTTTATTAGATAGTTTCCTTTTTAGGAATAGTTATTACCTAAAAAGGCAACTTAAGCTATTTAGCCTAAATATATATATGTTAGGCCTAAATACAGGTACTTTCCTAATTAGGTTTAGCTCTTACCTAATCTAGTAAAGTACTATCTAAAGAATGCCTAACTAGAGAGCGTTAGAAAGCTGTGCTGATTATAGCTATAGCTTTACTAGATCTAGAGTTAGCTTTCTTACTATAAATAGCTTAAGAACACGTTGCCTTTACTAGTAGGTTACGTGTACACCTACGTAATCTGCTAAAAGGTTGCGTAATTGCCTACGTAATCTGCTAGTAGGTTGCGTAATTGCCTACGCAATCTGCTTAGAAATCTACTCTTGATTTCTAAGCATCTATTTGTAATAACTATTCTAGATCCTTCTGATTTGTAATAGAGAGAAGCGGAAGTAGAGTATAATTACTACTTGCTTTCCCCCTCTCTTAGTTCTGTACCTAGCATTTAATATAATAACTTGTCTATTATATTATCTTATCTTTGTTACTATATTTACTCCTCTTTCCTCTTTAGGCTATACGCTTCCTATCTTGGAATTACCTAGTCTAGTTAGTCTAGGTCTTCTAGATTAGGGAAGAAAGTAGTCTGTCCTCCTATTTCCCCCCTACTTTCTTTACAGGTTATGAGCCCGGATTCCTTATAGCCTAGAAGAGAAAAATATACTCTTTAAGTCTTAGTCCTAGCTATATTTCCTATTATAGCTACTGCTTATATAAGCAGATTATCTAAGCAAGAGGAGAAAGAAGAAGAAAGGCAAGAAAGGTTTTACCTTTGTATCTTCTTCTATTGTTGCTATATTATTATAGGATCTTCGCCTCAAATATAGCATTATTTACTGCTTACTAAGCAGTGTTTTATCTAGTGCTTACTAAGCCTAGATAGCGCAGTATCCTGGTATTAGTCCCTGCTCCTTAGGCCTCTAGCAATAGAGATAAACCTAGGAAACTTAAGCAAAAATTCCCAACCAAGTTAGCCCTACGTAAGACTATCTTGAGTCTTAATTTATTGCCTATTCAGGCAGTTAATTAGACCTCTAAGAAAGGCAGAGGGAGAGTACTAGTAGTAATACTAGTATACGGCTCTGGGTAGACTTAAGAACTAAGAGCAAACTAGCCAGCGGCTATACTATTAATCAGTATAAGCTATAGGCCTAATATACTATAAAATAGAGGCATTTCCTTCTATACTTATAGTATATCCTATAGTTAGTCTTATAGAAGATTGGCAACCTTCTTTAAGTCACGAGTTAGTAGTATATTATCGCAAAAATATACTGCTTTTTATAGTCTATTAAGACTAGATTTTGCTAGCTTAAATTAAGCTTTGTATCTACTATTACTCTAATAGCCAGAGTTTCTCTTATAACCTTATGGTTCGTAGAAACAGTAACTATTAGAGTAATTAAGTAAGATAAAGCTATTTAAAGCTAAGCTTGCTTGCTATTTCTTCTACTCTATAAATTATTATAAGAGTATTTAAAGAAGAATAGCTATACGTAAAGAGAGATTGCTACTACTAAGCTATTAAGCTAGTAGATTATTAGTAAGCTTGTTTTAAGTACTTTCTTTATTACTAGGGCGAAATTCCTATACTTAGGCCTAGTAGAAGTACTATATATTAAGTCTTTAAGCTTACTAGCAATTATTTAAACTTAATCTACTTATAGAGTAATTAAGTATCTTTCTTTTGTAGTGACTAGCACTTTAGGAGAAAGCTAGTACTATACTATATTTACTAGGGTAAAATTCCTAGACATAGAGTTATTATACTCTATTTAGGCCTAGTAATTAAGTTAAATAGTAGGGTAAAATTCCTAGTCTTAGGCCTACTATATTTGTTTTTGCTAGGGTAAAATTCCTAGATATAGAGTTATTAGACTCTATTTAGGCCTAGCATATATTTAGAAGAGATAAGTAAGCTGCTTTTATAGAGAAATCTCGGGTAGTAAGTCCTATTAGGCGACTCTAAAGACTAGTAATAGAAACTAGCTAGATTTACTCTAGATTAAGGAGAAATCTCGGGTAGTAAGTCCTTTTAGGCGACTCTAAAGACTAGTAATAGAAACTAGCTAGATTCACTCTAAGTTAAGGAAAATCTCGGGTATTAAGACCTAAATTAATTAGGCGACCCTAAAGACTAGTAATAGGAACTAGCTAGATTATTCCTAAGTTTAAAAAGTAGTAAGACCTATTACAAGTATTAAATAGGCAGCTTCTATATATAAGACCTATTATAAGGTTTAAATAGGCTTTATAGTTTTAGGCTTACTTAGCTAGTATAGAGTTATATAACTAGCTGTTAATCTCTTGTTTATAGATATAAGACCTACTAGAAGTTCTTAAATAGGCTTTCTAATTTATTAGTAGGGTAAAATCCTAGTATTAGGCCTACTAAATTTTATTGCTAGGGTAAAACTCCTAGACTAGAGTCGTTGTTCTCTATTAGGCCTAGCAGAATATAGTCCTAGCAGATCTACATATTATAGTAGAGCTAGAAATATAGTCCTAGCAGATCTACTTATTATAGTAGAGCTAGAAATAAATATCCTAGCAGATCTACTTATTAAAGTAGAGCTAGAAATAGTTCTAGCAGATCTACCTATTAAGGTAGAGCTAGAAATAAGATCCTAGTACTAAATTTAGACTGGGAAGTTATAGCTAGTAGACTAGCAGATCTACGTCTAGTAGAGCTAGAAGGAAATCCTACTAGACTATAAAAATCAAGAAAAACGTCTATAGAAACTAGTGTAAAAGCCTTTATTTTAAGGCCTAGTTTTCTAGTTGTTTACTAGGATAAAAGCATTGAATTTAAGACCTAGTAAACTATTTATTAAGCTAGGGTTAAAGCCTTTATTTAGGGCCTAGCTATTTGTGAATTAACTAGAGCGATTGCCTAAGCCTAGTTAGTAAATAATTTATACTAGAAGTAAAAACAATTATAGAGTTATTATACTCTATACTTTCTAGTATTTTATACCTACCTTAGATCTCTTCTATAGATTAAGGGGGTGAAATTTGTATCTCTTTATAACCTATATAAGAGATAGTTTACTAGTTATACTAGTAAGACAACTACTTAAAGAATAGAGTAGTTATAAAGAAGATAACTGTTCTTCTTCTTCTTCTTATAGTAGAGATATAGAAACGTCTATATCTACTAATAAAACATCTATAAGTAATAGTAATATTGTTTACTACTACTGAATTTAATAAAGACTTATAATGTCTAAATGTTTTAAGAAGAAGAAAAGAAAAATCTAAGTAAGCTTCTTAGATTTAAGAGTTAATCTTTAAGGAGACTTAATTAAATTAATTAAGCTTCTAATTAAAAAGACTTAGAATAAAGTATCTAAATTGCTAAGAGCTTATTCTAAGCTATACTTAAATTTAAAGAGAATCTAAATTGCTTTACTCTTGAATTTAGTATAATAAGTCTAGATTGCTATTAAAGATATAGAGTTTCTAAATTGTTTATATAACCTATATCTTATCTAATAAAGATTAAGGGGGTGTGTAAAGTTATAAGACTTTCTTCTTATAATCTTTATTAGATAGTTTCCTTTTTAGGAATAGTTATTACCTAAAAAGGTAACTTAAGCTATTTAGCCTAAATATATATATGTTAGGCCTAAATACAGGTACTTTCCTAATTAGGTTTAGCTCTTACCTAATCTAGTAAAGTACTATCTAAAGAATGCCTAACTAGAGAGCGTTAGAAAGCTGTGCTTATTATAGCTATAGCTTTACTAGATCTAGAGTTAGCTTTCTTACTATAAATAGCTTAAGGACACGTTGCCTTTACTAGTAGGTTACGTGTACACCTACGTAATCTGCTAGTAGGTTGCGTAATTGTCTACGCAATCTGCTTAGAAATCTACTCTTAATTTCTAAGCATCTATTTGTAATAACTATTCTAGATCCTTCTAATTTGTAATAGAGAGAAGCGGAAGTAGAGTATAAATACTACTTGCTTTCCCCCTCTCTTAGTTCTGTACCTAGCATTTAATATAATAACTTGTCTATTATATTATCTTATTATTACTATATTTACTCCTTTTGCCTCTTTAGGCTATACGCTTCTTATTTTAGAATTACCTAGTCTAGTTAGTCTAGGTCTTCTAGATTAGGGAAGAAAGTAGTCTGTCCTCCTATTTCCCCTCTACTTTCTTTACATATATAAGGCTCTCTCCTGTTAATTTAGTCTATTACTCCTACATCCTACTACCTTCTCTAGTAAGTTTCTCTAAAAATTAACTTTTTACTCTTTCCCTCTTTTATTCTCTTTCTAGGGCATTATGCGCTATTCTAGCGCATATTAACTAAGATAGGCGCCTTTAGGTAGAAAAGAGTCTTTCTAAGCTCTTTTAGTGCTAACTAGTATATAGCAGCCTATTCTACGCTGTTTTAAGCTATAGCAGACTACACTTACTTATATAGGCTCTAGCTTTACTATTTATATTTATTATAGACTCTATACCTACATCTAACAATATAGCTAATAATACTATCTAGTCTGCTTATACCTTTCTCTACTGTATTACCTAGTTTAGCACTATAGAGTGTTGTATAAGTAGCATAGTTAGTGTTAAGATCGTACTTTAAGCAAAGCTCAGAAGCACGGGTTAGATTAGTTCTCAGGTATAAACGGCGGTACAGGAGATTAGTAGGGGTATCACCTAAGCAAAGCTCTTAATAATAAGGGTAAGTAGTATGCGTCTAGGACCTTAGCTACTTAGGATTGTAAGGAAGAGTATAGAGTAGACTATCTGTTTCGCAAGCAGAGTTGAGATATTCCAATAACAAAGTTAATTAACAAGGTTAAACACAAACTATAAGAGTTGTGTTCCTACAAACTATATACTTTAATAATTATAATAGTAATACAGACTAATTAGTATTGTGCATCCTCTAATCGCACTAAGCACTAATCGTACTAATTACTAATTATACTAATCGCGCCAAGCCTTTAATTAAGTCACGTGTCCCCTCAGCCTCTTGCTAAGTGCTAATACTGTATCTGTTGCTTACTTATGTTCGTTCTGTTGTTATAATCACTGTACCGCAGCTACTGTAATTAGGCGAATCCTTTCCGTGTTCTGTAGATCGTAACACTATCCCCCTTCTGTCTTAGCTTAGTCTCTTAAGCTTATTTATATAACGCAGGGCCCTTCCTTAATTATTAGGCAGTTTTAACAATGCTAAAACAACTAACTATCTTAAGTTTAGCTTGCTGTTATTATCTGTACAAATTTATTAAGTCCTTTAGGGAGATTATAGTGCAAAAATACAAAACCTGTATAAAGCACAACTGCGTGTGCAAGGTTTATATTTAGTCTAGGAAGTGCAGCAAGTATGTCTGTCTAGGGCAACGTTATAACGTAAGGGTAACTTAATCTAAGTTTACTTAACTAGCGTCTAAAAAAGAGAAGTTGCGTGTTCGCATAAAGGAGAGTCGCGAAGCGCAAACTAAAGCGCTTTAGATATCTAAAAAGGCTATAGAGGACCTGCGTGTAGCTTATGCGCGCAAGAAGCAGTTACAACAACAAATAGATTTGTTAGACCGTTGTGCTAAGGAGGCTATTGCAGTAGAGGAGCGTAGTATTAAAGAGCAGGAGCAGTTAGAGACAGGGACTATTAAGTTAACTAATCCGTCTAACAAGTTCTTGTTATTGCCTAGTACCTAGGGTGCCTTTAAGGGTTATCCTTTAGAGTACTAGGAGGATAATATAGCGCTGCCTAATTAGTCTCTTTAAATTATTTCAACATCTACTAGCAGTTCGTAAGGTGCGTAGTTAGTTTCTATGTATTTTCCAAGTCTAGGTATCCTAACTATTTAACTAGGTATTTATCCTAGGCGCCTTTCTTCTAGTATTGTATTATTTTTTTAACTTCCCACTTGTTGTCGATGTTAACCTAGTAGCAGAGGTCTTTTTAAACTAGCGTTCTAGGGTCGGCTAGTTCTAAAAGAGATATATAGAACACTAGGTAGATCTTTGCATCCTTAGGCAGAGTAAGTCTGTAGTTAACTAGGCTTATCTGCTTTAAAATAAAAAATAGTCTAACTTTAACGTAATCCAGTTTCTTTGTAGGTCTTCGTGTTCGAAGGTTTTTTGTAAGTAGATAGACTTTATCCCCCTCTTTCAGCTAAGGTGCCGTTTTTCGTTTCTAGTTAACATAAGAGATTGCTTGTTTCTAAGCCTTGCTAATGTTTTCTAGCATTTTCTTGTTTACTTCCTTTAGTTTCTAAACTAAGGAGATTGCTAATTCTGTTTGTACTAGCGTGTCTAGTGCTCTAGTAAAGAGATTTAGGTGTCTCCTGTAATTTAAGCAGAACAGCGTCGCGCCTGTTGCTTCTAATAGCTTATTATTGTATGCAATCTGTGCTATAGGTAACAGCAAAACCTAGTTGTCTTGCTGCTAGTTGCTGTATATCTGTAGAAATGTTTCTATAGTCTAGTTTGTTCGTTTAGTCTATCTATCTGTTTGCGGATAATAGGCTGTAGATAGCTTCTTCTTAGTACTAATAGCTGCTAACAGCGTAGTCTAATAATTTAACATAAAGAGCTTGTCTCTATTGCTAATAATTAATTTAGGAATACCGTAATACCTAACAACTTAGTCTAGGAATACTTAAGCAAGCTGCTCTGCAGTATAGCTGTGTTAGAAGGGTATTATTTCCGCAGCTTTTGTAAATCTGTCTACTATAACAAAGATTAAGTCGTAGCTATATCCTGTAATAGGGTCCTTAGAGATAGGTAGCTGTGTAACAAAGTCTATTGTAATGTTCGTCTATAGGGCCGTTAGTAGCTCTATTGCCTGTGCCTCTCTGTATTTAGTGTGTGTACTGTATTTATTCTTTTAGCAATCTACACAGTCCTTAATGTATTTAGTAACCTTGTCTTTTATGTTTAGGAACTCGTAGTGTCTCTTAATAAGTTCTATCGTCCTTATAATACCAGAGTGTCTATAAAGCAGGTTATTATAATAACTAGCTATAATTTCTTTCTGTAATTCTTCTAGTACTTCTAACAGAATGCGCTGTTTAGCTTAAACCTGCATCGTGTTGTTAAGCTACTGTAATAGTCCTAACAATCTATCCTTATTAACTCTAAGTATAGCGTGCTCGTTAATTGTCTTAGTTCCTGCAAGGTCGTGTCATCGACTAAGTGCGTTAGCTCTACTATTATCTTTTCCTAGCGTGTACAGGATCTTAAACTTGTACTGTTCTAGCAGTTCGGCCTATTAAACCTGTCTCTGGTTAAGTACCTTAGTCGTAGTAAACTGTACTAGATTTTTGTAATCTGTATAAATAGTAAGGTCTAAGCAACTTTCCGCGTAAACTTGCTAATATTCTAGGGCTAATACGATTGCTAAGAGTTCTTTGTTATGCACATTGTAGCGTTCTTTAGGTCCTAAGAACTTGCGTAAGTAATAGGCAATTAGGTGCTATAAGCTATCTCGTTCCTAAGTTGCGCATGCTCCTAATGCTAAATCTAAGGCATTAGTTTCAAGTTAAAGCAGCTTTCTGCTCTCGAATGTGGCCATAGTAGGTAGCTCTACGCATGCTTGCTTAAGCGATTAGAATGCGTCTTCTTGCGCTTGTTCCCACTTAAATAGTACGTCCTTCTGCATAAGCTTAGTAAGCAGTAAGGCCCTAAGGGAGTAGTCCTTAATAAAGCAGCAGTTAAAGTTAACAAACCTAAGGAACTCTTAAATGTTCTTAACAGTTTTAGGTGTTAGCTAATCTTTTACTACCTGTATCTTTGTTTTGCTTATCTTAACTCTGTACCTTCCTACAACATAGCTAAGGAACTCTACTTCGTCCTTATGCTATTCGCACTTCTCTAGCTTCAGCCTAAGGTCTGCTTTTGCTAAGCATTCTAACACTTGTTGTACATAGACCTTATATTCTTCTAGCGTCTTACTGTACACTAGAATATCGTTAAGGTAAGCTACTATAGTAATGTCTAGGTATGCTCGCAGCACATTGTTAATAAGAGCCTAGCAGACTGCTAGTGCGTTAGTAAGCCTAAATAGCATAACCGTGTACTTGTAGTGTCTGTAACAGGTTCTAAACGCCGTCTTCTATTCTTTGCCTTTCTTTATGCGTATTAGGTTGTACGCTCTGCGCAAGTTAAGTGCAGTAAAGAACCTTGCTCCTAATAACTAGTCTTATAGTTCTGTTATATTAGGCAGCAGATACTAATTCTTAATAGTAATGTTGTTAAGTTTTTAGTAATTAACGCAAAGTCGTAGTTTGCTGTCCTTCTCTAGTACAAATAGAATAGGGAATCCTGCTAGGGATTTAGATTTCCTAATAAATCCTTTCGCAAGGTTCTCCTTAATGTAGTCCCTTAGTATCTTAAGTTCTTTCTTAGATAACTAGTATATAGGCCTAAAGGGTAGTTCTTTCCCTTCCTAGAGCTTAATCTCACAATCCTAAGATTAGTGCTTAGGTAGCGCTTTTGCAGATAGCTCTTCTTTAAACATCTAGGCGTACTAACAGTACACATCTAGTATAGCAGGAGGTGCACTGTTTTTCTCCTTAATTGTCGTAGAGGGGCTCTCTAGGTCTACACGATCGACCGCTCTATCTTAGCGCGTCTAATAGTTTAAAGAGATGTTGTTAATCTCCTTCTTATCTACCGACTCCAGCGTAGGTCGCGTAGGCTGGCGTGCAGTTGTGCCGTATCTGCACCCTTTAAACAAAAGCTGTTAATCTTTCTAATTAATCTATAGGTTGTGCTTTCGTAACTATAGTAATCCTAATATAACATCGTGAGTAGCCGTACTTAGGACGTCTAGCAATATCAATTTATAGTGTCCTTATATCTAGAGGGGTCGGCACTTAACTTTATACGTTACGACCGCTTCTCCTAGCATTAGTTCTCTATTAGCTACTTAGAGCTGATATAAGTGTTCTTTGCGCAAGGGGCGTAGTCTAGCTAGCTATACTCTACATAAGGATACGTAGTTCCCTTATACTCCTAAGTCTAAGAGTGCTAATAGCTCCTTCCTATTTAATACGATAGGGAGCTTAATAAGGTTATAGGTCCTAATAGAGTTAATAGCGAGACTCTAGGTGCCCTTAGTCGTCCTTCTAAAAAAGACTCCTTACTTGTTCTAAATCCCTTAAACTCCTTTATACCTTAGTGTTTCTTACACCTAGAGTTAAGACATAACTGCTAGTATTTGTTAAAGCAGTTGCCGTCGATTAATAGCTGCATTCGTGTCGTTGCAGTTAGATTGCTGTCTCTAGAGAAGACAACGTAGTCGCGTTTGTTAGTTAAATAAATGTTACAAAAGTTGTTAGTGCACTTATACTATTGTACACGACAGCAGTTGCAGGGCAAGGGAAAGTATCCTGCTCCTAACTTGTCTTCGTAGTGCATTACGCATCTGTCGTCTCTACATGCAGTCTATAAGAGGTTTATATGTTTAGGTTTACAGGAATCTAGAATATACTATGTATAAGGGTTAACAGCAGCTAAAGGTAGCTAGCTTGTTATTCGTTTCTGTGTGCGCCCTAGTTCTTAGTTGCACTAGTTTTCTTCCTCTAGTCTATTGTTAATTTTGTTAACAGGGCGCTAGCAGTTATTAAGGTCGGTTTTAAGCTCTCTAAGAATTGTGTTAATACTACGCCTTAGTCTAACGTGCTTAAGTAGTAGCGTTAGCTAGCGTACAAGGGATTAACACATGTCGCGATATGCTTAGTTATTTTCTTCGCGTTCCTGTTGTCGTCGCGTGCGGTAATATCCTTTGTAGCAGTGTCGGCGTGCTAATCCAGATCCAACCTAAGCTAGGGTCCTTCCTGTCGTATCTAGGAGGTTGTCTATCTTGTTTTAATATTCTTGCAATTCCTTATAAGGTGTTGCTGCGCGCTTAGGAGGCTTAATGTATTTTACATCGTTCTTAGGACCAGACTCTAGGTCTTCTATAAGTCGTCCTACTTTATTAGTAATTACTTCCTATTTATTACTAGCATCTGTGTCTTCGTAACTACAGGACAGTACGTTAACTTGCTAGAGAACCTTGTTCTTTATACAGCAGTCCCTAGCAAAGTAGCCTGTCTTACTACAGTTGTAACAGGTCTTATTATTCTTGTTGCCTAAATTGTTGCTTCCCTTACTCTTCTTGTTCTAACGTCCTAGTAGGCTTAGTCCCTTATTAAGGTTTAAGAGGTCTATAGCTTTAGGTCTGTAGTATCTACTCCTAGTGTTGTTGTAGGTACAGCAGCTGCTGTTAGACTAATAATTATTGCAGTTGCCTTAATTTCCTTAGTTTAGGTTGTTGCGCTACTAGTTATGTAGTTGCAGTTGTTTGTGCACATTATTCGTAACTCTTGTCTACAGGTCTTTTTCTAATTCTAGATAAAGCTTATAGAGACAGGTGTTAATGTTAATTACTTTAGTCTCTAGGTCTTTAAGGTTTTTAATCGCTGCGCTAGTGCGCATAAGTTCCTCTTTAACCTTAGGCTTTAGACCTTGTCTAAACATAGTTATTAAGGCAGTGTTGTCCTAGTTAGTGTTACAAGCAATAGCTTAAAAGTCGGCAGCATAATCTGCAACCGACGTAGTTTGCCTAATAGTCTAGATGTTGCGTCTAGCAATAATAGGTTCGTTAATAACTCTAAAGATTTATTAGATCTTAGTCTTAAATTTAGTAAAGTCGTTAAGCTATATATCGTCCTTAGTAGAGGTAGTCTTACTTATCTTGTTCTAAATAAAAGGTTAAATCTATTTAAAAGCCTTGCCGCGCATATACAATGCGACAAGCTTAACCTTGTTTTCTTCTTTAATAGATAACCCTTAAAAGGTAAAGAACAGATTAAACTAGAGGAGCTAATCCTTAAGCTTAGAACGGTTGCTATCGTATTAATTAGGTTTAGCAACCTTAAGTCTAGCTAAGTTGCGCATGTTAGAGGAGCTAGAGGTAGCTTAATCTACTAAGATGTCGCTTATATTAGGGGTGTTTAAAATGTTGAGATCGTACTTTAAGCAAAGCTCGGAAGCACAGGTTAGATTAGTTCTTAGGTATAAACGGCGGTACAGGAAATTAGTAGGGGTATTACCTAAGCAAAGCTCTTAATAATAAGGGTAAGTAGTATGCGTCTAGGACCTTAGCTACTTAGGATTGTAAGGAAGAGTATAGAGTAGACTATCTGTTTTGCAAGCAGGGTTAAGATATTCTAATAACAAAGTTGATTAATAAGGTTAAACACGAACTATAAGAGTTGTGTTCCTACAAACTATATACTTCGATGATTGTAATAGTAATGCAGACTAATCAGTGTTGTGCATCCTCTGATCGCACTAAGCACTGATCGTACTAATCACTAATTATACTAATCGCGCTAAGCCTTTAATTAAGTTACGTGTCCCCTTAGCCCCTTACTAAGTGCTAACACTGTATCTATTGCTTACTTGTGTTTGTTCTGTTGTTATAATCACTGTGCTGCAGCCACTGTAATTAGGCGAATCCTTTCCGTGTTCTGTAGATCGTAACAGTTAGCTACTACTTCTCTCTAATTACTAATAAAAATTAGTAGATCTACTAGTCTTAGCTCTTTAAGCTTAAGAACAAGGATAGTGTTTTAACTATAAGGTGCTAAAACTGCTTTCTTACTAACTTAGACTCTTTTACAGTATATTTAGTTGTTTTAAGCTATTTTAGCGCATACTAACACCTTATAGATCTTTTAAGAATATTATAAGTACCTTATAGCTATCTACTAATACCTTAAGAACTATAGTCTTAAAAAGCGCACTGCTAATAAGAAGGAGCTTAATATTACCTACCTTGCTAAGATCTATTACTCTTTAGCTAAGAAGATTACAGTATAGGTCTTCCTATCTTATTATAGAGCATTCTAAGTTATTCTAGCACATAATTAACTATTTCTAGTAAGTTTAGCAATTACGCTAAAAAGCTGTTCCTTTATTCTAGTGCTATTTATTTAGCTGCTAATCTAATTACTAATATCTAGCCTAATAGTTGTAAGCGTAATAAGGTGTATATCTAGGCTAAGATTATAGGTTAGAAGCGCAAGTTAGATGCTAAGATTGCTACTAAAGTCTTAACCTCTACTAAGAAGGTAGGTTTACCTTCTTTTTAGCTATTCTTAGCTATTATAGCGTATTATAATATATAATAAGCTAGAAGCACTATTATTAAAGCTAGATTAAGGAAGTTAAACGGTTGTGCTGCTAACCTAGTTGTAAAGATTATAGCCTTAGAGGCTAAGAAGGAGGCTGCTACTAGTCCTGCTAAGAGTTAGCTAACTAAGTGTATTAGAGTTAAGGAGGAGAAGCATATCGCGCTCCTTGCTTAGGCTAGTTCCTTATAATTTGCTAGTAGATATTGTAGATAATTCTGTAGTGTTCTTAGTTATTTTATAGAGTTCTAGGCTATAATACTGCACCTAGAGTACTTCAAGATACCTACTACGTTTACAGCTTCTAATAATATATAGTTACCTCTTCTTATGTATTTTTAACTGTATTAGACTATTATAGGCTATTATAGCACGCTCTACTTAATATTAGATCTAAGTGCTATTAGACACCTACAACTCTCTAGAAAAAATAGTAAAGGTAACTTTGGATTTCTTCTTGTCTAACTTAGAGATTTCTAATTTTTTAGCTGCTAGGCCTAACTATCTCTCTTCTTTTTAGAGGGCTGTCCTAGCTGCCTTTTAATAGTCTGTAAGGTTTATTATCCCTTTAAAAGAATTCTCTTCCTACTCTAGAACTCTTTAAGGGTATTAGAGGAAATGTTTACTTAAGGCTCTTATATATTCTTCTTATTACTATATCTAACCTACTTTATATAGTATAGCTATTATCCTTTATTATCTTAGCTTTTTTTTAATAGTTCTTTCTATATCCTACATATTATTACTAAAAGTGCAGAGTGTGTTTACAATTTAGTAATTAAGGTATAGAATTATCTCTTTAGAATTGAAAACTTCTAAGAAGAACACATAGAATACTAGATAAACACTTTTTAAGCTAGGTATATCTACTTTAAAATTTTTTAGCCTAATTTAGGCTACTATACGCTCTAGTCTAATATACTTCTAATCTAGTTTCTGTTTTAGCCTTATAGACTTTATATAGTAATTTATAACTATTACTTAGTCTCTTACACTAAAGAGTATTAGTAGCCTACTCTTATTTTAATATGCCTTCTAGTAAGCATTTACTGTAAGTATCTTCTTCTTATACTCTTTTTACAATGTAAGTACCTTAAATACAATCTATAACTCTAGAAGCAATTCTCCCTACCTAAGAAGTATTCTAGGCTAATCTACCTCTCTAAGAGCTATTCTATAGTGTACTTAGAACAGAGTAGTTCTTATAGTAGCGTAGTAGCTATTATTATATGTAAACTCTAGAACTAAAATCTATATTACCTAATTGTCCTGCTCTAAGGAGCAGTAGCACCTTAGGTACTGCTCTAGAGTTTAATTCTGTCTTTCTATCTATTTATTAGTCTGTAGATAGTAAGCAGACAATAATATTCTTCTAGAGTTTAGGTAGTGTTAGAAGATTTTTTAGTAACCTGCATTTATTAGAGAGCCTTTATCTAAGATAATGCGTTTTAGAACTCTATAGAGTTAAACTACTTCTCTTATCTAGGCTTATGTAAGGTTAACTCTATCTTAATCCTCTCTTACTAAACCTAATATGCTATATTTATTAATTAGTATATAATTACAAGTATTACGTTAAAAACTACTCTAGTAAGCTTGCTTAGTAGTAACTCTATAATAAAATCTATTATTGCTTCCTTCTACAGCCTGTCTAGTAGTAGTAAAGGCGTAAGTAATCTATATAGACTATATTATGCTAGAGTCAATCTCTTACAAGGCATATATCTCTATTAGTACTAGCTAACGTTCTTTTTTATGTTCTTCTACCTATATTAGCGCTAGAGCTTTTTAGGTATTCTTCTTACGCTAAAATATTCTTTAAGTAGGCTGTTATAGCACTCCTACAGCGCAATTACCTTTTCTTTAGACATAGTAAGGTGTTTTATACCTAAATAAGCTAATATATCTTTTTCTAGAGTTTTTCTAACCTGCTTCTGGACTAGATTTATCTAACTAACTTTTTATATCTAGTTCTATACTAGTCTCTTTCTATATAGTCTAGAATTCCTTAAAAGCGCGTCTATTAGCTTTCTAGAATTTCTTTAAGACTATTTTTTTTTTAGGTAACTATTAGCCTAATAGCTAACGCCTTAGAGAGTTGTTACAGAGTAACCTATCTTAGGTTAAGCCTAGTATAAATAGTCCCTTATACTAGATTAATGCCTAGTATTAAACAGTCTACAGTTAACTATACATTTCTGTTCTTAATTATATTATTATTACTTTTGTTATTCTCTACTCTTTTAGTGCTCCTTGCCTTAGGGCCTAATATTCTGTTTAATCTTACACTAAGAGATAAAGCAGAGAAATCCTATAATAAGTATTATACTCTAACCCTAAGTAGAAGAATTAACCCTAGAGCTAAGAGAAAGAACTTCTTTTGCGTCTGTAGGTAAATCCTCTATAATAAGGCCTAAGGAACACTAGAATAAAGCGTCTAGAAGCACTTAGCGTATAATGTCTAATAACACATTAAATAAGCCCTATATCTAGCTTCTGCTATCTAGCATAAGGCTAATTAGGCTATATTAGGCTAGAGTAGCGTAAGATATCCTAATAGTTAACAAAGTAGACTAGAAGCTCTAAGAGTTAGAAGCCTAGTATAAGAAGGCTATAAAGCTCTAGAGAGTAGCACGCCTTTAAGAGGTATAGGCTAAATATCTTATAAGCAACATAAATGCGCTGCAAACTACCTATAGTAGTATCTAACTTACTACTACAGCTCTAATAGTATTAATAGCAGGCTTACTATGCCTAGAGCTACTATACATGTTTATAAAGTATAACTATACAGACTATAACTGCTAGAAGTATAATTATAAACAATACTTTAAAAGACTCTCTGCTAACTTCCTATAGGAAGTGTAGAAGGTTAATTTTAGCGCGTAATACCTTTTAGAGACTATAAAGAGTCTATAGAAGGTGTATTAAGCTAATTAACTACAGTTGTTTCTGTTATAGGCACTAACCTAGGTAAATATAAAAGCAGTTATGCTAGGTTCTCTAGGTACTCTCTTAGAGAGAAGGTGTTACGATCTAGAGAAGAGACTGCGGGGTTAGAGGTTTATCACCAATAACGCGACATAGATCGGCGGAACGCCTAGCCTTAGTTACGTGCAGTCCTACGAATTCCTACACACAGTTAAGAGCTAAGACTGTAGGACAGCAGTTACGTAACAACCTACAATTCCTATAAAAGTCCTACAGTTCTTATAAGGCCCCCTATAGGACTTAATAGGAAACTATAGGATAGTATAGGACAGTAGTAGTATATAGTTTATAGGAACACAACTCTTATAGTTCGTGTTCAACCTCGTTAATTAACTTTGTTATTAGAATATCTCACCCTACTTGCGAAACAGATAGTCTACTCTATACTCTTCCTTACAACCCTAAGTAGCTAAGGTCCTAGACGCATACTACTTACCCCCCCTTAGATCCCTAATACTGTACTTATCCTTAAGACCTAATTAAACGATTACTTACAGACTTTGTCTAAAGTGTAAAAATCAACATTTTAAACACCCCTAAGATAAGTACTACCTTAGGATCCTGTGCTACCCCTCGTAGCTCTAGCTTAAACAACGTTAATATAGATGCCCCTGTTACAACTAGCACTATAAACGTCGCTAAGCCTAACACCTATAATAGCAATTAAAACAAGCTTAATAACTAGCTCCTCTAGTTTAACTTGTTCTTTAAATTTTAAGGAAGTAAGATCCCTAACAATAAACGCGTTGTACTAGCTGCAAGTTACATACGTAGCAACGCATTTAAATAGATCAAGCCTTTCCTTTAGAAAGCTATGTTAGATAAATGTCCTAACAAAGTATTATTCTAGTTTAAAGACTTTAATAAGTTTAAGAAGTTAGTTAAACTAATCTTTAGAGTCTTAAACAAACTAGCCATCGCACGTCGCAACATCCAACGCATTAAACAAACTTAGTCCGCTGCTAACTACGCTGCTAAGTTTTAATAACTTGCCGCTAACATAGAGTAGGGTAACACTGCGTTAATAACTATGTTTAAACAAGGCCTTAAGCCTAAGGTTAAGGAGGAACTAATACGCACCAGCGCTAGTACTAATACCTTAGACAAACTAGTTAATAAAGCAATTAACATCAATACTAAGCTATACAAGCTTTAGATAGAATTAAGGGACAACCCTAGAGCACGCGTTGTGACTAAGGTTAACAATTGCCTGCCCCCACGCAACTAGTAGCGCAACAACCTAAACTAAGGAAATTAAGGCAACTGTAACAACTACTAGTCTAACAGCAGTTAACGCATCTACAGCAACACGCATAGTAGATACTACAGACCTAAAGCTATAGACCTCTTAAACCTTAATAAAGGACTAAGCCTACTAGGACGCTAGAACGAAAAGAGTAAGAGAAGCAACAACTTAGGCAACAGGAACGACAAAACCTGTTACAACTGTAGCAAGACAGGCCACTTTGCTAGGGACTGCTGCATAAAGAACAAGGTTCTCTAGCAGGTTAACGTACTGTCCTGTTGTTACAAAGACACAGATGCTAGTAATAAATAGGAAGTAATTACTAATAAAGTAGGACAACTTATAGAAGACCTAGAGTCTGGTTCTAAGGACGATGCAGAATACATTAAGCCTCCTAAGCGCACAGCAACACCCTATAAGGAATTGCAAGAATATTAAAACAAGATAGACAACCTCCTAGATACGACAGGAAGGACTCTAGTTTAGGTCGGATTAGGGTTAACACGTCAACACTGCTATAAGAGATACTACCGCACTTAACAAGAACAAGAGCGCGATAAAAACAATAAAGCATACTACAAAATGTGCTAATCCCTTGTACGCTACCTAACACTACTACTTAAGCATGTTAGACTAAGACATAGCATTACTACAATTATTAAAGAACTTAAAACAGACCTTAACAACTGCTAGCGCTACGTTAATAAAATTAACAATAAATTAGAGGAAGAAAACTAGTGTAATTAAGAACTACAACGCACGCAGAAACAAATAACAAGCTAGCTACCTCTAGCTGCTGTTAACCCTTGCACACAGTACATCCTAAATTCTAGAAACCCTAAATACGTAAACCTTTTATAGACTACCTGCAGAGACAACAGATGCGCAACGCACTACAAAGACAAGTTAGAAGCAAGATACTTTCTATTGCCCTGCAACTGCTGTTGTGTATAATAGTATAAGTGCACTAACAACTTTTGTAACATTTATTTAATTAACAAACGCAACTACGTCGTCTTCTCTAGAGACAACAATCTAACTACAGCAACACAAATACAGCTGTTAATTAACAGCAACTGCTTTAACAACTACTAGCAGCTATGTCTTAACTCTAGATATAAGAAACACTAAGGTGTAAAAGAGTTTAAAGGATTTAGAACAAATAAGGAGTCTTTTTTAGAAGAACAAATAAGGGCACCTAGAGTCTTGCTATTAACTCTATTAGGACCTATAACCTTATTAAGCTCCCTATCGTATTAAATAGAAAGAAGCTATTAGCACTCTTAGACTTAGGAGCACAAGGGAACTACGTTTCCTTACGCAGAGTATAGCTAGCTAGACTACGCCCCTTGCGTAAAGAACACTTATATCAGCTCTAAGTAGCTAATAGAGAACTAATACTAGGAGAAGCGGTTATAACGCACAAAGTTAAGTGCCGACCCTTCTAGATACAAGAACACTATAAGTTAATATCGCTAGACGTCCTAAGTACAGCTACTTACAATGTTATATTAGGATTACTATAGTTACAGAAGCACAACCTACAGATTAACTAGAAAGATTAACAGCTTTTGTTTAAAGGGTGCAGATACAGCACAACTGCATGCTAGCCTACGCGACCTACGCTAGAGTCGGTAGATAAGAAGGAGATTAACAACATCTCTTTAAACCATTAGACGCGCTAAGATAGAGCAGTTAATCGCGTAGACCTAGAAAGCCCCTCTACAACGATTAAGGAGAAAGACAGTGCAACTCCTGCTATACTAGATATATACTGTTAGTACGCCTAGATGTTTAAAGAAGAGCTATCCGCAAAAGCGCTACCTAAACACTAATCTTAGGATTGTAAGATTAAGCTCTAGGAAGGGAAAGAACTACCCTTTAGGCCTATATACTAGTTATTAGAGAAAGAACTTAAGATACTAAGAGACAACATTAAGAAAAACCTTGCAAAAGGATTTAATAGGAAATCTAAATCCCTAGCAGGATTTCCTATTCTATTTATGCTAAAGAAGGACAGCAAACTACAACTTTGCGTTAATTACTAAAAACTTAACAACATTACTATTAAAAATCGGTATCTGCTGCCTAATATAACATAACTATAAGACTGGTTATTGTTAAGGGTCAAAGTGGCCTTCTAACGAGTATGCATTTGTCCTATACTACAGAAGCAGAAAGATGAGAAAGAAAGACAGATTGCCTCTTCTCGTACAAGATATAGCAAGATGCCAAGCTGTGCTCTATAATCACGTGCGTGAGTTCAGTGCGTAGTCTCGTACACTTAGGGCTCAGCCCATCACAATACCCCTCTCCTTCACTTTAACGCGTTTGCTCGTACGTAAAACTCAGAGCAGTAACGTGACAGCAAAACAGTTGCCTGGAGCCTACTGTTCTTAAAACAAGGCACAGCGTCCAAATCAGGTAATCCAGATTTTGCTGTAGGGCCGTGATCTTGTCGTGTGCGTGCTTCTTCACTTGCACTCGTACAGCACTGGCCAATCACAGTCTGTTTGCGTACAGCTTTGGCACTGACAGCAGTCCCGAATAGTTGTGTTGCCTTGTCTTGTGACTCGACTCGCGATTGCTCTCCCGTACGGTGACCGTTAGTCTGTCAACTTCACCTTAAGACCTCTGTAGCCTTGGCGGGGGTATGTGGGTCCAAGTCTCCCATATAAACTGTACAGACCCCTCTCCAGAGGCTCTTCTCTTTCTGTACCTCGCACTCAACTTGTTGATCGTTCTACAGGTTTCGTACGCTTTTCCAGAAGTCTTTCTCTTTAGCAATCTTCCACTCCCGTACGTCGTCATGTCTGCTCCCGCTCGCGGTATGTGGGGTCCTGGTGGCCAGCCAGGTGGTGGCCTCAACCATCTTCAAGGTTCCACTGGTGGCTCTGTGAACAGCACTCACTCTGCTGCCTTCGACCACCTTGTCAACGTTGCTCACCAGCTCGTCACTCGTACGACTGCTGGAAGCGTCATCCCAGCCAACATCAACATTCCTCAAGGTCCTGCCAACTTCAACCAGCACTACACTGTGTGGTACATCATGGACGAGGCTGTTGCTGACGAGATCCGCCGGATTCTCGCGTTTGCTCCTGTACAGTGCTCTTCTTTTTACAGTCTTTTCCTTTGCTAACACTCTGTGCAGATCGATATCCGTCGTGTCGCTGACTACTTCCTCCGTCCTCGCAACCAGTCCCCGTACGACGCCGTTTTCGGTACTGGTGTCCGCGATTACTCCCCTGTTGTCGCTCGTACGACCGTTCACGCTCGCCAGCTGCTCACCCAGCGCCCCTCCTACCTCAAGGCTTTCGTCATTCACTCCCGTGGTGCTGTCAACCTCACTGGTTGTACCAACAACTGCGCTGCTGCCGTTCGAGGTGAGAAGACATTCACGGCTTTCCTTGGCTGCGTGTCTATTGGTGGAGAGTGGAATGGGGCTTGCTCTAACTGTGTGTGGAGTGATGGTGGTGCTCGATGCCGCTTCGCCAACCCTCGTACGGGTAGTTCCTCTAAGTCCACCAACGGTACTTCTGGTGCCTTTGGTCGTTCCGGCGGACGGGCTGTCGCTGCTCCAGTGGAGGAGGGACACTTCAGCGATGCTGAGTAGGCTCTTAGTAGTGTGTGAGGTCCTTCCGTACGGTTGCTGTTCGCAACATGGGTGAGGTTCTTCCTCCAGTTTCTGGCTAGTCTTCCTGTAGGTAGCCGTACATCTCTTGTACGAGCCATCCAACTTCCATAGGCTTCAGTGTCAATGACATTAGCTCTTGGCTCCCAAGTCAGAGCTTCATAGCCTGCCCACTTGACTTGATATTGTGGTTGATTATTCCGTACGCGTTCGTTAACAATGCCTTCAACAAGGTATTCTAGGTGTTCCTCTTGGTCTTCATCTCGTACGACAACTGCTCCTGGTGCTTGATTGTTGTGTTGTGAGGGCAGCGGATCAGTCGCAGCAGGTCGTAGTAAGTCAACATGGTAGGACTTGGTCTGCCATGGGACATCAAGTTCAACCCAGTAGGGGTCTCGTACGCGGGCTACTTGGAACTTCCCATTTTTCCAATCTAGCTTTTTACTAGGTCTGTTAGTCTGAACATTCTTTAGGTTCAGCCAGACCCAGTCTCCAACTTGGTATTTAGGCGCTGGTTGTCTCGTACGGTTGGCCTGAGCTTCCTGTTGTTGTTGGGCGTATGTCATTGCTGAGATTGCCCAGTCTGCTGCTTGGCGTAAGGTCCGTCCGATTGTTTCAGCCCGCTTTTTTGGATCTGTCGTACGATCCATTGGGTCGCCTTCAGCTAGGTTATCCGGCAGGTCTGGAGGGAACGGAGTGTTCTCAAACCCGTGTTGAAGGAAGAAGGGTGAGACTCCAGTTGTTGAGCTCGTACGGGTGTTAAGCATTAGTTCCAGTATTGGAGTAAGTGTAGCCCAGTTGTCTTGCGCTTGGTTTGCGTACGTACGTGCCACTACTTCAATGTCGCTATTAGCTCTCTCAGTAAGTCCATCTGTTTGTGGGTGGAATGCGGTGGAAAGGTTCCGTTGTACGCCTAGAAGTTTGCACACTCTTCCCCAGAGTTCACTAACAAACTGAGTACCTCTGTCTGATGTGATTGATCTTGGGAGTCCGTGTAGCCGGTATACTTCTCGTACGAATGCCCAGGCAACATCGTCTGCCTCAATCTTCTCTAGGGGGACTAAGATTGTACCCTTACTTAGTCGGTCTTTTGTAACCATAAGGTTCACACAGCCTGAGGAGAGTGGAAGACCTGTAATGAAGTCAACAGTAAGGTCTTGCCACGTACGGCTTGGCACTGGTAATGGTCGCAGGTAGCCATGTTTCCCATCTCTCCAAGGGGTACTTTGTCGGCAGATGTTACAATTCCGTACGAAACGGCGGTTATCTTCGCTCATCCCTGGCCAGTACCACATTCTCGCGATTGTGCGGTATGTCTCTTCTCTTCCAGGGTGTCCTGTCTGGACAGCAAGGTGTGCTTGCTGTATAATCCCCGTACGGATTGGCTCGCTATCAGGTACCCATGTCCGGTTTCTCCATTGAAGCTTGTTGTTGCCTGTTACTGTACAGTCGCCTAGAGAGACTGCAAGCTTCTTTGTAATGGTGTTAAGAGACCTTGCGCCACTTTGTACAGCCTGTCGTACGGCTTGGTAAGTTTCATCTTGTTCTACTGCTTGGTCCCAGTGCTGGGTTATTAGGTCGTCCAAGGATGGTGGTTGAGGCAGATAATTTGGTAGGATGGAGCCTTCTGGCGTAAGTGTTGGCGCCTGTACGGGTGCAGCGTACGTTGGGTCTTGTTGATCAGATGGGACAAGCATTATAAACTCTCTACTAGCAAGTCTTTCATCGTCCTCTCCTTTAGGCATGTCTTGATCTCTTCTCGAGAGGGCATCCGCTCGTACGTTGTCCTTGCCAGGTCGGTATCGTATCTTCATGTTGCCAAACTGTGACATAATCTGAGCCCATCGTACGTGTCTTTCGGTAAGCTTCTGTTTCTTCGTGAAGTACTCCAGGTTTTTGTGGTCGGTAACAACTTCGAACTCCCGTACGCTTCGTAATTCAGCGTCCCATTCCTGCAAGCAGAATATTACTGCAAGGAGTTCTTTATCGTGGATAGGGTAGTTTGCTTCATGAGGCAGGAATTTCCGAGAGAGGTATGCTACCGTACGAAGATTGCCAGATGCGTCTTCTTGTGAAAGGGTGGCTCCTATGGCAAAGCCAGAAGAATCACATTCTACTACGGCTCTCTGCTCAGGGTTAAGGGTAGCAAGGACCTCGTCCGACAGGAAGGCTTCTTTTAGGGCCTGGAAAGCTTGATCTTGTTCCTCTGTCCATTTGAAAGGGAGATCCTTCTTAGTGAGTCGTACGAGCGGTTCTGACAGTGTAGCAAAGTCTTTAATAAACTTCCGATAGAAGTTCGCAAACCCAAGGAACCCTCGTACGCCTTTAACTGTAGTAGGTGCTTGCCATTCCCGAATAGCTTGTACTTTTTCAGGGTCCATTGATATACCCTTCCCTGCTTCTAGGATAAATCCTAGGTACTTCGTACGCTGTACGTCAAATTCGCATTTGCTGAGTTCTAAGTTCAACCCGGCTTCTTGTAGGCGTTTAATTACCTGTCGTACGTGCTCGTGGTGTTTGTGTAGAGAACCCTCAGTAAAAATCAATACATCGTCCAAGTACGCTGAGGCAAAGTCGTCCAGAAACTCTCTGAGGGCCCAGTTAATGTACCTCTGGAAGGTACTAGGAGCGTTGGCTAATCCAAAAGGTGTTACTAGCCACTCGTACGAACCAAATCGCGTACGGAAGGCAGTCATCCATTCCTGTCCTTCTGCTATCCTAATCTTGTGGAAGGCAGCTGTGACGTCTAGTTTAGTGTACCAGGTGGCTCGTCCGATCATGTTCAGGGTCTCCTTGATCAGGGGAAGAGGATACCGGTCCTTCTTGGTCAGGGCATTCAGTGCTCTGTAGTCCACACAGAACCGTAACCCGCCTCCTGGCTTCCGTACGAACAGTACCGGTGATGCAGCTGGGGAGTTGCTGGCCCTAATAAACCCTTTTTCTAACAAATCTAGTAACGTACGGCGTAGGACTAAGAGCTCATCCCGAGACATAGCGTAGAGGGGACCGTACGGAACCTCCGGGGTCTTGCCGTCCACTTCATTTAGCTCGATTGTATGGTCCACTGTTGGGCCACGGTGGGGAGGCAGTTTGTTACCTTCTTCTGGGACAAACAACTTAACGTACGACTGAAGGTACGCAGGTAGCGCTGCTTTAACCTCCTGTACAGTCATCTGGGTCTTCGGTTTTAAGGCCTTCTGGATATCCTTCATGCTAGCAGCAAAGACTTGGATTCCTGAGTTTTCCTTGCGGCTCTTTCGTACGTGGTACTGGAAGGCTACTGCTGATACTGGGCAACAGTCTAGTGGGGTAAGCACTTCAGTGCTTCGTACGGTAACGTTATACCGTTCCATGGATAGGAGCTTGTCCTTAGTGCTGATTACACCACCAACATCTTCTAACCATGTCTTTCCAAGAATTATGTCGTAGTCGTACGTTGAAGGGGTGATGTACGCTGCAACACGGTGTTGCTGTACGCCTCCAACATCAAGGGTAAATTCTGTAATAGCAGTAATAGTGCTTCTTTGACTGTTGACTCCTTCTATAGTCATAGGTGTAATCGGGATGCGTGGTAAGTTCATCTTCCGTACGGACTGTTCGTTCACCAGGCAATAGGTACAACAACCATTATCAACCATGGCAGTAGCTGGCGTGGTAGAGTTGAT
Organism: Ascochyta lentis; assembly: GCA_004011705.1. Taxonomy (NCBI): domain Eukaryota; kingdom Fungi; phylum Ascomycota; class Dothideomycetes; order Pleosporales; family Didymellaceae; genus Ascochyta; species Ascochyta lentis. The sequence continues at coordinate 876,994 of RZGK01000023.1, read as the reverse complement.
AACTGTATGAATTGACATTGGTTTAGTTGCAGCTAGTTGATAGAGCAGTGAACGTGTTGACCGTACGGGCTTAGGAACTTGTTAAAGAGGCCCTAGCGTACGACTTTCGGCTAGGGCTGTTCTTTTCCCTCGTCTTCTGATGAAGAGGTCTCTTCAGCTGGTTGTATGGCTGCTACCTTAGGGATTCTTGAGGTTGACTTTCGTTTGTTCGTACGAGCAGGTGATTTGGATAGAACGTTCTTCTTGCAATCACGTACCATATGGCCTTTGTTGCCACATTTGAGACAGGCTCCTGTAGTCCTTCTTTCACGGATTTCTTTATCTGTTCCCCAGTATTCTCTTTTCCTTGTACGGGGCTGGTGAGCGCCTACCGTAGGCTGCCAGTCCATTTCATTGCTGTTCCTACGTGGGTTTTCCTGGGAACTAGGGCTGTCATACGTCCGGGTGGAGTAGCTGTTACTTGTGATCCTGTCTACAGCCTTAAGGTTTTCCCAGGTTATCCTGGCACGCTGTACGAACTGTTCGTACGTCTCGAGTCCAGGTGGTTGGTATCCAGCTTGAGCTCTTAACAGCTTACTGTTTAAACTGTTCTTAAGATAGTCAATCTTCTGAGCGTGGCTTGCTCCGTCCAAGGCTGCCTCTTGCAGCTTCAAGTTAAACTTCTGGACATGTAGATTGAAGTCGTTTTTGCCTTGTTTTGTCGTACGGAGGTACTCAAGGGCTTTCTCCTGGGCAGTAGGGTCCTTAAAGAACCCGTCAAGGTATGCCCAGGCCTTCTCAAGCGTTGGCAGGGTGGTGCCGTTCATAAGGCTCATTATCATTGGAGATAGAGCATTGAACGCTTGACCAGTCGTACGAGTAATCACGTAGTTGACTTGGTCCTTCTCAGTGGGGTACGCTGGCTGGTCCCCGTACAGCTTAGCCTGTACCTTCATCTTCCATTGAAGATATTGTTCATGTGATCCTTTGTCAAATACTTCCACATTAGGAAGCCTGGGCTTTTCGGCCCGTTGGACGGTGTAATCTCGGTGGTCACTCAAAGGAGTGGGACCAGAGGAAAAATTTTGTCCACTTCTTTCCGAGGTTTCCGGACGAGCGTTGTTGCTCAGCATCCCCCTGAGTTCGTTCATTTGGGATTGTAGCTGCTCGTACGGTTGTCTCTCTTGCTTGCTTGCCAGTTCATCTAGGTTGGCTTTTAGGGATCGTATTGTCGCTATCAGATCGTCTACTGATAGGTTGCGCAACGGGTCTTGCTGTTGCTCGTACAGATGCTGCGATTGCATCTGCTGTTCGTACGTTGGCTGGCTGCTAGGCAGCTGTTGGTTGTGAAGGCTGTCTCCTTCCATTGTCGTACGCTTAGGGGGTTTGGTTGGTTTTGATCTTTCTGCTTATGTTAAGGGTCAAAGTGGCCTTCTAACGAGTATGCATTTGTCCTATACTACAGAAGCAGAAAGATGAGAAAGAAAGACAGATTGCCTCTTCTCGTACAAGATATAGCAAGATGCCAAGCTGTGCTCTATAATCACGTGCGTGAGTTCAGTGCGTAGTCTCGTACACTTAGGGCTCAGCCCATCACAGTTATTAGGAGCGAAGTTCTTTACTGCACTTAACTTACGCAGAGCGTACAACCTAATACATATAAAGAAAGGCAAAGAATAAAAGACAGCGTTTAGAACCTGCTACAGACATTACAAGTACACGGTTATGCTATTTAGGCTAACTAATGCACTAGCAGTCTGCTAGGCTCTTATTAACAATGTGTTGCAAGCGCACCTAGACATTACTGTAGTAGCATACCTTAACAATATCCTAGTGTACAGCAAGATACTAGAAGAACACAAGGTCTATATGCAGTAAGTGTTAGAATGCTTAGCAAAAGCAGACCTTAGGCTAAAGCTAGAGAAGTGCGAATAGCACAAGGACAAAGTAGAGTTCCTTAGCTATGTTGTAGGAAGATACAGAGTTAAGATAAGTAAAACAAAGGTATAGGTAGTAAAAGATTAGCTAACACCTAAAACTGTTAAGAATATTTAAGAGTTCCTTAGGTTTGTTAACTTTAACTAACGCTTTATTAAGGACTACTCCCTTAGGGCCTTACTACTTACTAAGCTTACGCAGTTAGGAACAAGCACAGGAAGACGCATTTTAGTTACTTAAACAAGCATGCGTAGAGCTACCTACTATAATTACATTTAAGAGCAGGAAGCTGCTTTAACTTAAAACTAATGCCTTAGATTTAGCATTAGGAGTATGCGCAACTTAGGAACAAGATAGCTTATAGCACCTAATTGCCTATTACTTACGCAAGTTTACAGGACCTAAAGAACGCTATCATGTGCACGACAAAGAACTCTTAGCAATTATATCAGCCCTAGAACATTAGCGAGTTTACGCAGAAAGTTGCTTAGACCTTACTATCTACACAGATTACAAGAATCTAGTACAGTTTACTACAACTAAAGTACTTAATTAGAGACAGGTTTAATAGGCTAAACTGCTAGGCTAGTATAAATTTAAGATCCTGTACACGCTAGAAAAAGACAATAGTAGAGCTAATACACTTAGTTAATAACACAACCTTACAGGAACTAAGACAATTAACAAACACGCTATACTTAGAGTTAACAAGGATAGATTGTTAGGACTATTATAGCAGCTTAACAATATAATGCAGGTTTAAGCAGAACAACGCATCCTGTTAGAAGTACTAGAAGAATTATAGGAAGAAATTATAGCTAGTTACTACAATAACCCGCTTTACAGACACCCTAGTATTATAAGAACAATAGAACTTATTAAAAGACATTATAAGTTCCTAAATATAAAAGATAAGGTTACTAAGTATATTAAGAATTGTGTAGACTGCTAGAAGAATAAACACAGCACACACACTAAATACAGAGAAGCACAGGCAATAGAGCTACTAACAGCCTCTTAGACGAACATTACAATAGACTTTGTTACACAGCTACCTACCTCTAAGGACCCTGTTACAGGATACAACTACGACTTAATTTTCGTTGTAGTAGACAGATTCACAAAAGCCGCAGAAATAATACCCTTCCAACACAGTTATACTGCAGAGCAGCTCGCTTAAGTATTCCTAGACCAAGTTGTTAGGCATTACAGCATTCCTAAATTAATTATCAGCAATAGAGACAAGCTCTTTACGTTAAATTACTAGACTACGCTGTTAGCAGCTATTAGTACTAAGAAGAAGTTATCTACAGCCTACTCTCTACAGACAGACAGACAGACTAAACGCACAAATTAGACTATAGAAACATTTCTACAAATATACAGCAACTAGCAGCAAGACAACTAGGTTTTGCTGTTACCTATAGCACAGATTGTATATAACAACAAGTTATTAGAAGCAACAGGCGCAACGCTATTCTTCTTAAATTATAGGAGACACCTAAATCTCTTTACTAGAGCACTAGATACGCTAGTACAAACAGAATCAGCAATCTTCTTAGTTTAGAAACTAAAGAAAGTATATAAGAAAATGCTAGAAAACATTAGCAAGGCTTAAGAACAAGCAATCTCTTATATTAACTAGAAACGAAAAACAGTACCTTAGCTAAAAGAGGGGGATAAAGTCTATCTTCTTACAAAAAACCTTTAAACACAAAGACCTACAAAAAAACTAGATTACGTTAAAGTTAGACTATTTTTTATTTCTAAGCAGATAAGCCTAGTTAACTATAGACTTGCTCTGCCTAAGGATGCAAAGGTTCACCTAGTGTTCTACATATTACTGTTAGAACCAGCCAACCCTAGAACGCTAATCTAGAAGGACTTCTACTACTAGGTCGACATTAATAACAAGTAGGAAGTTAAGAAAATAATACAACATTACAATATTAGCAACAGCAACAAATACCTAGTTAAATAGTTAGGATACCCGCAATTAGAAAACACCTAGGAACCTACAACTTACCTCACGAACTACTAATAGCTGTTGCGCTAGTATCACCAACATTAGGGTCTAACAGTAGCAGATATGTCCCCTAGTTAAGGCTAAGCAACCTAGGCATTAACCCGTTCTTAAGCGTAGTAACGTTATTAAGCAACACCTCTTATTACTCCAGCTGCTTAATGTCTTTAACAAATTATGCACTTGCGTTAAAGAACTGTTGTTTACAACGCTTTAGAAACTTCTTCTGCTTACGCACGCAACCTAACTTCGCGCGCGCCGCCTAAAGAGCAGCTATCGCTGCCTCTTCTGCTTTAGCAGCCTTATCTTCTATTTGTTCTAACTGCAACATTTTGTTATCAATTTTAGTAAAATCCAGGACAGGAAGATCTACTAGTTTACATTTCTGTATGCTGTTGTGTTTGCAGTTACCGCACTTCTTATGCAACAACAACATCTTATAAGGCTTTCTCTTCTTAGCGCAGTACTTGCAGGCAACTATAGCTAGATATCTAATGTCGTTTATTTAGGTTCTAGTTATGTGTCTTGCTTAGGTACTCTTAGAAACTATTAGTTAATTTATAAGGATATAAATTATAGACGAGGAGGATAGTGTTACAATCTAGAGAAGAGACTGCAGGGTTAGAGGTTTATTACTAATAATGCGACATAGATTAGCAGAACGCCTAGCCTTAGTTACGTGCAGTTCTACGAATTCCTACACACAGTCAAGAGCCAAGACCGTAGGACAGTAGTTACGTAACAACCTACGATTCCTACAAAAGTCCTACGGTTCTTATAAGGCCCCCTATAGGACTTAATAGGAAACTATAGGACAGTATAGGACAGTAGTAGTATATAGTTTATAGGAACACAACTCTTATAGTTCGTGTTCAACCTTGTTAATTAACTTTGTTATTAGAATATCTTACCCTACTTGCGAAACAGATAGTCTACTCTATACTCTTCCTTGCAACCCTAAGTAGCTAAGGTCCTAGACGCATACTACTTACCCCCCCTCGGATCCCTAATACTGTACTTGTTCTCGAGACTTAATTAAACGATTACTTACGGACTTTGTCTAAAGTGTAAAACTTAACAGAAGGTAGTAGGCATATAAAGCCTTAAGCAAGGCTTGTATACTCGCTTATAGTAACCTAATATATCTGTTAGATTATATAAGGCCTTACTAAGAAGAGTTAGGCAATACTTATAGCCTACTACTGTAAGTAATAGGATATATCTATACGTTGCCTAAAAATGTTTAGAAGTAACTCTTTATATACCCTCTAGAGAGAAGAGAGACTCTTACGCAGGTAGAAGAGGCTACTAACTCGATTTTCTGCTAAAGAACCTCTTCTAAGAACTATTAGGGCAAAAAACCCTAGAAGAAATACAAGAGTAGAAAGAATAGATCTAAGGGCAAAGAGAGATTAGAAGAGACCCCTAAACAGTTAAAGGAGGGAAGTTTAGGTTATTATAACTACAAGTATACTAAAGGTAGAAAACTAAAACTAGGAAATGCTAAAATTACTTATTTTAGTTGCAGGGAAGTTAGATACTACATATCTAACTGTCTAAACCTAGAGAAGTCTAAGAAATCTAAAGAAGGATTAGACCTAGAAAAAACTAAGGAGCAGAAGGTATAGATCTACACTTTCTTGCCTATATTTCCTACCTAACAGAAAGTAAGGATCTTAGTACTCTTTAAAATGCGTTATACCTATAACTAGCTTAATTCTTAATAGTTAAGGCTGTAGTAGGGTCTTTAGGCCTGTTTAAGGCTTTAATAGATAGAGGTTCCTAACTAAACCTACTATTAGCTATAATAGCAAAGATGCAAGAACTCTAAGTTAATCTCTTACTCTAGGTTTTAGCTAAGGGGGTAGATAGGAGTAGTATACTAGTATATAGTACTACAACAGTTATAACTACTATTACAGACTTCTAAGGAAAGAAAGAATCTAGTAAGATACTGTTTATAGTTACAGACCTAAGAAAGTACAAGATATACTTAGGTCTGCTCTAGATTAACTAATGTTAACCTAAGGTAAACTACGTAAGCTAGTGTATGTTATTTAAGAGGAATAAGGCTAAAGATTAGGCTAATTTCTAAAAGATAGTAACAGAGGATACTAAAGACTTTAAACGCACTATATAAGACCTAATAGTAGATATATATATATACACAGTTAACTTTGTAGAATAGAGTAGAATAGAAGAACCTAAAGAGACTAACCTTCCCCTATAATACTATAAATACGCTAATATTGCGTTAGAAGACAGTTTAAGAGAGCTTACTAAGCACAGCTTAAATAATCTAGCAATTAATATAGAAGAGGGAGCTGCGCTTCTCTACTAGCCTCTGTATAGACTATTAGAGGCAGAATTAGTAGTACTTTAAAAGTACATAGCGAATTTTATAACTAGGGGTTAGATAACCTAATTAAAATCCCTAGTAGAAGCCCCTATCCTCTTTGCAAAGAAGAAGGATAGCACACTAAGGCTTTATATAGATTATTAAGGCCTAAACAAGATTACTGTAAAGAATTACTATCTGCTACTCCTAATTACAAAATCTCTAGAGCGTTTAGCCTAAGCAAAGGTCTATACTAAGCTAGATATTAGAGACGCTTATTACAGGATTAGAATTAAAAAGAGGGATAAATAGAAGACTACCTTTAGGACAATGAATAGCTATTTTAAGTACATAGTAATGCTATTTAGACTTACTAACACACCTACCTAATTCTAGGCCTATATAGATAAAGCCTTAGTAGGGTTAGTTAATATAACATGTATTATCTACTTAGATAATATTCTAATCTTCTTAAATATAGAAGAGGAGCATATTAAATATATTAAGAAAGTCTTAATAAGATTATGCAAAGCAAAGCTATTTATAAAGCTTTCTAAGTGTAAATAGCACATATAGTATATAGAGTTCCTTAGATACATAGTATCTCTAGAAGAGGTTAGTATTAACCTAGAACAGGTTAAAACAATCTAGAACTAGCTAGTACTAGCTACTATGCGCAATATCTGTGTGTTTATAGGGTTTATAAACTATTACAGGAGGTTTATTATAGGGTTTAGCTATATTATACTACTCTTAACTATATTAATAAAAAAGTTACTAGGGTAAGCCTAGGGCAGGCTAGCTATAAAGAGAGAGAAAGGTTAATACCTAGATTTGCTAAAAGAAGCAAAAGAGGCAGTAAGGTGCTTAAAAGACGCGTTTTTAGAGGTACCTATACTTACTTACTTTAAAAGAGAGAGACTAACAAGACTAGAGGTTAATGCCTTAGGTAGAGCAATCTTAGGTATCTTAAGCTAGAATAGCCTAGAATTAGACAACAAGGGCTAATAGAGACTAGTTAACTTCTACTTGCGCAAACTTATCTAAGTAGAGTACAACTATAATACCTATAACTAAGAACTGTTAGCTATAGTGCAGAGTATAAAGTACTAGCAGTATTACCTCTTAGGAATCTACTTTAAGATCCTTACAGACTATATAAACCTAAAGTAGTTTAAAGAGACTAAGGTACTAAACTACTAACAGGTAAGGTTATACTTAGTGCTTAGTTGTAAAGAAAGTAGGGGGGAAATAAGAGGACAGACTACTTTCTTCCCTAATCTAGAAGACCTAGACTAACTAGACTAGGTAATTCTAAAATAGGAAGCGTATAGCCTAAAGAGGCAAAAGGAGTAAATATAGTAATAATAAGATAATATAATAGACAAGTTATTATATTAAATGCTAGGTACAGAACTAAGAGAGGGGGAAAGCAAGTAGTATTTATACTCTACTTCCGCTTCTCTCTATTACAAATTAGAAGGATCTAGAATAGTTATTACAAATAGATGCTTAGAAATTAAGAGTAGATTTCTAAGCAGATTGCGTAGGCAATTACGCAACCTACTAGCAGATTACGTAGGTGTACACGTAACCTACTAGTAAAGGCAACGTGTCCTTAAGCTATTTATAGTAAAAAAGCTAACTCTAGATCTAGTAAAGCTATAGCTATAATAAGCACAGCTTTCTAACGCTCTCTAGTTAGGCATTCTTTAGATAGTACTTTACTAGATTAGGTAAGAGCTAAACCTAATTAGGAAAGTACCTGTATTTAGGCCTAATATATATATATATTTAGGCTAAATAGCTTAAGTTGCCTTTTTAGGTAATAACTATTCCTAAAAAGAAAACTATCTAATAAAGATTATAAAAAGAAAGTCTTATAACTTTACACCTTACACTACTATAGCCTAATATAGCCTATTTAGCTTTATACTAGATAGCAGAAGCTAGATATAGAGCTTATTTAACATACAGTTAGATATTATATACTAAGTGCTTCTAGACGCTTTGTTCTAGAGTTCCTTAGGCCTTATTATATAGGATTTGCCTACAGACGTAAAGAGAGTTCTCTCTCTTAGCTCTAGAGTTAATTCTTCTACTTAGAGTTAGAGTGTAATACTTATTATAGGATTCTGCTACTTTGTCTTTTAGTGTAAGATTAAACAGAATATTAGGCTTTAAGGTAAGGTGCACTAAAAGATAAAGTAATAACACAGGTAGTAATAATATAATTAGTAATAGAGATGTGTAATTAACTATAGACTGTTTAATGCTAGGCATTAATTTAGTACAAGAGACTATTTATACTAGGCTTAACCTAAGATAGGTTACTCTGTAACAACTCTCTAAGGCGTTAGCTATTAGGCTAATAAGTACTCTTAGAAGTAGATATATTCTATTAACTAGGTTAACTATAATATAGAAAAGTATATAACGTTTTGCTACTAAATTCAGATATTTTTTTACCTACTAAAGTACAACTCTTTTTAAAGTTGTTAAGTATAAATTACTTTAAAACTTTAGAAGAAAAGAAGTACTTAGTAAAGTAGTAAAATTGTAGATAAATAATACTTGTAAAAGTAGAATATACAACTATAAGAGTAAAGTAGAGTAGTAAAGAGTAATAAGAAGATAGTAGTGTTGCTTGCTAATAATTGTTTATTATAAAGAAAAAGTCTCTCTTTATATCCTCTTTTTTCTTTTTTTCTTTTTCTCTTCTTCTCTCTTTGTTTGCAACTGCTGAACTGCCTTGTAATTCTTATCTCTTATCTCCTAACTCCTATCTTAGATGTATAAGCATAGAGATAGCTAAGAAAGATAAGATATACGTTCTATAGGTATATTCTTACTACAGCTTACCTTTTATCTCTTACCTCTTATCTCCTATCTTAGATTAATAAGATAGGAGACAGGAGATAATAGATAGGAGATAGAAGTAAGCAGATAAAGTAAAAAAATTACAAAGCAGTTTAGCATTTGCAAACAAAGAGAAGCAAAGAGAAAGAAAGAGAGAGAGAGAGAAAAAAAGAGAAAGGTAATATAAATAGAGAGCTACCTCTCTTTTAAAGGTATAACAAACTTCTACTGTACTTTTACTATTATTATAGATATCTACCTCTATACTTAGTATAACTAATACTAGTAAGTATGTATTTATTATTATGTTTTTGTTTTTACTTTCTTTTATTAAAACTCTTTTTGTTAGGAGCTTTCTACCTTAGGTATGCTAACTCTTAGAAACACCTTATAGTAACTACAGTTACTTCTTAGAGCCTACACAACACGTATATATTCTTCTAGATTCTTAGAAGCTTAACCCCTAAGGATTTATCTCCTATCTTATCTAATACTATACGTTTTTATTCTATCTCTTACCTACCTGCAGTGCTCTTATAATTTAAATCCTTTATACTCCCTCTTAAAAGAAGCAGTTAAGAGATATCTAATTTTTTCCTATACCTATTACAATAGTTAGAAATTAATATTGCAAACGTGCTGCTAGCAACAGTAACGCACCTAGCTTACAACAGCCTAGCCCTAGTAGTAACTTAACAGATACCTAGAGGTATCCTATACATAATTTAGCAGTAAACTTATTACTACTAGGTATGCTCTAGGCTAATATAATGCCTAGTACATTTAATAACTAAGCGTTAGGTCCTATAGAAGCAGGAGACAAACAGGCTTACAGCTCTACTAGTCCTATAATAGATATGCTATCCTATCTAAGTTAGTTAAACCTAGTAACTAGTTTAAACTTAGATCTTCTGTCTGCTACTAGAGCGCCTAGAGTAGAACCTGTAGCTATCCTAACTACAGGCTAGCCTTTGTTTATTAAGCAACTCTATAAGAACCTTTTTAAGGCAGAGCTTACTAGAGCTACTAAGGCTAAACTAGCTATCTAAAGGAACTAGATTAACTAAGCCTTATAAGCTCTAGGCTTAACTAAGAGTAGTAACTAGTTAGAACCTACCTAGCTAGCGTTTAATAAGGCTAGAAAGATTATTTAAGTGTTAAACAATATTTAACCTACACCTAAGCTAGGTACTAAGAGTAGAGCTCTATCTCTATAGTAAGTAGACTAGTAAATTAAGAATATTAAGACAGCCTTCTAATACGCTTAAGTGCTAGAGGACTCTATTATAAGAACCTACTAGGCTATAGGTACTATCTAGTTTAGTATCTATCGCGAACTAATCTAACAACAGATTAACTAGAGATTAATCTAGTTATAGTCTAATCTTAAGGTAGAGGAGGAGTAACTTATGCAAGACTCTGATCTTACTAAGTATAAGAACTATACTAAGTTCTTTAACACTAAGTAGAAAGAAGGTAATATAGTTAACACCTTTCTAATACTATTAAATTATAAGAAGTTGCTACTACTACACAGCTTCTTTAAGTTTAATAATAGTACTAAGAACTATAACTTTAAGATAACTTTTATTTAGTCTATAACCCTACCTTATCTCTAATAGGAGATCTAGCATAACAGTAGTTTAGATAATATCTAATAATAGTATAAGTTAAATTAGCTCTTAATAACGCAGAAATAGTAGCTTATCCTACAGTTACTTATAAGAGTAACAATACTAACTATAGTAAGAGACATGCTATATCTCTTAATTAAAAGGGAAATAAAAGGCACGCTAGTTGTAAAGATACACTATCTTGTAGCTAGGGCAACAGCACTCTAGTAGCTACCTAGTCTAATAACAGTAATAATAGCTAGGGTTAAAACAAAGACTAGAGTAACTAGAAGAGTTACTAGAAATACTGTAGTAGCTATAACTCCTACTATAAGAGGAACTCCTAGTTAACAAGAGAGTTAGAGAAAGAGAAGCCTTAGTTACTAACCTCTTCTAACTACAACTAGTGCCTAAAACTAAGAAGAAACAAACCTGTATTATAGTTACTATATTCTTCTAGGACCCTAATAGGTCCTTAAAGCTGCTCTAAGCCCTCTATAACTTAGAAGCAGAGCTAAACCTTATTAGTTAGTAAGTAGTAGATAACCTCTACTTAGAATATAAACTATTCTATTAAAGGCTAGTAGCTATATTTGTTAATAGCAACTACCTAGATATCTAACAACTCTATAATTAAACTATTAATTACCTAGACAGTAATAGCATAGTTAAATCTGTAGAACTGTAAGAGTTCTATTTAGCTGCCTTTAAGAGGTACAACCTAGTACTAGGCTACTTATAGTTAGTATCTACTAACTTATATATTCGCTTTTTTAACGGCATATATAAGTAGTTTTCTAATAACATAGAAAGAGTGCATATTACTACTACATAGGATCTATTCTACTCTATAGAACTAGGAGAGAAAGCGTACTTAATACACCCAGGTAACCTAGTCTACTAAGTCCTAGAGGAGGCAATTAAAACCTTACTAGAAAATAACTAGAAAGGCAGCAGACAACTATTAGCCTAGAAGCTAAGCAGAGACGCTGTTCTAAACGTAATATACTTCTATAATAAGCAACTTCTCTAGCTCTAGAACAAAATACTTAAAGTTATAGATTACCTTTAGTATTATGTTACGCAGTATCTAGATCTATTATAGCTTTTTAAAGCTATAGTAAAGTATATAGTAGTAAGTATTATCTATAAGTCCTCTTAATACTCTAGGATACTGCCTATAGGCATAGCCTAAGTCTTCTTAGATAGTAATAAAGACTATTCTTTAGTTAACTCTGTAGATAATAAACTAGACCTAAAGGAGCTTAAACACGTTCCTCTACAGCTACACTATAAGTAGTTTGTATTTAGTAAAACTAGTCTAGTATATTAGCTCTATGTTAGAATAATAATTACTCTATTAATATTAAACTAGAGAGTAAAATACTAAACGTACCTATCTAAAACCTCTCTAGTAAGAAGCTAGAAATACTACAGGCCTACCTTAATACAGCACAGAAGAAGGGTTAGATCTAACTAAGTAAGTTTCTTACTAGAGTACCTATTCTGTTTATACTAAAGGCTAACAGTACACTGCAACTTTATATAGATTACAGAGGCCTTAACAATGTTACTATTAAGAACTGGTATCCTATTCCCCTTATAAATAAGATGCTAGATAGACTATTAAAAGCTGCTATCTTCTCTAAGCTAGATCTACGTAATGCCTACTACAGGCTCTAGATTAAAGAAGGTAATAAGTAGAAAACAGCTTTTAAAACCTAGTACAGTTAGTTTAAGTACCTAGTTATACTTTTTAGATTAGTAAACGCTCTAGCAATGTTCTAATCCTATATCTAGCAAGCTCTAGGAGGTTTTATAGATTGTACCTGTATAGTATACCTAGATAACATTCTTATATACTTAGAGTATAAGGAAGATTATTAAGCTTATATTAAAGAGATTCCTAATTAACTTATTAAATAGGGGTTGTTCTGCAAGGTAAGCAAATGCTTATTTATAACAAAGTTAGTTAAGTTCCTTAGCTTTATTATTACGCCTAGTAAAGTAGTCATAGATTCTGTCTGCGTGTAAACAATCTAAGAGTAGCTAGAGCCTAAGAGATATTAAGACATCTAAGTGTTTCTTAGCCTTACTAACTTTTACTAAAGATTTATCTTTAACTACTCTAGATCTATCTAACTGTTAGTAGACTATATAACCTCTGCCTAGAGGCTAGAGTTAGGGCTAAGAGGCTCTACTTTAACACAGTAGAAGAAGAAAACACTAGTAAAAACTAAAAAAGGCCTAATAAGATAGTACAAACTATAGAGTTAGCTAGAGAAAGTACACTAGGTCTTTCTTACTATTAGGAAGAAGTTTACTAAAGTACCTGTGCTACAGCACTTTAACCTTACTAAGCTAATTATAGTTCTTACTAACGCGTTAGATTTTACTATAGCTGCTATACTGCTGCAACTACAATTATTAGGAGTACTAGTAGAACAACACTAGAAGCTAGTAGCGTTCTAGAGTAGGAAGTTCTAAGGCCTATTTATTAGATAGCATACCTATAATAAGAAGTTAGCTGTAATTATTAAGGCGTTTAGGTAGTAGTAATATTACCTTAAGCACGCTCTATTAATAATCTAAGTACTCTCTAATTATAATAACTTGTAGTACTTTATAACTATAAAGAAGCTCTTCTTTAAGTAGGTACGCTAGGCAGAGAAGCTAGCTAAATACAACTTAAAAGTTAAATATAAGCTTAGGCTAGAAAACCCTATAGATAGCCTATTAAGGCGTCTAGATTATATAAAGGAACTAGTTATTAGAGAGTAGCAGGCACTATATAATGCTATAATACTAATACTGTAACAGAAGCTTTAAATATAGACTATATTAAAGTCTAAGGCTTAACACGTTAAATAGGTAACTAGAGCAATAGGTAGCTCTAGTAGAAGTTCTAAGAGATTCTAGCAACTCTCTAAAACTACCTCTAAGAAATTCTACCTATTAATAGGTACTAGAGATACGTCTCCTTTAGCTCTTAACTAGCTATCTATAGGCTATAGCAGCTTAAGGAAATTTAATTTATTTAAAGCTTAGGAACCTAGCTTTAATATTATAAAGGCTCTTCTTTATAACCTAAATAGATAAGTTAGGTTACCTACTTACCTTATAAATAATACTGCATAAAGCTTATCTGTATATACTCTAGACACCCTAGAGCGCTTAACTAACTAAATTAGATAGGTTTAGAAGCAGAACACTGCTTATAAGTTACTAATAAGTTAGAAAGTAAGTAGAGCAGCTAAGGGTTACTACTACTAGGAGGTAAACTCTAGTAGGATCTTTTGTAGGAGTAGGAAAGAGTAAATTTCCTAAGATATAACTCTTTGCTAAACCATCTTTATAAAGAACTATAATTACTTTATAAGAGGTTACTATAGTTATAAGAATACTGCCTTAGTCTATCTAGCATTATATTTACAAGAGGAATTAGATGCTAGTTTTTAACAGTAACTTTGTTAAGGCCCTTGTAATCTATATAAAGTTGTAGTGTACTATTAGCCTTTAGTATAAATAGGATAGGTGCTTTAGTAAAGAACTTACTTAAGTAAATCTAACTCCTCTCCTGCGCTGTATTAAGGTAGGCCTGTAGTAGTTCTGATCCTTCCTAGAGAAGTTATAAATAGGCATGTTTAGTATCTTATTATCTAGCTTAATTTCAACTAAGTAATTATAATTCTTATACAGTACTAATATACTAGATAAGTATTTACTAAATATAAACTACTTCTAGTATAGCTCTAGAGAAACATACCTAAGCTCTGCTAGGTCTTACTTATTATCTACAGAGTTAACTAAAGAGTAGTCTTTATTACTATTTAGGAAGACTTAAGCTATACCTGTAAGTAGTATCTTAGAGCGTTAAGAGAGCTTATAAATAACGCTTACTACTATGCTCTTTCTTATAGCTTTAGAAAGCTATAATAGATTTAGATACTACGTAATATAATGCTAAAGGTAGTCTATAACTTTAAACATTTTGTTCTAAAGCTAGAGAAGTCTCTTATTATAGAAGTATTCTGCATTAAGGACAGCGTCTCTGCTTAGCCCTTAGGCTAGTAGTTATCTACTGCCTTTCTAGTTACCTCCTAACAGGGTTTTAATTGTCTCCTCTAGAACCTAGTAGACTAGGTTACCTAGGTGTATTATGTATACTCTTTTCTCTAGTTCTATAGAGTAAAATAGATTCTATGCAGTAGTAATATGCACTCTCTTTATATTATTAGGGAACTACTTATATATGCCTTTAGAGAAGCAGATACACAGGTTAGTAGATACTAACTATAAGTAGCCTAGTACTAGGTTATACCTTTTAAAGGCAGCTAACTAGAACTCTTATAGTTCTATAGATTTAACTATACTATTACTATCTAGGTAATTAATAGTTAGATTGTAGGGTTGTTAAATGTCTAGGTAGTTACTATTAAGGAATGTAGCTACTAGCCTTTAATAGAACAATTTATATTCTAGGTAGAGGTTATCTACTACTTGCTAACTAATAAGGTTTAGCTCTGCTTCTAAGTTATAGAGGGCTTAGAGCAGCTTTAAAGACCTATTAGAGTCCTAGAAGGATATAGTAACTATAATACAGGTTTATTTTCCTTTAGTTTTAGGCTCTAGTTGTAGTTAGCTAAGGTTAGCAACTAAGGCTTCTCTTTTCCTAACTCTCTTATTAACTAGGAGTTTCTGTTATTATTCCTCTTGTAGTAGGAGATGTAGCTACTACAATTTTTCTAGCAAGTGTTCTAGTTATTCTAGTCTTTGTTTTAACCCTAGCTATTATTACTGTTATTAGACTAGGTAGCTACTAGGGTGCTGTTGCTCTAGCTATAGGATAGTGTACCTCTGCAACTAGCATACCTTTTATTTCTCTTCTAATTAGGAGATATAGTATATTTCTTACTATAGTTAGTATTATTACTTCTATAAGTAACTGTAGGATAAGCTCCTATTTCTATATTATAGAGAGCTTATTTAAACTTATACTATTATTAGATTTTATCTAAACTACTGTTACGCTAGATCTCCTGTTAGGGATAAGGCAGAGTTCTAGAATAAACAATAGCAATTTTAAAGTTGTAGTTATTAGTACTATTATTAAACTTAAAGAAGCTATAGAGCTGTAGTAACGCCTAGCAATTTAATAGCATTAGGAAGGTGTTAACTATATTACCTTCTCTCTAGTTAATGTTAAAGAACTTAGTATAGTTCTTATACTTAGTAAGGACAGAGTCTTATATAAGTTGCTTCTTCTTTGCTTTAAGGTTAGACTATAATTAGATAGATCTCTAGTTAATCTATTGCTAGATTAGTTTGCAATAGATGCTAAACTAAATAGTACCTATAGCCTAGTAGGTTCTTATAATAGAGTCTTCTAACACCTAAGCATATTAGAAGGCTGTTTTAATGTCCTTAATCTACTAGTCTACCTAGTGTAGAGATAGAGCTCTGCTCTTAGTACCTAGCTTAGGTTTAGGTTAAATATTGTTTAATACTTAGATAATCTTTCTAGCCTTATTAAACGCTAGCTAGTTAGGTTCTAACTAGTTACTACTCTTAGTTAAGCCTAGGGCTTGTAAGGCTTAGTTAATCTAGTTCCTTTAGATAGCTAGTTTAGCCTTAGTAGCTCTAGCAAGCTCTGCCTTAGAAAGGTTCTTAAGGAGTTGCTTAATAAATAAAGGCTAGCCTGTAGTTAGGATAGCTACAGGTTCTACTCTAAGCGCCCTAGTAGCAGCTAGAAGTTCTGTATTTAAACTAGTTGCTAGGTTTATCTAACTAAGATAGGATAGCACATCTGTTAGAGGGCTAGTAGGGCTGTAAGCCTGTTTTTCTTCTAATTTAGTAGAGCTTAACGCTTAGTTATTAGATGTACTAGGCGTTATCTTAGCCTAGAGCATGCTTAGTAGTAATAAGTTTGCTACTACATTATGTATAGGATACTTCTAGGCATCTTTTAAGTTGCTACTAGGGCTAGGCTGTTATAAGCATACTGCGTTATTATTGCTAGCAGCATATTAGCAACGTTAATTTCTAACTATTATATTAAGTATAGAAATAATTAGATATTTCTTAACTGCTTTTTCTAAGAGGGAGTATAAAGGATTTAAATCGTAAGGGCACTTATAGGCAGGCAAGAGAGAGAACTAAAACGTATAGTATTAAATAAGATAAGAGATAAATCCTTAGGAGTTCAGCTTCTAAGGATTTAGAGGAATATATACGTGTTGTGTAGGCTCTAAGAGGTAACTGTAGTTGCTCTAAGGTGTTCCTAAGAGTTAGCATGCCTAAGGTAGAAGCCTCTAATAGTAAGGTTAGCGTAGTATAGAAGAATAAGACTAGATTAATAATAGCTAATCGCAATAGAAGATATCCTGTATATTGTTTTTAGCGTGTAGTATTAATTTAAATGCCTTTGTTATACACTAATAAAGATAAACTACTTACTTAAGTAATATACTATCTAAATTGCACTAGTATTAGGTGTAACAGCAACTTGTACACACTGTGCAATATTTTGTTTATTAAGTATATAAGCAGCAATATTCTAATTGTAAGAAGAGTAGGAAGGTGCAGATTTAACGCTATAAGATCTTTATAGACTAATGTAGATGCTAATCCGAAGCTGCTGTATAAAGAGCTATTACTTCTTTAAGGTTCCTGCCTTTAAGACTTGTTTTAACTCCTATTAGGTAATTGTAACAGCAGAAACAAACCTATCAGCTCTAATAGTATGCTTAATGCAGAGGTATTAGAGTAAATACTGCTTAGATTAGTAATCATCTAATTAGGATTGCTGATTTTGTAATCTAACTCTAGATGCGCTAATTTACTAGCGTTGGATTAACAATATATAAACAATTAGGTTAAACTAATAAATTAGTAGAAGTATTTAATCTCTCTTTCTTAATTATTAATTGTTTATTACTTAAGTCTCTTAACATTTATAGTTATACGCCTAGTGTTATAGACTATAAAGAAAGATTCTCTCTGCATACTTAGTATAGCTAAGGACTTTGTAAATACAATTAAAACTTATACTAAACCTCTTTACTATAAATTACTAAACCTACTACTATAGATACTAAAGAAACGATTAGTACTAGGTACACCCTACTTAGATCTAGATTAGACTAGCTAAACTAGTACACTTAGCTAGAGCTTTACGCCTAAGATAAGGCTATCTAGAATTAAATTAATCTAGATATAGGTAACATAGATCTAGTAGATAGGTAGAGGCTAGTCTATTCTTTTTATCTAAAGAAACTAGTATAAACAGAGGAAGTTACTAACTTAGCTTTTAATACGCTAGTAAATAGGTACAGTATACTACAAGGTATAGTAAGAGTAGGTTAGAAGCTGTATAGACTAGTAGTAGGTGTAGAATAGAGGCTGTATAGACTAGTAGTAGAACTAAAAGTAGAGCTGTATTAACTAGGAGTAGAGACAGGATAGAGGCTGTATTAACTAGTAGTTAGAGTTAGGTAGAATAGAGGGTACTTAACTGTAGTAATTACACGTTAGAGCTAAAGTAACTCTACTAACTAATTTTAGAACTAGCCTAGTTTAAAATTAAGACTTATAAGTTACAGATACTGAGTAAGGTAATTATAAGGCTAGTAATTACCTAGAAGTCTGCCTAGATTAACCTAATAATATTAAATTACTAACACGAGAATAGACTCCTAAACTAACTAATCTAGAAATAGAGGTACTAGTATTATATAATTAGAATAATTATTTAATAATAAATAGTTAATAGGAATTTAACATGCCTATTAGAGCTAACCTGTTATGTTCTAGTAATTAGATAGGATTATGTAAGTTAAGGTAGAAGCACCTAACTAGTTCTAATACCTGCTCTGCTAGCACTGCTTCTACTACTTTAGACAGGATAAGGAATACACTAACATAAAGAACAAGTTAGAAGATTAGAGGCTAGCAGCTAGAAACAAATTAACTAGCTAATATCTATTTACTACTCTAAGGAAGAAAGGGTTATAATAATTAACTAGGGGGTAGTAGTTAAAGAAGTATTAATGTATTAATTATAAATCTAACAAATAATTTAATTAATAACTGTAAAAACACGTTCCTTATAAGAAAATACTAGGCCTAAGATTAATTTTCTAGCTTTAAAACACTAAACTTAGTAGTTATAGCAGCTACGCTAAGTATAAAAACTAATCTATTAACATAATCTTTAGAAATACATTAAGACAATCTCCTTCTACTACTAAGCACCTAGAAACAGCTTCTATAATATTCTATAAAACTGTTACTTATAGACGCTTCTAGGAAGGAGATTAATTAGATAATTAAGAAAGGAATATAGACAGAGATACCTAGGTTAAATATAAATAATTAGCTATTACTACTAAAATAGGCGTAGATATACAAGTTTAATAAAGATAGCTACTTTATAAAGTATAAAGCCTATATTATAATAAAAGGTAATCTGTAAGAAACGAATTCTCTATAATTAATATATAAAGCAACTTTTACAGCAAGATTATTGTAAGCTATAATAGTAATTATAGCTTATTTCAATGTAGAGATTATATAGTATAACATGCTTAGACTGTTCTTTACTACTTTAATTACTGCAGAAAACATAGTGCTATAAAACATGCTAGAAGGATTCTAAAAGCCTAGATACTGTGTTAAACTTAATTAAGCACTTTATAGATTAAGAGAATTACTACTCCTATAGTATAAGGAATTCTCTAGCTCCCTTTAATTAATAACTCTAGAGTTAAGTAAAGGGGGAACCTTGTCTTCTCTTTAATAAAAGCTAGAGGACTCTCATACTCTTCTATGTTAATAACATAGTGTTAAGGGTCAAAGTAGCCTTCTAACGAGTATGCATTTGTCCTATACTACAGAAGCAGAAAGATAAGAAAGAAAGACAGATTGCCTCTTCTCGTACAAGATATAGCAAGATGCCAAGCTGTGCTCTATAATCACGTGCGTGAGTTCAGTGCGTAGTCTCGTACACTTAGGGCTCAGCCCATCACACATAGAAGAGTATAAGATTTAAAATAGTTTCTAGAGATTAGAGTAATCTAAGACAGAAACCTTAGGACTATTACGCTTCTGTATAACGCCTACATTAACAAGATTACTAAGAAGTTTAATCTAAGCACAGAATACTTTCTACCTACTTCTTTACTATCTAAAGATTTAATTAAAAACTCTAGAGAAGTATCTAAGAATAAGATTAAGGAATACTAAGAGAAAGTTACATTAGTTCTTTACACAGCAATTATGCTTTAACCTAACATTATATTCTAAGTTTTAAAGTTATCTTAATTTCTAATATATCTAAGTAATTAACACTAAAAAGTAGTTAATAGAGTTATTATATATCTATACAAAACAGGGTTTAAGGAGATTTAATATAGTAACTACAATGGATTAAAACTAACAATATGCAAAGATACTTTATTTGCTAACAATCGAGAAACTTAAAGGTTATCTTATAGCTACCTAATAATGCTATTTAGATAACCTATACTATAGAAAGTAACAAGGTAGAGCACTGCTACTACATTAACAATAGAAGCTAAACTGCTAGCCTTAGAGCACATTTTAAAAGAGATAATTGTAATTAAACAGTTCTTTAACAAGCTACAACTAGAGATTGGTAATGTCTAGACTATATAGTGTAATAACTTATTAACTATTTTAATTGTAGTAGGTACAAACAAAAGAATTACAACTAGACTTTAAAATATTATTGTTTAACACATGTAGTTAAGACAAGAGTATGCAAGAGATATAATCTAGATTAGTTATCTAGATATGGACAGCATGCTAGCTAATAGATTAAGAAAATTACTTACTTAGCAGCAGTTTAAGAAGTTTAAACGACTAATTAATTAGTATAATAGAAGCAAACAATTAAAGGAGAAGACTAGAACTAAAGAAATAGAGTTATAAAAGTAAATTAATGTTAAAGTACAATATCCTACGCACTAATAATACTAAGCAGGATCTACTTCTATTTATAAGTTAATTGAGAAGATTAATTAATTGTTAATATTTAACACAGACAAAACGTTTATTAAACTCTAATTAGAGCAACTTCTTTACAATAGACAGGATCTCTCTAAAAAGAATATAGACCTTATATACACAGCTAATAATAGCTTAATAAGGAGAAGTCTTAGTACTAGGTAGATTAGCCTACTAATTGTTCTAACTAACGCTCTAATTGTTAGCATAGCAAATATTACAGAGTTGTAAAAAAAGATAGAAAGAACAACTAGCTAAACAAGGATTAGGGCAGTAGAACAACCTAGATTAAGAAAGAGTATACTAACCTAAAAGGTGTCTACTAACACTAGGGAATTAACTATATTTCCTAGTA
This sequence comes from Ascochyta lentis, assembly GCA_004011705.1. Classification (NCBI taxonomy): domain Eukaryota; kingdom Fungi; phylum Ascomycota; class Dothideomycetes; order Pleosporales; family Didymellaceae; genus Ascochyta; species Ascochyta lentis. The sequence goes on along the minus strand of RZGK01000023.1, from coordinate 855,863 downwards.
GAGGTGCTGCAAGACTAAATAGAATTACTACTAAGTAGGCTTAATTTGTAAAGCTAGCTCCTTAATAATCCCTTCTTACTACTCCTAGGTGCTTCTACATAAGGTAGGGTAGGCTAAGCACTACTCTAAATAGCATTAGTATTAAATAGATTACTACTAGACTAATTAAGCTAGGTACTCTTTATAACTGCTTATAGAGTAGTTAGAAGAACAGCAGCAGTAAGCAGATTAATCTAGTGAGAACCTTAAGTTATTATAATTAGACTTCAAAAGAGCAAAGTAGTTACTAGAATTAGAGCAGGCATTAAGATTAAACTTAAAGAAGACGCAAACGTCTATAGACTGTTATTAGTAGTAGCAGTAATAATCTATTTTATAAGAAGAAGAGCTCTAGTTATGTTGTAGTTATTATTTAAGCTTAGCTAAAGTAATTTAACACGCAGATTAATAATAACCTAGGCATTAGTGATCTTCTAATTCTTTATTAATCTCTTTGCTTTCTAGTCCTTTTTTGCCTCTGCAGCCTTCTTCTTAGCCTTAGTCTCCTTAATAACATTAAATAGAGCTTAGAATACGCTTCTCTACGCTCCCTAGATTAATAAGCAATAATTAACAATCCTAGGATTAACACTTACATTGCTCTTATTGTTAGCAAGAGACTTAGATGCTTATTTAGTAGTTTCTTAAAGAGCTGCGCAGCTATAGGTGTAATTAGTAAAAAGAACAATCAGAGATTAGATCTTCTTTTTCTAACATAGGCAAATAAGAATAAGTATAAAAATTAATACAGCGCTTACTGCTGCAATTAGAGTCTAACAAATTTAGACAATTATAGTATTAACTATTACTAAGGCTATTACTTATATAGCAAATGCACGTATTACAAAAATGCTTATAAACTAGACTAATAATAATTCTATTTAATAAGTACTTAATATTATCTTCCTAATCTTCCTTCTTATCTTAGAAGGCATTAAACTTATTACGTAGATTAAACAGCGCTTAATTATTAACTTCTAATTAATTATTCTTGCTACTCTTACTCTCTTAATTATTAGACAACTTAACAGCAGTACAGGAAGATTAGCCTAATTAAAAAGGTATTAGCAGGATTAGAAAAGCTATAGTAGCTTAATCTTTCTTTAACCTATTTAATTAGGCTTAGCAAGTGTACTTAAGGCACTTACTTAACACTTTACAAGAGTCTCTTTTAACGCTGTTAATCTTGTTTTTACTAGAGTAGTTAGTGCAGATTAAGTGCCTCTCTTGCTACTACCTAGCGCAGATTTAGGCAGTATATGTATATTAATTATACTGTAAGCGTATAAATTAAGTCTCTAGGATTAAGAGTTAGTAACTAAGTAACAAAATTTAGGATTAATTATACATAGTAAGAAGGTTAGTATCTAGTAAGTAGGTTACTAGTAGGGAATATATGTAACAGCCTAGGCCTTAGTACTAGCTTCTTAGCGTATACTGCCTTAGCATAACTCTAGCTTACGTTTTTTAGTATAGACTAGAGCCCTGCTACAGAGCTAACATATCTAAAATAGAGTTATAAAAACTCTGCAACCTCTGTCCTACAGGATGTTCCCTATTAAATCTATCTTATATTTTACTAGCAAATTCCCTTAGAGTTTAGCTCCTTATAATTAGATTTAATTACTAAACAAGGATTAATAAGTAAGTTGTTTAACAACGCTGCTAGGCGTCTAGAGGAGTTGAGCATTAAGCTGTGCACTAGTAATAATAATTAATTAGACGTTAGGACTAAACTCTAGAACCTTGCTACTACGTTAGTACCTAAGGAATAGCAAGAGGAGCTACTAGCTTACGTACTAGAACGCCTAACTACCTACCTATTGTAGGCAACTCTACCTAAGGCTACAGTAACTATTACTAATACTAAAGCCTCCTCACTCTACTATAGACTCTAACTAGAACCTATAATAGGAAGATATAGGTAAAACTATACAAAGGCTAGTTAAGGCCTAGGTCTAAGCCTACGTTGCATATATAAGATAGCTAAACTATAGTATAACACTCTCTACCTCTATATAAGTAATTAACAACAAGCTAAGCAAGGCTATACAATTACCTAATATAGGTAAGTTTAGTAGTACCTAACAAGCGTATAAGACATTTAAGTCTTAGATAAAGAATAAGCTAAGGTCTATAAAGAACTAAGAAGCTATCCTAGAAGTTGCCTACATATTTAATAGACTAGAAGAATAAGCTGCGTAGGTTAGCTTATTATATAAAGACTATAACCTAATAGGTACAACTGCTTAGTTCTAGAACTTTCTAAATAAGTATTATAAGTATTTACCGTTTAAGCAGTGCTCTTAGTAGAAACTCTAGACTATTACTACAAAGAAGAGTAACTAGAGTATTAAGTCTTTTAATGTAGAGTTTATCTAGCTAGCTTTTAATACTGCTAAAGATAACAATATAAAGAAACTTAAGACTAGGTATATATCTGCACTCTAACTAGACTTCTAGGACAAGATAGTGTTAGTAGACATTCTAGATAACTAGAACCTCTAGAGTCTTATAGCTAGAGTCTTAGCAGTAAAACTTAACCTCTGTAGCACTAAGGCACTTATAAACAGCACCTTTAAACAACACACATAAAGAATAAACCTAGATAGTATAGACAAGAAACCTACTAAGGTCTACTCTAGAAGAATTAAATCTAATAACTAACTATAAGTAGAGTAGCAGACTTAGGAAGTTATAGACTAGCAGAGGGCTGCTAACAACTATTTAAAATGTAGGAAGAAGAGTTACTATATAGGCAGATGCAATCTAGCCCTAGCTAAGAAACTAGAGAGAGTCTAGATTAGCAGCGTAATTGCTAAGGTTTCTAAACTAATTATTTAACTATTAAAGAGTTAGAAAACTAGAAATTTCTGTTTAAAGGTGTAAATAAGAGTTAGAAAGAGAAGTTATAAAGAGGAAAGAGCTATTCTAGAAGTTCTACTAGCAATAGCTAGATAGTAAGCCTATATTACTGCATATAATAGCACGAGACAACACTATAGCACATATATTAATTAATACTAGGTGTTTAATATATAGTACAGTCTCCTCTAGGTTTATATTATAAAATAACTTCTAACACACTTCTACGTATAGACGTAAGGTATTAGGCACAGCTAGGAAAGTAATCTAGGTAACTAATATTGTAAGAATAACGATTAACATAGATACCTATAGAGAGACCCTCTAGGCGTATATACTAGATAGAGAAAGAGAGTACAAGCTTACCCTAGAGAGACTATAGATAGATAAGAATAAAGTTACTATAGTACTAGCTAAGAAGTTGTTATTTATCTACATCTTATAAATATAAGTTAGAAGTAAAGAAGGCGCTTGTCTAAACTAAATGCCCTAGCCTATTAGCCTAGAGTTGTACTAGGCTCTACAGAAGAGGTCCAACACAGACTAAAACATAGAACTGTTTACTGTATTAATAGGACATATTTAGAAGGCTCTAAAGAAGAAGAAGCTAATAGATTTCTAAGAGCTTTTTCTAGAGTTTCTAAAAGATAAGTTTAGTACGTTTATAAAGAAGGAAGCAGATAAGCTAGCGCCTTACTACAGTTCTAACATAGATTATGCAATTAACCTAATTAAGCAAGATAGTAAACCTATAATAGTACTATAGGGACTACTATATAACATGTCCTAGAAGGAGCTCCTTATACTCTAACAACAACTTACTAGCTACTTAGATAAGGGTTTTATTTAAGTTAGCAAGTCTAGTGCTTCTGCTCTAGTGCTGTTTATTAAAAAACCTAGCAGACGTCTTTAGTTTTGTGTTAATTATTAGGCGCTAAATGCAATTACTAAGAAGGACTAGTACCTACTACTTCTAATCTATAAGACTCTTTTAAAGATATTAAAAGCAACGTAGTTTACTAAGGTAGATGTTATCTAAGCCTTCTATAAGATTAGGATTGCTAAGAGAGATAAATAGAAGACAGCTTTCTAGCTAAGATTTAGACTCTACAGGTAGCTAGTAACACTATTTAGGTTAGCTAACGCCCTAAGTATGTTCTAACAGTATATTAACTAGGTCTTAAGAGAGTACTTAGATAAATAGTGCTCTGCCTACGTAGACAATGTATTAATCTACTCTAGCAGCACCTAAGAGGAATATCAAGCTAAGGCTAAGGAAATTATCTAGAAGCTAGGAGCTGTAGGGTTAAACTTTAACATAGAGAAGAGTAAATTCTCTATTAAGAGTACTAAGTATTTAGGATTTATTATTAAAGCTAGTAAGAGTATCTAGATAGACCTAATAAAGGTTGCTACTATAAAATTACAGAACCTCTAAAAGATAGTAAAAGGTATTTAGAGCTTCCTAGGGTTTATAAACTTCTACTAACAGTTTATTAACTAGTTTTCTAGTATAGCAGAGCCTTTTACGCGCTTAATAAGAAAAAACGCAATCTTTAAGTAGGGAGAACTCTAGCAGTATGCTTTTAACGCTATAAAAGCTGCATTTACTAGAGATCTAGCACTTATAAACTTTAATCTAGATTTAGAAACAGTATTAGAGTAGAATATATTAGGTTAGGTACTAAGAGGAGTACTATCCTAATATAGAAAAGAAAAGGTACTCTATATAGTAGTATACTTCTTAGCTAAGAATTCTAAAGTAGAAGTAAACTATACTATTTATAATAAGAAAATGCTAGTAGTATTTAAGTGCCTCTACGAACAGTGTATAGAACTATAATAGGTAAAAGAATTTATAGTTGTTACTAACTTTAAAAACTTAGATTATTTTTATAAAGCCTAACTTGTTTTAAAAAAACACGTCTAATAGTTAAGCCTTCTTAGCTAATTTAACTTTACCTTTGCTTATAGGCCTAGCAAGGTTAATAAGTAAGCAGACGCACTCTTAAGGAAAGAAAAGAATGTTTCCTTATCTATAGAAGATAAGAGGATTAAAACTAGACAGTTTTAACTGTTAAAACTATTTACATAAGTAGTAAGAACTAGTCTAGAAGATAAATCTACTAATAATATATATGTTTTCCTCTTAGAACTATATAGAGTAGACTAAATCCTCTCTATAACACCTCTAAAAAAAGAACTAGACTAAGCGCATATAGAGACGCTTCTAGTTAGACGCCTAGAACTATACAACAATATTAAAGAATTTAAAATACTTTAAGAAAGTACTGCTAAAAGTAATAAAACTTACTAACTTACTAAGTTATCTATTTTATTAAGAGCCTAGAAGTTTTCTGTGTAACTTAACTTTAAAGTTTCCCTCTCTAAGTGTTTTGTAGATAATAAAGACTAACTATACTACTATAGAAGAGTATACATCCTAAACTCTAAAGCTCTAAGAACTAGAATTATTAATAATGCCTACTACTCTCTACTTGCAGGCTATTTAGGACAGAGAAACCTATATACAATCCTCTCCTAAGCTTTCTTCTAGCTAGAGATATTAACTACTCTATACTAGTATGTAGAGAACTGTAATATCTACAGAAGAACAAAGCTATAGAGAGAACTAAAACAAGAACTTTTTAAACCTCTCTCTTTGCCTAATAGAATCTAGAAGGATATTTCTATAGATTTTATAATAGACCTACCTAAGAGTAATAGCAACTATAACCTTATAGTTATTATAGATAGACTCTCTAAAGACATTATTTTAGTCCTCTTACTAGACCTATTAGTAAAGATAGTTACTTATAAATTTATATCTAACATAGTAGCTTACTATTAGCTGCCTAATGTAATTATCTCTTATTATAGAACACAATTTCTTAGTAACTTCTAGTAGGCAATGTGCTAACTTCTGAAAATTACATAGAGGCTTTCTACAGTCTTCTACTTCTAAACTAACAGAAGTGGTAAATGTATTTACTCTATAGTAGAAGCATACTTAAGAGCCCAGACTAACTAGGCCTACAATAATTAGTCTGCTTAGGTGCCTGTAGCCTAGATTACAATTAAAGGATAGGTAGCCTTATCTACTAGCTTTAGCCTTTTCTTCCTCTAGTATAGTTATAATATAGATCTAGTCTAGATAGACCTAGACTTAATAGCAGAGTTATTATACTAATATATAAGAGAACCTATAAGAGCTGCAGTAAGCATAGTATAGAAGATTACTAAAATAATTAACTTTGTTAAAGCCTAGATAGCAGAGGCTTTATAGATATAAGAATGTTAAGCTAATATATACTAAAAAGAAGCTCCTCTATTAAAGGTTAGAGACAAAGTCTAGTTAAAGCTAGGAAACTACTTCTTTAACAGCTAAGTAAGTAGGAAACTAGATTAGATAAACTAAAAGTTTACAGTTATAGAAGTTGTCTCTCTATATAACATTAAACTAAACGTTAATAGTAAAGTCTGCTTTGTCTTTTATGTAAAATAGCTTAAGTTCTGCCTATAGAACCTCCTCTGTAGATAATTAGATTACAACTCTTAGCCTAGTCTCCTAGTTATTACTAATAATAATAATATGTCCTTTAAAGAATAGATAGTTAATTCTATCTGTAGGGAACAATACTATAGAAGAGAAAGCAAAAGACACAAATACCTAGTATAATAAGAAGGCTATGCTAGCAAAATCTAGGAAAGAGAAGATGTTTATAAGGACCTAGAAGCCTTAGACAGATAGCTGTCTGTAATAGGAGACAGGAGGAATAGGAATAAAAACTTGCTCTTAGGATTCTAGTTAGAATCTCTAGAAGGGTATAACTAGCTCTCTTACTCCTAATAAAGAGAGAGAGAAAGAGGAATAAGAGAAGGAAATAGGCACAAGCAAAGGAAACAGCACTAGTTTATTAGGGAAATTATTTATTGTATTAGTCTATCCTAAAGGATAGACTGCTCTAGATAGGAGCAATATTGTTATAAAGGAAAAGAGCTAGAAGCCTAGGTATTATCTAGCTAGAAAATCCTAAACGCTGCAGATAAGAAAAGACCTTAGCACTACCTTTAGCAGAACCTCTACTACTGCTATTATTCTTATTACCTGCAGTAGCGTTAGAGACGTTTTTAAAAGCATTTAGATAAAGTCCTTATATCTAGTAGTAAGGGAGATCTTAAGAAGTTTATAGAAGTTAGCCTTAAAGTAAGTAAAGTGCGTAAGCAGTGTTAAGTTGTAAGTAAGCTTTATTAAGTAAGATATTAGCAAATACTCCTAAAAACAGGTAAGGAAAAAGAGAAAATAACTTACTAGAGTCTTAATCTAGATAACTACTTTCTTAGCAGTAATAGCAGTGCGCTCTGTAAAGACTACAGCAGTAGAAAGACAAGCCTTAACCTTATTAACCTTAGTCTTATACTTAGACTACTTAGTCTTATAACTAGTAGTAGATAAGTAAGTATTAGGCTAGAACACAAGGTTAGTATAATATAGAAGGTTCTTACACTTCTTAAGGTCTACCTAGATAAGCTTAATAATATTTAGAAGCTTTACAAAGTTAGTTTTAGCAAACTGTAAGAATATACAGTACTTATTTAGAGTTTTCTAAGTCTTACACAGGGCCTAGCAGATAGTTAGCTAAAGAAGAGAACACTAAAAAATAAGGAGTAGGAACTAACTCTATAATAGTAAGCGTAGCTAAGAATGTAAAGAGCGTAGCTAGTTAAGTAGCTGCTAGTAGTAAAGGTGTAGACCTGTCTAGCTAACGTATAGTTAATATAGACTTTAAGATCTTTAAACCTGCTAGCATGTTAGGTATACAAAGACTACTTACCTAGAACTTTAGCCTAGTTATTAGCTAGAATATTATTAAAGGCCTTCTTAATCTTATCTTCTTTAAGCTTAACGTCTTCTATTATAAGCTTTGCCTTCTAAACTAAGTAGGTGTTAGGAGGGGTAGAGTCTACAGTAGCAGCGCTATAGGCCTAAGCAAGGTAAATAAACAAACTATAAGTTAAAATAGAGCAACTTACTTACTTACCTTACGCCTTCTTGTTAGAGGAACGTAATGTAGTTAGCAATCTAGAAGATACTGTTATTAAAATTAAGCAAGGCAGAGTAGTTAGATAATTACATAGTAGTAGAATTATAGGAGGAAGGCGTGTAGACTTAAAATATAGTACAATAGAGAATGTAGAAAGTAGAGAGTACTTAGAGTTGTTTTAACTAAGGTGCGTGTTAATAAATAAAAGATAAGTAGAGGAGTACTATAACAGGCTAGGCCTAGGTGCTAGGTTCTTAGTGTACACTGCCTTAGCACTACTCTAGTTTACGCTTTCTGATATAGACTAGAGCCCTGCTACAGAGCTTATATGTCTAAAACAAGGTTATAAAAACTCTACAACCTCTGTCCTAGAGGTTGTTCTTTATTAAATCTATCTTGTATTTTACTAGCAAATTCCCTTAGAGGTTGGCTCCTTACAGTATAATGTTAAAGAGTTAGAAGTTAATATAATTTTATTGTTATCTTATACGTAGTTGTTTAGTTATTAGCCTAATTAGGCAACTATCTCTTAAATCTAATTAATTAGCAACTGCACGCGTATTAATCTAATAAAACCACTTATAAGGAAAACTAGAAAGATAACAAACTTATAAGATTAGGAACACTAATTATAGACTAGCGCTCTTAGAGAGAGTAGTGTAGTAAAGGTTAAACGTTATATAAGTGCTAGATTAGAATACCTAGTCTATCTTAGATTATTACAGAACCTAATCCTAGAGTATAATCTCCCTTTCTAGAATACTTAGAGGTTAATCTAGATACTAAAGATATATAGATGTAATCCTTTACTACAATAATAAAACAAGGAACTTAATTACTTTTTTTACTTATTTATTACTTATTCTAGTTCTCTTAGCTCTAAGACCTTTTGTTATTTTTTAAATTAATATTTGTCTGTAGATATTAATATAACACGTCTACTAAAGATAGTAGCAGCTAGCTATCTATAACATAGCAATACAAGACGCAGTAACAGAGCCTAAATACTTATTAAATTTTAAAGTTATAACACACACAACACAGTTACTAATAGCCTAGTAAGTAAGCTTTTTACTATTTAATAATATCTGTAACACTTTGTATTAACAAGCTCTTAGGCTATAGAGCATTACCTCCTACGCAAATTACTCTACAAATATTTAGCATACTACTATTAGTGCTATAATATACTTAAGGATTATTAGATAGTCTTACCTACTATTACCTCTAAATATTAAATAAGTAGTACCTCTTTAATAGAACCTAACAAAGTCTAAGAAGATTTATATATAAGTTCTTAAACTTAGTAGGCTTAATAGCACGTATAAGCAGAGAATTGCTCTTATAAAGCTGTGTTATAATAATATAATACTACTGCTAAGCCTAGTAGTAGGTTACACTACACAACACAGCTATATAGGAAACTTGTAGATAGTATTACAATACCTAAAGAACATTAAGGATTAGAGAACTTACTCTAGGCTCTTGTTAGGGTTTCTGCTAAGATAAGATAGCACAACCTACTAGTAGGTGCCTTTCACCTTAGCAGCTTCCTTCTATCCTCCTTTTACTCGGCACTAAGAGCCTTAGGCCTTCTTTCACTAGCTACTTAGGAGCTTAGGCCTACCTACTATAAGTAGGTAGCTATCTCCGCCCTCTTATAGCTCTCTGTCTGCTATTTTGTTTACTCCTTCTTAAATATATCAGCTTTCTAGATTGCTTCCTTTTGTGCTTGTAAAGTCTGCCTTATATAATAGCAGACCTAACAGCTTAAAACTAAGCTTTTCTCTCAGGCTTCTGCCTTTGTTTAGCACAGTAGTTAGCTACTGTTGCTAAAGGTTGCACGATTTTTTGCCTAGTTTAGTAGGCTATCTCTTAACTAAGTAATAGCCCCAGCTATTAGAGCTTCTTTTCTCAGTCCCTATCCCCTTCTAGCGCAGGTAGCAAGTGCCTGTTTCTAAGTACAGATCAGCCTCACCTGCGCGCTTTTTTAAGTACAAACCAGCCGCTAAACCTTGGTGCGCTAAGCGTTCCACCTCCTTTCAGGCTCCAGAGTACTAGCCTGTCCTTCTTTCGGCGCCTTTTGAGTGGTCCAGCGCCCTCCTCCTACCCAGTTTTGGCGCCTTTTTGAGTAGTCCAGCGCCTACTGCTTTAGCGCCTTTTAAGTGGTCCAGCGCTTCCCTCTTTTCTCTTACTATTTCAGCGCCTTTTAAGTGGTCCAGCGCCTCCCTTTTACCATTTCCGGCGCCTTTTAAGTGGTCCAGCGCCTCTCCTTTCCCATTTCTGGCGCCTTTTGAGTGGTCCAGCGCCTCTCCTTTACCATTCCGGCGCCTTTTGAGTGGTCCAGCGCCCCTTCTTCTTACCATTTCGGCGCCTTTTGAGTGGTCTAGCGCCAACCTTTCAGCGTCTCTTTACAAGGCAACTCAACTTCAGATTGCCCTCTTTCACTCTACACCTTTTTCCTAGTTCGGTATCCTTTCACTACACACTTTTTCTTTTACTCAGCTCTTACTCTTAGCCCTTTCTACTACTTTAAGCACCAGGTGCTCTGCTTTTCTCGCTAACCACCTAACTTACTCCTTAATTAACTAGAATCAACACTTAACTACATCTTTAGTATAAGCCGCCTAGAAGCAAACTTACATAACAATATTACTAAGGCTGCCTAGTACCAACGAACTCCAGCAATACAAGAACATCCTATTACAATTCTGCAAGCATTCTAGCAGCAGTATAACCTAGAAAACCGCCTAGATTATAAAAAGCTCTTGCTAGATCTTACTAGGATACTACAGAGCACTACTACTAACTATTTAAGCGTCTTTAACTTAGAGGAGCTTGCTTAACTCTCTACCTTTCTTATGTTTGCACTCTAAAAGGCACTTTTAACAACAACAGCCGCTGTTCTACTTTTAACACTAACAGCTACTGTTTTAACTATTACAGTCTTACGCTATTTTCTGCACTACTGCCTACAGACGCCCTTGCCTCTAAGAGCCTACATTACTAATTTAGACTCTTACAGTAATAGCTTAGAAGAAGACCCTACGTTAACTAACAGCCAACTACTTGCTATAGGAAATTACTCCTTAGGCTATGCTTCTATAGATAACAATCGCAGATACTAATTAGATAATAGCTAGAGATTCTCTAGTCGTAACGCTACTTTTAACTCTTAAGACAGCTACTAATTAAACCTAAATTAAACTAAACACACTAATAGGTACAACTCTAATAGCTACAATTTAGAGGAAGGCAGTTGTAAGCTAGATTCTAAGAGATACAACTATAATAGCTACAATCTAGAAGAAGCTGATTGTAACCTAGATTCTAAAGCATACAACTACAATAGCTACAATCTAGAAGAAGCTAATTGTAACCTAGATTCTAAGGCATACATGTATGCAGAGGCTAACGCATACAGCTCTAATAGCTACAGTCTAGAACCTAATTGTAATCTAGATAGCTATAATACAGAAGAAGCTAATTATAATCTAGAGTCTAACGTATACAGCTATAATAGCTAAAATTTAGAAGAAGGCAGCTAAGAACCTAGTTCTAATGCAGATACGGATGCAAATTAGCTAATTTAGAGCTAGGAGCAACCTTAGTTTAACAAGTATATTATAACAATTTTTACGCTTTAAAGACCTCCTAGCCCCTAACCTTTTAGCAGATCTTAGGGGAATAGCGCATCTAGTATTACTTAACTGTTATAACTTTAGCGTCACCCTACAGCCTTAGCAATTTAACTATTAGTAGAACAATTAAAAGTAATCTACTTCTGCTAATTGCTAGCTTAACCCCTAATAGAACAAGCTAACACTACTAATCGCTAGCTTAAGCACTGTTAGGACGATTGAAAAAGTAAGCCACTGTTGCTAAAATCACTAGCTTAACCCCTACTAGAACAAACCAACGCTGCTAATTACTTGCTTAAACACTATTAGGACGATTAAAAAGTAAGCCACTGTTACTAAATTACTAGCTTAACCCCCTGTTAGAACAATTAACAATCTATTACCTACAAACTACTGCAGGCTAGCACTACTCTCCCCTATAGATGCTCTGACCAGCTTTAGGGACAATTTTCGCGTTGCGGGGTTTGTGCAGCAGAAAAAATCTTAGAGGTTGGTTTTTTGTATAGGAATCTAGGGAGACCTGCGCAGCGCCATACAAACCATAAACCTCTATTCCACGCCGACCGCCGTTTCGACTAGGGGCTCCTACCAACTGTTCACCCACTTTCTATTGCTTTCAACTAACCTTTTCCTTCACCCCTACCTTAGTTTAGCTTGTTTTTACTCTCTCTTTTCTTCAGCACTAGCGTCTAGCTCAAAGGACTTCGCTATTAGTAGGGGGGGGCACGTGTCAGGGTTTCTGCTAAGATAAGATGGCACAACCTACTAGTAGGTGCCTTTCACCTTAGCAGCTTCCTTCTATCCTCCTTTTACTCGGCACTAAGAGCCTTAGGCCTTCTTTCACTAGCCACTTAGGAGCTTAGGCCTACCTACTATAAGTAGGTAGCTATCTCCGCCCTCTTATAGCTCTCTGTCTGCTATTTTGTTTACTCCTTCTTAAATATATTAGCTTTCTAGATTGCTTCCTTTTGTGCTTGTAAAGTCTGCCTTACAGCTCTAGAGGTATTAGGGCAAGCTAGCATATATAAAAGCTAAACGCTTAGACAAGACTAAAGGTATTGTAGTTATAAAGTATACAGTAACTATACTTTTACAAGGCTTAAATAACGCTGTATTTATAAGGCTTTAAGTCTAGAATATATATAAGAAGAATATTTAAAGTATATAAACATAGGCAAATATATTACTTCTAGAAACAAGACATACATGGTTATAAATAGAAGCTAGACACTATAGGCCTCTAGAGACAGATAGCTCTTTTAAGAGTATAGTAGAGTAGTATAAATTAACGTCTGTATTGCGTTCGCTGTCTACTAAGCCCGTTAAATAGGTATAGCTGCACTTTGCAGCTATAACTGTGTAGAATCTAATTAAATTAAAATAAATTATAAGAGCGCCTTATTAGTCTTTAACCTACTGTTTTTAATAAGGAGAGTATTCTGTATGTTACTTATAATACCTGCCTCTTATCTGCAAAAACCTAGTCTGCTAGTCCTTAATACTGCGGTTTAATATTATTAAAATCTAAGGCATAACCTTAACATCTCGTCTTATAATAAGTCTTATCCTAATATAAGAGGCTAGGCTTAAGGGCTATACTAGGCAGCGCTAGGTAACAAGATTGTATTTAATAAGAAGCTATTAAGTATCTAGCAGCTATCTATTATACTTGTTGTAGGGCAACAGATCTGATAGTTGCCTAAGCAACTATCTAGGAGGTAAGTAGGTAGGACAGGCAGGCAGGCAGGCAGGCAGGAACGAGGCTCAAGACAAGAAGAGGGGGCGAAGGGTGTTCAGCCTGTTACAGTTAGAGACAAATCTTAGCAGACATGGAATCAATGCACGCAACGTAGAAAAACCTGAGGCTAAGTAACGTACACGTAGTATTAGAAAGGAGAATGCTTACCTACTGCAATCAGCTGCAGACGCTCCAACACTTAACAGTTTCAAATCCCGGCTCGCGACAACAGTAATTCTGCGCAGCAATGTATTGAAACTTGACTACGCCCTTTTTACAGTTCTTGCCGTCTGGTGAAATACATCTTCCGCTATCAGAAAGGTTAATATAGATAGTGATCAGGATAGCTGAGGGCAATCTTAGCTAAGAAGCACTGGAAGTTTAACCTACCTGTACAAAGGACAGACTGAGCATCCTGCCGCAACAAGTGATGACGTAGCCAATAATATGTTAAGATAAGAGAGAATGTACATTGCGAGGTTGAATCTGTGTGATATGAGCGATTAGAACAAAGGACATCTAATAAGTCGATGGTACATCAAATAAATCAACTAAGCTTTCCTAGAGTTTATATAGAGTTAACCTCTGTTCCTTTGCAGCGGGAAACCCGGCAAGCTAAGAACAGCTAATAAGAGCGCAAGGATAGTATTCTCGGCAACAAAGCGCCGTGTCTTGTTAGCTATTCTGAACAAATATTTACTAGAATCTTACGTTATTAACGCAGGGACTGTGATGGGTTAAGGCCCGTTTAGCAAAGGCCCGTTTAGCAGCGTCCCTGATGGGATCTCAGTGCTCATCCTCAATATCCGGGTGCGGGTCCTCACACCTGGATTCTGCTCATCTGAACCGTGTTCAGATGGGGCGCGCGGATGCAGCCAGACCGTCTCTCTGAACAACGCTCACATCAACAGCTAGGCATGCCTCTCTGATCTGCACTCAGATATAAGCTCTCTTATAAGTAGTACGATAACTCTTTATCGAACACAACCTCAGTAAACCTGTGCATCTGCTCCTTGAGCGTAGCCCCTTACAGGGACGGGCTCTTCTAGAGACTAGAGAAGTATAACCCTTAGGATGTAGTGTACCTTGACCCCGTGTAACAGATAGACGTTAGTTAGACAATATTCAAAGCCTTAGATTGTAAAATTCAGTCTAATCAGCATAATCCAACTTTATGCAGTAGTTCTTACTACAGGTAAGAATATTAGACAACACTAGGAGCGCATCTACGAGTCAAGGGCATACCGTAAAAATTCGATTGTTTGGCTGCAAGCTAGCAGGGCGGCACAGGCCGGATAACTTTTGATAGACACAAAGCCAATTAAGACAAGTTGCGTTAAAAAGAGGAGCAATTAATTAGCAAAGCTTAGTATTAATCTAGAGGTGTCTATTAGTTGTATCTTTGCTCTACAACAACTCCGCTTCAGCCCTATCTTGCCGTCCCCTGCTAGCTTGCGGCAAAACAATCGAGTTTTTACGGCATTATCTGTTAGAGTGCTCGTTGGACCAATCTCCGTATCACAACCGGTTGCTGCACTGCAGCACCTCCTGACTTTCGGTCCGCATCAACGCCGCAGTCCTAGCTTACACTGTGTTCATAAGCAGGTTAACCCCCCATCCTTTATGACAAGGAGCTCAATGTGACGAAAATAAGCAACTAGATCGCAAGGGTCGTAGAGAAAAGTATGATCTTTGCGATCTAGTTGGTCATTTTTATCACACAGACGGACGTTCTGTAATTTCTCAAAATAGGCCCTCTAAACGCGGCTAAGCGTGAGTGTTTATAATATCGTTAGCCCAAACCGTAAACACAGAAGTGTAAATCTGCCGTGTTACGGTGTGCCGAAATCTGTGTGCCCAACCGGCGCTCGGCCGCTACGGCCAGTCAGCGTACGCGCGTTGGCTGCCTCAGCTGTCAGCTGCATGATATCGCGTGGGCTAGGACCTAGTTGTTGTTGAGCGCGACTGCGACCTTAGCGTTCGGAATATTGACTTTTGGTCCTTTGGAGAGTTGGCTTCAAACTCGGAGATAACCTAGGCACGGCGAATTTTAGGCTTTGAGGGTGATGCTTTCGCTAGGGGCGCTGCATACTAAGCTGAATGTGGCTGCACATCTTACCTGCAACCCCACTGATGCGATGCGGTCGTGTCATCATGTTAGGGACAGGTCTGAACACTAAAGACATAGTCTGCATTACTGTACATATGTAAGTAAGCCTAGTAGTTATACTAGTAGCACGACTTAAAGAACTGAAGTGTGTTGTTAGCGGATAACAAGCTGCGTAATCCGCCAATCAAGGAGAGCGCCGTGGCGCTACTGCACGCGCTAGACTGCATACCTCTCGCCATCGCCCAGGCGGCTGCGTACATCAATCAACGCGCGCGCATGACAGTCGCAGGTTATCTCAAAGAGTTTCAAAGGAACCGCAAGAAGCAGGAAAGCCTGCTTAACCAGGACACAGGCAAGCTATGTTGGCACTAGAGCGCGTCAAACTCTATAGTAACAACTTAGCAGATATCGTTCAAACTAATCCAGCAGAAGCAGCAGTCAGCGGCAGAGCTGCTGTCGCTAATAAGCTTCTTCAACCCGCAGGGGATACCAGAGTCAACGTTGCAGAGACACAGTAGAGATGCAGCAGGAGTAGCAGGTGCAGAAGACAGGGAAGACAAGGAAGACAGGGAAGAGGCTGACAGCGCTTTTAACAAGGACCTGAACATGCTGCAGGCATACTCTCTAGTATTAATAACAGCAGACAATAACGCGTGCAAGATGCACGCTCTTGTGCAGTTCTGAACGCGAGTCTGGCTGTCGTCGTTCGGCGGCACAGAGCAGTGGGAGCAGCGGTTTGTAGCGCTGATAGCGCAAGAGCTGCCTAGCGGGGAGTATGAGAACTGGACAAAGTGCCAGCAGCTGCTTCCGCACATGGAGCCGCTCTTTAATACTAGGCCAGCAGGTGCTGACGAACGCGGCGTGGTATCTGTGGAGGCAAGGGAGGTACGGCAATGCACAACAGATAGCAGAAAAGGCGCTGGCTGCTAGGGAAAACGTTTTGGGTCTCAACAATGGACAGACGTTAAATAGCGTGATGGCATTAGCGGGGGTGCTGCAGTCTCAGGGCAAGTACAAGGAGGCAGAGAAGCTTCACCAGGAGGCGCTGAAGTTAAAAGAGGGGAGGTACCCTAAGACCCTACCCTAGAGTAGAGGTAGAGTCTTAGGGTACCTCTCTAAAGGTCACTTAAAACTAGTCTAAATTAAGTGATTTAAAGCTTATTTTATATCGCGGATCTAGGCGCTTCTATTAAATTGTATATTATATAGTTAAAGGTCTAATAAAAAAGAAGTTATCTAAGATATAAGTAAAAACTCTACTTCTACTCTTTTGCTAGTCTAGTTGCTATTTCTTTTTTAGGATAGAGAATTAATGTTATTAAACCTATCTCTTAGGCGCCTCTTAGAACTTGCTAAGTTTTTGCCTAAAATAGGCGTTTAGTAGTTAGTTTTATAGAGAATTACCTTAAGTACAACCTTGTAATATATTGTTAGTAGAGATTCTTAGCGTGTTAGGAGTAAACTAGCTATAAGGTTAAAGAAGAGGAAGTACTCTAGAGTACGCTAGTAAATAGTACGCTAGCAAATAGATACAGTCTAGGTAGAGGTTAGGTATGTTACGTAAAGTACTCTACTTCTACCTAGACTCTACCTATACTAACCTCCTGCTAAGAAGGTTAGAGCTAGGTAGAGTCTATATATAGTAGAGGTAGGTTTAAGGTAGGCTCTATATATAGCAGGAGTAGAGACAAGAGAAAAGCAGCACAGACTAGTAGTAGGTGTTAGGTACATTAGGTAATAGAGAGATCTAGCTTATCTAAGAAGACTGCTAGTTAGATTAGATTAATTCTTAACTTATCTAGAAGATCTAAGAGATCTAAAAGAGAACTGGCTAGTTAGATTTAATTAATTCTTTTCTTATCTAAGAGATCTAAGAGATCTAAGTAATATTACGTATAATTATTACAGTTAGGTGCCCTTTAGGTACCTAACACCTACTACTAGTTAATATAGCCTCTATCCTGCCTCTACTTCTAGTTAATACAGCTCTTTCTCTACACCTACTACTAGTCTATACAGCCTCTTCTCTACACCTACTACTAGTCTATGCAGCTTCTCTTCTACCTCTACTATACTCTGTAGTACGCTGTACCTATTTACTAGCGTAGTAAATATGCTAATAGAATAACTAAGTAGACTTATTACTATATATAGAGTACGTATACAACTTAATAGCTTACTTAGTATATAGAGAATCTTCTATTAAAGTTGTATATAGAATTAACTCTTAAGGCCTTAATAGAGTCTTAGATAAGCACTAGCTATACTGCCTTCTAGAAGCCTAAGCAGATAGTAGAAAGGCACTAGATCTCTGCTAGTAGGTAATTAGGTAGCTAGAGCAGTAGCGTAATCTAAAAGTAGCAGTAAAGAATAGCTTAGAGTATGCCTAGAAGAGTATTGTAGTAAAGGTTAAACGTTATATAAGTGCCAGATTAGAATAACTAGTCTATCTTAGATTATTACGGAACCTAATCCTAGAGTATAGTCTCTCTCTCTAGAACACTTAGAGATTAATCTAGATACTAAAGGTATATAGCTGTAACCCTTTACTATAATTATAAAATAAGGAACATAATTAATTTTTTTACTTATTAATTACTTTTTCTAGTTCTCTTAGCTCTAATAAAGAGCAATTCTTATTAGCATAATACTAAGCAGGTAGATAGACACTTTACTAAAGGCAAGTAAGTGCTGCTTTAGGTAAAGAACCTAATAACTAGCTAACTATTAAAGAAGTTATACGCCTATTACCTAGGTGTTGAGACTTCTGCTATAGTTAGATAGCATAACCTACTAGTAGTGCTTATTAACTTAGCAGAATCTATCCTGCTAACTTTTACTTTACTTTTAAAGTATAGACCTCCTTCTACTTCTAGCCTAGAAGCCTAGGACTACCTACTATTAGTAGGTAGCTATCTCTGCCCTCTTGTAGCTCTTAGTCTGCTATTTTGTTTACTTCTTCTTAAATATATTAGCTTTCTAGATTGCTTTCTTTTATGCTTATAAAGTCTGCCTTATATAATTGCAGACCTAACAGCTTAAAACTAAGCTTTTCTTTTAGGCTTCTGCCTTTGTTTAGTATAGTAGTTAGCTACTGTTACTAAAGGTTGTACAATTTTTTGCCTAGTTTAGTAAGCTATCTCTTAACTAAGTAATAGCTCTAGCTGTTAGAGCTTCTTTTCTTAGTCTCTATCCTCTTCTTACGCAGGTAGTAAGTGCCTATTTCTAAGTACAGATTAGCTTTACCTACGCGCTTTTTTAAGTATAAAATAGCTACTAAACCTTAGTGCGCTAAGTATTCTACCTCCTTTTAGGCTCTAGGGTACTAGCTTATTCTTCTTTTAGCGCCTTTTAAGTAGTCTAGCGCTCTTCTTCTACCTAGTTTTAGCGCCTTTTTAAGCAGTCTAGCACCTACTACTCTAGCGCCTTTTAAGTAGTCTAGCACTTTCCTCTTTTCTCTTACTATTTTAGCGCCTTTTAAGTAGTCTAGCGCCTTCTTTTTTACTATTTCTAGCGCCTTCTAAGTAGTCTAATGCCTCTCCTTTACTATTTCTAGCGCCTTTTAAATAGTCTAGTGCGCTTTCTTTACTATTTCTAGTACCTTTTAAGTAGTCTAGCGCTGCTTCTTCTAACTGCTAAATTTCTGCTATAAGGACTCTATGCACACACTAGCTTCTAAGGTTCCTATCTATAATATATCTTTACCCTATACTTAGGGCTTATTAGCTAAGCTTACTAAGAACTTCTCTTACTTATATACTAAAACTAATATAGTGCCTTCCTAATTCTTTTAGCAAGTCCTAGAGGATTACAACCTTACTTAGCACTCTTAGTTTATCTAATCTCTAGGCCTCTATTAGCTCTTAGATAATTTGCTAAATTAGTGCTTTTCTTACCTTTCTTATAGTTAATTAGCAATCTTTACCTCTTTTCTTGTAGGCTTTCTCTATAATATCTTAGACAGAATTTTGTATATTACTTCTAAACTTTAGATAACTAAGATAGATCTTGCTTAGTATAAGGACACCTACTCTATACTTATTAATAAATATAACTATATTGTTACTAAGTATAACTC
Organism: Ascochyta lentis; assembly: GCA_004011705.1. NCBI lineage: Eukaryota > Fungi > Ascomycota > Dothideomycetes > Pleosporales > Didymellaceae > Ascochyta > Ascochyta lentis. The sequence goes on along the minus strand of RZGK01000023.1, from coordinate 836,347 downwards.
TCTTAAGACTGTTTTTAATACCTACTAGTCTTAGACTAACTAGCTTAAATTAGATTACTAAAAGCTCTACTTAGCCTATAATTACATTATAGCTAAAGGGGTTATTCTAACTACTAAAGACTTAGCCCCTACTTAACCTGCCCCTTAATTTAGGCACTTACGCTGCTCTATTCCTCTTTATTTAGAGTCTACTAAGCTAGAGCAAAATCTATTTACTAGCCCTACTAATAACTTAGAGCAGCTATACACTATTCTTTTGCAATTCTAATAACGCAATAATGCACTAGCTACTATAGACTAATTTTAGGCTATACTAGCTACTTAGACTACTCTCTTAACTTTTATTCTATTTAGAAGCTAGTCTACTATATCTTTAACTCCTATATTAGCTAGCGCTTTTTAATTTCTGCAGTTACTAGACTAATATAATAACTAGCTAGATAAGGCTATAAAGAAACCCTAATATTTTTCTAGCGTTAAGGATAACTTTAATAAATAGGTCTTTAACTACCTTTATTACATATAAGTAAACAGACGTAACTACTAGTACTCTAGTAATTACGCAGACTTTCTTATAGTTTACACTTAAGACCCTATTTATGCCTTGCTCTAAGATCTATCTAGGTTTAGTTACCTCTATTCTAAACCTATAAACTGCATTTACTGCTTATAGAATGTCTATAGAGATAAAGACACTTTTAGGTCTGCTAAATACTCTTTTAACACCTTTATCTTTCTTTACTTCTCTTTAACAGACATTGCTAATACCTTAATTACTTTCTCTGTCTTTTACACTAAGATAGAACACTTTACTTAGTAGCTTAACTAGTCTTCTAAAACCTACTACAACTGCCTGCAGGCTAAGCTACTAGATTTTTGCTACTATTCTATAGCTAGTGTTCTCTATAAGAAGTTTCTCTCTAGCCTGCAAGAATATTATAAACAGCTTAGCACCTTCTTTTCTAACTATGCTCTTATCTCTAACAAGCTAATAACTTAAGATTTTACAGGTAATTAGCCTAGTTACTCTGCCCTACGCAGTTAGTTAACTACTTGCAACACTCTACTAGTACTACCTGCTACTACTATTCTAGCTTAACCTATATCTGCTCCTAAGGCTAAGGATACTTACTCTTACTACTTTAAGAACTACTCTTCTACCCTCTCTAATAAGTTTACTTGTTTCAACTGTAGACTTAAGAGCTATAAGTCTAACTAATGCCTAGAACTACTAAAGCCTAAAGTACTATCTTTAGCTGTTCTCTACGATAAACTAATAAACTAACATATAGCTACTTTAGACAAACTAAGAGATAATACTAAAAACAAATTTTTAAATCCTTAGATAATAACTCTGCCTCTAAGTTAGAAAACTAGAGCCTTTAAGTTTAAGTTACTACTTAAGGTTAGTTTACTAACAGGTGCGCTCTAAGAACCTATTTTCTCCTTAGTTAGGTTTAGTAGACGCTAATACTATACTTTAAAAAGCTAGTAGCAAATAGAACTAAACTAAAGACAGCCTATAATATTATAATTAACTTACCTTTCTAGCTTTCTTAGAACATAATAATAATACTCTACACAGGATCTACACCTTAGCTAATAATAGGGCTGTTTCTAGCTTTATATTGCGCAAATTTCTAGAACATACTAAGGCCCTTTACTTTATCTCTTTAGCTACTCTAATTATCTGCTAAGGATATAATAGTAAACTCTCTAAGACTATTACCTACTATGCTAAGTTTTACCTCTAATTAGGCTCTTACTTAGAATATACTAGAGCCTATGTTATAAACAATTGCAGATCCTTTTAACTTATCTTAGGATTCTGCTAGAGAGCTATTTACAATCTCTTAGTCTTATAGTATAACTACTCTATCTGTTTTAGTAATAAATATTACTCTAGACACTACAATACTATATCTTAAACTCCCCTATTACTATATAAGAGCTCTAAATTAGACACTAAGTTTCTGTAATTATTATAGTCTAGTTTAGGCAAACTCTAAAATAGAAAATCTACTTAACCTAAACTTAGCTCTACTAGCGCAGCAGTATACACTAATAAATTAGTTAACCTATGCTTAGTTTTAGCTAAGGCTATTTGTCTCTATAGTAAAAGACCTAGGTATCTAGTCTTTATTATTTAACAATTAGACACTACTACTACTAAGACAGCTTTAGCTAATAATAACTTAAACAAATTTTTCTAGCTCTTAAAGGACTCTCTACTCTCTAACTTGCTTACTGCAGAAGAATTAGAGGAATATACTAACTTTATTCCTACTTTTAACTAAGCTGCAGCTAAAATACTGCCTAATTATAGGAATTATAACTATGAAATTAAACTTAAACTAGGCACACACCTGCCTTATTACTGCCTTTAATCTTTTTTAGGACAACAAATAAAGGCTATTAAACATTATATTAAGAAAAACAAGTCTAGAAGATTTATTAAGTGCTGCAACTCCCTAGCTTAAAATAATCTCCTTATTATAGCTAAGCTAGGCAGTAGCCTACGTATATACGTAGATTATTAGGAATTAAACAAAGCTACAGTTAAAGACTACTACTCTATACCTTTTTTTTAACAGACTATAGCATACCTTAATAAAGCTAAGTTCTTCTTAAAGTTTAATATTATTTATGCCTTCTATTAAATTTACATAAAACCTAGCTTAGAATAGCTTACTGCATTCTCTACTTAAAAGGGCACTTATTAGTACAAAGTTATGCCTTTTAGTCTATGCAACGCTTCTATAACATTTTAGTAAGCTATTAACAAAGCACTTTTTAAATACTTAGACTAATTTTATACTACTTATTTAGACAATATATTAGTATATTCTAACACCCTCTAGGAATATCAAGTGTATATTAAATAAGTTCTTAGCTAACTTAAGAAATATAGATTCTATATTAACCTTAAGAAGTCTAAATTCTACAAGAACTAAATTAAGTTTCTTAGTAAAATTATTACAGATTAAGGCGTACAAATAGACTCTAATAAGATTTAGGCTATTTAAGAATAGGAAATGCTCTAAACAGTGCCTAATATTCTTTTATTTCTTAGATTTACTAGATTTTATTAATAATTTATTTAGAGCTACTTCTCTATTGCCTTTCTGCTTATATAAGCTGTTTAGTCTATAGTTATTACTAAACTATAACAAAAAAACCCTAATAAGCTCTATTGCATAGTGCAGTAGAAGAAATTTAAACCTACACAGGCCTATATTAACACTTTTGCCTAACTAGAGAAGGCTCTTATAGTTAACTTAGTCTTACAGCATTTTAACCCTAGTTAGCTAATCTTTATCTCTACTAACACTTTTAGGTAGGCTTCTAGTAGAGTTATAAAACAATATAACACTAAAGGTACTCTATAACCTATAGCATTCTTCTTAAAAAAACACTTCTCTGCTAAATGCAATTATAATATCTATAATATAGAGCTAATAGCTATTATTTAAGTATTTAAAGAATAGGAGCCTAAAACTATAGGCTCTCTTTACCTAATCTAGGTTATAACTAATTATAAGAACCTAGAAATATTTATAACTACAAAGAAACTTAATTGAAGGCAAGCCTGCTAGTTACGTTTCCTTTCTTAATTGAAATTTAAGATTATTTAAGCACTAGAAGAGACAAATAGCAAAGCAGACGCCCTTAGCTAGCAGACACAGAACGTCTATAAAGACAAAAATAATATAAGACTTATTAATACTTACTAGATTGTTTTACAATTAAAACACCTGTCTCCTAGTATAGCACCTATAATTTAGGCTACTCTGCAGGCCTTATTACTCTCCTTAAAACAGAATTCCTTATTTATTGCCCTAGATACTTAAGCAGTAGCTTAACTCTGTACTACCTAAAGCCTAAAGCCTAACTCTAATATAGACAACAAAGAGCCTATTAACAATATTAACAGAACAGTAATATTAGAAGTACTCTCTTATTTAGAAGACCTATGCTTAACAGAAGAAATGCTTAAATAATGCCTACGCTACTAACTCTGCTGCTTAAAAGATATTTACTGCCTTAGATTAAGGCAACTATAAGCTTAGCTTATAGCTCTAGAAGAACAGTTACTATGTTTTACTCTTAGACTGTTACAAAACTAGAGAGGGGGATTACTAATAATTGTTCTTTAACAAAACACGCCTGTATATACTACTAGACGCCTACCTCTGTTACTAGATTTTTCACCTTTGCTATAATTATAACATTATAGGCTATAAGGAAACTAGAGCTATATTTTACTTAACAATTTATTAGTACTACTAGCCTAGTCTTACGCAGTTAATTAAGAAATACTGCTAGTTCTGCGTAGTGTGTATACGTGCCTAACCTTCTAGAGAAGTATATAATAGCTACCTTTAATCTATACCTATACCTAATATATAATAGGCAGACGTTTCTATAAATTACATTTAAGACCTGCTACCTTCTACACTTAACAGATAAATTTACACTAATCTTCTAGTAGTAGTTAATTAACTTACTAAACAATAATACTTCTTTCTCTTAGTTAGCTACTTATTAAAAGAATTGGCCTATAACTTTATACAAATCTTTTAGCTGTATAGATTGCCTTACACAATTATATCTAATTATAGTACTTTATTTATTAACAAATTCTAGAGAAACGTCTATAAGCGCCTTAATATTTAAGCTAAACTGTCTACTACCTATTACCTCTAGACAGAGAGCTAAACAGAGCGCGCTAATTAGAGTATTAAAATTTATCTTTATAAATAGATTAATTACACATAAGACAACTAGGTAGTATAGCTGTACTTAGCAGAGTTCTAGGTTAATAATACTGTTAACTTATCTACTAGTCTTACTCCCTTCTTTACAGATCTTAGCTATTACCTACGCAGCAGGATTTACTCTAGCAAAGACTATTTAAATACTAAGTTACTTTCTAGAGACGCTAAAGATTAAATCCTAAGAGCAGATAAGATCTTTTAAACCTATACTAAGCTTTTAGAGTACCTAAAGATTTAGCTAACCTAGGCATAATAAGAGCAACAAACACAGGCTAACACCTACTAATAACAAATGTTAAAATACAATATTAGAGACTTAGTTTAGGTATTAACCTAGAACTAGAGCACTGCTTAACTCTTAAAAAAGCTTAATTATAAATAGGCTAAGCTGTATTAAGTTACTTAGGTTATTTATAACAGAGCTGCTTACAAACTCTAGCTACCTAAGGAAATAATTTTAAAAGGCATAATTCTAGTGTTCTATCCTGATTTGCTCTAAGAAGCGCCTTAGGACAGGCTACTAGATTAAGCTAACTCTAAACTAGAACCTGTAGATATTGTTAATAATTAGGGTAATATTACATAAGAGTAGTTTGTTAACAAGTTTATTAACTACCGCAGGCGCTAAGATACCTAGGAGTATCTAATTAAGTAGTCTAATAACCTATTGCTAATATAGGAACCTGCTAAACAACACCTTAAACACTATAACGCGTTCTTATATTACTATAAGAATCTAGATAAGCTAAAGCCTCCTAGTCTTAAGATGCCTGTAAACTAGGCCCTATAAACTAAGAACGCCTTTATTAGTAACTATTTTAGAAACCTTAGCAACTATAAATGTAAAGAAAGTAGGGGGAGGGAAAATAAGAGGACAGACTACTTTCTTCCCTAATCTAGAAGACCTAGACTAACTAGACTAGGTAATTCCAAAATAGGAAGCGTATAGCCTAAAGAGGCAAGAGGAGTAAATATAGTAATAACGTAAGGTAATATAATAGACAAGTTATTATATTAAATGCTAGGTACAGAACTAAGAGAGGGGGAAAGTAAGTAGTATTTATACTCTACTTCCGTTCTCTCTATTACAAATAAGAAAGATCTAGAATAGTTATTACAAATAGATGCTTAGAAATCACGAGTAAATTTCTAAGCAGATTACGTAGGCAATTACGCAACCTACTAGCAGATTACGTAGGTGTACACGTAACCTACTAGTAAAGGCAACGTGTTCTTAAGCTATTTATAGTAAGAAAGCTAACTCTAGATCTGGTAAAGCTATAATTTATTTAGTTTAGAAAGACACAACAAAGAGGGGTATACAGCAAAAAGCACTAACTAAAACAAGCCTAATCCCTCTGCCTGTAGCACTAAAATCGTGACATATGTATTACAACAAAAGTTTATTAAGAACCTAGTAAACGCATCCTATGTAACGCCGGAGCCAGAGTAACTTAGTAAGTTAAACGTCGAGTAACTCCTAATAAATCTAAGAGTCAACAGCGTACCTTAGTAGGCAGGTAAGACTTAATATCCACCTACTAGTTAGGGACTAGAATCTCCAGATTTGTAGGTTAGTAGGTTGAGAGGTTAGCGTCTACTAACTGTAGGCAACGACCCCTTAACTAGAAAACACCAGCCTATTTCGTAAGAGGGGCCTAATAACCTAGCTATAAGACCTTAATCCTGCGCCTACAATATTGTACACATTTACCTCTTTAACTGCTTTAAGCAACATGTTATTTAAAAGAATTCCTAACAAGAGATACTAGCTTCCTTTACATGCCCTAAGCCCTAGAATAACGCTAAGACCTAGACTTCTCTAATACTAGCGGCGTAAAAGCATGCCCTAAGCATACCTGCTTAGTACTATTGCGCCTATTAACAATGAGGCCCTACGTTATAAATGTAGCATTAATTACATACAGCCTCTCCTTGTTAATAGCGTCCTCTGCTGCTAGTTTAACATTAATAAAGTAATAAGGGTATATATGTTTAGTTAGCGCGTCTTGTTAGCGCTTGCTTTAACAACACTAGAGCAGGCTACCTAAGCTGCAAGACAGAATAGGACTATTCTAGGTATTCTTTTTACAGGCTCCTTTAAAGGAGTAGGTTCGCTAGTCTTTAGGCAAGTAGAAACTGCGTAAGGCATAGAGTAGCTTAGGTTGTTGCTTATAAGGTAGTTAATAGTTGGTTATTAACAACAGAGTTGTTGTAAGTGTAAATAAATAGCACCGCTGCTATACAATCAAGTCCAGGGTCCGTAGAATGATGATAAATGGACGTTGTTGTTCAGAAGAATCGACTTCTAGAGAGTGTAAGGCAATACTATTGCTGTAATCGCTGTCGTTCGTAGCACTGTTGCAAATGTATTAGACAAGTTTCCTCCTAAAATCCAGCCACAAAATCGAGACACAAAACGGCTAAGGGCCGGACTAGTAAAGCTATAGCTATAATAAGCACAGCTTTCTAACGCTCTCTAGTTAGGCATTCTTTAGATAGTACTTTACTAGATTAGGTAAGAGCTAAACCTAATTAGGAAAGTACATGTATTAAGGCCTAATATATAAATCTTTAGGCTACACAGCTTAAGTTTCCTTTTTAAGTAATAGCTATTCCTAAAAAGGAAACTATCTAATAAAGATTATAAGAAGAAAGTCTTATAACTTTACACTATATAGATCTAAGCTATCTGTATTGTAATAGATATTTTACTATAATAATTTAAGAGATTTGTTATACTACAGAGTAATTTACTAGCAAATTAACAACTTTTAGTTATCTAAGATATTAAGACTAGGTAGAACTCTATACATAATATGTATAAGCACGCACTTAAGCTCTAGCCTTATATTAATAAATAGCTAACGTGAGAAATCGCACTTAAGGCTACTAGTTGCAAAGAACATGCTTCTACTTATGTTAAGAGAGCAGAAGCTAATTTTAAAGACCTTAAGAAACTTTAACTTACAGCAACTAAGTAGCAGCACCTATAGGCTGTTATAAAAATACTATAATAATGTAAAAAAGTAACTAATTCTTTAAGTAGGACTTAAAGACTGCAAATTCTACTTATCTAGATACAATATAACTAACTATTTAATTACCTAGATTAGATAATCTATAAGGTTAGTAACAACTTTAGTTAAGCTAATAACTTAGAATAGCTTAGAGTTGTAAAGGTAGCTGCAGAAATAGGTACTGCAAAACTGTCTAAGTACTATTTAAGAACAGATAAGAGTTAAGGTTTTATATTTAACTATATAACTATCTTAGATCTAATATAGAAGCTTACTACGTATAAAGTAAAGTTATTATAGTTAGTTATTATAGTTCTCTACTAACTGTCTGCCTAGAACAACACCGAGGACTTCTAAGATCAACATATATACTAAGACTAATTCTTTAACTATATAGCGCGTTATAACAGCATTAGTTCTAGTAGCTCTATAGTAGTATAAAACACTCCCTCTTAGTAATTTAGAGAAGATAATTAGTTCTAAAGGCTAGCAACAACTACCTAGTAAGCTAGCAGGAGCTTCTTAAGTTTAGGTTTATCTAATAAGAATAGGTGTTAAGCTTAGTAGGAAGGTAAGGCCTATCTTAGCACTCCTCCTGTTTAACTTGTAGAAAACATTAATTTGCTAGAATAGTAGGAGACAAATGCTGTAAACTACCTATACTTGCTAATGTAGCAAAAGATAGACTTTTAGTACTACTTATAGAAGTAGGAGTTTAGTAAGTGTTTAATACTATAAGAGATATAATTAGAGATTAACAGCGCAGGCTTAAGGCTATAAAGATACGCTAGATTATAATTCTTAAGGATTATTTCTCTCTAGAGCAGTAGTAAGAGGGAGAAAAGAGAGAAGCAGGCCCTAAAATAGATAAGGTAGAGGAACTTCTTAAGCTACCTATATGTTCTAGTGTAGATATAGAGGATTGCCCTAGTACTAATATAGAGGTTTATTTAAGTAAAGATACAGATAATTGTATAAGTAAAGATAGAGAGGTTATAAAGGTAGAAGATAATAGTAGTAGTGCTAAGAAGAAGCCTCTAGTAACACTATCTTAGCAAGAAGCAAGACCTTAGAAAAGAGCTAAGCTAATACAGTACTAGTAAATCCTAGATTTATAGTTGTAATAAATAGTTATTATAACTTCCTCTCCTTATAACTGTAATAAATAGCTGTAATAACTATCTCTTACTGTAACTATAATAAACTATAACTATAATAAATAGCTGTAATAACTATTACTTACCTTATACTAGATATATATGTTTAACACTAGGACTAAAATAAGTGCACTACTTACCTCTACTCTACTCTACTCTACTCTGCCTCTACTACTAGTCTGTGCAGCCTCTACTCTGCCTCTACTACTAGTCTGTGCAGCCTCTACCCTGCCTCTACCTCTAGCCTGTGCAGCCTCTACCCTGTCTCTACTTCTAGCCTGTGCAGCCTCTACTCTACACCTACTACTAGTCTGTGCAGCTTCTCCTCTACCTCTACTACTAGTCTGTGCAGCCTTTACTCTACACCTACTATACCCTATAGTACACTGTATCTATTTGCTAGCGTAGGTATAAATACTACTTACTTTCCTCTTCTCTTATTTCTGTACCTAGTATTTAATATAATAACTTGTCTATTATATTATCTTACCTTATTACTATATTTACTCTTCTTGCCTCTTTAGGCTATACGCTTCCTATTTTAGAATTACCTAGTCTAGTTAGTCTAGGTCTTCTAGATTTAGGAAGAAAGTAGTCTGTTCTTCTATTTTCTCTCTACTTTCTTTACACTTCAATATAGCAGCTAATATATTACAGCAATCTACTTGTAAGTAGAAAGGTAAATATAGAATAGGTTAAAGTAATCTTAACCTACCTTAGTAGAAGAGGGGTTGCCTAGAGAATTCTTCTTAGAATAATACTTATATATGCTACAAAACTGTAGATAATATATTAACCTAGAGTTACTGTCCTAAGGCTGTAGATTAGCCTAGTAACTATCTAAGATAAGGAATAAAGGTCTTACGAGCATTCGAGTAGGTAAAGAGGTTTATATAGTTATGATATTTAATCTTTTACTATACATTATCTAAAAAAGTAACTGTTGTAGTAAAGGTTAACTGTTACATAAGTGCTAGAGTGCTAGAATAGAACACCTAGTACATCTTAGATTATTACAGAACCTAATCCTAGAGTGTTATCTCCTTCTCTAGAACACTTAGAGATTAATCTAGATACTAGAGGTATATAGATATAATCCTTTTCTGTAATAATAAAATAAAGAACTTAATTATCTCTATTACATATTAATTACTTATACTAGTTCTCTTAGCTCTAACAGTTATAAGCCTAGTTATATAAAGACTATATAGTAGATTTCCCCTGCGTACTTTGTATAGCTAAGCAGCTAGTTAAGATTAATTATATACTTTTAAACACCTAATCCTCTCTTAATTCTAAATATAGAATCTAACTCTTAACTCTTGACTAGACAGGTTCTCCTTAAGAATAGGTCTAATTAGCTATACTAGTTTGCCTAGCTTAAGCTCTATGTAAGAGATAAGGCAGTATAGAATTAGATTAATCTAGATAGCAAAACTGTTACAACAATTAACAACTAGGAACTAGAGTATTCTAAACTCTTGCCTAAACTACTAAAACTCTTAAGACTATCTGTCTTAAACGCTCTAGGAAGCAGGAATAAATCTTTAATTAATGTTGTTAGCACACCTATTAAATCTTTTAAGCATTAAGAGAAATATAAACTAGAACTCTAGGTGTATAACCTTAAGACAGAGGCGTATAAGCTTGCTATTTAGAAGCATCTTAAAGATATTTAGAAATATAAGATTACTACCTTAAAATAGCTTAGAATGTTAGTAAAACTAATAATACCTAAGATTAGATTAAGAAGACTGTTTTAGCTAATTTAATAGCTCTAGTCTTAAATAAGATACTAAATTTTTAAGAATTAACTCTACAGGCTCTAATCTAAATCCTTAAGAGTAATCTTGCTCTAACAGATAGCAATATAATATATCTAGTTTAACAGTAATATTAATCTTATCTTAAGAAGGCCTAATTAGGCTAGATGTTACTAGATAAGTAGTTTAATAAATAGCAGGTTCTTTACAGTAAGGCTTAAGCATTTAAAATTACTGAGATTAAGAGATAACTTACTCTTACAGATTTCCTTAATACAATTACTTCTAAGATTGCTCCTAAATAGTCTTGCTTAATAAATAACAAATAATCATAGATTTAGCCTTGAATTAACTACTAATAAGTATATATAATCTCTTAAAGGTCTTTACTCTAATACTCTAAGAATAAGCTATTAGCAATATTAGAGGTAAAGAAAACACAGCTTTTGCAACTCTAGCAGGAAACTCTAACTAAGATAGGAAGACTAGATTATACAGAAAGAGCTGCCTTTATAAACCTAAAGGACTTTATATTTAGAATTTAATTAACCACTAAAGACTTTAGACTGCTATTACAGGATCTACCCCTGCTAGATTACTTAAGGTCTCTTTGTTAAATGTTAACAAAACAAAGATTAAGAAAAGACTTAATAGTTTAGAATAGACTAAGCTAAGAGAACAGATTAAGGATGCTAGATAGAAGACTAGAGCAACAAGATTAACTTAAAACGCACCTACCTTAGTAAAGTTTCCTAGATTAATCTTAGCAGCTGTTATTAATCTATTCTATTTCTAACTAGAAACAGACAGAGTATACTCTGCAATTAAATACAAGCACTCTTTATTTATAAGCACTATCCTAGACAGAGAAGGAGCAGTTTATCTAGCTAATAACTAATTACTTCTTGTTCCTAGATTATTTCAACAATCTAGCCTAAATAACACTATTAATACAGGAACTTAATCTCTTCTAGTCCTAGGATTAGGAAACAGAATTCTTAAAGGAGTGCTTAATAGAAATAGAGGACTAAGAACTAAAGACCTAGTGCTAAAGAACGTTAAGATAGTTAAGGGTTTCTATATTAATATTATATCTAAGGCTTGTCTTAAAGAATTAGGTATCTAGTACCTTAGTTTAGACAACACTCTTAGGCATAGAACAGTTATAAACAAAGTAATCATAGCTAAGCTACAAACTGCTTATAATCTTGTCTTTATTAAATGTAATAAGATTTCCTTTTACTCTACTTCTAACGTATCTGTAACAGTAAAATTATAAGAGCCTAGAGTAAGATTAGACAGTAAAGAACTATAGTATTAAAGATTAGGTTACCTAGGATAGAAAGCACTTTAATTATTTGTATAAGCTGCTTAGAACGTCGTTGTTAACAGCACTAAGAGGATAGAATGTTAGGATTGTTTAATTACTTACTTAAAACAAGTTATATAAAGGCGTCTTAGAGAGTAATTACCTAGGCCGGTTTACAGGATTTTATAGGACCTATTTAACATGCTAACTAGACAAATTAATAAAGAGTAGACAAGAATTATTAAAGAAGACTACTTAGTACGGCTTTTTAATTACAACCTATAATCTAAGGGCTTAGATAAGATTATAGGGATTATTACACTATTTAAGGAATAGGTTAAATAAAAGTATTAATTTAATATTGTTAAAATCTACAAGAATAACAATATAGCTACTAAACTATAGATAGGTTAATCACAGTATAAAGAATAGGCAGATTAGAAAGAAATTAAGATACTTACTCCTCTGCCTTATACTTACAAACTAAACAGATTAGCTAAGAGAGCAAGACAAGAGTTAATTACTAAGTCTATAAAGATAAGGACTAGAGCAAATCTCCTAGCAAAGCTCTAGCTGGAGATTATAGACTCTGCAGCCTATCTATATAGGATAAGTCTAACAGCAATCTATAACTTCTAATTACCTAACAAAGTAATTAATAACTAGTTTAGACAGTACTTTAGATAGTACAAACCAGCCTAGATTAGGCACAGAACAGTTAATCTACAACTAGATTAGAGTAGTATATACACCTATAGCTGCAGAGCATATCTTCTTAACAGGAATAGAGCAGTAGAGCGTAATAGACGTAGGTTTAAGATTAATCTATACAGACATATTAGATATTTAGTAGGCTATAAAGCTTCTAACATCTACAAAACATAGTTTATATTAATTAATTAAGTAATTATTACAAAGAATGTTACTTTTAACAAATCTCTATTCTATAAAGGAAAGAAAAATAAAGAAATAGCAAAAGACTAGGCAATCTAGATTGCTTATATCCTTTATGACAGAGAACTTAATAATCTAGGTTAAGATCTTAATATCCTAGACCTTAGAGATTAAACGAAATCTAATATAGTTAGATTAACTACTAAGTAAGAGCTTAAGAGTAAAGTAACTCTACTAACTAATTCTAAAACTAGCCTAGTTTAGGATTAAGACTTACAAGTTACATATACTAAGCAAGGTAATTACAAGGCTAGTAATTGCCTAGAAGTCTGCCTAGATTAACCTAACAATATTAGATTGCTAACACTAGAACAGACTTCTAAACTAACTAATCTAGGAATAGAAGTACTAGTGTTACACAATTAAAATAAATGTTTAAGGATAAACAGTTAATAGGAAATTAACACGCCTGTAAGAGCTAACGTATTACATTCTAGTAATTAGATAGAATTACGTAGGTTAAGGCAAGAGCAGCTAACTAGTTCTAATACCTACTCTGCTAGCGCTGCTTCTACTGCTTTAGACAAGATAAGGAGTGTACTAACACAAAGAACAAGTTAGAGGATTAGAAGCTAGTAGCTAGAAACAAATTAACTAGCTAATGTTTATTTACTACTCTAAAAAAGAAAGAATTACAATAATTAACTGGGGAGTAGTAGTTAAAGAAGTTTTAATATATTAATCGCGAATCTAATAAACAATCTAATTGATAACTTTAAAGACACATTTCTTACAGGAACATACTAGGCCTAGGATAAATAAATTAGCTATGAAACACTTAAATTAATAGTTATAGCAGCTACACTAAGCAAAAAAACTAATCTATTAATATAACCTTTACAAATGCATTAAGACAATCTCCTTCTAGTACTAAGTACCTAGAAACAGCTTCTATAACATCTTATAAAAGTATTGCTTATAGAATCTTCTAGGAAGGTAATTAATTAGATAATAAAGAAAGGGACATAGACAGAGATACCTAGATTAGACACAAACAATTAGCTATTACTACTAAAATAGGTGTAGACATATAAGTTTAATAAAGATAGCTACTTTATTAAGTGCAAAGCCTGTATTGTTGTAAAAAGTAATCTGCAAGAAACAGATTTTCTATAATTAATATATGCACTAACTCTTACAGCAAAATTATTCTGAGCTATAATAGCGATTGCAGCTTAGTTTAATCTAGAAATTATATAGTATAACATTGTTAGAGCGTTCGTAAACACTTGAATTACTATAGAAAACCTAGTGCTATATAAAATGTTAGAAGGATTCTAGAAGCCTAGATACTGTGTTAAACTTAATTAAGCACTTTATAGATTAAGAGAATTACTTCTCCTATAGTAAAAGGAATTCTTTAGCTTTCTTTAATTAATTAGTCTAGAGGTAAGTAAAGAAGAGCCTTGTCTTTTCTCTAGCAAAAGTTAGAGGATTATTGTACTCTTCTACGTTAATAAGATACTTCTGCTCTAGCTTAAGGTATATAAACAAGAAGTAAAGCTCCTTTAAAAGAAGATTATAGATAAATACAAAATCTAAGATTAGGGACTAGTAAAATAGTTCCTAGAGATTAGACTAATCTAAGATAGAAACCTTAGAACTATTACGCTTCTGCACAACGCCTACATTAACAAGATTACTAAGAAGTTTTATCTAAGCATAGAATCCTTTCTACCTACTCTTTTACTATCTAAAGATTTAATTAAAACACTAGAGAAGTATCTAAGAAAGGGATTAAGAAATACTAAAAGAAGGTTAGATTAGTCCTTTACACAGCAATTATGCTTTAACTATTCTTGCATTCTTAGTTTCTAACTCGTCCTACTTTCTAATAAATCTAAGTAATTAACACTAAAAAGTAGTTAATAGGGTTATTATGTTTCTATACAAAATAAGATTTAAGGGAATTTATTACAGAAACTATAATAGATTAGAACTAATAATCTGCAGAGATGCTTTATTTGCTAATAATCTAGAAACCTTAAAATTATCCTATAGCTACCTAATTATGCTGTTTAGAAGACCTATACTATAGAAAGTAATAAAGCAGAGCACTGTTACTTTACTAACAACAGAAACTAAATTGCTAGCCTTAGAGCACGTTTTAAAAGAGATAATTACAATTAAATAGTTCTTTAACAAGCTACAACTAGAGATAAGCAATGCCTAGACTATATAGTGTAATAACTCACAAGCTATTCAACTAGTAGTAGGTTAAACAAAAGAATTACAACTAGACTTTAACATATTAACATTTAAAATATTTAGTTAAGATAAGAGTGTATAAGAGGTACAATCTAGATTAGTTATCTAGATACTAACAGTATGCTAGCTAACAGATTAACAAAATTGCTTACTTATTAGCAGTTTAATAAGTTTAAATAGCTAATTAATCTGTATAACAGAAGCAAACGATTAAAAGAAAAAGCTATAATAGAAAAGATAAAGGTTATTAGTGTAAATTAATCTAGAAGTATAACATCCTACACACTTAAAACACTAGGCAGAATCTACTTCTATTTATAGGTTAATAAAGAAGATTAATTAATTATTAGTATGTTACTAAGACATAACGTTTACTAAACTCTAATTAGAGCAACTGCTCTATAATAGACAAGATGTTTCTAAGAAGAACGTATACCTAATCTACGCAGCTAAAAATAGCTTAATAAGAGGGAGTTCTAGCACTAGACAGATTAGTATACAAACTGTCTTAACTAACACCCTAATTAGAAGTATAGCAAATATTATAAGGTTAGGCAGTAGTACACTAGCAAACAGGTACGGCCTACTAGAGTGTATAGTAGGTGTAGGGGAGGAGCTGCACAGACTAGTAGTAGAAGTAGGTGTAGAGTAGGCTCTACACGTAGTAGAGGCAGAATAGAAGCTGTATTAACTAGTAGTAGGTGTTAGGTAGAATAGAGGGTACCTAAGAGGCACCTAACTGTAATAATTATACGTAATATTACTTAGATCTCTTAGGTCTCTCTTAGATCTCTTAGATCTTCTAGATAAGTTAAGAATTAATCTAATCTAACTAGCTAGATCTCTCTTAGATCTCTTAGATCCTTTAGATCTTCTAGATCTCTCTATTACCTAATATACCTAACACCTACTACTAGTCTGTTACCTAATGTACCTAACACCTACTACTAGTCTGTGTAGCTCTTCTTCTACCTTTACTCCTGCTATATATAGAGCCTGCTCTACACCTACCTATACTATATGTAGACTCTACTAAGCCCTAACCCTCTTAGTAGGAGGTTAGCGTAGGTAGAAGCTAGGTAGGGGTTAGGTACATTACGTAAGGTACCTAACCTCTACCTAGACTGTACTTATTTGCTAGCCTAGGCTGTAGTAGAATAGAAAGGATAACTAGTTAAACAGGGATTAGGCCTGTAGAATAATTTTTATCTAGAGAGTGTATTCTAACCTAAAGGATGTCTACTACTGCTGCAGAATTAATTATAATTACTAATAGAGGTGCTGTAAGACTAAGGAGAATTAATACTAGGCAGGCTTAATCTGTATATTTAGCTCCTTAAAAATTCCTTCTTACTATGCTTGCTCTTACTTACACACGAAGAAGTAGGCAAAGTGTAATAGGCTGAGCCCTAAGTGTACGAGACTACGCACTAAACTCACGCACGTGATTATAGAGCACAGCTTAGCATCTTGCTATATCTTGTACAAGAAGAGGCAATCTGTCTTTCTTTCTTATCTTTCTGCTTCTGTAGTATAGGACAAATGCATACTCGTTAGAAGGCCACTTCAACCCTTAACATAAGCAGAAAGATTAAAACTAACTAAACCCCCTAAGCGTACGACAATGGAAGGAGACAGCCTTTACAACCAATAGCTGCCTAGCAGCTAGCTAACGTACAAACAGCAGATGCAATCGCAGCATCTGTACAAGCAACAGCAAGACCTGTTGCGCAACCTATTAGTAGACGATCTGATAGCAACAATACAATCCCTAAAAGCCAACCTAGATAAACTAGCAAGTAAGCAAGAGAGACAACTGTATAAGCAGCTACAATCCTAAATAAACAAACTTAGTGGGATGCTAAGCAACAACGCTCGTCTGGAAACCTTAGAAAGAAGTAGACAAAATTTTTCCTCTGGTCCCACTTCTTTGAGTGACCACCGAGATTACACCGTCTAACAGGCTGAAAAGCCCAGGCTTCCTAATATAGAAGTATTTAACAAAGAATCACATAAACAATATCTTTAATAGAAGATAAAGGTACAGGCTAAGCTGTACAGGGACTAGCCAGCGTACCCTACTAAGAAGGACTAAGTTAACTACGTAATTACTCGTACAACTAGTCAAGCGTTCAATGCTCTATCTCTAATAATAATAAGCCTTATAAACGGCACTACCCTGCCAACGCTTAAGAAGGCCTAGGTATACCTTAACAGGTTCTTTAAGGACCCTACTGCCCAGGAGAAAGCCCTTAAGTACCTCTGTACAACAAAACAAGGCAAAAACAACTTTAATCTACATGTCTAGAAGTTTAACTTAAAGCTGCAAGAGGCAGCCTTAGACAGAGCAAGCCACGCTTAGAAGATTAACTATCTTAAGAACAGTTTAAACAGTAAGCTGTTAAGAGCTTAAGCTAGATACTAACTACCTAGACTTAAGACGTACGAACAGTTCGTACAGCGTGCTAGGATAACCTGGGAAAACCTTAAGGCTGTAGACAGGATCATAAGTAACAGCTACTCCACCCGGACGTATAACAGCCCTAGTTCCTAGGAAAACCCACGTAGGAACAGCAATGAAATGGACTAGCAGCCTACAGTAGGCGCTTACCAGCCCTGTATAAGGAAAAGAGAATACTAGAGAACAGATAAAGAAATCTGTAAAAGAAGGACTACAGAAGCCTGTCTTAAATGTAGCAATAAAGGCTATATAGTACGTGATTGCAAGAAGAACGTTCTATCTAAATTACCTGCTCGTACAAATAAACGAAAGTTAACCTTAAGAATCCCTAAGGTAGCAGCTATACAACCAGCTAAAGAGACCTCTTTATCAGAAGACGAGGGAAAAGAACAGCTCTAGCCGAAAGTCGTACGCTAGGGCCTCTTTAACAAGTTCCTAAGCCCGTACAGTTAACACGTTCACTACTCTATTAACTAGCTGCAACTAAACCAATGTTAATTTATACAGTTATTAACTCTACTACGCTAGCTACTGCTATAGTTAATAATAGTTGTTGTACCTATTGCCTAGTAAACAAACAGTCCGTACGGAAGATAAACTTACTACGCATCCCGATTACACCTATAACTATAGAAGGAGTCAACAGTTAAAGAAGCACTATTACTGCTATTACAGAATTTACCCTTAATGTTAGAGGCGTACAGCAACACTGTGTTGCAGCGTACATTACCCCTTTAACGTACGACTACGACATAATTCTTAGAAAGACATAGTTAGAAGATGTTAGTAGTGTAATCAGCACTAAGGACAAGCTCCTATCTATAGAACGGTATAACGTTACTATACAAAGCACTAAAGTGCTTACCCCACTAGACTGTTGCCTAGTATTAGCAGTAGCCTTTCAGTACTACGTACGAAAGAGCTGCA
Organism: Ascochyta lentis; assembly: GCA_004011705.1. Classification (NCBI taxonomy): domain Eukaryota; kingdom Fungi; phylum Ascomycota; class Dothideomycetes; order Pleosporales; family Didymellaceae; genus Ascochyta; species Ascochyta lentis. The sequence goes on along the minus strand of RZGK01000023.1, from coordinate 817,770 downwards.
AGGAAAACTTAGAAATCTAAGTCTTTGCTGCTAGTATAAAGGATATCTAGAAGGCCTTAAAACTGAAGACCTAGATAACTGTACAGGAGGTTAAAGCAGCGCTACCTGCGTACCTTTAGTCGTACGTTAAGTTGTTTGTCCTAGAAGAAGGTAACAAACTGCCTCCCTACTATAGCCTAACAGTAGACTATACAATCAAGCTAAATAAAGTAGACGGCAAGACCCTAGAGGTTCTGTACAGTCCCCTCTACGCTATGTCTTAGGATAAGCTCTTAGTCCTACGCTGTATGTTACTAGATTTGTTAGAAAAAGGGTTTATTAGGGCCAGCAACTCCCTAGCTGCATTACTAGTACTGTTTGTACAGAAGCTAGGAGGCAGGTTATAGTTCTGTGTAGACTACAGAGCACTAAATGCCCTAACTAAGAAGGACCGGTATCCTCTTCCCCTAATTAAGGAGACCCTAAACATAATTAGACAAGCTACCTAGTATACTAAACTAGACGTTACAGCTGCCTTCTACAAGATTAGGATAGCAGAAGGACAGGAATAGATAACTGCCTTCTGTACGCGATTTAGTTTATATAAGTAGCTAGTAACACCTTTTAGATTAGCTAACGCTCCTAGTACCTTCTAGAGGTACATTAACTAGGCCCTTAGAGAGTTTCTAGACAACTTTGCCTTAGCGTACTTAGACAATGTATTGATTTTTACTAAGGGTTCTCTACACAAACACTATAAGCACGTACAACAGGTAATTAAACGCCTATAAGAAGCCAGGTTAAACTTAGAACTTAGCAAATGCGAATTTAACGTACAGCGTACAAAGTACCTAGGATTTATCCTAGAAGCAGGGAAGGGTATATTAATAGACCCTGAAAAAGTACAAGCTATTTAGGAATAGCAAGCACCTACTACAGTTAATAGCGTACGAGGGTTCCTTAGGTTTGCGAACTTCTATTAGAAGTTTATTAAAGACTTTGCTACACTGTTAGAACTACTCGTACGACTTACTAAAAAGGATCTCCCTTTTAAATAGACAGAGGAACAAGATTAAGCTTTCTAGGCCCTAAAAGAAGCCTTCCTGTCGGACAAGGTCCTTGCTACCCTTAACCCTAAGCAGAGAGCTGTAGTAGAATATAATTCTTCTAGCTTTGCTATAGGAGCTACCCTTTTATAAGAAGACGCATCTGGCAATCTTCGTACGGTAGCATACCTCTCTCAGAAATTCCTGCCTTATAAAGCAAACTACCCTATCTACAATAAAGAACTCCTTATAGTAATATTCTGCTTGCAGGAATGGGACGCTAAATTACGAAGCGTACAGGAGTTTAAAGTTGTTACTAACTACAAAAACCTAGAGTACTTTACAAAGAAACAGAAGCTTACTAAAAGACACGTACAATAGGCTTAGATTATATTATAGTTTAGCAACATAAAGATACAATACCGACCTAGTAAGGACAACGTACGAGCAGATGCCCTCTTAAGAAGAGATTAAGACATACCTAAAGGAGAGGACGATAAAAGACTTGCTAGTAGAGAGTTTATAATGCTTGTCCTATCTAATTAACAAGACCTAACGTACGCTGCACCCGTACAGGCGCTAACACTTACGCTAGAAGGCTCTATCCTACTAAATTATCTGCCTTAACTACTATCCTTAGACAACCTAATAACCTAGCACTAGGACTAAGCAGTAGAACAAGATAAAACTTACTAAGCTATACAACAGGCTGTACAAAGTAGCGCAAGGTCTCTTAACACTATTACAAAGAAGCTTGCAGTCTCTCTAGGCAACTGTACAGTAACAGGCAACAACAAGCTTTAATAGAGAAACTAGACATAGGTACCTAATAGCAAGCTAATCCGTACGGGGATTATACAGCAAGCACACCTTACTGTCTAGACAGGACACCCTAGAAGAGAAGAGACATACCGCACAATCGCGAGAATGTGGTACTAGCTAGGGATAAGCGAAGATAACCGCCGTTTCGTACAGAATTGTAACATCTGCCGACAAAGTACCCCTTAGAGAGATGGGAAACATAGCTACCTGCAACTATTACTAGTGCTAAGCCGTACGTAGCAAGACCTTACTGTTAACTTTATTACAGGTCTTCTACTCTCCTTAGGCTGTGTAAACCTTATAGTTACAAAAGACCAACTAAGTAAGGGTACAATCTTAGTCCCCCTAGAGAAGATTAAGGCAGATAATATTGCCTAGGCATTTATACAAGAAGTATACCAGCTACACAGACTCCTAAGATTAATTACATTAGACAGAGGTACTTAGTTTGTTAGTAAACTCTAGAGAAGAGTGTGCAAACTTCTAGGCGTATAACAGAACCTTTCTACTGCATTCTACCCACAAACAGATAGACTTACTAAGAGAGCTAATAGCAACATTAAAGTAGTAGCATGTACGTACGCAAACTAAGCGCAAGACAACTAGGCTACACTTACTCTAATACTAGAACTAATGCTTAACACCTGTACAAGCTTAACAACTAGAGTCTTACCCTTCTTCCTTTAACACAGGTTTAAGAACACTCCGTTCCCTCTAGACCTGCCAGATAACCTAGCTGAAGGCAACCTAATAGATCGTACGACAGATCTAAAAAAGCGGGCTGAAACAATTAGACAGACCTTACGCTAAGCAGCAGACTAGGTAATCTTAGCAATAACATACGCCTAACAACAACAGGAAGCTTAGGCTAACTGTATAAGACAACTAGCGCCTAAATACTAAGTTAGAGACTAGGTCTAGCTAAACCTAAAGAATGTTCAGACTAACAGACCTAGTAAAAAGCTAGATTGGAAAAATAGGAAGTTCTAAGTAGCCTGCGTACGAGACCCCTACTAGGTTAAACTTAATGTCCTATAGCAGACTAAGTCCTACTATGTTAACTTACTACGACCTGCTGCAACTAATCTGCTGCCCTTACAACACAACAATTAAGCACTAGAAGCAGTTGTTGTACGAGATAAAGACTAAGAGGAACACCTAGAATACCTTGTTAAAGGCATTGTTAACAAACGCGTACGGAATAATCAACTATAATATTAAGTTAAGTAGGCAGGCTATAAAGCTCTAACTTAGGAGCTAAGAGCTAATGTTATTAACACTAAAGCCTATAGAAGTTAGATAGCTTATATAAGAGATGTACGGCTACCTACAGGAAGACTAGCTAGAAACTAGAGGAAGAACCTTACCTATGTTGCAAACAGCAACCGTACGGAAGGACCTCACACACTACTAAGAGCCTACTTAGCATCGCTAAAGTGTCCCTCCTCTACTAGAGCAGCAACAGCCTGTCTGCTAGAACAACTAAAGGCACTAGAAGTACTGTTAGTAGACTTAGAGGAACTACCTGTACAAGGGTTAGCAAAGCAGCATTAAGCACTACTATTACTCTACACACAGTTAGAGCAAGCCCTATTCTACTCTCTACTAATAGACACGTAGCTAAGAAAAGCTGTAAATGTCTTCTTACCTTAAACGGCAGCAGCGCAGTTATTAGTATAACTAGTAAGGTTAACAGCACTACAGGAGTGAATAACAAAAGCCTTAAGGTAGGAGGGGTGCTAGGTAAGCAGCTAGCAAGCGTGAACAGTTATATAAGCGACAACAGGGGAGTAATTGCAGACACTAGTACTAAAAACAGCGTTATACAGGGACTAGTTGCAAGGACAGAGGAAGTAGTTAGCAACACAATAGATATTAATCTGCACAGAGTGTTAGCAAAGGAAAAGACTGTAAAAAGAAGAGCACTGTACAGGAGCAAATGCAAGAATCTAGCAGATCTTGTTAGCAACAGCCTTGTCTATAATATACTACACAGTGTAGTGCTAGTTAAAGTTAGCAGGACCTTAAGGAATGTTAATATTAGCTAGGATAACGCTTCTAGTAGTTGTATAAGTGATAAGCTAGTAAGCAACGTTAACAAGGTAGTTAAAGGCAGCAGAGTGAGTGCTGTTTACAGAGCTACTAGTGGAACCTTAAAGATAGTTAAGGCTACTACCTAGCTGGCTACTAGGACCCTATATACTGCAAGCAGAAGCAGACATAACAACGTACAGGAGTAGAAGATTGCTAAAGAGAAAGACTTCTAGAAAAGCGTACAAAACCTGTAGAACAATTAACAAGTTGAGTGCGAGGTACAGAAAGAGAAGAGCCTCTAGAGAGGGGTCTGTACAGTTTATATAGGAGACTTAGACCTATATACCCCTGCTAAGGCTACAGAGGTCTTAAGGTAAAGTTAACAGACTAACAGTTACCGTACGGGAGAGCAATCGCGAGTCGAGTTACAAGACAAGGCAACACAACTATTTAGGACTGCTGTTAGTGCTAAAGCTGTACGCAAACAGACTGTAATTAGCTAGTGCTGTATAAGTGCAAGTGAAGAAGCACGCACACAACAAGATTACGGCCCTACAGCAAAATCTAGATTACCTAATTTAGACGCTGTGCCTTGTTTTAAGAACAGTAGGCTCTAGGCAACTGTTTTGCTGTCACGTTACTGCTCTGAGTTTTACGTACGAGCAAACGCGTTAAAATAAAGAAGAGGGGTATTGTGATAGGCTGAGCCCTAAGTGTACGAGACTACGCACTGAACTCACGCACGTGATTATAGAGCACAGCTTAGCATCTTGCTATATCTTGTACGAGAAGAGGCAATCTGTCTTTCTTTCTTATCTTTCTGCTTCTGTAGTATAGGACAAATGCATACTCGTTAGAAGGCCACTTTGACCCTTAACACAAAGCACTACTCTAAGAATTAATAACAAATAGATTACTACTAGACTAATTAGGCTAATTCTGCTGCGTAACTGTCTATAGAGTAGATAGTAGCAGAGAAGCAGCAGGCAGATTAATCTAAGTAGGACCTTAGATTGTTGTAATTAAAGCATAGGTAAGCAGAGTATTTGTTAGTATTAGAGTAGAGAGCAAGATTAAAGAAGAAGATATAAGCGTCTAAGAACTGTTACTAGAAGCAGTAGCAAGAATCTAATCTATAATAGGAATATCTCTACTTCTATTATAGTTATTGTCTAAGCTTAGCTAGGGTAAGTTAACATGCAGATTAATTATAACATAGGCATTAGTAATCTCCTAATCCTTCTTTAATGCCTTTGCCTTCTAATCCTTTTTTATATCTAGGGTCTTCTCCTTAATTACAGTCTCTTTAATAACCTTAAACAAAGCATAAAAGGCAGCTCTCTGCAATCCCTAGATTAGTTAGGTATTGTTAACAAATTTTGGTATTAACGCTTATATAGCTCTTATTGTTAGTAAGAGAATTAATAACCTGTTTAGCAGGTTCTTTAAGGGCAGCGCAACTATAATTAGATTAGTAACAAGAACAATTAAAGAAAAAATTATCTTTTACTTACAGAGGCAAATAAGAATAAGTATAACACTTAATACAGTGCTTACTACTATAGTCTAAAGCTAATAAATATAGACAATTATAGCATTAACTATTGCTAGTGCTACTAATTATGTAATAAATGCACGTATTACAAGGATGCTTATAAACTAGACTAATTGCAATCTTGTTTAAAGAATACCTAATTTAATCTCCCTAATCTTCCTTCTTATTCTAGAAGGCATTAAACTTGTTTTGCAGATTAAACAGCGCCTTGTTATTAGCCTCTAATTAATTATACTTACTACTCTTACTCTCTTAATTATTAGGCAACTTAACAACAGTATAGAAAGATTAGCCTAGTTAAGAAGGTATAAAAGAAACTTAATTAGCTATAGCAGCACGCTCTTTCTTACCCTTCTTTAAACTAGGCTTAGCAAGAGTGCTTAAGACACTTACTTAGTGCTTTATAGAAGTCTCTATTAAGGACTTTAATCTTATTATTACTAAAGTAGCTAGCGCAGATTATGCGCCTCTTTTACCTCTGCTTAGAGTATATTTAGGTAGCATGTTGTTGTTAATTACGCTGTACACGTATTAATTAAGAGCCTGGAATTAGAAGTAAGTAACTAAGTATATAAAAATTAGGATTAATTATATACAGTAAGAAAGTTAGTGTCTAGCAATTAACTCGCTATACAGAGTATAAGAAAGAAGAAATAAGAGTTAATATAATTTTGTTATTTATTTTATACATAGCTGTTTAGTTATTAACCTGATTAGGCAACTAATTCTAGACCTTAATTAATAAGCAACTGCGCGCACATTAATCTAATTAGGCATCTAATAAGGGAAACTAAAGAGATAACAAGCCTATAAGATTAGAAACACTAATTATAGACTAGCGCTTCTAAAGGGTGTATTATAGTAAAAGTTAACTGTTATATAAGTGCTATAGTGCTAGATTAGAACACCTAGTACATCTTAGATTATTACAGAACCTAATCCTAGAGTGTTATCTCCTTCTCTAGAACACTTCGAGATTAATCTAGAAACTAGAGGTATATAAATGTAATCCTTTACTACGATAATAAAACAAGGAACTTAATTATCTCTTTTACGCATTAATTACTTGTACTAGTTCTCTTAGCTCTAATAATTACTTAAAGCTGTATACTATAGCAAGTAGCTCTAAGTTATAGACCTTATAGTTTAGCTTAGTAGTTTGTAGTTTTTAGAATGTAAAAGCTACTAGGTGCTATTTTCTGTCCTTAAAAAGGTAGGAGAGTATACCTAGTATAGCAAAGGTAAACGCATCTATCTCTACTTAGATAGAGAGGGCTGCATAAAAATAACACAGAATAGGCACACTTAAGAGGTAGGTCCTTAGCTCTTTAAATAAGCAGTTTGCAGCTTTATTCTATTAGAAGTCTTAGTTCTTCTTTAACAAATCTGTATAGAGAGCTGTTTCTCTAGCATATTATTTAATAAAGCGTTAATAGAAGTTTATAAAAGCTAGAAAAGATTATAGCTTCTTAATATTAGTAGACTGTACCTATTTAGTTATAGTACTTACTTAAGCTAGATTAGCGTATATACTACGCGTGTTAATAATAAAACCTAGAGAGTATACTATGTTTAAAGTAAATATGCATTTCTATAAGTTAATAAATAATTCTGCCTTATGTAGTAATTAAAGCACTAAGCGTACAGCGCGCTAGTAGAGCGTAGTATTATTACTTCTTATGTATATAAGGATGTTGTTAAGGTAGACTATATAGATATAGTCTAGGTGCTTAATTAAAGCCTTATTAATATAGGCCTAGAAGCTTACAAGAGCATTAGTTAGCCTAAATAGCATTACTAGGTACTTAAGATAGCTATGTTAGGTTTAAAATGTAGTCTTCTACTTGTCTCCTGCCTTAATTAGTAGCTAATAATAGGTGTTACAGAGATCTAGGGTTGTATAGTAACATGCGCCTAATAGGCAGTTAAGTATCTTATTAATAAGTAAGAGTAGTTAATAGTCTTTAAAAGTAATAGCGTTTAGGCCTTAATAATCTACACAGAGATAGAGTGTTCTATTCTTCTTAGAAATAAATAATATAGGCGCTTTTACAGAGCTTGTGCTATATTAAATCTACCTATTCCTTAGCGCTTGCTCTAAGTACTTACGTAGTAGCTTAAGCTTGCAGGTAAAAAGGTTCTAAAGTAGTCTATAAGAAGGCTCCTTTCCTTCTATAAGTAGAATTGCGTAATCTAAGAATTAAAAGCTAGGTAGAGTAGCAGTAGCTTCTTTACTAAATATATTAGCGTAATCTACTAAGGCTTCTAAGATGTAAGTTTCCTGCGCTATATATACTTTATAAATAAAAGCATTATACTCTAAGTTAATGCTAGTAGCTTAGAAGACTTCTAAAAGTCGAGATTTAAAGTTAGCTTTACTACGCTTAGTAGAAGTAATAAGCTAAATTTTAGCTTTTGTATATTTCTAACACTAGGATTATAACTTACAGTCTAGATAGAGATATTCCTATTAGGAGAAAGAGTTCCTAGATAGTAGAGGGACCTTTTCTTTATTAACTCTATATATAGTAGTGTACACGCAACGTTCTATACCTATATTATAAGTTACGTATATTTAAAGCGCGTATATAGTGTAAGTGCTTTACTGCTATATACTAATCTATTCTAGGTATAGGGGCTCTATATTCTTAATAAGTAGCAGGTCTATCTCTATAGTAGTCTTTTAGCTTATTAAGCTTATATCTACTTCGAGATTAAGGATAGCTTAAAGTTATTATTCTAGCATAGTTTTCTTAGATGCGCAGTATATGCGCTTTATGCCTAGTAAGATAAATACTAGAGTATACCTTACTATCTCTAAGTAGCTAGTAAGGCTTAGCCTTTTCCTGTCTAATTTATTTAAACTAGGATCTAGTTAGAGTTAGAGTTAGAATTAGATTTAGAATTACTACTTTTACACTTATTAGCGTAGTAGCTAGTTTTATTACACTTAAAATAAGTAACACTGCGCTTATTACGTAGGCTTTTATTAGTAAAGGTTCTATCTTCTTACTTTTGCTCTTTATACTTCTAGGTAAATTTATAGCATATACTAGATGTATACGTTAGTACTACGCAATATAGGTTACACTTAAGTATAGAGCCTAACACTACTAAGTCTTTGCGTATAGCTAGCACTTAGTAGTAATTAGTAATTGCCCTCTGCAGTTCTAGTCTAAGCTTAGAGAATAAGTGTTAGACTTGCTACTCCTTAGTATAGAGAGTACGTTAATCCTCTAGAACCTTTAGGTAGGTTGTAAAAGTGTAGACTAATTAGTCTTTCTGCTATAATGCTTAGGTATGCGCTGTAGCTAATTCTAATACATAGTTTATAGAATTGAAAAGCAGGTCTAGTAAGTATTACTTAAAGTACTTCTAGCTAGGTGTTCTTCCCTGTACTCTAAATATGCGCTTAGAGTGCGTATACTATAGGTTTCTTAGATTATTTAATAAGTATTGCATTGCCTAGAGAATTTTATTCTTAGTGTTACTAAATTCTTGTAGTAATAGTTAGAAAGCTATCTTGCAGAAACAAAAGAATTTGTAATATTTCTTAAGGTTTTAACTCTTATATTTAGTTAGGTCTTTAGGTTTAAGTGTGCGCTTTATAGGTTGTTATATAAGTGTTATAAATATATTCTACCTATACATAGTAGTAGTTAGAGTCTCTTTAACAGTCTCTACTATGCTTAGAGTAGTATAATTTCCTACACTCTCTAGCTACGTGATCTTAGCTTTAGGTAAGTATAGGCGTTATAAGGCTTAAAGCTTATTACATTAGCGTTTAGCAGCTTAGATGCGCCTATTAAGCAATAACAGTGCGCTTATTATAGGCGTTAGAATCTCTATATTAATTAAGGAAATACTAGTAATATCCTCTTCCTACTAAGTTTAAAATACGAGTAGTTAGGTCCTTATTATAGGTGCTACCTAACTATATTTCTTAGTATTTAAAGCTATCTCTAGACTATGAAATTAACAAAGTATTATTATATAAGGCTCTAGTTATAGGCAATACTACTTACTTCACACTAGAGGTAGATAGTAGAGAAATAGCAATAGGTGTATCTAATAATAAGAATAATACTTGTCTTCTCTAAGCTTTGTGTGCAGTATAAGTTTTACGTACCTTTGCTAACACCAACACTAATACAAACCAAGAATAGTTCTAGAATACTAAAAGACTAAACAATTTTATTACAGCTTGTTATATATTATATATCTGTACAGAACAAGATTAAAGGAAATTTAATATAGAAACTATAACAGATAAAAACTAATAATTAGCAGAGATGCTTTATTTGCTAATAATTTAGAAACTTAAAGATTATTACAAAGCTACCTAATTATGCTGTTTAGAGAACCTACAGTATAGAAAGTAATAGGGTAAAGCACTGTTACTACATTAATAACAGAAGCTAAATTGCTAGCCTTAGAGTATGTTTTAAAAGAGAAGATTGTAATTAAGGATTTCTTTAATAAAATACAACTAGATATTAGTAATGCCTAGACAATAAAGTGTAACAACCTATAAACTATTTAATTAGTAGTAGGTTTAAATAAAAAGATTACAACTAGACTTTGACATGTAGACATTTTAAATATATAGTTAAGACAAAAGTATGCAAGAGGTACAATCTATATTAGTTATTAAGATAACAACAGCATACTAGCTTAGAGATTAATAGAATTACTTACTTAGCAGCAGTTTAAGAAGTTTTAATAACTAATTAATCTGTATAACAGAAGCAAACAATAAAAAGAGAAGACTAGAACTAAAGGAATAGAAACTTTTAGAGTAGATTAATCTAGAAGTACAATATACTTTACACTAAAGATACTAGGCAGAATTTACTGCTATTTATAAGTTAATTAAGAAGGTTAATTAATTGTTAGTATGTTATACAGACAAAACGTTTATTAAACTGTAGTTAGAGCAACTGTTCTATAATAGATAGGATCTTTTTATAAAGAACGTACGCCTAATCTACACAGCTAATAATAGCTTAATAAGAAGAAGTCTTAGCACTAAGTAGATTAGCATACTAATTGTTCTAACTAACACTTTAATTATAAGTATAGTAAAGATTATAGAGTTGTATAAAAGGATAGAAATAACAACTAGCTAAACAGGAATTAGAGCAGTAGAATAATCTACATTAAGAAAGAGCATACTAACCTAAAGAGTGTCTACTAGCGCTAGGGAATTAATTATAATTACTAGTAAAGGTGCTATAAGTCTAAACAGAATTGCTACTAAGTAGGCTTAATCTGTAAAGCTTACTCTATAACAATCCCTCCTTACTACTCCTAGGTGCATCTACACAAGCTAGAGTAGGCTAAGCACTGCTCTAGATAGCATTAGTAATAAATAGATTACTACTAGACTAATTAAGCTAAGTACCCTTTATAACTGCCTATAGAGTAGTTAGAAGGACAGCAGTAGTAAGCAGATTAATCTAAGTAGGACCTTAAGTTGTTGTAATTAGAGCACAGGAGGGCGAAGCAGTTATTAGGATTAGAACAGTCAGCATGATTAAACTAGAAAAAGACGCAAATGTCTAGAGACTATTACTAGTAGCAGTAGCAATAATCTTATCTATAAGGTAAAGAGCTATAGTTATGTTATAGTTATTGTTTAGGTTTAGCTAGAGCAAGTTAATATACAGATTAACTATTACCTAAGCATTATTAATCTCCTAAATATTATTTAATCTCTTTGCTTTTTAATTCTTTTTTGCGTTTACAGCCTGCTTCTTAGTCTTAGTCTCTTTAACAGCCTTAAATAGAGCTTAGAATACATTACTCTACGCTCTCTAGATAGATAAGTAATAATTAATAATTCTAGGATTAACACCTATATAGCTCTTGTTATTAGCAAAAAACTTAGATACCTGTTTAGCAGGTTCTTAAAGAGGCGCGCAGCTACAGGTGTAATTAGTAACAAGAATAATTAGACATTAGATCTTCTTTTCCTTGTATAGGCAAATAAGAATTAGTGTTTTATTTAATGTAGCGCTTACTGCTGCAATTAAAGTCTAACAAATACAGATAATTTTAGCATTTACTATTGCTAAAGCTATAAGTTATATAGTAAATATATGTATTATTAACACACTTATAAACTAGTCTGAATATAATCCTATTTAATAAGTACATAATGTTATCTTCTTAATCTTCCTCTTAATTCTAAAAGGTATTAAACTTGTTGTGCGGATTAAACAGCGCCTAATTATTAACTTCTAATTAATTATTCTTGCTACTCTTGCTCTCTTAATAATTAGACAACTTAATAGTAGTACAGGAAGACTAGCCTAATTAAAAAGGAATTAGCAGGATTAGACAAGCTACAGCAGCTTAATCTTTCTTAAACTTTTTTAAATTAGGCTTAGCAAGTGCGCTTAAGGTACTTGCTTAACACTTTGCAAAAGTCTCTTTTAACGCTGTTAATCTTGTTTTTACTAGAGTAGTTAGTAAAGATTAAGCGCCTTTCTTGCTACTGCCTAGCGTAGATTTAGGTAGTATATTATTATTAATTACGCTGTAAGCGTATAGATTAGGTGCCTAAAGTTAAGAGTTAGTAACTAAGTAATAAAATTTAGAATTAATTGTATATAGTAAGAAGGTTAGTGTCTAGTAAGTAAGTTGCTAATAGAGAGTATAAGGTTAAAGAGTTAGAGGTTAATGTAATTTTGTTGTTATTTTATACATAGTTATTTAGTTGTAGTCCTAATTAAGCAACTGTTTCTAGACCTTAATTAATAAGCAACTACGCGCGTATTAATCTAACTAAACAACTAATAAGTAAAACTAGAAAGATAACAAACCTGCAAGATTAGAACTACTAATTATAGACTAGCTATTCTAGAGGGTGTATTGCAGTAAAGATTAAATGTTACATAAGTGTTAGATTAGAATACCTAGTCTATCTTAGATTATTACAGAACCTAATTTTTAAATTTTTTATTTTTAGCTTTTTACCTTTAGTACACTTATAGTTATAGTAACTTAAACTTTTCTTCTTTGTCTGTTTAGAGGTTTTCTTAGATCTCCCTTTACTCTTTAAACTATTGTTTCTACTCTTATAATTCTTCTAGAGCCTTTTGCCCTAATAGTTCTTAGAAGAGGTTTTTTAGTAGAAAATCTAGTTAGTAGCTTCTTCTACCTGCGTAAGAGTCTCTCTATTCTATAGAGAGTATATAAAGAGCTACTTCTAAACATCTTTAGGCAACGTATAGATATATTCTATTACCTATAGTATTAGGGTATAAGTGTTGCTTAACTCCTCCTAGTAAGGCCTTATATAATCTAACAGCTCTGTTAGGTTGCTATAAGCAAGTATACAAGTCTTACTTAGAGCCTTATATACCTATTACCTCCTTTCTAACAGAGTACCTAAGGAACCTAGCATAACTGCTTTTATAGTTACCTAGGTTTATACCTATAATAGGTATAATTATAGCTAATTAGCTTAATACACTTTCTATAGACTCTTTATAGTCTTTAAAAGGTAATATATACTAAAACTAACCTTTTACACTTCTTATAGAAGGTTAGTAGGTAGTCTTTTAAGAAATTATTTATAATTACGCTTCTAGCAGTTATAGTCTGTATAGTTATACTTTATAAATACGCATAGCAGATCTAGGCGTAGTAAGCCTACTATAAATACTATTAAGCCTGTAGTAGTAAGTTAGATACTACTATTAGTAGTTTGCAACACATTTGTGTTGTCTATAAAATATTTAGCTTATACCTCTTAAAGGTGTGCTATTCTCTAGAGCTTACTATCTTTTATATACTAGGCTTCTAACTCTTAAAGCTTCTAGTCTCCTTTGTTAACTATTAGGATATCCTATACTTCTATAGACTAGTATAGCCTATTTAGCCTTATGCTAGATAGTAGAAGCTAGATCTAGAGCTTGTTTATATATTATTAAGTATTGTACGCTAAGTGCTTCTAAACACTTTATTCTAGAGCTCCTTAGGCTTTACTGTAGAGGATTTGCCTACAGATATTAAGAGAGTTTCCTCTTACAGCTCTAGAGTTAATTCTTCTACTTAGAGTTAGAGTATAGTACTTATTATAAGATTCTACTACTTCTTCTTTTAGTATAAGATTAAACAGAATATTAGGCTTTAAGGCAAGATTTACAAAAAGATAAGTTAATAATATAAGTAGTAGTAATATAATTAGCAATAGAGTTGTATAATTAACTATAGACTGTTTAATACTAGGCATTAATCTAGTACAAGAGACTATGTATACTAGGCTTAACCTAGAATAGTTTACTTTGTAACAACTCTTAAAGGCGTTAGCTATTAGGCTATTATTAGTAATCTGCCAAGCTATTACCTAACTTTCTAACAGTCTAGACTATAGTTTTTAGAGTTAAACAATCTATATAAATCTATAGGTAAGGTTACTTAGTAGGTATTAAACTAGTGCTAGATACACTTTATAAGAAGTTGTTTGTACTAATATAACCTAATAGATCTAAGCACTTACTTATAAGCAAGCTAGCTTTCTTCTAACTATTTCTCTCTTATATTAGAGGTTTTTCTAATTTTAAATAGGTAAATATTAGGTATATAGGGTTTAGCAGCCTAAGAAAGACTATAAGAAGAGGGAGAGCTATTATTAAAGGCTTTCTACCTTAGGCATGCTAACCTCTAGAGACACCTTAGAACTATCCTAGTAACCTCTTAGTATATATGTATGTATATATTCTCCTAAATTCTTAGAGGCTTAACCTCTAAGAATTTGTCTTATTTGATTTAATACTATATGTTTTTGTTTTATCTCTTTTGCCTCCCTATAGTGCTCTAATAATTGCAATATATAATGTTTACTACAACCTAGCACTTAGGCTTAAACTTAAGTAAAAGTTAAAGGTAATAAAACAATCTATAGAGAAGGATTTCGAATATTAGTGCTATAGCTCTAATAGCTTTGGCTTTTTCTTTAAGATATTCCTAGTAGTTTTTCTAATACATGTTTTTATATATTTATTACTTAAGCTTACGTTTCTGCGTTGTAGAGAGTAGTATAGTTAAAAGTACTAAGACCTTTCTTTTTTCTCTCGCTTTTAAAGCTTATAGTACTCTTTTATAAAGTAGTTCTATAGGTATTAACCTTAGTAGCTTAGGTACAAGTAGATGCTCGTTTACTATTATTAAGATACACTTCTTCTAGAGGTTAAGGTATTACTTATATTTATAAATTATAGATTAGCTATTAATTCTAATAAAGTCTAAGATACATTACGGCACTATATTATTATGTTTATATTCTATTAAGGTTCAAAGCTATATAGCAGTAGTTTTTGTTAAATAGGTTTTAGCTTAACTTTATTAGTATATAGTAGCAACTTGCCTTTAATAGCGTAGGTAAAGGCACGTCTAAAACAATATACGCTAAGATTTTCTTTATAGCTAGCTCTCTAACTAGCTTTCTTTAATACTAATCTAAAGTACTTGTATATCTATATACAGGTCTTAAATATAAATTTATTTACCTATATTTCTCTTTTAACTAGACGCTCTAGAGACTTAAACTTCTAGTTAGCTTTATAAAGTAAATTACCTAAAATAGGTTTTGCTGTTTCTAGGCTACTAGTAGAATTCAAGTTCTTAAACACTCTATTTGTAAACCTAAGTAATACAAACTATGTTATAAGGCATATATATCTCATACACAGCTAAGACAGCTCTTTACACAGTGTTATAATAGCTTTATTTTAAATTAGCTTTAATTAAGAATAGAAAGTAGTAAGCTAGTATAGTATACGTGTGTTTCTTATGCTTTTAATAGTTCTTTCAGTTTCTTAGTTTAATATAAAGACACTACCTAGAATAGTTATTATTAAATAAGTAGATAAGTTTAATATCTCCTAAGGTAGCTCCTTGTTAGTTAAATACTATGTATCTAACTTAATAACTTCTTTAGGTAACACACTAATAACAAGTAGTAGTTAAATAGTAAAAGGTATTTATTTATGTATATAAAGGTGCAGATACTTATATTTATTACTAGTAAAGAGAAATTTAATAATGTTGTTAGCAACTGTAATAGGCGTAAATAGCTTTAAGTAAGCGTTTATTAATAAGATACCTTATAAAATAAAATCCTTCTTAATATAATCTAGAATTCCTTAGCTCTATACTTAGGTGTATTAGTAATATATATAGATCTCAATAGCATGCTTTAGACTATGAAAGTCATTAATAAGAGCTATATTAGTAACATAATCTTCTAAGAAACTAGTACGTGTTTAAGTAAACTACTTAAGAAGAAGTTTTATTTTAAAAGTTATAAGTTTCTCTATAAAATATTACTAAAGTATTAGCTTTTCTAAAACCTGTTTAAGAAAGCTTAGCTGCTAATTAGTAATTAATTTAGTCCTAGCTATATTATATATAGCTTACTGCAACTATATCTGCATTATTAAAATAGAAGAGTAATAATTTATTTAGTTTAGAAAGATATAATAAAGAGTAGTATACAGTAAAACGTACTAACTAAAACAAGCCTAATTTCTCTGCTTATAGCGCTAAAACTGTAACATATATATTATAATAAAACTTTATTAAGAACCTAGTAAACGCATTCTATATAACGCTAGAGCTAGAGTAACTTAGTAAGTTAAACATTAAGTAACTTCTAATAAATCTAAGTGTTAACAGCGTACCTTAGTAGGTAGGTAAGACTTAACATCTCCCTACTAGTTAGGAACTAGAATCTCTAGATTTGTAGGTTAGTAGGTTAAGAGGTTAGCATCTACTAACTATAGGCAACAACCCTTTAACTAGAAAACACTAGCCTACTTTATAAGAAAAGCTTCTAGTGTACTAAAAGAGTTAATAACCTAGCTATAAGACCTTAATTCTGCGCCTGTAATATTATACACATCTACTTCTTTAACTGCTTTCAGCAATATATTATTTAAAGGATTTTCTAATAAGAGATACTAGCTTTCTTTAAATGCTCTAAGCCCTAAAATAACGCTAAGACCTAGACTTCTCTAATACTAGCAGTAGAAAAGTATACTCTAAGTGTAAGGAGCTAACCTCTAAGGGAATTTGCTAGTAGAATACAAGATAGATTTAATAGAGAACAACCTCTAGGACAGAGGTTGCAGAGTTTTTATAACCCTAGTTTAGACATATTAGCTCTGTAGCAGGGCTCTAGTCTATACTGTAAGGCGTAAGCTAGAGTAATACTAAGGCAGTGTACACTAAGAAGCTAACACCTAGGCCTAGCCTGTTATAGTACCTCTCTACTTATCCTTTGTTTATTAACGCGTACCTTAGTTAAAATAACTCTATTGCCTACTCTCTACTTTCTGTATTCTCTGTTGCACTATGTTTTAAGTCTATGCACCTTCCTCTTATAGCATAATTACTATCTAATTGTATAACCTCTCTACTCTGCTCTCTTTTAACAATACTGCCTCCTAGATCTCTAACTATATTACGTTCCCCTACTAAGAAGGCGCAAGGTAAGCAAGTAAGTTAGCTAAGCCTTACCTATAGTCTGCCTATTTACTAACTCTTTTACTTTGCTTAGGCCTACAGCGCTGCTCCTGTAGATCCTACCCTCTCTACTATACGCTTAGCTAAGAAAGCAAAGCTTATATTAGATAATATTGTCCTTAAGAAGAATAAGATTAAGAACACCTTTAAGGATGTTCTAGTAGATAGTAAGGCTTAGAATCCTATTAAGTAGTGTCTGCGTATATAATACACTAATAGCTTTATAGATCTAGAGGTCTATATTAACTAAACGCTAGCTAGCTAAGTTAACACCTTTACTCCTAGCAGCTACTCTACTAGCTACACTAACTGTGTTCTTAGCTACACTTACTACTATAAGGTAAGTTCCTAGTTCCTATTCTTTAATACTTCTTTTCTAGCTAACTATCTATAAGGCTCTGTATAAGACTTAGAAGACTCTAAGTAAGTACTGCCTATACTTACAGTTTACTAAGTATACTTCTATAAAGCTTCTAAATATTATTTAGCCTATCTAGGCAGACCTTAAGAAGTGTAAGGATCTTCTATGTTATACTAACCTTATATTCTAGCCTAATACCTACTTAGGTGCTACTAGTTATAAGACTAAGTAGTCTAAGTATAAGGCTAAGGTTAATAAGGTAGCAGCTTATTCTTTTACTGCTGTGCTCTTTGCAGAGTATACTGCTATTACTGCTAAGAAGGTAGTAGTCTAGGCTAAGACACTAGTAAGTTATTTCTCTCTTTCCTTACCTATTCTTAGAGGTAGTTGCTAATTCTTTACTTATTATAGCTTACTATTAACTTAACACTGCTTATACGCTTTATCTACTTTAAGGCTAATCTCTATATATATCTTAAGCTCTCCTCTGCTGCTAAATATAATAACTTTACTTAAATACTTATTAAGGATATTACTAACGCTGCCGCAGGTAACAAAAACAACAGTAGTAGTAGAGGTTCTGCTAAGAGTAGTGCTTAGGTCTTCTCCTATCTATAGCGTTTAGGATTTTCTAGCTAGATAATACTTAAGCTTATAGCTCTTTTCCTTTATAACAATATAGCCTCTATATAGGGTAGTCTATCCTCTAGGATAGGCTAATGCAATGAATAATCTCCCTAACAAACTAGTACTCTTCTTCTTACTTATGCCTGTCTCCTCTTTCTACTCCTCTCCCTCTTCCCCTATTAGAGGTAAGAGAGTTAGTTATACTCCTCTAGAGATTCTAACTAGAATCCTAGAGGTAAGTTTCTATTTCTATTCCTCCTGTCTCTTATTACAGACAGTTATCTGTCTAAGGCCTCTAGGTCCTTATAAATGTCCTCTCTTTCCTATATTTTATTAACATAGCCTTTCTACTGCACTAGGTATTTATATCTCTTACTTCTTCTTCTAGATTATCTTTCTCTACAGATAGAGCTAACTCTCTATTTCTTAGAGGATGTACTGTTATTATTAGTAATAAATAGGGGGCTAGGCTAGAGATTGTTATTTAATTGTCTGTAAAGAGGGTTTTATAGGCATAGCTTAAGCTAGTTAATATAGAAGACAGGATGTACTTTACTGTTAACGTCTAGTTTAATATTATACAGAGATATAACTTCTACAACTATAAACTTCTAGTTCTTCTAGTCTAGTTTTCTACTTACTTAGCTGTTTAAGAACTAATTTCCTAGCTTTAGCTAGACTTTGTCCCTAACCTTTAGCTAGGGGGCTTCTCTTTAGTAAACGTTAGCTTACTATTCTTATATCTGCTGTGTCTCTGCTATCTAGGCTTTAACAAAGTTAATTATTTTAGTAAACTTCTATACTATACTTACTACAGCTTTAGTAGGTTTTCTTATATATTAGTGTAATAATTCTGCTGTTAAGTCTAGGTCTATCTAGACTAGATCTATATTATAACTATACTAGAGGAAGAAAGAGCTAAACCCTGTAGATGTAGCTACCCTTCCTTTAATTGCAATTTAGGCTACTAGCACCTAAGCAGACTAATTATCCTAGGCCTAGTTAATATAGGCTCTTAATTAGGCTTCTACTACAGAGTTTATATATTTAGTGCTTCTATCTGTTTAGAGGTAGAAGGCTGTAGAGAGTCTCTATACAATTTTTAGCAGTTAGTATATTATCTATTAGAAGTTACTAAAAAATTATGTCTTTTAATTAGAAATAATTATGTTAGGCAACTAGTAGTAAGCTACTATATTAGATATAAATACACAGGTAACTGTCTTTACTAACAGGTTTAGCAGAGGGACTAGGATAATGTTCTTAGAGAGTCTGTCTATAACAACTATAAGGTTATAGTTACTCTTACTTTTAGGCAGGTCTGTTATAAAGTCTATAGAGATTTCCTTCTAAATCCTATTAGGCAAAGAGAGGAGTTTAAGAAGTCTCTGCTTTAGTTCCCTCTATA
This sequence comes from Ascochyta lentis, assembly GCA_004011705.1. Taxonomy (NCBI): domain Eukaryota; kingdom Fungi; phylum Ascomycota; class Dothideomycetes; order Pleosporales; family Didymellaceae; genus Ascochyta; species Ascochyta lentis. Next base: position 798,403 of record RZGK01000023.1, on the reverse strand, counting down.
GCTTTATCCTTCTATATATATTATAGTTCTCTATATACTACTATAAGGCAGTTAACATCTCTAGCTAGAAGTAAGCTTAGAAGAGGATTGTATACATATTTCCCTGTCCTAGATAGCCTGTAATCAGAGAATAATAGGTATTATTAATAATCCTAGTTCTAAGAGCGTTAGAGTTTAGAACCTATACTCTCCTACAGTAACATAATTAGTCTCTGTTATTTATAGAGTACTTAGAAAGAGAAACTTTAAGGTTAAGCTATATAGAGAACTTCTAGGCTCCTAAAGAGATAGCAGACTTAGTAAGTTAGTAAGTCTTATTATTCTTAGCAGTATTATCCTAAAGTGTTTTAAACTCTTTCATACTATTATATAGTTCTAGGTTCCTAACTAGAGATGTTTCTGCAAATGTTTAACCTAGTTCTATATAGTAGTTCTCTTATAGCTCTTTGTTTAGACAGGTTGTAGAGAGGAGTTAATCTGCTCTATGTAGCTCTAAGGAGAAAATCTGTATACTATTAGTAGAGTTGTCTTCTAGACTAGTTCTTACTACTTATATAAATAGTTTTAGCAGTTAAAACTGTCTAGTCTTAGTCCTTATGTCTCCTGTAGATAGAGGGACGTCTTCCTCTTTCCTTAAGAGTGCGTCTACTTAGTTATTAGCCTTGCTAGGCCTATAGGTAAAGGTAAGGTTAAACTAGCTAAGGAGGCTTAACTAGTAGACGTGTCTCTCTAAGAAGAGTTAAGCTTTATAGAAATACTCTAAGTTTTTATAATCAGTAATAACTGTAAATCTCTTTACTTGTTTTAGCTCTATACTCTATTCTTAGAGGTATTTAACTACTGCTAGTATCTTCTTATTATAAATAGTATAGTTTACTTCTGCCTTAGAGTTCTTAGCTAAGAAATATACTACTATACAGAGCACCTTGTCTTTACTATATTAGGACAGTACTCCTCCTATTGCCTGTCCTAACGTGTTATACTCTAGTGCTGTTTCTAAATCTAGGTTAAAGTTTATAAGTGCTAGCTCTCTAGTAAATATAGCTTTTATAGCATTAAAGGCTTACTACTAGAGTTCTCTCTACTTAAAGATTGCGTTTTTTCCTGTTAAGTATATAAGAGGCTCTACTATACTAGAAAACTAGTTAATAAACTGTTAGTAGAAGTTTACAAACCCTAGAAAACTCTAGACTCCTTTTACTGTCTTTAGAGGTTTCTATAACTTTATAGTAGTAACCTTTATAGAGTCTATCTAGATGCTCTTACCTGCTTTAATAATAAATTCTAAGTACTTAGTACTTTTAACAGAGAATATACTCTTCTCTATATTAAGATGCAACCCTGCAGCTCCTAGCTTCTAGATAATTTCCTTAACCTTAGCTTTATACTCCTCTTAGGTGCTGCTAGAGTAGATTAACATATTATCTATCTAGGCAGAGCACTATTTATCTAAGTACTCTCTTAAGACCTAGTTAATATACTGTTAGAACATACTTAGAGCGTTAGCTAACCTAAATAGCATTACTAGCTACTTATAAAGTCTAAATCTTGTCTAGAAAGCTATCTTCTATTTATCTCCCTTAGCAATCCTAATCTTATAGAAGGCTTAGATAGCGTCTACCTTAGTAAACTATATTGCTTTTAAGATCTGTAAGAGAGTCTTATAGATTAGAGGTAGTAGGTACTAGTCTTTCTTAGTAATTGTATTTAGCGCTTAATAATTAATATAAAACTAGAGACCTCTACTAGGTTTCTTAACAAACAGCACTAGGGCAGAAGCACTAGACTTGCTAACTTAGATAAAGTCCTTGTCTAAGTAGCTAGTAAGTTATTATTAGAGCACTAGGAGCTTCTTACAGGACATGTTGTATAGTAGTCCCTATAGTACTGTTACAGGTTTCCTATCTTGTTTAATTAGCTTAATTATATAATTTATATTAGAACTATAGTAAGAAGCAAGCTTATTAGCTTCTTTCTTTATAAATATTCTAAACTTGTCTTTTAGGAACTCTAGAAGAAGGTCTTAGAGATCTGTTAGTTTCTTCTTCTTTAGAGCCTTCTAAATATCTGCTATTAATACAGTAAACAGCTCTATGTTTTAGTCTGTCTTAGACTGCCTCTTTAGTGCCTAGTACAGCTCTAGGCTAATAGGCTTAGGTAGTTAGTTAGGACAGACACCTTCTTTGCTTCTAACTTGTGTTTATAAGAAGTAGATAAACAACAACTTCTTAGCTAGTACTATAGTAACTTTATTCTTGTCTATCTATAGTTGTCCTAGGATAAGGTTGTACTCTCTTTCCCTATCTAATACGTATGCCTAGAAGGTCTCTCTATAGCTATCTATATTAATCTTTATTCTTATAATATTAGTTACCTAGTGTTGAAGTCGTACTTTAGTTAAAGACCGTAAGCACAGATTCTATCAGTTCTTAGGTATAAACAAGGTACAGAAGATTAGAGTAGGTTACTCACTAAGCAAAGCTTATAATAATAGAGTGCAATAAATAGTACAGAGTATACTGTCTAGTTTAAGAGCAGGTTAAGATTCTAAAGACAAACTTAATTAACAAGGTTAAACACAAACTATAAGGGTTGTGTTCCTAAGATCTATATACTTAAGTTGTCTTATAATGTTTTATAGTTTCTTACAAAGTTCTATAGAGGGCTTTATAAGAAGGATAGGATATATGTAAGAATTATAGGACATTACGTAACCCTGTCTTATAGTCTTAACTTAGACTTATATGTAGACTTTTATAGGATATTATGTAATCCTAGGCTAAGTGTTGCGCTAATTCTGTTTATATTATTAGTAATAAAGTCCTGCCTTACAGTCCTTTCTTAGGATTGTAACACTATCCTCCTCCTCTATAATTTATGTCCTTATAAATTAACTAATAGTTTCTTAAATTACCTAAGCCTAACACAAAACAGGAACCTAAATAAACAATACTAGATATCTTGCTATAGTTGCCTGCAAGTACTGCGCAAAGAAGAGCGTGCCTTATAAGATATTGTTGCTGTATAAGAAGTGCAGTAACTGCAAATATAATAGCATAAAGAAGTGTAAACTAGTAGACCTTTCTGTCCCTAATTTTACTAAAATTAATAATAAAATGTTGCAGCTAGAATAAATAGAAGATAAAGCTGCTAAAGCAGAAGAGGCAGTAATAGCTGCTCTTTAGGCAGCGCGCGCAAAGTTAGGTTGTATATAAAAGCAGAAGAAATTCTTAAAGTATTGTAAACAGTAATAGTTTAACGCAAGCGCTTAATACATTAAAGAGATTAAGCCTCTAGAGCAATAAGAGTAGTTGCTTAATAACGTTAGCATGCTTAAGAGCAGGCTAATGCCTAGGTTGCTAGCGTTAGACTAGGCTACACATCCCCTGCTATTAGATCCTAATGCTGCTAATAATAGCGCAATAGTTGTTAGCAATGTGTAAGATTTGTAAGTAGTTCCTATGTATTTTCTAAGTCTAGGTATCTTAACTACTTAACTAGGTATTTTGTTCTAGTGCCCTTTCTACAGTGTGTTATTATTTTTTCTACTTCCTATTTATCTTTGCTGTTAGCTTAATAATAGAAGTTCTTCTAGATAGGCGTTTAAGGGTCAGCTAGTTCTAACAAGGAGATATAGAACACTAGGTAGATATTTACATTCTTAGGCAGATTAAGTTTATAGTTAACTAAGCTTATCTGCTAAGAAATAAAAAATAGTCTAACCTTAACATAGTCTAGTTTTTTGTTAGTCTTTATGTTTAAAGGTTTTTTATAAGGAGATAGACTTTATCTCCCTCTTTTAGCTAAGGTGCTGTTTTTCTTTTCTAGTTAACATAAGAGATTGCTTATTCTTAAGCTTAGCTAATGTTTTCTAGCAATTTCTAATATACTTCCTTTAGTTTTGCTACTAAGGCAATTGCTAATTTAGTCTAAATAGTTGTGTCTAAACTTCTAGTAAAGAGATTTAGGTGTCTCCTGTAATTTGCAAAGAACAGCGTTGTGCTTATTGCTTCTAATAATTTGTTGTTGTACGCAATCTAAGCTATAGGTAACAGTAAAACCTAGTTATCTTGCTGTTAGTTGCTGTAAATTCGTAGGTATGTTTCTATAGTCTAATTTGTTCTTTTAGTCTATCTATCTGTTTGTAGGTAATAAGCAGTTAATAGCTTCTTCTTAGTACCTATAGCTGCTAACAGCGTAGTCTAATAGTTTAATATAAAGAGTTTATCTTAGTTGCTAATAATAGATTCTAGTATGCTGTAGTACCTAACTATTTAGTCTAAGAATACGCAGGCTAGCTGCTTAGCAGTATAATTGCAATAAAAGGGTATTATTTTAGCGTACTTAGTAAATCTGTCTACTACAACAAAGATTACGTTGTAGGCATATCCTGTAACTAAGTCTTTAGATACAGGTAGCTGTGTAACAAAATCTATTATAATGTTTATTTATAGGGCCGTAGGCAGCTATATTGCCTATATTTCTCTGTATTTAGTATGTGTACTGTGCTTGTTTTGTTAATAGTTAACACAATTTTTAATATATTTAGTAACTTTATTCTTTATGTTTTTAAACTTATAATGTCTTTTAATAAGTTCTATTGTACGCGTTATTCTAGGGTGTCTATGTAGCAGGTTGTTGTAATAACTAGCTATTATTCCTTTTTAAAGTTCCTCTAGTACTTATAACAGAATGCGTTGTTTCTGCTAAACTTGCATTATGTTGTTAAGTTGTTGCAATAGTCCTAGAGATCTATTGTTGTTAACTCCTAGCACTGCAAACTAGTTTATTGTTTTTTCTCTAATAAGGTTGTGTTGTTAGCTAAGTGTATTAGCTCTACTATTATCCTTGCCTAGCGTATACAATATCTTAAATTTATACTACCTTAGCATCTCTAACCAACATACTTAGCGTTAATTTAGGACCTTAGTAATAGTAAAGTATACTAGGTTCTTGTAGTCTGTATAGATAGTAAGTTCTAAGCAACTTTCTGCATACGCTCTCTAATGTTCTAGAGCTAATATAATTACAAGCAGTTCCTTGTTGTGTACGTTGTATTGTTCCTCTAGTTCTAAGAACTTGCGTAAGTAGTACGCAATAGGGTGCTATAGTCTGTTCTTTTTCTGTGTAATACACGCGCCTAGTGCAAGATCTAAGGCATTAGTCTCTATGCGCATTAGTTTACTACTTGTAAACGTAATTAGCGTAGGTAGTGTAATACAGGCTTGCTTAAGTGCCTTAAACACATTGTCTTGCTCTTTTCTCTACTTAAATAGCGTGTCCTTCTGCGTAAGCTTTGTTAACAGGATTGCGATCTTAGAGTAGTCCTTAATAAAGCGTTAGTTAAAGTTAACAAATCCTAAGAATTCCTAGATCTGTTTAACTGTCTTTAGCGTTAGCTATAACTTAACTACTTCTACCTTTATTAGACTAATCTTAACTCTGTATTATCCTACAATATACTCTAAGAATTTAACTTCTTTCTAGTGCTAGTTGCACTTTTTAGGTTTTAGTTGTAGATCTGCCCTTCTTAGGTATTCTAGCACTTTAGTTACGTGTTAAATTTACTCTTCTAGTATCTTTAAGTACACTAGGATGTTATCTAAATATACTACTACTATTCTGTTAAGATGTACTCTAAGGACGTTATTAACTAACTCCTAGCATATAGCTAGTGCATTTGTTAGACTAAACAGCATAACAAGGTACTTATAGAGTCTATATCTTATTCTAAAGGCTGTTTTCTATTCTTCTTCTTTCTTTATGCGAATAAGGTTGTACACTCCTCTTAAGTCTAACGCAGTAAAGTATTAAGCTCCTACTAGCTGATCCTGCGACTCTGTAATGTTTAGGAGCAGGTAGCAGTTCTTAATAGTAATATTATTAAGCTTCCTAAAGTTAATGCAAGGTTATAGCTTACTATCCTTCTTTAGAACAAACATAATAGAGTACCCTGCAGGTAATTCTAATTGTCTAATAAATCCCTTCTTAAGGTTCTCTATAATGTACTTACGCAGTACTTTAAGTTTCTTCTTTAATAATTAGTATAGCCTCTTAAAAGTTAGGTTCTTTCCTTCCTAGAGCTTAGTCTTGTAATCCTAGGGCTTGTGCTTTAGCAGGGCTTTTGCTGTAAGCTCTTGTTTAAATATTGCTGTATACTGTTAGTATACGTTAGGAATAGCAGGAAGTGCACTTTCTTTCTCCTTAACTCTTGCTTTGTAATCTGTTAGGCTCCTAGCATCTACAGAGTTAACTGCTCTAACTTAGCGCGTCTTATATGTTAAAGAGATATTGTTAATCTCCTTCTTATCTACTAGCCGCAACGTGCGCTGCGTAGGCATAGATGCATTAGTGCTATATTTACATCCTTTTAACAAAAGCTTCTCTTATACCTAGTCTATCTGCAGGTTATACTTTTGTAACTAGAGAAGTCCTAATATAACATTATGCGTAGCCTTTATAAAAACGTCTAGGGTTATTTCCTTATAGTGCTCCTGTATCTCTAGAGGTGCTAATTTTACTTTGTACATAATAAACAGCTTATCTAGCATTAATTCTCTATTAGCTACTTAGAGCAAGTAAGCTTGTTCCTTTAAGCGTAGAGCAAGGCCTGCTTAGTACAACGCTTCTTAAGACATATAGCTTACTTAGGCTTCTAAGTCTAAGAGTGCTAATAGTACTACTCTATTTAGTTTAATAGAGAGTTTAATAAGGTAATTAGTTCTAATAGAATTAATAGATTAATCCCTAGCGCCTTTAGGCGCTGTCTTAAAAAAGTCTCTTTAGTAAATCTATTATATTCCTTGTATCTGCAGTAAACCTTACAATTAGGGTTTAGGCAGTTTTACTAGTACGCGTTGTAGCACTGTCTATTAACTACTAACTGCATCTAAATTACTGCTTATAGGTCTTTAGTACTAGGAAAGAAGGCACAGCTGCGTTTGTTAATAAGGTGCCTTTTGCACAAGTTATTCTAGCAGTTATACTACTAAACACAGTAAGCAAAGTGTCCTAGAGGAAACTATCTATTGTTTAGCTTAGAGTTACAGTATATACTGTATTAGTTATTGCTACAGGCTGTCTATAATAAATCTCTGTGTTGTAGATTCTTAGAGTCTAGTTTGTACTAGGGTTGTAGGCTAAGTAGTAGTAGAAGTAATAGTAGTAAGGGTTGTTGTTCCTTTATGCGTTGTATACTGTGCCTTGTCTTAGCTTCTATCTAATATTAGTCCTTAGCGTCTTCTAGATTGCTTAATACTTGTTAGCAGTTGTTAGTTTATTGTTTAACCTGCTAAATAAGCTAGTTAAACTCTAGGGTAAGCTCTCCTTCTTTAGATTCTACTATAGGTTAGACTAGTTCTTAACACATCTTTATGTATGCTTCTTCCTTAGCACAGCGCTTGCGCTGCTAGCGTTAGTGTTAGCAATATATAGTGTCTTGTCTAATCTCTATAAGTGTTTATCTAGAAGTGTCTAAGAGGTTATCTATCTTGCGTTAGTAGTCCTTTGTCTCTTTGTAAGGTTAACTAATGTTGTTAAGCATAGCTTATTCCCTAGTAACTTCTTTTAGGTTGCGTTTAACAACTAGAAGTTCCTTACCTTTAAGACTAAAGTAGCTTGTTCTACGTTGTTAGAACAGGCCTTTGTGTTTCTTACTAACCTTAAGGCTTGTTCCTTCTACACAACATTCTACTACATAATAGCGTTAGTTGCTATTAGTAAATACTACTCCTTCGCCTTCTACATCTTTGTAGTAGGGAGTAGCTGCACAAATAGAAGGTTTGATGCATTTAGCATTATCCTTAGGACTAGACTTTAGGTCTTCTATAAGTTGTCCTATGTTATTAGTAATTACTTTCTAATTACTAGCATCTGCAGTGTTGTTAGCGCAGGTTAGAACATTAAGCTGTTAAAGAACCTTGTTCTTTATCTTACAGTCTCTTGCGAAGTAGCCTAGTTTGCTACAGTTATAGCAGTCTTTGCTACCTGCGTCGTTAGAGTAGTATTCTCCTCTACCCTTCTTTTTATTCTAGCAGAGTAGTAGTAGTCCTTTGTTAAGGTTTAAGAGGTCTATTGCTTTAGGTCTAAAGTATCTACTTTAAGTATTGTTATAGATACAGCATCTAGTATTAGATTAATAACATCCTTCTTGCTATCCTTAGTTTAGGTTGTTTTGCTATTAGTTCTATAGCTGTAGGTGTTTATTTATATTGTTTGTAACTTGCACACATAAATCTTTTTCTAACTCTAGGTAATACTTATAAAGACAAGTATTAATGTTAATTGCCTTAGTCTCTAGGTCCTTAAGGGTGTTAATTACTACGCTAGTGCGTATAAGTTCCTTCTTAACCTTAGGCTTTAGACCTTGTCTAAACATAGTTATTAGAGCAGTGTTGTCCTAGTTAGTGTTGTAAGTAATTACTTAGAAGTTAGCAGCGTAGTCTGCAACTAACGTAGTCTGCCTAATTATCTAGATGTTGCGTTAAGCTATAATAGGTTTATTAGTAACCCTAAAGATCTGTTAGATCTTAGTCTTAAATTTATTAAAGCTATTAAGCTAGATATTATCTTTAGCTAAAGTTGTATTAATTATCTTGTTCTAAATAAAGGGCCTAATCTATTTAAAGGCTTTGCTGCGCATATAGGATGCAACAAGCTTAACCTTATCTTTGTCTTTAATAGATGCGCCTTAAAAGGTAAAGAACAGATTAAACTAAAGTAGCTAATCTTTAAGCTTAGAACAGGTTCTATTATAGAGGTCTAGTTTAGCAACTTTAAGGCCTAACGTGTTACGCATGTTAGAGCTGCTAGGGGTAGCTTAATCTTCTAAGATATTGCTTATATTAGGGGTGTTTAAAATGTTAAAGTTGTACTTTAGTTAAAGACTGTAAGCACAGATTCTATCAGTTCTTAGGTATAAACAAGGTATAGAAGATTAGGGTAGGTTATTAACTAAGCAAAGCTTATAATAATAGGGTGCAATAAATAGTACAGAGTATACTATCTAGTTTAAGAGCAGGTTAAGATTCTAAAGACAAACTTAATTAATAAGGTTAAACACAAACTATAAGGGTTGTGTTTCTAAGATCTATATACTTAAGTTATCTTATACTGTTTTATAGTTTCTTATAAAGTCCTATAGAAGGCCTTATAAGAAGTGTAGGACATATATAAGAATTGTAGGACATTACGTAACCCTGTCTTATAGTCTTAGCTTAGACTTGTGTGTAGACTTTTATAGGACATTACGTGATCCTAGGCTAAGCGTTGCGCTAATTCTATTTGCATTATTAGTGATAAAGTCCTGCCTTGCAGTCCTTTCTCAGGATTATAACACCTAGGTTACTTTTCTAGCTATACCTAATACCTTACGTCTATATATAGGGGTACGCTAGAAGTTGTTTTTTAATATAAACTTAGAGGAGACTATACTATATATTAAATACCTAGTATTAATTAATATATATGCTATAGTGTTGTCTTATACTATTACATGCAGTAATATAGGCTTACTATCTAGCTACTACTAGTAGAACTTCTAAAACAGTTCTCTTCTCTTTATAACTTCTCTTCCTAACTCCTGTTTATGCCTTTAAACAGAAGTTTCTAGTTTTCTAAACCTTTATTAGTTAAATTATTAGTTTTAGAAACCTTAGCAATTACGCTTTTAACCTAGACTTTCTCTAGTCTTTTAGCTAGAGCTAGATTGTATCTGCTTATATAGTACTTCTTCTTTCTGTATTTTAGATAGATATTAGCAGCTCTCTGTTAGTTTATAACTTCCTAACTCTGCTACTCTGCTTATAGTTAGTTGTTAGACTTAATTTTCCTAGAGTAGACCTTAGTAGGTTTCTAGTCTATACTATCTAGGTTTGCTCTTTATATGTATTGTCTAAAAGTGCTATTTATTAGTACCTTAGACCTGCAGAGGTTAACCTCTACTGCTAAGACTCTAGCTATAAGGCTCTAGAGGTCCTAGTTATCTAGAATGTCTACTAACACTATCTTGTCCTAGAGGTCTAGTTAGAGTGCAGATATATACCTAGTCTTAAGGTTCTTTGTATTATTCTCTTTAGCAGTGTTATAGGCTAGCTAGATAAACTCTGCATTAAAAGACTTAACACTCTAGTTACTTTTTTTTATAGTAATAGTCTAGAGTTTCTATTAAGAGCGTTCCTTAAATAGAGAGTCTTTATACTACTTATTTAGGAAGTCCTAGAACTAGGCAGTTATACCTATTAGGTTATAGTCTTTCTATAATAAGCTAACCTGCGCAGCCTGTTCTTTAAGCCTGTTAAACATATAGGTAACTTCTAGAACAGCTTCTTAGTCCTCTATAGACTTTAGCTTATTCTTTATCTAGAACTTAAATATCCTATACGCACATTAGTTGCTGCTAAACTTGCCTATATTAGGTAACTTTATAGCCTTACTTAGCTTATTATTAATTGTTTGTACAGAAGTAGAGAGTATTATACTCTAGGTTAGCACTCTTATAGATATAATATAGGCTTAGACCTAGGCTTTAACTAGCCTTTATATAGTCTTACCTATGTCCTCTTATTATAGTTCTAGATTAGGGTCTGTAGTAGAGTAGGCTTTAGCGTTAGTAATAGTAACTACAGCCTCTAGTAGGACTGCCTATAATAGGTAGGTAGTTAGGCGTTCTAGTACGTAAGCAAGTAGCTCCTCCTGCTATTTCTTAGGTACTAACAAGGCAGCAAGGTTCTAGAGTTTAGTCCTAACATCTAATTAATTGTTATTACTAGTACATAGCTTAATGCTGTACTCCTCTAGATGCCTAGCAGTGTTGCTAAACAACTTACTTATTAATCCTTGTTTAGTAATTAAATCTAATTGTAAGAAGCTAACCTCTAAGAGAATTTGCTAGTAGAATATAAGATAGATTTAATAGAGAATAACCTCTAGAACAGAGGTTACAGAGTTTTTATAACCCTAGTTTAGACATATTAGCTCTGTAGCAGAGCTCTAGTCTATACTGTAAGGCATAAGCTAGAGTAATGCTAAGGCAGTGTACGCTGAGAAGCTAACGCCTAGGCCTAGCCCGTTACACTAAGCATGCCTACTTAGTACTATTATACTTATTAACAATAAGGCCTTATATTATAAATATAGTATTAGTTGTATATAACCTCTTCCTATAAATAGTATTCTTTACTGCTAGTTTAAAATTAATAAAGTAATAAGAGTATATATATTTACTTAGTATATCTTATTAGCGCTTGCGTTAATAATACTAAAGCAGACTACCTAAGCTATAAGACAGAATAGAACTATCCTAAGTATTCTTTTTACAGGCTTCTTTAAAAGAGTAGGTTTGCTAGTCTTTAGAGAAGTAGAAACTGCGTAAGGTATAGAGTAGCTTAGGTTATTACTTATAAGGTAGTTAATAGTTAGTTATTAACAACAGAGTTGTTATAAGTGTAATTAAATAGCACTGCTATAAGTTTAGAGTCTATAGAATAATTATAAATAGATGTTGTTATTTAGAAGAATAAAATTTTAAAGAGTGTAAAGTACTATTATTACTGTAATTACTATTGTTTATAGCACTGTTGCAAATATATTAGACAAGTTTCCTTCTAAAATCTAGCTATAAAATTAAGATACAAAACAGCTAAGGGCTAGAATTAAAGAGTTATAGCTAGATTTTACTAAGGTTCTTTTAATTTTCTTAGAGCTAAAAGGTTAAAAAGTAATTTCCTACTAAGTATACTTCTTAAACTCCTTAAGATTAATTAGCCTAGCTACTTCTAGTATTTTACAGTTAGGCCTAGTAATAGTAAAGATTATATTTCTGTATTATTACGTGTTAGCTAGTATAATAGCAAAGTAATAGAAAGTAGTCAGTAGAGAATATACTATTACAAGAAGAAAGGTACTAATTATACATTATATTGTATAGTATAAACTTATTAGTAGTTCGCGTTTTATAAGGTACATAGACTAGGAATATATCTTTAGTTCAGTGTTCTATAGTAAAGAGAAAGGAAGTTAAAAAGTCTAAACAGAGCTTAGCTAGCTGTAAGGCATAGTTACTAAAAATAGGAAGGCGTACTACAGCCTCCTTAAAACAGTACTACAATAGACAGGGGACTAGACAAGAGAACTTGTTTTTAACGTCCTATGGTCGTATGTGAAAGATGTGATTGTTAATGCGTATTATAATCTTACCAAAACCGTGCTGGCTGCTTCCAGCATCATGACTCAAGTACAGTCCAGCTCTATGCAAAGAGGAACGTGTATATGTGCAGGACAATTGAAAGACAAAGAGAGTATTTAGTATTGGCACTTTTGCGTGTGAGCAACTAAAACTACAAGATGGAATTCATCGCGCACTCACTGGTGCATCATACACTGTTATCGACCCATCACACCAATCCGTGGCATACTTGTCCCACTTCTTGATTCGTTCATCCGCTTACTTCCTCCTGTTCTGGCTCATGGCCAGGATCTGGACCATCCTGACAAAGATGTTGATGAAGTCCAACTCGAGATGGATCGACTCGTTGACCGGGTCCTTGGCCATGAGACCCTGCTCGGCCATGCGTGCGTGGTGCAGCACCTTCTGAACATCGTACAGGGTGAAGCCACCGAAGACGGCGAGACCACCATACAGCCAGATGTTCTCAGTCCACATCAGTGTGCGCGCGGCAGTAGCGGGGATGACCATTGGGGCAAGACCGGACAGGGCGACAATGGCAACACCCGCAAGGAGGGGACCGCCGAGGTACATGTACTTGTCGGTCTTGGCAGTGGCGCCGACGAATGCGAGCGAACCCATCAGACCAGCTGTGTAGAGGCCAGTGCGTGCGAGGATGGCGGGGTGCATGAAGAAGAGAGGTGCGAGGAGAGCGGCCTGGGTGACGTTAAAGGCGGACCAGAGGGCGTATTTCTGGACGTAGCTAGTGCTGTCAGTACTTGGACTAAATTACATCGAAGATAGAATATACTCACTTCTGAGGGCTGGTGGCCATGGTGCCATACATGGTTCCAATGCTAGCAACAAGACCAACGCCCATGACCAGCCATGGGTTGGCGGACATAAGCCTGAAAGACCAGCCGTTCATGTGCATAGCGCGGGCAGCAATACCGATCATACCAACGCCGAGGCCGGTGTGCATGAATGTGTCGTTGAGATAGGCGCGCTCGAAGGGTGGCATGCCGCCATCCTCTCGTGTCTCGCGGTTGAAGATCAGGTTGATGCCTAGAAGCGTTGCGCCGAAGATGCCAGCGCCGTACAGGAGACGCTGTCGCGCATCACCCTGCGCAAGAGGATTGGTAGAGGCGGCCTGCTGATACGAGCGGCGGAAGGTCGATTGGAACTTGGAGACATTGGTGGCGGTGATGAGAGTGGGTGCTTTCGACTTGAAGAAGTGCGGGTGCTGCTTCAGTGGCGTGTTGTGAAATGCGCGCACTGAGAGCTGTGATGTCTTCGTCACAGACTGCTTGATGGTCGCTGGGATGGCGAAGGGCCGCCGTAAGAGGAACGCCATAGTTTTGGTTGTGGTTTGGTTGTGATGGAGGACGCTGAGAGGCGGAGGTTTGAGGGTATTTGATGACGTCCCGGACCGTGGAAGGCGCCAGAAAACGTCAAAGCTTCTTAACCCCGAGGGCAAGAACGGACGAATCGCCAACGCCATCAATCTCAGCACGCCTCGTGCACAGTATCATCAATGACTCGAAGATTCCCTGACAATGCCAGACGACTTTTCGAACGTCCAGGCTGTGCTTAGTTATGTCTCCAGTAGTTGGCGATGATGACCACACACTGCCCGCTGGCAAACCTACATCAGCACTTGCATAACATCACGACTACATTCGCCTGAAACAGCACGAAGTCAAGAATGTGAAAGCTTTAGTGCATTGTTGTATAACGAGGCTTTCTATGCCCATCTTTACAGGAGGCTCTATCAAGCTGGACCAACGCTCAAGGACACGATACTTGCTTTCTGCAGGCATCACGATGGTTGACTGACGGGTTTGAGTACCACAAAAACAGAAATGTAAGTACGCAGGTTGAGGCACGATCTGCACGTCGTGTATCCTGACCCGGTCGTCCCAAAGTTGCTGCCTGAGCGTGGCACCACAAAGTTGACTTCATTGCGCCCTAGTTGACATCAGCTTTCCTTACTTGATCACTTAGTAGAAACCCGACCATGTATGTCTTTTTATACAATCCTGCAACAAAGAGCTTGTCACCGCCAGTCGAGACAACAAGACAAGATGCACCCACAAAACAGCTTCAATTCTTACGAGACATACCCATCAAACTGGCCAAGGACCTTTTGCGGGGGAGGTCGATGTGGCTATCTCTCCCTCTTTTCCATCCAACCATCTATCTCACCGCGTTCTCAGAATCGTTCCAATTCGTCCAGAACTACGCAGGGAATCGGGGCGAGCAGACTATCCACTCCGTTCCCCTTCGGCCACCTTCCTTACGATATTCGCGTGATCATTTACTCCCGTTTCGATACCAATCCTCCACTTGTGCCGAAAATGGAATGTTTGGGGTTCTACCTGTCATGTCGGCAATACAAACGTGAGATCGAAGAGTGTCGCGTAACAGGCTACGAATCCTCTTTGCGCAGATCGAGAGCACGTCAAGCGTCAAAGTAGCTATCAGGCCCGGCTTGGACGAATAAGAAACTATCGCTGTCGTTCTCCTGTACGCTCCTTTCGATGATTTCGGCGTATCGTCTTCACATCCTGTCGCGGTAAATACCGCTTAGATTAGTGATTATCTGATCTGGATTACTGATTTCGTGATCTGAATCTGGATGCGCTAAGTTACTAGCGTTAGATTAAGGATATATAAACAATTAGGTTAAACTAATAGATTAGTAGAAGAATTTAATCTCTCTTGCTTAATTATTAATTGTTAATCTCTAAAGTCTCTTAACTTTTACAGTTATAAGCCTAGCGCTATAGACTATAAAGGAAGATTCTCTCTGTGTACTTAGTATAGCTAAGAACTTTGTTAATATAATTAAGCACTTATACTAACCTCTTTATTATAAATTACTAAACCTTCTACTATAGATACTAAAGAAAAGATTAGTACTAGGTAGATTCTGCTTAAATCTAGATTAGACTAGCTAAACTAGTACACTTAGCTAGAGTTTTACGCCTAGGATAAGGCTATCTAGGATTAAATTAATCTAGATGCGGGTAACGTAGATCTAATAGATATGCAGGAGCTAGTCTATTCTTCTTATCTAAAGAAACTAGTGTAATCTAAGGGAGTTACTAATTTAGCTTTTAAAGCTATAAAAGAAACCTATAAACTGCTAGTTATAGAGTATCTAGAAGAAGCCTAGAAATACAAGATTAAAACAGCTAGATAGATAAGGGAAGTAGCTAAGCTTACTAATATTCGCGATTAGATTAACAAAATAGTATCTTCTAACCTTCTAGCCTTAATTACTCTTAAATTGCTTAATAATAAGAAAGTTACCTATTAAGCACTTATTTAATTACTAAAGAATAACCTTGCTCTAACTAAGTATAACACAAGTAATCTGTTAAGACAGCAATATTAAGCTTATCTAGAGAAAGCTAGATTAGGCTAGATAACCCTAGATAAGTAGTTTAATAAATAGCAAATTCTCTATAGAAAGGCTGTAACCTACTCTATTCTAGATATTAGCAGACAACTAGCAATTACTAACTTTCTTAATTTAGTATTAGTAAAGCTAGCTCCTAAATAGTCCTAATCTATAAAATAATTAATTATAACAAAGTTAGCTCTAAATAAGCCTACTCTAACTATAGACAAAGTCTCTAAGGTTTTCTCCCTTATGCTTTAGGAACAAACAATTAGTTAACTAAAAGGAAAGGGATTAGGAGTGTACGCAACCTTTAGCGGATTATCTAGAAACTAGCAGAATAAGCAGGGATTAGGTGCTCTAAAGTACAAGTGTTCTTGCTAACAGAGTAGATTGTACTACTAGCCTCTAATCTCTTATTTTAGACTATAAGTTGTAATTACTAGATTAATAGTATTAGACAGACTAAAGATAACCCTTACTAAAACAGCTAAATCTAAGAATAAAGAAAACTACGCTAAACAAGAGTAGAATAATCTTAGGAAACAGGTTAAGTAATCTAGATAGAACTCTAGGTTATCTGAATTAACTAAGTTAACTAACACTAGGACTAATAAGTTTCTAGGATTAATAGCAGCAGCTCTACTTAACCTATTAGACCTTATTACTAATTAAGAAGGAGTTTATAGTACTGCTTACTCTGCCTATCTATTGTTAATAAGTACTATTTTTAATAGAGGTAGAGCAGTACACCTTATTAATAATTAGAAGTTTCTAGTTAAAGGAACGTTTAAGAAAGCTAATCTAGGAGAGATTGTAGAAGCTAGTACTTAGTTACTCTCTGTCTTAGGAAAGAAAGATTAATTAATTAAAGGTTGCCTTAATAGGAAAAAGAGACCTAGAACTAAGCATCCGTTGCTTAAAGACGTTAAGGTAGTTAATAGATTCTATGTTAACATTATATCTAAAGCTAAGCTTAAGAAGGTTAGACTCTAGTATATAGGTCTTAACAATACTCTTAGGTATAGATTACTTAAGGACTACGTAATTATAGCTACTCTACACTTAGCTTATAACCTTGTCTTGATTAAATATAACAAGATTAGTTGTTATCCTTTACCTCTTATTATCTAAGCTGTAAAATTATCTATAGTTAATTAAACTTAATCTAGCTTAGAGCAGCTCTAGTATTAATAATCTAGATACCTTAGATTAAAAGCTCTTTAAACTCTAGTCTAATCTGCTTAAAATGTTTAGATAGAGGGAACAAAGAGGATAGATTGTAAGCAATGCTTAACAGCACACTCCTATTAAGTTATCTCTTGTAGGCTAAGAGAAAGATTACTACCACCTTTCTATTATATATCCTAGGATCTATTTAATATGCTAACTAGGAGGCTTAACAAAGAATAGGCACTAGTAATTAAAGAGGATTACTTAGGAAAGCTGTTTAACAATAATCTCTAGTCTTAAACCCTTAGTAACATAATAAGGATTATTACAGGATTTACTACATAGGTTAAACAGAAATACAAGTTAGATATAGTTAAAATCTATTAGGATAATAATTTAGCTATTAGGCCCTAGAGAGGTGTTTCTAGATATAAAGAGTAGGTACATAAACAAGGGATTATAATTATGACTTCTCCTCTCTATACTTACAAACTAAATAGATTAGCAGAGAGGGCAGGATAAGAATTAATAACAAAATTAATTAAGATAAGGTTAGGAGCAAATCTGCTAGCTTAACTCTGGCTAGAGATTATAAGCGCAGCTGCTTACTTATATAGTATAAGTCTATTATCTGCTTAAAACTATTAATTACTAAACAAGGTGCTAGATAGTTGGTTTTGCTAATACTTTAGGTAGTATAAACTAGCAGAGATAAGGTACAGAACCGCTGATCTATAACTAGATTAGAGCAGGATATACGCCTATAGGTGCAAAGCTTATCCTCTTAATAAGGATTAATTAGCTAGTAGGGATTAACAAGGATTTAAAGTAAACCTAAGAGGATACATTAGTTACTTAGTTAGATATGTTGCATCTAACATATACTAGATATAGGTCCTAACACTTAATTAAGTTATTACAACAAGAGATATTATGTTTAATAAAAAGACCTTTTATTAAGGCACTCTAGACAAAGAAATAGAGATTAATTAAGCTACTTAGTTAGTAGAGATTCTTTACAATAGAGAAATCTAAGATCTAGGTTAGGATATAATTATACCTAAACAAATAAATATCTAGTCTAGTTTAGACCCTAGCAGAAATATAGGGGGTAAGTTATCTAGATTAACAGACATTGCAGCTAGCCTGCCTAGTAATTAAGAGAACTAGAGCACAGAAACAGTACAGGAAGAAAATAAGGCTAGTAATTACCTAAGAATCTGTACTAATTAACTAGAGATAACTAGATTATTTACTCTAGATACTACTCCTAAACTAATTAATTAAGGTTTAGGGGGTAATAGAGACTGCAGAGAAATCTAACAGGACAATCTTACTAATTATTATAGAGCTGTTAATTAACAGAGAGTGCGCACTCCTGTAGTAGCTAAATTATCCTGCCTAAGTAATTAATTAAGATTAATTACTCTAGCTTCTTAAGTCTGCTAAGCTGCTCCTACACAGCTAAGCAAAGCTGTAGATACAACAACTTACGTTTAATTAAGTTAAAGACAACAAGGATTACTATCTAAAGCAGACCTAAGAGTCTATATCCTAGATAGACAGCTACAGCGAAAACCTAGCAACTAGAAGAGGGGTAGATCTAAGGGTGTTAATGCTTTAATTGCTAGGATTACTAAGAATAATTAGTAGTTAGATTTTGCAAATACTTTCTTACCTAGTGTTACTTAATCCTAGGAAGAACAATTAAGTTATAAGACTATAGACTTAGTAGTTATAGCAGTAATCTAAAATAACTAAGTAAAACTATTACTTAATTAAAAGATATATAGGGATAATCTACTACTACTGCTAAAAACATAGAAACAATTAATATAACACCTACTTAAGCTTCCTTTTAGAGACGCTTTAAGGAAAGAGATAAATTAATTAAGGTAGAAAGGAATGTAGAAAGAAATCCCTAAATCAGATTCTATAGATAGACTACTACTACTCAAGTAGGTCTAGACCTATAAATTTAATTAAGACAGCTTTTTTATTAAATATAAAGCTAGACTTATTATTAGAGGAGATCTGCAAGAAATTAATACTCTTATATTAATATATACAGCTACACTAGCTGCTAAATTATTTAGAGCAGTTATAGCTATTACAGCTAAGTTTAATCTAAAGATTAAGTAATATAATATAGTTAGAGTATTCTTATATACACTTATTACAAAAGATAATCTAGTAATTGTAAAGTTATAAGACTTTCTTCTTATAATCTTTATTAGATAGTTTCCTTTTTAGGAATAGTTATTACCTAAAAAGGTAACTTAAGCTATTTAGCCTAAATATACATATATTAGGCCTAAATACAGGTACTTTCCTAATTAGGTTTAGCTCTTACCTAATCTAGTAAAGTACTATCCGAAGAATGCCTAACTAGAGAGCGTTAGAAAGCTGTGCTTATTATAGCTATAGCTTTACTAGATCTAGAGTTAGCTTTCTTACTATAAATAGCTTAAGAACACGTTGCCTTTACTAGTAGGTTACGTGTACACCTACGTAATCTGCTAGTAGGTTGCGTAATTGTCTACGCAATCTGCTTAGAAATCTACTCTTAATTTCTAAGCATCTATTTGTAATAACTATTCTAGATCCTTCTAATTTATAATAGAGAGAAGCGGAAGTAGAGTATAAATACTACTTGCTTTCCCCCTCTCTTAGTTCTGTACCTAGCATTTAATATAATAACTTGTCTATTATATTATCTTATTATTACTATATTTACTCCTTTTGCCTCTTTAGGCTATACGCTTCCTATTTTGGAATTACCTAGTCTAGTTAGTCTAGGTCTTCTAGATTAGGGAAGAAAGTAGTCTGTCCTCCTATTTCCCCCCTACTTTCTTTACAGTAATCTGTAATCTCCTAGACAGATTTAAAGAAGCTAGACTATGTGTTCTACTTAATAGAGCACTCTATAGATTAGGAGAATTCCTACTTCTGTAGTACAAAGAGTTCTTAAGCACTCTTTAATTAATTAGACTAATATTATAAGAGTCTAGCCCTATGTAAGGTTCTGGTTATAGGCAATAGTACTTGCTTCACACTAGGGATAGATAGTGGAGGGATAGCAATAGGTGTATTTAATAGTAAGAATAATACTTGTCTCCCCTAAGGATAGCGTGCGGCGCAGGTTTTGCGCACCTTCGCTAAGGGCAAGACTAATACAAACTAAGGATAGTTCCGGAACACCACAACACTAAACAATTCTATCGTGGCTTGTTACACCCTATTCAGCTTAGAGAGAAGCTAAAGGGTTTAGGGCGTTAGGCTAGCCCCTTATATAGCTTAGTCTTCTAAGCTAGTATATTA
This sequence comes from Ascochyta lentis, assembly GCA_004011705.1. NCBI lineage: Eukaryota > Fungi > Ascomycota > Dothideomycetes > Pleosporales > Didymellaceae > Ascochyta > Ascochyta lentis. The sequence goes on along the minus strand of RZGK01000023.1, from coordinate 778,340 downwards.
ATTATCTATCTAGACAACTAGTTAATCTAGTTGTCTTGTATCTGCTTTTTTAGCAAAGTAGTTAAGAAATAGATATCTTTTACTAGGCCTTGCCTAGACCGTTACAAATATACTCTAAAGAGGAGCCTTACCTGTTCTTTAATCTAGATTATACTATCTTAGTACTGTTCTACATTAATAATATACTTTTGCTGTACTATAAGGATTATAAGTAAAAAGTATAAGGCCTTTAGAGCAAAGTTATATTAAAGTATAAAATCTAAGATTAAGGAGATGTATAGTAGTTCCTAGGGATTAGAGTAATCTAAAACAGAGAAGCAAGATTAATTATGTTACTCTATAATACGTATATTAACAAGATCTCTAAGAAGCTTAACCTAGATAAGGGGTTGTTTCTAGAAACCTCTCTATCTACAGCTAAGCTGATTAAAAACCCTAGAGAAGCAACTAAATAAGAAGTAAAGTCTTATTAAGAGAAGGTTAGATTAGCTCTCTATACAGCTATTATGCTTTGTCTAGACGTATCCTTAACACTATTAAAGTTATCCTACTTTCTAATAAACCTAAGTAAGGACTACTATAAAGTAATTAATTAAGTAATTATATATCTCTACAGGACAAGAACATAAGGCATTTAATTTAGAGATTACCCTAGACTAGAACTTGTTATCTGTAGAGATACATCCTTTGCTAATAATTTAGAAAGCTAACAATCCTCTTACAGATACATAATTATCCTGTTTAGAGGACTAATCCTATAGAAAGCTGCTAGGCAATCTATAGTTACTTCTTCTACAACAGAGGCAGAGCTAATTACTCTATCCTATATAGTAAAAGAGATAATAGTAATCTAGTAATTGTTTAACAAAATAATACTAGATATAGGATAAACCTAGACTATTTAGTGTAATAATTAATAAACTATCTAACTAGTAACGTACTCTATCACCGAGCCGGTTATATCACCGAACCGGTTAAAATCTGCCAAGACCAACACAACTCTGCACTTCACAGTATGTCTTAACAACATCACGACTTATTGCTTTAACACGAAGGGAGACTGCAGCTTGCTCTCCAGGCCTATAATACTGGACAGTTTTAGAGCCATTGGGCTCCTGCTGCTGCATTCAACGTTAACCAACGCAGGCTCTCTGAACGCGCCAACAATATTCCATTTCGACTTAACGTACGCGCAAACTGCTAGAAGCTCACTGCAACTGAAGAGCAGGCAATCGTCTGATATATCCTTGACCTTGATTCGCGAGGGTTTGCGCCTCAGCTGTGTGAGGTGGCAGATATAGCTGATAAACTGTTAGGTGTGCGTGGTGGGGAGCCTGTAGGTAAACTCTGGGCTACAAGATTTGTAACGCGTTTAGATCAGCTTAAGATGGCGTTCAACCGAGCAAAGGACAGACAGAGGATACTGCAGGAAGATCCTGAGGTAATCAACGCGTGGTTCATGCTGGTAGAGTGTACTAAGGCCAAGTATGGTATCCACAACGACGACGTGCACAACTTTGATAAGACTGGGTTCCAGATAGGCGTGATAGGGTCAATGAAGGTCGTCACAGGCGCTGAGAGACGCGCTTGACCTGAGCTTGTTTAGCCAGGCGATTAGGAGTGGGTTACAGTTATACAGAGCATCTGCGCTGCTGGATATGCAACCCCGCCTTTTATTATCTACAAAGGACGCATCCACATCTCTGCCTGGTACGAGGAGACGGATATACCGCACAATTGGAAGCTCTCTGTCTCTGAGAACGGCTGGACAAATAACGCGCTTGGCCTTAAGTGGTTGAAGCATTTTGACGCGCATACAAGAGCGCGTCAGAAGGGGTCGTACAGGCTGCTTATCTTAGACGGCCATAAGAGCTACCTTAACCAGGAGTTTAAGGACTATTGCCTAGAGAACAAGATCCTTACTCTCTGCATGCCACCTTACTTATCACACATCCTCCAGCCGCTTAACGTGGTCTGTTTCTCGCTGTTGAAGCGCAAGTACTCCCAACGCGTCTGGGACTTGGCACGCCGACGCGTCTTCCACATTAACAAGGAAGGCTTCCTTCTAGCCTTTAGAGACGCGTTTCTTAACGTGTTTACAAAGGCTAACTGTCAGAAGGCCTTTAAGGCATTAGGGCTAGTCCCTACTAACGCGCAGGTAGTGTTAGATTGCCTTGAGGTGCGGCACTGTACCCTACCAGCACCCCCTCTACTAGAGACACCGTAGCAGTTAAGGACTCTAAGCAATACACACGAGTTTAGGTCTCAGTCAAAGCTTGTACATAACTCCTTTACCTAGTTACCAGTCACAGCTTAGGCTGGCTTCTCTTAGCTTATTAAAGGTGGTGAATTAATGCTGCACCAAAACGCGCTTCAAGCTGCTCGCATTACTAAGCTTAAAGAGCAATTAGCAGTTATAACTAGGAGGAAATCGCGCAAGCGAAAGCAGATTTAGCATGGCGGCACACTTAAGTACGGCCCAGCAGCATCACGGGTAGCTGCTAAGGTGTCTGTAGCAGCTCAGCTGTTAAAGAAGACTTGTGGTGCAGGTACTCAAGAAAGAACCCAGTTGGCCTAACGGCACTGTGGAAACTGTGGAGGCACTGGGCACAACGCTTGAACGTGTTAGAAAGATACAGCAGAAGATTCTGAATCTAGTGCGAGTACACAGTACGCTGGATCACTATTTGATAGCAAGTAATTTAAGTTGCCGCAACATAAGTTGAGCGCGCCAAGAGTTTTTGACCGGTTTGGTGATATGACCGGCTCGGTGATAGAGTACGTTAGTTAGTAAAAACAAGAGGATTACTACTAAACTTAGACATATAGATATATAGAACATGTAGCTAAGATAGGAGTACTTAAACAGATTGTTTAAGATTAGCTATCTAGAAACCTCCTAAATGCTGGCTAATAGATTAACTAAGGTACTAAGTAAACAGGAGTTTAATTACTTTAAGAAACTCCTAAATCTTAAGGATGCAAAGGGATTAATTAATAAACTAGAAAGGAAGGCTTAATTGTAGGTACAATTACAGCTAATTTTAAACAGAACCTAGAACTATTATTATCTTATTATTAAGCTAATCTAAACCTCTTAAATAGACTATCTTCTTTAGTATACCTATTAGCTTTAAAGCTAATTAACTAGAGCTATAATTTTCTTAAAATAAAGGATAATCCTAGCTTAAATCTCTTCTCTAGTTAAAGGTTAGGATTAGGATCTAAACAAACCTTAACTAAAATTACCTAATATCCTAGAATAAGAGTACCTAGACTAGCTATATCTGTCTAATCTCTCCCTGTAACTGCGAGCACAATTAGTAGGGTAGTACTAACAATCTCCCTAATTCTTATCCTAGCAGCTTAACTCCTTATGCCTTCTCTAGGTATCCTAGCAGTAAGGATAAGGTAATCTATAGCTGTATTTGTAGGATTAACTAACAAATCTGCTAGATTATACTGCCTGCTAGTAATATTTAGAATAATAGTGTTAAGAAGCAGTCTTACCCTGTTGTTAAGAAGCCTAGAGATTCTAGTGCCTAGCAGGGGTAAACTGTAATTATTAATTACATATAAATTAAAAGCTAAAAGCGTTTAGATTAGAAGCTAGAATACTAGCATATTAAATAAGCTAAGAATAGACGCCTTGCAGATGTTAATTAGAAACTAGTTAAGTTGCTATAGGAATTAGAGCAGGAGCAGGAGCAGGAGCAGTATGTATTAGAACAGCTAGATTAACTACTAGGGATAGACTAATATATAGTTCTACACAATCCTTACTAGTCTTCTAGAGGTTCTTAGTAATTAAACTATATTAACTCTTAATCGGCTTACCTAACTGCTTAGACTCCTTAATTTATTAAAAAGTTAGGACTCTCTCTTTAAGATTTAGTAATAAATAGATTATATACCTAAGATTTACTAGAAAAGGTGCTGTACTTAGCCTAGAGCCTAGCTGTTCCTACGTTCCTACCCTAGTTAGATTAACTCTAATTAAGTATATCTAAGACTAATCTTATATTAAGACATAAGTATAAGTTCTATACTTAACATATCTCTTAGATACTGTTCCTAGATTATAACAAATACCTAATCCTCTATAAATTTGCCTTAGTATATATTAAGCACAAGGGATTACTTAGGGAGTCTTAACTAGTTTAGAACTCTCTAATCTAGAAGTTAAAGTCTTTAGCTTCTTTTTTAATCTAGAAGCTAAAGTAGACATTAGCTTAGAGGCTAGCTTTAATAGTATCTTCTTAGGCGTGTTCTTATCTAAAATAGGTAATACTATATAATAATAGTTAGACCTACGCACAGATTCTACTAAAGAGATCAGCCCTATAACTAAAAATCTAGATTAAGTACTTATAAGTCTCTAGAAAAACCCTTACTTTTTCCTTCTTCTAGATATAAACAGGTGTAGCTTTATAAGCAATTGTATTAAAGTTAACCTCCTAATCTATAGGCTTATTACAGAGTTGCTTATAAGGATTTACAGGATAAAAGATAGGCAGGTTTTTAGGCATAAAGCTTAAACTAATATAAGCCTAATTATAGTTCTAAAGCCTAAGGGAGCTACAAATTAGTTAGAAAAAGATTAATATAATAAGAAGAAGCCTAACCTAGAATTATAAGATTAATTAATCTTATTAAGATTATCTCCTAGAGAATTATTTAGATCCTTATAAGGAATAGAGGAATTAGACCTGTTATCTAAGCTATTACCTTAGAAAGCTAGCGTGTTCCTACAAGGTAGATTATTGCGCTTATTACTAGGGACAGCAAGTAAATTGCCTAATCTAATTATTGCAGAATAACTATAATATAATAGGAAGATTAGATTAATAAAACTAAGAAATAGTAACTACAGCTAAAAATTAGACTTAGGAGTAAGAGAGAAAGAGAAAATTGCGTAGATAGATAATTATTTAGGGTATAAACGCGTTTTATAACACATATTAATAAGCCTGTTTACTCTATACCTATAATAGGAAACTCTAACGTTATCCTTTATAACTTATAATAACACTACCTTTGTAATTATTATAATAGCTATTATAGTTATACTTCTTAATTAAAGTATACCTAGAGGGTGTATTACAGTAAATACTGCTTAGATTAGTGATTATCTAATCTAGATTACTAATTTTGTAATCTGAATCTGGATGCGCTAAGTTACTAGCGTTAGATTAAGGATATATAAACGATTAGGTTAAACCAATAGATTATGTGAGGGCACTGCAGGCAGGCAAGAGATGGGACGAAAACGTATAGTATTGGATGAGATAAGAGACGAATCCTTAGGGGTTAAGCCCCTGAGGATTCGGGGGAATATATACGTGTCGTGTGGGCTCTGAGGGGTGACCGTAGTCGCCCCGAGGTGTTCCCGAGGGTTGGCATGCCCGAGGTGGAAAGCCCCTGACAGATTAGTAGAAGAATTTGATCTCTCTTTCTTAATTATTGATCGTTTATCTCTAAAGTCTCTCAACTTCCACACATCCCAAGTGGAAGCGAGTGGCCCTCAGCGTTCTGCATTCGCTCTTTGCTTGTCCTTTTGAAAAGGCTTCACAGAGGCAACCTCGATGAGTAGAGATGCTGAAGGTGGAAGACACCAGCGAATCGACAACAGGCTGCGAATTGCACTGCAATCGAACAGAAGCGACGTTCACGCGCACAGACTGATCGCCATTGCCTATCCGCATGTTTACTCGATACAATCGAGCAACTACCGTACCTATCACGACTTTCCAATCCTTCGGACGCTTACCCGCTGCGACAGCCTGCAGTAGCCGCGACCTAGCCAGCACGACAGAGAAAATTTCATCCATGTTACATTGGAGGAGCGTGAAAACCGCATTTGCACAGCTGTTATGGTGGGAACCGCCGTCCAGCGAACATGTGGACCCTCGTCGTTAAAAATTCTGTCGCACGCCAATGCCCCGGCGCAGGTGCGTCTTCCGCGGCTGACTCGTGCAGTCATTGGCTGAACAGACGGGAGAGCTATCGTACGTCAATCAAGCTCGAGATATCAACACGATGATAACGAGTCTTCTGTCGCAATGAGGTGTTGTAAGTGGCAGAGACACAAGAGAGGCTCTATGATGAGCTCACGGCAATGGTCAGACCGGCTGGTGTGTCGTACTGCGGAGAAAAAAGCTTGGGTAAGGTGTGTGGAGTGTGATGTGTGTGATCATGCGCCCGCACATCTCTGCGCCTCAAGCGGGAAGCGCAGCCTAAAAGGCACATAGCCCTGCATCTCCGCTCTCCGCTGTGAAGGGTTGCGTCGCCATTGCGTATATAGGACTCTAGACGTCTCTTTGCTGCAAGCTCCTCACTTCTCTAAATTCCATCCTTGTTTACTCTACCTACTGCGTCGCTGTTGGAGACTTTGTACTGCGCTGCAATTCCGCTCCATAGCTTCGAAGCTCCGACGTCATCCGGCTGTTGCTACCGGCCAGCTCTCCCACCACCAGGCAGCTCTTTGAGCACGCACGCACGTTGAGGTTGCTATTACGACGCAACGGTGCGGTTGCAGGCTAGCTACATCGTAGCATTTCCAGTCACTTGTAGAGAAGAGAAGAGGATTCGAATCGCTCATCATGTCTCTCTCCGAGCGCCTCACGACGATGGAGGAATACCAGCCCTGGAGTGCACCGGGCAGTCGAGAATCGTCGCGCAACCGCAAGATGTCGTTCAATCCAGTCGGGACGTGGACCGAAGCTGCAGGGGAGGTGCAGCCTGTTGGTGCTTTCGAAGTGTCTAAGTGGAAGAGGTGCCGTGAGTACAGGGCCCTTTGTGTGACGCGGGGAGCCGGCTAACTGTTGTGTAGTGCAGGTGTTCTGTGCTTGCATTTACTGCCTCCTCGCCGCCGGTGTGGTATTTGGATACGCGGCGATCAAGCCCGTATTGCTAGAAGAGGGCGTATACAGGAACAAGTGCTCAAAACAGGAGTTGAAGAATGATGTACCGGTGTGCTACGAGCAGGAGCTGAGGTTTGTGTCTTGACGCTCGAAAGAGACCCCTGCTGATTCAATCCAGACTCAACCTCATGTTTACAATCGCCGCTGTCTCCACAAACGTCGTTGCGCTGCCCGTTGGCACCATCTTGGACCGCTATGGACCTCGCGTTTCCGGAATCATTGGGGCGATATCGATCACCGTAGGATCTTTGCTGTTCGCGTTCGCCGCGCAACTTCCTTTCGATGCCTACATTCCTGGCTACCTCTTTCTGGCATTAGGCGGACCGTTCGTGTTTATCTCGTCCTTCCAACTCAGCAACACTTTCCCGCAGTACTCAGGCCTGATTCTGGCTCTTCTCACTGGCGCTTTCGACACCTCGAGCGCTATATTCCTGTTCTACCGCCTGATCTACCAGGCCACAGACGGCGCCTTCACCCCCAAGAAGTTCTTCCTCGGATATCTCGTAGTACCTGTCTACATTCTGCTGGTCCAGGTCTTCTTCATGCCTTCAACCTCATACAAGACAGTTGGTGAGCTGGTCACCGAGGTAGAGGATGGCAACAGTGTTCACGACTCAGATGACGAGATCGAGGACCAGTCTACGGTCCAGAGCCTGCAGGATGCACGTCGTGCACACCGAGACAGCATTGCCAGCGAGATTACCGCCCTGCTGGGCACCAAGGACGGTGCGGATCAAGCCAAAGAAGAGGAGAAGAAGCGAAACAAATCGGGGGTATGGGGCGCTTTGCATGGCCGTACTGCGTCAGAGCAGATCCGAACACCGTGGTTCATCCTCATCACTCTATTTACCGTGCTGCAAATGACGAGGATCAACTATTTCGTAGCGACAATTCGCTCGCAGTACACGTACATCTTCCACGATTACTCAAAAGCTGTCGAGATCAACAACTTCTTCGATGTCGCACTGCCGGTGGGCGGCATCATCTCCATCCCGTTCATTGGATTGATTCTGGACAACACCAGTACAACTTTCACTTTGTCGCTCTTGGTCACCATCGCAACTTCGATTGGTGTCTTGGGCGTCATCCCTGAGACTTGGGCAGCATACGGAAACATTGTGCTGTTTGTGCTGTACCGACCTCTGTATTACACTGCAGTCTCGTAAGTGCTATTCTTTTTCGTTCGTGAAAGCTGCTAACGCCCCCACAGTGACTATTCCGCCAAGGTCTTCGGTTTCGCTACCTTCGGTAAGGTTTACGGTCTGATCATTTGCCTGGCTGGCCTTCTCAACTTCTCGCAATCTGCCCTCGACGCCGCAACCCACAAGGTGTTCAAGAACGATCCCGTGCCCATCAACGTTATCCTGTTGGGCCTCGCACTGCTTGTTGGCATTGCGCTCGTAGCTTTTGTGTTCAGGAGAAGTCACAAGATCATGAGAGAGAACATTGAAGAGGAAGCCGAAGACGCGAGGGAAAGACTGATGCCTGGTGTGAGTGTCGGTGTACAAGATTACGGTGCTATCACAGCGAATGGCAGTGGGGCGAGCCCCAACGGAGATGAGGAGAGGAGGGGACGCACCATGTGAGTTGGATCACAGCAAAAACGTCGACAAATGGGCGCGCGATTTACGAAATCCTTACACGACTGACGCATCCTTACGGTTGGGCGCATTGAAATTTGCTTTCGCGCATTTAACGTCACACAGCGAGGCGTTCGGTGGTATTCTTCCGAACTGCATTTCCTTACAAAAGTTGCTTTCCGTGCCTTCACAACGAGTGAGCGCACTCGGTTAGTTTGTTTTCAGCCACGACGTCGCAGCAGATTGTATTTATGGCTACACGCCCCAAGACACCAAGATGTACATATTGGGTGTCAGCGACTGGGTTTAATTGAGGCTTCGAGTGTTAACGAAGCCAGTCGTACAATCAATTCCACGGCAACTTTCCAGGCGATAGAACCTGTTGCTCCACGATAACATCGCATGGCGTCCTGGCATGGTGCGACTTTCCGTATTGTGCGTCGTTACAAGCGCACGTGTCGAGCTTGGCAGGACACCTGAGGCTGACTGTAGGCGAATCTCTTCCTTCCGAACATCTCCAGCGTACGACAACATCACGTCCAGACACGCGTTCGAATCCTTCGCCGCGTCTTTCAAAAGAGTTTGCTTCAGGCATCTAGATCCTTACGGTGTGCCAAGAACACTCGCATTCGAACTTGCGGCGACAGCACCTCGTCGTAATCGGAGCAACATACAGCCACAGTTCTAGAACATGGACAGCCCTATGCGCTCCAAAAAGATAGTTCGGCTGGCAATTGACAGCATTCAGACGCATGATTGTCCTCATTTCTGCACGTCGCCGAATCACAAGAAAGAGATTTTCTTATCGACGTTTCAAACCACGCGGCGACCCACAAAACCTTCGCATGAAACAGGGGCGGACACAACGTCAACATGCGCCGTTATGAAAATCCCCATCAAAAAGCATAGGCGGAAACTCTTGACAGGCTCGATTCGGATGCGGCAGTGCAACAGGTGGGCCAATAACGGCATGGCACAGACCGTGAACTGGCTTAATCCGTTCAACCCTGGCAATGGAATCCTGCCAGCGCGACGCATGTCTTGGACTGGACGCCTTTCCTTGTCGTCGTATCCTCTCCTTGTTACCTTCTTTTCTGGTGTTTCTTGTGGGGAGATTCTCTTGCTCAAATCTGCCTTGGGACTGCCTTTGGCCATTACATTCATTTCTTGGCTTCAAGTCGTTACATTCTTTTAACTAGCGAGTCGATTTCGCTCTTTATATACTGCTTGACAGCATCTGTTTGATACCAAAGCATCGAGAAGAGTCGACATTCTAGACAAACCACCGCCAGCATGCGTTTGCCATCGAATATCGTCCCGCTCGTGGCGGTCTTCTTCCCAGATTCGCCCTTTTTGCACCCGAATGCTACCAGCACTGCAATCGAAACACCTACAGCGACACCTACAGCAACATCAGCAGCACTCTCAACAACGTCGCCAGCAACATCGTCAGTTGCACCCTCCCCAACACCATCCGAAACGGTAGCTGCAGTGCCGGCAGCCAAAGTTCTCATCTCTACTGCCGGCGCATTTGCGTCTTCCCTTCGCGCCACCTACCCAGACCCAGGCCTTGCCCTTTTCGCCGAACCCATCTGGTGGTGGCAATCTGGATCTGCTGTGGATGCGCTCCTGACATACACCTCGACTACGGGTGATTCTCAATATGCAACCCTCCTCTCAAACACCCTCATTACCGAAGCGACCGGCACAAACGACTTCATGACCGTCCACGCAACTGGCAACGATGACCAGGCATGGTGGGCACTTGCAGCCCTCACAGCCGCAGAAACAAATCTAGCCCCCACCGGTCCGGTACCCTGGGCCACCCTTGCGCAAAACGTCTTCCAGGAGCAAACAACACGATGGGACAAAGACAAGTGCAACGGCGGCATGAAATGGAAGATCCTCGAGGGAGACGGCACAGACGGATGGCATTACAAATCCTCCATCGCAAATGGATTGTTTTTCCAAATGGCCGCCCGCCTCGCCCTCCACACTTCCTCCGCAGACATTCAAGCCTGGGCAGAGAAGAGCTACGACTGGACTGTCAGCGTCGGCCTGATCAGCCCTGAGTTCGACGTCTACGACGGCACGGACGACGCCAAGGGCGAGAACGGGTGCGTGGACGTCAACCACAATATGTGGAGCTACAACGTCGGCGTGTTCATGTACGGATCCGCAGTCATGGCGAAACGCACAAACGACGACAAGTGGATGGAGAGAACCAAGGGCTTCATTGCCAGCGCAAAGAGAAACTTCGTCAACGAGGAGACAGGCGAGTTGTGGGAAGCCAAGTGCGAGGGTGATGGCAGTTGTGATTCTGATCAGGTCAGCTTCAAGGGTACACTGGCGAGATGGCTGGGTGCTACGGCAGAGTTGCTGCCGGAGCTGAGGGAGAGCGTGCAAGACATTATGGGCGCTGCGTCAAGCATGGCCACTGCAGGGACAACGGAGGGGTTGGGGGCTATTGCGTCGTTTAACCAGCTTGAGGCCGTGGACGCTGGGCTCAGACTGCAGGGTGTAGGTGGGAAGCAGGGGACGATTGGCGCGAGGGAGATGAGGAGTATTGCTGGAAGAGTGAAGTGGGAACGATGAGTGATGTGGATAATACCTAGATAGTCAATCACTTCGAAATCGCTGTCCCCGTATCTGAAGAGCAGAACGCCGATAACGTGAGACTTCAGCAGACACCAGATTACGCCACAACCATTGAGAGTCTCGTAAGCCTATCTGAACATCACTTTTATATAAAAGCTGTTGAGAGGTCCGAGTAATGAATTGTGAAGCTAAGAATATGTGTGTAATGATAGTATGCCGGAGCAAAATGCGGAAGAATACCCAATCGTGACAGTCTAATGCTCTTTTCCAAATGCAAATGCCAACATCAGCGCTCATTCTCAACTCCGTAATGTACTCCCATGCCTTAGTCCTTTCCTCTTAACAAGTAGTGACAGTAGACGATGTTCTGCTTCCATCACATGTCCGATACATATGATGATGCATCAAACGACAAACTTCTCACCGACATTCTCCTCAACCTCGACGGTCGTCGTGACCCTGATATCATTCTTCCTCGGCAGCGTCGCCATCTCTTCATCCGCCACCCTCTCCGGTACGCTGTACTTGTGACACTCCCTCAATATCGTCTCCTCGCTTGCATTATCACTGGCCATCTTAACCGTCGTCTGCAACGCACTAGCACCGGCACCCATGTAGACTCGACTCCCCGAGCTGCCATGCTTACCGAATCGCTTCCCCACACTGGCTTTCTTGCTGTGTGAGTAGTTGTTGAGCTGGTAGCTGCGACCGCCGCTCGCTCCGCTCGAGTCGCCTCGAGAGCCGTACATGATGCGGACGTATAGCGGCCGCAGGACGGGTATGCAGGCGCAGATTATGCTGAGGCAGATCTCGGATGAGGACCACAGGAGCATGGGAGACGTGTCGTGCACGTAGTTTGCTTTGCTGGCGAGTGTGCGCAGCTCGACGGTGCGGACGACGGAGCATGCGCCTGCAAAGACGCCCAGGGAGAGACCGCATGCGATTGTGATCTTCTCTTTGCGCTTCATGTTTAGGCCCATGACGACGGGCCAGGGTAGGATGGCGAGGACGAAGTCCATCGATGCTGACCAGGCTGGGTCGCGTTAGTAGGCTGGCTTGATAGGGGGGTTGGAGAGACGTACCACCCATGGATAGACCGACGTCGGTGAAGTTAATCGGACAGTGGCCCCCTGGGATGGTCTGGTCCCAGAGAAACGCTACGGGTTTGCACTGGAAGAACAGCAGGGCGGTGGTGATGGTGCAAAAGATTGTTGTGGTGACGATTACACTCCAAAGGAGTGCAATGTGCCACGGCCGTAAGACAATACGCAGTAGGAAAAGTGCGACAGAAGCTTTAGATGCAGCAATGCCCATCTAGTCAATGTCAGCAAGAGCTACGATAACTCTTGTGGTAGTTGTCACTTACAACGCATATCCCCTGCCCGATAGCCTCCCAGTAAATGGCTTTCGAGTTGTCCAGGCCAAGACGTATGATATCTTCCGTCTTCTTGCCTACGCCATAGGTGATACCAACCGAAGTGGTGGCGATGAAGGCTATGAACGTAGCCTGAGCTAATCAGCAAAGATCCTCGAGTTTTACATTATTACGCAGCAACGAGGAGACGAAAAAGAGCACAAGATTGGAAAGCGTAGAAGGCGACAAGCTTACCAAATTGATTATCATCATAAGATCGTCCCATCCAAGACTTCGTATGATGTAGTAGCGGGTGTAAATACGTAGGCTGATAAAGATGGTCGAGATGATGACCTGAAACCACATCACTCCGTTGAGGATTGGCCCGTAGTCTGCAGGAGCTCCCATGATGGCTGTTTTTGAGCTGGAAACCCTCCAGACAGACGAGATGGTGAGCTTCTCTTAGAGCGGACCAGTGTAAGGCTACTCAAGCTTGATCAATGAGGAAAAGAGGTTGGCCTCAGTTCACCCAGCGAACTCAAGATTGATTGCCGTTGTGAAAAAGAAAACAGACACTCAAGGTTTGCGTGAATGCAAATCGTATCGCCTCTGAAGTGTGTCTTGAAAGTGAGTAGAAAAAGAAAATCAAGACCATACGGGGAGGAAATAGCTTGAAGATACTAGAAAGAGAAGGACAATCCAATCGGCTCACGAGTGGAACTTGACAGCATGGCATACTTCAATGGCACTCATCGAGCCATCCCATGTCAAACTCACTCCACAGTGCCGACGGGCACTAGGCAGATCGTCACCGTCTTCGTTTGTAGCGGGTAGAAGCGCTTCCATACTCAAAAACGACAGAAGAGATAGCATGTCGTGCATCTAGAACCTGGCAAGACTTGCTTTCACACCTGCTCCTCGAATGCCACGCGATAGAGGTGCATGCAATAGTGGATATGGCCCGGACAGAACCTCGAAAGCGGTAAGTTGCCGCTGGCGGTTCCTGGCATAGTACATGAGGCTAAGGTGTGATATGCTCGACATGTGATGGCATGCTAGTAGGCACATAAACCGAATCCACGAGATGAGGCATGACTATAAGTCGAATCACGGCACAGGTTACCCCTGCGTATCTTCGTTCGAATCGAGCCTTAAATCGGGGTAGAACATGGCAGGTCCACAAATCCGTTCAATGTTGTTGTACAAGGGGCCCCTTGACCCAACCAGAGCAAAGTTTGCAACACCCAGGGTTTTCTCGAGTGAAATATCACTAGATGCTGAATGCACGCAAATTTGGATTATCAATCATTCCGGCAATTGTGCCTGGTACCAGGTCGAGTCCGCAAACATCAAGGGCTGTGTCTTGTGAGGCAAGTCACCATGTGCGGAGAAACGCGCAAAGCTCTCCACTAGCCCTGACGTCTGCATCCTTCGCACCCCAAATTCTGGGTATGACGATTGGACGCTACTGTAAAAGGTGAGGGGACGTGCAAATTCTGCTCGTATGCCATCTGTCATTTGCTCAGCATGTCAGTAGAATCGCCAGTGGTTTCACAACAGTGCATATCGGTACCCAATGACTGATGGGACAATCGCACGCTTGGTCCGTGGCAGCGGCTGCACGGGAGCGGCTCGCTCGTTCCCCGAAGCCCTGGTGCATTTTTCAGGAATTTGTGGGGACCAAGGCTGACATCGGTGTGTCTGTGTGGAGATGGCTGCAGAGACTTGAGGTTAGTCTGCATGTATACATTTGCGACAAAGCCGTATCCTTGGCTGTAGTGTTGGTATATTGACGACGCACAAGTATTGAAGGCCAGGGTGAGCTTGAAAGGGCTTCTCCATTGTAAAGGACCGATTGTCGTTGTCGAAAAGTGAAGATGTGGATTGGTGGGTGAAGGAAGTTGCAGGTGGCTAATCCAGGAAAGGGCCCTTTCCCGCGACGACATGTAAGCGAGCCACTGGGCTTCCTCGTCCGCCGCCCCAATCCTTTGCACTCCACAGTCCACACGTCGTTCTCCAACAGTGTCGTCAACACAAGAGAATACCCCTAGATGTTGCAAACTCGTATCACAGCGACCAACGCTCACCGCTGAACGGCGTGCAGATGCTGTGCTACCGCACCACGCGCGTGGCAAACGGTTCGGTGCGACTTATGCTGGCACCTTCAAATGCAGCTGGCGCATTCCAACAGATCGATAACCATGTCTTGACGCTAGCGCCTTCCACCGAGATGGCCAGGCCAAATACGAACAGATGTCATTGCCGCCGTACCCTTTTATTGGACTTTCTGTCACTAACAAAGTCAAGTTGAGACGGAACAATACTCGCTGCACCCAACATCAGCCCGCTGTAACTACAAAGCGCCAATTGCGACCCAGATGATCGTCAATTCAATTGAAGACGTGTGGTCGTTGTAGCTCGCCCGAGACATGTCTTACCTCCAGATATCCCTTCCCTCCATGTTGATAATATAGCCCGCTTATGCTTACTTTTTCCGCGGCGGCTCTTTCGATGGAATCCTTTCTCTGATCCTTGCAATTCGTGCCGTACCTTGAGATCGATCTGCAGGGTCTGTGATCGGCTGTCAATTATACAGGTCGCATCCTGCCCCTCCACGTTTTCTCGACTTTGTCTTCTCATTCTCGTGGTATCACAACATGGCACTGGCATCGCTACTAGTCAAGGCGCTTAGCCTTGGGGCAATTGTATTGGCGATCCAGTACGTTGTTGCATATCTGAAGTCACCGCTAAAGAAGATTCCGGGGCCGTTCCTGGCCAAATTCTCCAACATCTGGCGCTTCTACAACCACTACGGCCAGACGCATATCGAGACGCAAAAAGAGCTGCATGAGAGGTATGGTGACGTGGTGCGTCTTGGGCCGAACACGGTCAGCATTGCAGATGCGAGTCTGCTCAAAACAATCTACTCCACTCGAGGCACGTTCTTGAAGGTACCAGCCATTCAATGCCAATATATAGCCTTGTTCTAACAGATCCATAGAGCGACTACTACAGCAGTACTGGTACAATTGACACCGTCGAGTGCTCCCAAGCTAATCAATCGTAGTCAACGATGCTCTACAAAATGGCCACCTCATTCCAAACCTATTCAGCACACGCAGCAATGAGTTTCATGCAAAGGGCATCAAACCAGTCCAGAAGCTCTACAACTTGCAAAGTGCTCTACAGCTGGAACCACTCATGAACGAGGATCTACGCGTCTTCGGTACCGAACTTGAACGCAGATTCATGACCGGTGACAATGAAGGCAAGACATGTGACATTGCTGACTGGATCTCGTACTTCGCCTGGGACTTTCTCGGTGACATGACCTGGAGCAAGCGAATGGGCTTCATGGAGCAGGGCAAGGACGTGGGCGGTATGCTTCAGACTGCCGAGAACGTTATGCGGTACTTCTCCGTGGTAAGTGATGGAGGTCCAGATGATTATACCTGCCACTGACACCTGTTAGATCGGCCAAGTCCCTGCGCTCGACAAACTGCTCGGGAAGAACCCGCACTTCGGTAAGCTCTACAAGTTCGACGACTTCGCAGTCGCTGCAGGCTTCGCTGTGGAGCGCTTTATGGAGCGCATGCAGAACCTGTCCGAATTCAAAGACAAGAAAGACTTCGTCAACGGCTTCCTCGCAGCAAAAAAAGAGTACCCAGACCTAGTGACGGACAATGAAGTCATCGGCTACATGATCTTGAATGCACGTCTCCCCTTCTCCCCCCATCGAAAAACACTAACCTTCTCCAGATCCTAGGCGGCGCCGACACCCTCGCAATCTGCACCAAAGCCATCTTCTACCACCTGCTAAAATCCCCGGCGGCCAAATCCAAACTCGTCCACGAGCTGCGCTCCGCAAATCTCCCCAGCCCAGCACCCTACCACTCCCTCTCCAAGCTCCCGTACCTAGACGCCTGCATCAAAGAGGGCCTGCGCATCCACCCCGTCGTGGGCCACATCCTCGAACGCGTCGTCCCCGCCACGGGCCTTCCCCTCCCCAACGGCACCGTCCTCCCACCAGGAACCATTGTAGGCACGAACCCGTGGATCATGCACACGAACAAAGCCATCTTCGGCGACGATGCAGACACGTACCGACCTGAGCGATGGGAGCAGAGCGCCAGCGAGAGCAGCGCCGCGTACGGAGCCCGACTCAAGAGGATGCAGGAGGCCGATATGAGTTTTGGCGGGGGGAACCGCGTGTGTCTTGGTCGTCCGCTTGCGCTGGTCGAGCTGTACAAGGTGGTGAGTTTTGTGTTTGGGACGTATGAGGTGAGTTTATTCTTTTCTGTTTCGAGCATGACGCGGTACGTACTGACACGGCGTAGATTGAGTTGGAGGATTCGACAAAGGAGTGGGATTTGCATAAGCAGTGGTTTGTGTGGCCGCATCATGTCAAGGTGAAGATGAGTCTGCTTGAGAAAGCGTAGTTGGTGTATTTCTATCCACTCTCCACTGTCTGGAAGACAGTACTTTGAAAAAATTCGTCCTCTCAATCATGGTATAAGTCCGCAATAATGATATCAAACGACTACCCCTTCTGTTCCCCTCCCCCCTTCCTGAACCTCCCCGCTGCATCCTCTCGATCCCCCCTCCCCTTCCCCACACTCGGCATATCGGTACTACTCACATCGGGCGCGACGACCCACTGTTTGATGTCCCGCCGAAACTCATAGCTATTATACCACGTCTCGGTCAAGGCGCGGGACCCATACTCGTCGCGCAACAACGTCTCATACGCATACGGCACAAAGACGGCCGTGCCCTCGAACACGCTCTGGCGCAGCGGAAACAGACTCGCCGTCGTGTACAAGTGCGTGTCCTTTGTGTACATTTCCTCCGGGTCTTGCGGGGAAGTGGATGGGGGGTTGTTTGCAGCCGGGACAAGGGAGATGTGGTGGTTGGTGGATGGTTTGATGGAGGCAGGGACCGGGTGGACGGTGGTGATGTCGATGAATAGACCGGTTGCGGTGTCGATCCAGCGGGCGTCTATGACGTTGTGTTTTTCTTTTGTCGAGGCGGAGACGTGGTGCGGGTTTACTTCTAGGAGGTACTTTTTCCCTTGTTGAAGTACGGCGGTCCATACGCCTTCTGCGAGGCCTTCAGGCTCGGAGAGGATTTCTGTTTCGCTGTCTTCTTCCTCTTCGTGGTGGTTGGCTTGGTTGCGGCCCCGTCGTCGGCGCGCTCGAGTATACGCCTCTGTGTCTGTGTGTTGGTGTATCCCCAACTCGGCAGCACTAAACGGATGGACTGTCATGTTCCACCAATTCCCCAGTTCGTGCATCCCGCCCTCTTCGACGCAGAAATCTAAATCGCTGTCCCAGGGGAACATGGCCCCGTTCCACCACCACCCCAGCAGACTCCCGTGCATGATCCACGTGCGCACCCCCGCCCGCCGCATCGCGTGCATGTACGAGCGCAGCAGGAGGCGCATGTGGAAGGCGCGCGTCTTGTGCGGGAGCACGGCTGCTGCGAAGCGCCCGTCGTAATGGGGGTGGTAGATGGATTCGTGGAAGTACTTCTCCGGGTGACGGGAGTTGGTTGAGGAGAGGTCGCGAGAGAGGGATGTGAGACCCTGGAGGTGTGGTAGTGTTGCTGAGCGGGGGGCGAGGGGTGCTGCGAGTGCGTGCGGTATGCAGAGGAGGAGCTCGAGCGGGAGCTTCATGGCGGCGGGTGGGTGCGAATGCGCGGGTTGGTGGTGTGTGGAGTTAAGGATGGATGCAGTGCTGGTAATTGGCGTGAGAAAACACTCAGTGAATAAACACCACCAGAAATGTGACCCAATGGCACCAAACACGCCGTCAAGCTGCGCAGTCGTCTAGATATGAGGATTCCGCGGCCCAGCGAGGATGACGAGTCCGGCCTCGTCACCCACCCAGGCGTGTCTACATTAGGCGCCGAGCTGACGAAGCTTGATTGCCGCGTTTCGAATGCCTGATTGCATTGGCACAAGCCGGCAATTATACAATCATGTCGTCTGCGGATGCATGGAAGTAAGCGTTGGTGTTTGGCTGCTTGTGGTGCTGATACAATATCAGCTGACGACGGAACGATCCGACGGGTGGAACGAACGAACAAACGCGCGCGGATCGTGGAGGAGGAACGTAGAGTCTTGGCGGACTACACACCAATTCCTCCAGTCTACCTACTCATTGTCTAAAACAGTCCTTCACCCCAAACCACCACAAACCCACTGTATAGATCCGTGCGCGTACATCCTCAACCCCGTACCCCGCTTCACGTACAAGTACAATCCATCCCATAGCATCCTAATTCCCATCTCCACAAACCCACCACGGCCAAAAGTTGTCCCACACCAAGCTCTTCGCGCTCCTCGCGCAATCTAAACTCCACCCCAGGACTCACGTGTCTACACTCCAGTGTGTATATAGTACGCTAAGCCGTAGCTGAGTCCAGATGTTCCAAGGTCGGTGGTCGTGGAGTTTAGAAGACGGGCTGCTAACTCCGGGGATGCGTGTCTAACGCCGATGTATGCGAGCGGTGGCTGCTTGGCTGTTGAGCGGTTGGGTTGGGTTGTGAGATGGTTGGTGATGCGCTGAGGGGTTGAGGGGGTTGTGTAGAATGTGGAATGTATATAAGAGGGAGGTTGTGGTGAGGGTTGGCTTTTACTACGATGGAGTGCTTCTACTACTCCTCTACAACTCTACAACTCTACAACTCTACAACTCTACAACCACCTCTACAATGTCCCCCAAAAAAACACTCGCCGTCTTCGGCGCATCCGGCAACCAAGGCTCCTCCGTAGCGCGCTTCGTGCTCGCCGACCCCGAGCTATCGCAGCAATACGCCGTGCGCGCCATATCGCGCTCAACCACGCATCCCTCGATGCAATCCCTCGCCTCGCAGGGCGCCTCGCTAGTCCGCGCCGACATGGACGACCCATCGACGCTCCCAGCCGCGCTAGCAGGCGTGCACACGCTGTTCTTCCTGACCACGACGACCTACGAGGGCGACACGCGGGCCATCGAAACGCGACAGGCGAAAGCGGTGTGCAACGCTGCGCTGGAGGCTGGGGTGTCGTATATCATCTTCAGCTCGATGAGCCATCCGTTTGAGATCAGTGGGGGGGGAGTTGAAGAATGTGGTGCATTTCGATGATAAAGCAGAGATCGAACAGTGGATTCGCTCGTTGCCGGTCAAATCGGCCTTCTTCGCTCCGGCGAGCTTCATGCAAAACCTCATGATGCATTCCATGCGCCCCGTCCCCAGTCCTGCAGGTGATGGGAGCTTCGTCCTCGCCAACTGTATTAGGGGCGAGACGAGGGTGCCGTTTATCGATATTGCGGAGACGGGGAAGTGGGTGGGTGCTATCCTGGCGCAGCCGGAGAAGTACGCGGGCAAGCAGTTTGCGGCAGCAGCGGAGATTCTCACCATGGATGAGGTGGCTGAGATTGTATCGAGGGTGACGGGGAAGGTGGTGAAATTTCAGAACCTGCCTGACGAGGTGTTCAAGGGCTTCATGCCCGAGGCGATGCGCGAGCAGCTGCATGAGATGTGGGCGTTGATCCGCGATTATGGGTACTACGGGCCGACGATGGACGAGGATGTTGCCTGGGCCAAGGAGAATGCAAGGGGCGAGGTGACGGGGCTGGAGGCGTTTCTGAGAAAGCATGAGTACAAGCTGGAGTGATCAGCCGTAGTTCGAGCGTCGAGTAGTCGTCCCAATATCGTTTTCGTATGCTCCTCACGCCTTTTGCGCCTCAACATCCTCAACATCCTTCTTCCTGTTCTTCGCGCCCTTGTAAATCCAGCTCTCCCCCTCTTCCGCACCACCGTACTTCTCCTTCGCCCACACCAGCGCATCCTGACCCAGTCCATACCCCAGGCCAACCACCAGCCCCATTCGAATCGTCCTCGCCGCCGTACTGACAGGAAACTGATGCCACGCGCTCCACACGCCCCCCGTCACCATTCCCGCCATAGCACTAGAAATAAAATCCCTACTACTAGCAACCCCGCGATCAATCCTCTTAAGACTCAGCTCGTCAACGCCCTCCATCTCCTCGATCGTCCGGCCCGCCCTCCACGTGCCCCGAAAAACATCCAGACTCTCCTCGACGACGAAAAACACACTGCTCCACGCCGCGACCATGAAGCCCTTGCGCAGCCCCTCGGTGATGCCGTGTTTCATCTTGTAGTAGTTCTTGCTCTTGTGGTACAGGTACCAGCCCGGCTGCGAGATGGGCAGCCGGTGCGCGTTCTCGGCGCGGAAGCGCAATGCGGCCATGGAGCCTGCTGAGGCGCTGCCGAGCGTGAAGCCGCACACGAATGAGGTGAAAGTGGTGAGGAGGAGGCGGCGGTCGAAAGGCATGCCGAGGCGTGGAGCGTTTGTGGGGATCTGCGAGGGTTTTGGGGGTGGTGGTGGGATTTCAGATACGATGATAGCGTTTGGGTTTGTGGGTGTGATGGTCGCCATTTTGGGGTCTGGCGGGCGGTGGTGAGGAGCCGCGGAGGTGATGGATGCAGCAATGGTATGTGTAAGCTCTGGCCAAGCAATACAAACACACAAAGTGACGGTGGAATTACGCAGAACACAACACGTGCAGCAACAAGTCGCGGACCGTAAAGTGAAGAAGCTCAGACCAAACCAAAGCTCCGGCCAAGATCCACCACATCACATGTTCGCGCGCCAGCACCCCGCGTCCCAGCGCGTCTCCGCCACTCGTCACCCCATTAACTCAATCTCAACCACAACCACAACCACAACCCACGCCAAAAATGGCACACCCAACCCCCTCAACCTGGACCCTCAGACTAAAATCCCACCGCACCACAATCCTACTACACATCGACCCACTCACCCCCTTCGCAAAAATAAAAAGCACCCTCTACACCGCCCTGCTCGAAACCGGACTCCAAGCGACCTCCAACGGGCCGACAATAGCTCTCCCCTCGTCGCCAGAGGAGATAAAACTCGGCCGGCCCATCGATGCACTAGACGCGAGTCAAGGCTTCGAGATGGGAGAATGGGAGGACGATTCCGCTGTTTCTTTCTCGGATGGCGATGGGGAAGGGGTGGGTGGGGATGAGGGGAAGGTGAAGGGGAAGGGGAAGGGGAAAGCGAAAGGCGGGGGAGGAAGGTGGGTGGTGGGGATGTCAAGGATTGTCCCAAGGGCGCGGGGTTGAAGGATGGTGCTGTTTTGGCGTTTCGGTGGGAGGGGGATGGAGTGCCGCTGGAGGAGAAGGGGTGGGGGGTGCAGATGGCGAGTTTTGAAGATGCGTATGGGGTCGTTAATGAGGGGGATGGGGGTGCGAGGGGGGAATTTGAGGGGTGAGGAGGTGAAGGGATTGAGTCGTGGGAGGGAGATGTTGATGCGCTGCGGGTTGGATCAAAGGTGTGATGAGAGTAGGGAGTGCGTGTTCGATATGTCAAGTCGACGCGTGCACGCACAGAACCCACGGTCCCAACACATAACATCATCACACGACTCACACGAGCAGGGCGAAGACTGGGAGCAAAGGTAGCGGCACAAAGTCAAGACAAGAGAGTCACTACAAGGGCAGAAGACCATAACGTCACAAGATTGCACGAATCAAAGCACGGAGAAGCGTCATATTCTCATCAACTCATGACTTCCCAATCCTCAGCACCATGAAACACCGACCCCAGCCAACAGCGGCAGACATGCAGAACACGCCAAACGCGAAGAACGAAAAGATATGTAAAAACAAAAAAAAAGTGGTATCCCATCAAACGCTCAACAGCGTCTCCTGATCGCCAACCAAACCAATTCAACCCAGACACAATCGCTCCGTAAAGACCGTCTATCTACCTACTCGTCGCGGTAGAACTTCTTGAAAATCAAATGCAAGAACAAATTAACATTAACACGAACAGCCCCCTGTCCGGACCCATCTCTGCCATCACCAAACAAGTTCATAAACTGGTGGTTGTCAAACTGCGCCTGCAACAGCCCGTCCAGGGGCACCTCTGCAAACGCTCCGGGTATCATCATCGATCCTTGGGAGCCCTGGATCTCGAAGATGCCCGTCTGGTTGGAGCTGAAGGTGATTTCGAGTCGGTCCCATTGTCGCTCCGGGTATCCGTTCCACGATACGAGGATCCCCTTCTCCGCAAGATTGCGCGCTGAGTACTTGAACGACCCGAAGCGGTAGGCCCGTCCTGTTGACTTGAGCTCCCGCATGTGGTTGTATTGCCGTGTGAAGGGGAGGAGGAACTTCTTCTTGCCCTTCTTCGACTGCAGCGTAACCATGGCCTGTTCGATGTAGTCGTTGTAGGACTTGAGTTGTTGTTCCAGGAAGTGCGCCTTCTCGTCTAGAGCGGCGAGGGTGGTGCGAACGCCCTCCATCTCACGCGCGCGCTCCATGCGCCGCCTGTGCTTGGTGCGGATGTCGATGGCGATGGCGTTGAGCAGGTCCTGGTAGTTGTTGTGGGGCGAGATGCGGCCCGCGCGTTGCAGCTGGACCATGTTTTCTAGGCAGTACTGCTTCAGGGTAGGGTAATCGAGTTCCAGTACAGAGTTGGACCCCATGTCGGTGGTGTAGGTGGATGCGGCGGAGGATCGAACGGCGCTGTGCTTGCGGTTGCGGTCCTTCCTCTGAGCAGCGACCTCTTCGCGGACGAGTGCGTCCCATCGGTCCTCGTCCTGTGGTGTGACGGGCTTGCATAAGATCTCTGTCAGGTTGGCACCCGTTTGGACGCGGATGATGTACAGTGCGTAGCGCTTGGTCTCCATGAACAGTGACTTGAGGTGTGCATCGGGGTCTGTAGATGTTAGTGGATTTCAACTCATGGTTGCTATGCTGCTTACCTTCTTGCTCGTGGAACTTGGGGTTGAGTGTCAAAGTAATTTCGGTTGAGCTGACGTGCAGCAGCTCGTTCTCGTTGTTTTTTGCGCTCCCAAGTTCACGGATCACTTCGCGGAGAGGATCGTCCTGAGAGGGACAGAGTGTTGGGAGGTCATCGATGACGAGGTTGTGAATGGCGAAGACGTCTGCAAGCTTGATATACAGTGTCGGTTTGGTGCGAGCGAAAAGGTCGTTGAATTCGTCAATCTCGAATTGGGTCTCGGCGTCGCGGACGTCGATCAGGTTGGACCAAATATCCTGCAGGCGGTCGATTGCTTCGGTGATGTAGCTGTTGAGTGGCTGCAGGTAGAGATCCTCACCACCAAACAGCTTTCCAGCTGCAATCTGACCAAGGACCTTACCAACAGCAATGAGGTTGCGACCCATGATGGGGGACAACCCGCGGTCGACTACACCCCAGTGTTGAGGCTGCGCTAGAGCAGGCTGGATGTAGGATCTCCACACCCAATGGCCCGCGACTTGCAACAATTGCTCTTGTGGTTCGTAGGGGAACTTCTGGCGCAGCTCCTCAAACATCTGCTGGGTGAGGTAGCGGACGCCATACGGCATCCGGTGAAGTACCTCCTCAAACATTGAGAAGTACTGGTCTGCAACGTCTCGGAGATCTTGGAGGTTGTGGATGAACGTGGCTCTTGTCTCCTGGTCTTTGAGGGCCATGTCTCGTGTTACGTTCGGATCGCGTCGACTTCGCTGACCAGTTCGAAGTTCCTCGTTGTTGATTGCAGACTTATAAATCTGCATAGGGTCGCTCTCCAGGTCCAGCTCCTCATTGTCGATGATGTTCTCCCGGATGACTGTACCGAGGAGCTCCTTCAGGAACTTGCGGTCTCGTGGCGAGCGAACAAAGCTGCCGAACAACTTGGTCCAGAAGAAGTTGCCCCGAACGAATTCTTGCAAAGTCGCGCAACCATCGATCTCCTCTTTCAGAGACCTTGCCATAAGCTTCAGCAACCAGTATTCCTCTCTTCGCTTCTGCGCCAGACCAAACATGCTCATCGTTAGTTGCTCGATGCGCTTGGTGTCCTTCTCTTCTAAGCGCTGTTCTCGTATGCGTCTGAACAGACGTGCCAAGTATTGAGGCTGTGTCTGCAGTGTGAAAAACAGCTCCTGGTATTGCTCAAGCTTTCTGCGCGAAGTCTTGTTGAGCGCCTTTAAGTCGAACGGATCCTTGGAAGAGATGTCCTTGCTGCTGAGAAGTGTGCCGACGTGACCTCCGAAGTGCTTCTGGTGCTTGACGACCTCGTCCAGTGTAATTTTGTTCTTGACAAGCAACGCGATTTTGATATCGAGTTGATCGACATACTGTTCAGCAAGCTCGTTCTGTCGTACGTGTTGAACCACGGTTTTCCGCAGGCGCTCAAACTCTGCAGTACAGTTAGCACAGTCACACACTGTGAATAAATCACACTCTTACCAATCTCCTCGTCAAAATCGATATCGCTGTCGTTAAGCAGGTGCACAAAGTTCTTGACAGTTGACACGGGAGGGTTTTTCCCGCTTGTCAAGCTCTTGTATGCTTCTCCCTGTTGTCGGCCACGAACGAAGCTCTGGATCTTGATGACCTTCTCCATGTTCTCCTTGTAGAACTGCTTCTTCTCGGCGTACTGCTGGCGGATGACCATGCCACGTGCCAGCGTCTGGAGTTCAACGATGGCCTCTTCATGCTCTTCAAGCTGACCCAGCTGCATGCCGATCTCCATGCGGAGCAGCACGCCACGTGCGTCGCCTTGTAGTTGGGTGATTTCTGGTTCTTGAGCGTTGAGTTGGCAGAGAGTGTCGTAGGTCCTTTGCCTCTGAACGAAACCTCGACTTGCCGACTGGAGGTCAACAAAAGCTGGTGTTTGTGCCTGGAGCGCCTTGAGGTCAGAGAAGTGTCTTTGCCGTGAAAGGAAACCACGAATATAAGCCTGTAAAGAAAGGATAGTAGGTTCGTGCTCGGTCAGCTGCGCGAGAGTGTGTGC
The DNA here is from genome assembly GCA_004011705.1 of Ascochyta lentis. Classification (NCBI taxonomy): domain Eukaryota; kingdom Fungi; phylum Ascomycota; class Dothideomycetes; order Pleosporales; family Didymellaceae; genus Ascochyta; species Ascochyta lentis. The sequence continues at coordinate 753,064 of RZGK01000023.1, read as the reverse complement.
AGTTTCTGAACGGACTCGGCCACCTCTTGCGATTGCTTGTAGATCGGTGACTTGCGGCTCTTCGGCGTAGAGTGCACTCATCAGTAAGCCAAAGCTGATTCGGGACGCATCGCCCCGGATCTTGGATTGGATGTCGATGACTTGCGGTTCCTCAGCGTAGAGCGCACTCATCATCTGTCCAAAAGCAATGCGAGCGACATCACCGCGAATCTTGGACTGAACAGCGGACCAATCGACTGATGTGCTTACCAGTTGGTCTTGCATCTCAGCGTTCTGTTTCCTAGCCAGAATGCCTCGGGCAGCGGCCTGCAAGAATGTAACCACAGACTCGTGTTGGCGAAGGCTTTCCTGATCTGTTCGTAGCTCCTGCCGTAAGAGTGCCGCTCGAGAGACAGCTTGGAAGTCTGCGATGTGTGCTTCGTTTGCTTGTAGTTCGGCCCATTCGCGGTCAACTTGTTGACGCAGGAGTGCACCGCGGATCATCGCCTGGATATGTACAGTTGCTGGTTCGGTGTCCCTGGTTTCTGCGTATCGGTCGCCAACGCGAAGTCGCTCCAGTGCTCCTCGTATCGCTGCCTGGAACTGGCGGATCCCGTGCTCGTGTTGTTGTACCTTCGATTTGGTGTACTGGACCTGTGCTCTGGCTTTGCGTCCTCGGAACAAGTTCTGCACCTTCAGCACCTGCGCCCTGTTGTCTTGCCAGTAGTGCTCCTCGCCTCGTTTCCTGGAGCGGATTAGGAACCCTCTTGCTGCGCTCTGGAGGTTGACTGCGAAGCGGCGCATGTCCAGACGGTAGTAGGCAATCTGTCTGGCCCAGTCACCACGGATGCGCGACTGCAGATCAGCGATGAGATGTTCGTGGTCCCAGAGCTCCTGCATCATGTTGCCCAGCTGCATGCGCAGTAACGCGCCTCTTATCTGTGCCTGCAAGTCTAGTATCATGGGCTCGCTCTCGCTCAGTTCGCGGTCGATTCGATCCTCCTCTGACTCGACAGGCTCCGGTTCGGGCTCTGGCTCGACATTGAAATTTGCTGACATGCCAGAGAAGTTGGGCATGCTGACGCCGGATTTGTCCAGACCCTTTTGCGTTGCCTCTAGTTCGTGGTCCTCGAACTGGAGTTTGCCGACCAAGTTGCCAATGCGAAAGTCGACGATGCCTTTCCGGAACAACAACCATGACAGGGCGTGGATACAGTAGATGACCTTGGGGACGTTTTTCTTCTCGTAGAGATCGATGAGCTCGAACTGGAACAGGTCTGGCAGCTCGACCTCGGCCAGGAAGTTGAAGAAATGGGCATAGTTGTTAGAGTGCCGATACTGCAACTTGGGGTCGCGGAATATGCGTAATGGATGGCCCTTGATTGACTGCACAATCTCTGCGAGGGTCACACCGTTGCGTAGCGCTTCTTCCAGTTCGACAGCAGGCGGCAGCTCCGAATCGATGATGTCCTCCATCCACTCCTTGGCCTCTCCAATATGACAGAGGTATTCGTACGCCTGCAAGAACTGGCGCTGCTGGTCCATCCAGTTGCTTCGTGCCCAGGAGGACTGTGTCTTCTTCCCTTGCTGCTTGTCGGTGCGTTGTAACCTTCGCCTGCCATGGAGGCCGACGACTTCCTGCTCGGGGGACTTGATGCTGAAGTCGTCCTCGCTGGCCGAGTCTGCAAACTTGGAGAGCGTGCGCAGATGGCCGGTGGCTGACTTCTGCAGGCTCTGCAGTACAGGCTTCTCGAGGTGTGTGGATAGAGGGCGGGAGGCGTGATGGCGGGCGGGCGCGCGTATCGAGTCGGCGCGCGAGAGGGCGATGGACAGCGGGCGCGGCTTCGAAGTGGGCGAGGTGGGCGAGGTGGGCGAGATGGGTGAAGTTGGCCCGTCGAAGGGCTGGTAGCGTATGTTCTCGACGCTCTGTGAGCGGTTGTGTGAGAGCGAGCGTGTGGGGCTGCCGGACGAGCTCGCGGGACGCTTCTCGGGCGAGGAAGGCGGAGAGCTCTGGGGGGCTTGCGAGAGCGGCCGCAGTGCTTTGCGCATGCTGGCGTAGGTGCTCCCCGGATTGGCGTCTCCCGGGCCGCCGTGGTGGCTCTCTGCGCGTGGCTGCGACAGGGCCGTGGCCTCGCTCATGCCGCGGCGGTGCCCCATGCCGGCGCCGAAGGTATTCGAAGCACTGCTGGACTGGGTGCTCGACCGGCTTGGGGCATTGTGGGAGTGGGTCGAGGAGCCATTGGAGGCGGTTGACGTCTGGCGCAGCGGGGACGGCGATGCGGTTGGGTGGCCCAGTCGCGTCCGCGGGGTGTACGTGTTGTAGCTCATGGCACGGGCGACAGTTGGCAGGTGCGCGGCGTGAGATGGCGCAACATGTGTTGTACAGAAGGGCGGGGGATTATGTCGAGTCTTGCTACCGTCGCCGTGCAAGAGGCCGTGGTATTACTACAGGTAGATTGGGCTGGAGGCGCCTGCCGTCCAGAGCAAAGATCAAACACAGCCAAGGCAGAAAGCGAGTGGAATCAGTCCAGCGTCCAGGCGCTCACACTCCCGCGGCCAAAGAAGGGAATGGGGAATGGGGAATGGGGGGATTGGGAGAGCAGAGGGCAGAGGGCAGAGGGCAGAGGTCACGGCGGAGGTGAAGCTGCAATGGGAGGCGCTGGTTGGTGCTAGCGTCCGCATTGTTTGTTGTGGGTGCGCTGCTGCGCTAGCTACCTTGTTACCATGGCCGATCCACGGCGCCACGAAAATCAACTTCCGCACCGCAGATGCACATGGTCGAGGCTTAAAGCTGCATCCCAACAAGCTCCGTTGTGTTGAGATGGTCGTTTCTTGAAGCCATTTGCTTGTCATGTACCTATTTTGCTTTGCAGTTAGGACGGTCGAGTCAGTGCTTCTTCTACTTTGCAGTCAGGACGGCGTGTATTTTACTTTGCAGTCAGGACGGCGTGTATTCTACTTTGCAGTCAGGACGGCGTGTATTCTACTTTGCAGTCGTGCAGTCAGTGCTTCTTCTACTTTGCAGTCAGGACGGCGTGTATTCTACTTTGCAGTCGTGCAGTCAGTGCTTCTACTTACCTTCTATAGCCTTTTGAAGACTTTGATTTAGACGCGTGCGAGACCTTGAACATCGTCATCGTACGCTCAAGATCTGCTTCGATGCAACATTCTCCCTGGTGGCCTCACGCAAAGACATCCACATACGGTGCTTGATACAGTCTTCTCCATGGCCAACGCGCTGACGCGTGACTCGTGAGGGGAACTCTCGGCCGAAAGCGGCTAGCGTCCTCGCGCCTTGCACAAAAACTTTCGTCGCCGCAATACTCTGCTCTTGGGAAAAGTTTACTTTTTCCCGGCCAGTCGTACCTCCACGTACTGCGGTCTATTTCTTCACGTCACCTCTTCAAGCACTTCTCTGTTCTCGAGAAGTCGTCTCCTTCTGCACATTTGAAAATGACCATCCAGAACGGCGACGCCATGATTGACACCACCACCAACGCCTTGGACTACACCAAGGCGCTCGAGGTGCTCAAGAACGAGTACCAGGAGCGCGACGGCATTGACGTCCAGACCCTCATCGATTCCAAGAAGAACGGTGGTCTGACCTACAATGACTTCCTCATGCTCCCTGGCTACATCGGTGCGTAGCCCTCGCAGCCAGCTGAAGCCTCGTACCCCGCCGCGCTCTACTAGGAGTGCGCGAAGAGGATTTCGCAGGCTGTATGCGACGCTCTTCGCACTCTAACACGACATGTAGGCTTCCCTGCCGCTGAAGTCAACCTCGACACCCCCATCACCAAGCGCATCACCCTCAAGACGCCCTTTGTCTCCTCGCCCATGGACACAGTCACCGAGCACAACATGGCTATCCACATTGCTCTCCTCGGAGGTCTCGGTGTCATCCACCACAACTGCTCCCAGGACGACCAGGCCGAGATGGTCCGCAAGGTCAAGCGTTTCGAGAACGGCTTCATCCTCGACCCCATCGTCATCTCGCCCAAGACCACAGTCGCCGAGGCAAAGGCGCTGAAGGAGAGGTGGGGCTTTGGCGGTTTCCCAGTCACCGGTAAGCAGTCCTCTACTTGTTTTCGCCCGCCTTCGCATGATGCTTCAACTTCATTTATAACTTTCGTTCATCCGCAACGGTTCCGCCGTGCTGTGGAGTCATGATTAACTTTCTGACACCGATTCTCTCCCGCTGCTTCCTCTCACATTGTGTACAAGACAACAACGCTGACAGAGACTGGCAGAGGACGGCAAGCTTCGCTCCAAGCTCATCGGTATCATCACGCCCCGTGACATCCAGTTCCACGACAATGTCGACGACCCAGTCACCGCCGTCATGTCCACCGACCTCGTCACGGCTCGCCACGGCGTTGACCTTAAGGAGGCCAACACCATCCTGAACAACTCGAAGAAGGGCAAGCTGCCCATCGTCGATGAGGACTTCAACCTGATTGCGCTCCTCTCGCGCTCCGACTTGATGAAGAACTTGAACTACCCGCTTGCGTCCAAGCTTCCTCACTCCAAGCAGCTGATCGCTGCCGCCGCTATCGGTACCCGACCCGAGGACAAGATCCGCCTCCAGAAGCTCGTCGATGCTGGTCTTGACATTGTCATTCTCGACTCCAGCCAGGGTAACTCCATGTACCAGGTCGAGATGATCAAGTACATCAAGGAGAAGTACCCTGGTCTTGATGTGATTGGCGGAAACGTCGTCACGCGCGACCAGGCTGCTGCGCTCATCGCCGCTGGTGCTGACGGTCTCCGTATCGGCATGGGCAGTGGAAGTGCCTGCATCACCCAGGAGGTCATGGCTGTTGGACGTCCCCAGGCTACCTCGGTCTTCAACGTTACATCGTTCGCTAAGCGCTTTGGCGTTCCTTGCATCGCGGATGGTGGTATCCAGAACGTTGGTCACATCGTCAAGGGTCTCGCCATGGGCGCATCCACCGTCATGATGGGTGGTCTCCTTGCCGGTACCACCGAGTCTCCCGGCGAGTACTTTGTCAGCCGTGACGGTCAGCTCGTCAAGGCCTACCGTGGTATGGGCAGTATTGCCGCCATGGAAGACAAGAAGGCTGGCGCTGGTGCTGCCGATTCCAAGGCCAGCAACGCTGGTACCGCCCGCTACTTCTCCGAGGGCGACCGCGTGCTTGTCGCCCAGGGTGTCTCTGGATCCGTCCAGGACCGCGGTTCCATCACCAAGTTTGTGCCGTACCTGATGGCCGGTGTGCAGCACTCGCTGCAGGACATTGGTATCAAGAGTCTGACGGAGATGCACGAGGCCGTCGACAACGGCTCTGTCAGGTTCGAACTCCGAACCGCAAGTGCGCAGGCCGAGGGTAACGTGCACGGCCTGCACAGCTTCGACAAGAAGCTCTACTCGTAGACGCGGATCTTGAATGATCTCATTGCATCGTAAGGGCGTTGGTTATGGCTTGGTTTTATTTCTAGACATGTGATGATGATTGATGGGCTACGGTACGGGGGATTAGATAGGCACAAAAGCAATGATACCACGAACTCCAGTTCACTCTTGATACCCACTATTCAATTCCACATGCCCTGCTTGAACGTGATGCTGCCGGAATGGCTGCTTGTGCAGGTGGTGTTGACTCTAAGATTCAGTGAACAACCTCGGCATCCCCGCGTTTCTTCCCTCCACAACCACACACAATGACAGGCGCATCGCTAACCAACCGCGCGCTTGACCATGCTCAGGCCGAGCACATGTCCTCGCTCGTTCCTGGCTGATACTCGGTTCGTGACGGCTTGTATACGTTGCACCGCTTGTTCGTTTCGTGTTCCATCAGACAGGTTATTCCCACGTGCCGGATTCCTATCAGCATCTCGACCTGTCTCCCACCCAGCAAGGATACTCTCGCGAGCAGGAACGTCCACGCAGCAGCGCAACATGTCGTCGCCAGCAGACCATCAACCCTCAAAGAAGCCCATGAAGGAAGCGCCCGTTCCTAGGCCAAGTTCAAGGTGCTTCCACCGACACCCTACTCGATACACACTCACTGACACATGCAGCGTCCTCTTGATCTCCCCGACGAACCAGATCCTACTCCTTCACCGCGTCAAAAAAGCGTCCAGCTTCGCCTCCGCACACGTCTTCCCTGGCGGCGCCTTATCCAAGACCCACGATGGCGTCATCCCGGATGTGAACGACAGTGGACGACACCAAGACGGCCCAGCATACCGGCTCGCTGCCATCCGCGAGACGTTCGAAGAGTGCGGTATTCTACTAGCCAAGGGCAAGACAAGCGGAAAGCTCTTCACAGAGATCAGCGACGACGATAGAGAAGAGGGTCGCCGCGCCGTCCACGCCGGCACGGTCAAGTTTGGAGACCTGCTGGAGAAATGGGGCGCGCTTCCAGACACCGACAGCCTGATTCCCTTCACGCGCTGGATCACGCCGCCAAACGTGCCCAAGCGCTTCTCAACACAGATGTACCTCTACTTCCTGCCTCTCAATTCCGCTTCACCCACGAAGAATGCCGCGCCGGCAGGCACACCACCTGGCGCCGGCGTGGAAGAAGAGGACGAGCTCGTGATCCCAAACCCCACACACGATGGTGGCATCGAACACACAGCCGCCCGTTTCCTGCCACCGAACAAATGGATCGATCTAGCCAGGCAGAACAGGATCATCCTCTTCCCACCGCAGTTCTTCCTTACCCTTCTCCTCGCCCCCTATCTCTCCGCCAGCGTCACCTCACCCTCCTTGCCCACTCCATCGACCTCGGAGCTCGCACTCGAGCGTGAGAAACTCATGGATTTCCTCCACAAGCCACGCACTTATGACGGCCAGCCCGAGGTCTCGTTCAGCGAAGCATGCATATCTCCCATCGTTTTGGGCAAGGGAGAGTACGGCGAAAAGGCGCAGGACGGCGTGGGTGGTGTAGACAAGGACACAGCCGTTCTTGTGCTGGATCGGCCAGGCCGGGAAGTGGATGCGCAGGGGCTGGGACGAAAGGGGATCAGAGAATGGGTTGTCACCACAAAATTCAAAAGGGCGGGGCCGAGGGATGTGGATGTTAGGCGGAGAGAGGAGGTGGTTGGAAAAGCCAAGGGGAAGCTGTAGACAGTAGATGGTCAATTATGAAGACAAGACGCTCTACTCCAAGACGCTCAAGCCTCGATTGAACGTCGATCGAATAGCCGAAAAGCTTGACCCAGGTCCAAAAATAACAACCACAAAGACTTTATCGCAGCAAACGTCAATTGAGTTGAGGATGACGATACTCGCACCCCTGTTCGTCCGCGGTCGTGCCTACATCAGCGATGGACCCTGCTGGTCTTGAAATCGTTTCCGTTCATTCCGCGCCCTCAGTAGAAAACCAGTGTCTCGTTCCAGCCACTACTCACACGACAATCGACCTCGTCGCAGAGGGCAGACGCGTCCTTCGGAGTTCGGAATAGTAGCGCAAGACGCGCAATTGGCGTTCCCGCACGCGCATGACCCTGGCCGGCTAGCCGTCACCGTCTCTTGCGGGGTGGATCCTCTCCGATGGTAGTCATAAGCAAGAGGTCCACCGCCATGTGCGCGACTCGCACCGCAAGGCTCGCTGTTGCTATCTTCTCTCTGCCGGTTTCCTTGCATAGCATGCGTTCGGACACTACAACACCACCATGACCGAACCCAAACTCCCGGTTAAACAATTGGTCATCCTTTGTAGGTCGTATCTCTTGTGTAGTGCGTGACTCTGAACACTGCTGACTTGGAGCAGCGATATGTCGATTCGCAGAGCCCATCGCTTTGACTTCGGTCTGGCCTTATGTCCCAGAGCTCATGGAGCGCTTCGGCGTTCCTGAAAACGAAATCGCTCGCTGGGCTGGCCTTACCTCTGCCATCTTCTCCATATGTCAGGCCTTCACAGGCTTGATCTGGGGCGCAGCATCAGACCATTATGGACGGAAACCGATTATTTTGTTGGGACTCTTCAACACCATGTGGACTATGCTGCTCTGGGGCTTCTCCACCAATCTGCCCATGGCTATGGCTGCGCGCGCGCTGCAGGGACTTGGTAATGGCAACGTGGGCATCCTGAGAACGACAGTTGCTGAGTTGTGTCCGTGGAAAGAGCTGCAGCCTCGAGCGTTCTCTGTGATGCCGCTGGTCTACACTATCGGCGCCATCTTCGGTCCTACATTAGGTGGCGCGCTGTCAAACCCGCTGCGAATCGACCCGCGCAAGCCGAGCAGTGATGCGTTTCTGGCGAGATTCCCGTACTGCCTGCCAAACATTGTTGCTGCTGTGTTTTTTCTTGTCGGGATCATTGTGGGTTGGCTTTTCTTGCAGGAGACACTGGAGAGCAAACGACAACATCAAGATCTGGGTCTTAGGACAGGCACAAAGCTTACGGCGTACGTACGCAGGCTGCTCGGTATCAACAGGAAAGGCGATTTCGACGAGCCGGAACGTGAGCCACTTCTTGGCCAGCAGAAAAAAGCAGACAGCCGGTCAACGGCAGCCGGCAACACCACAGTCGTCAAAGCAGAGAAACCCAGAATTCGAGATGTTCTGACATACCAAACGACGCTGAACCTGGTTGTGTACACCCTGCTGGCGCTCTACGTGATCGCATATGACCAGGTAAGCAGATGGCCGGTCGAGCTCTCAGCATACTGACATCCGTAGTTGATTCCGGTCTTCCTGCATCATCCCCCGCAAGATCCCAACGACCCCAACATCAGCCTGCCGTTCAAGTTTTCTGGTGGCTTTGGTATCGACTCGCGACGTATCGGCGCCATGTTCACATTCTTCGCCATCTCGTCAACCCTGTGCCAGTTCCTGCTGTTCCCACCGCTTGCACGCACTCTCGGCGTACTCAACTGTCTTCGTATCGCTTTCCTTGTCTACCCGGTGGTTTTCTTCTTCACGCCTTTCGTCAGTCTCATCCAAGACAACACAGCAAAGCAAGTTGTCATGATTGCTCTGTTGGTTGTGCGCGGTCTGGCTGGAACCTTTGCGTTTCCAACTTCCACCATCATGCTCACGAACAGCGCCGCTAGCCTAAAGATCCTGGGAACCATCAACGGCGTGGCGACGAGTGTGTCTGCGATTGGACGTGCGTCAGGACCAGCGATCGGCGGTGGACTGTTCACCTGGGGCGTCAAGCGAGGTTACATTATAGTCCCTTTCTGGACTCTGACCGCAATTTCATTAGTCGCTTCGATACCAACCTGGTGGCTGGTAGAGGGCAACGGTTTCGGCGGCGAGGACTCAGAGGTAGAAGAAGACGAAGAGTCAGTCCTCTCAGACGAAGAGAACCCCACACAACCCCGACCCATACCCGACGACGTCGCAGCACGATCCGAGTCGGAATTCGGCCAGCCCGGCGCTATCCTCAGCTACACGAGTACGCGCCGATCAAGCGCTGCCGAATCCTCCGCAGCAGGCGACGACGACGATATCGACGACTTTGAGCGGAGACGCTCCTCTACTCAACTGCAAGGTGCTGGGAGTCACTCTCGGAGCAGCAGAGTCAGGAGAAGATCGTCGATACCCATCGGTATGGGTAAAGGGTTGCGGAGGTTCAGTTCGAATCTGGGTAGTACGGGTGTTGATGCTAGCGGAACGAGCTGGGGCGGGAGGTAGACAATAGATGATGGTATACAAAATGTGTCTCTTATACCATACCGTCAATCTTTCCGTACCGTCCGCCTGCGTACAAATAATTGCACTGTGCAACATCGCTCTAATGCCCTCGTCCGCAGAATCTGCAGCTAATCTCTTAAACGCCCTACTCTACTCCAAGCTACCATGCAAAAAAACACGCACTCAGTATCTGGAAAACCACCCAACCCCGTCCACCAGTCCCTCCAGGCGCTCGGAGAGAGGTGCGCGCGTAACACCAACCAGTCTGAAGAAGCGGGCTGACGATCCCGTAATCAAGCCAAGTAAAACAACGAACCCAACAACCTCCCCCAACCTATCACCAGCTGAGTTCACCACGGCTGTACCAGGTGTCAGTTCGTATCTGGTTTGGCTAGAGCCAGTAGCAAGAGAGATAAAGACCGGACTTGGGATGAGGGGCGTGTATAGGGCAGGCTGCGGCTACGAAGCTATAGGGCGCATGGCATGAAAGGCTTGCGGTGTTCGCTAGGCATAGAGAGGTGTGATATGGGTATGTGAGGTTAACGTTAAGCGTGGTGGTGGTATATCTAGGTGATAAGTGGGGAGTGGGGAGTTACGTTGAGTGGTTTGGGAAGTTGGGTGTTGTGGAGTATCGGAAGGAGTTGCTGTGTTGTGGGTATTGCACTATCATGTTAGCTTCTGTTACACGCGCAACTTCAACAGACACGCTAGCGAGAACTTGCAGGATCTTGATGATAGCTTGGGTTGTGCAAAGTACCTGTGGTCAAGACAGTACGAGTCTCCGGGCAGCTTGAACGATACCTCTAAACCCAGCTACCCCACCACCGACCCAGCAGCCAAAATATCAGCAGCGATCTTCTCCGCCAGCGCATACACAGTCGCCTGCGGATGCCCAGGCGGCAACAACGCGAATGAACTCGCGTCCACGACCCGCAGTCCTAGCACCCCGATTACCCGCGCTCGCGAATCTACTACCGCCATCTCGTCATCCACTCTGCCCATCTTACAGGTGCAGCTCGCGTGCCAGTTAAACCCAACGTTCTTCTGCAAATACGCTAGTATCGCTTCATCACTACTATCCACCGGCACCTGGTCTCCGGGTAATAGTTCCTCACCAACCAGAATCGGCGCCAGCGCCGCGGTGTTGAAGAACCCGCGCGCGCGCTTCAGGGTCGCGACGGCTACCGCTTGGTCTGTGGGGTGGGTTAACCAGTTTGGAGAGATGAGGGGAGCGTCCGTCATGTTGGCGCTGCAGATGCTGATGTTCCCGCGTGAGAGTGGCGTTAGGAGGACGGGTTGCAGGTAGCCTACGTCGAGGGGGTGGTCGGGGGTTGAGAAGGGCGGGGTGCCGAATGGGGCGGAGGAGATTTCGTATTCGATTTCCGGCCAGTCGGGTGGGAAAGAGGAGAGGTCGCGGGATGTGGTCGTGCTGAAGGTTGTTCGTGAGGTTGCTGGGAGTTTTTCCCAGCCTAGGTAGTCGGATTGGTCGTTTGTGAGGATCCCGGATTGGTTGGTCGTGTAGGCTAACTCGGCTTCGGCTGCGATGCTGCGGTTCATGAGGCGTCCGTACGTTTCTACTGATACCTCGTGGCCGATGCTGAGCACGACGTGGTCCCACATGTTTTGTCCGACGCCTGGGCGGTCTGCGATCACGGGGATGTTGTGGCTTGTGAGGGTTTCGGCAGGGCCGATGCCAGACACCATGAGGAGCTGGGGTGACTGGAATGCACCGGCTGACACAATGACTTCATTGCGTGCAGTGAGCGTGTAGGCGGGTGCGGTAGCTGGTCCGCTGTGTACTACCACACCATAGGCGGTTTTGTTATCGTCGAATAGCACCTTATGCGCCAGAGTGTGAGTGTAGACCTTGAGATTGGTCTTGTTCACGCCACTTTCTTCGAATGCCGCAACCAGGAACGATGTCTGAGACGAGCTGCGCGACTGGTCTTTCGGGTTTAAAGTGAGCGGGCTGTACTGCGAGCCGATGAGTTCACCGCTGATCAAGTCATGAACATCGGTAATGCCAAGCTCACGAAAGGCTAATTGGGCCCAGGAGGAGAATGGCGCGGCAAAATTCGGGAACGAGACTTCGAGAGGGTTGCCAGACTGGTTCACGGGGTCGATATAGGGGACTGTGGAGTTGGGCGCTCTGATGCTCATATTGGGGTTGCTGTAGTTGATGGAGCCTTGATAGTATGGGAGAAACTGATCCCAGGTGTAGCTTGTGTCATTAACTGCATCCGCCCAGGCTTGCAGACTGCCAACTGTAGGGCGGTTGTAGTTCATGGCATTCTCAGCCGAGCTGTATACAGATTAATTGCCGTTATTATGACTGCAGTGTTCCCACTCACCAGCCGCCCAACATCTTGCCTCGACCGTAATGGAACACCTGATTCTGAGCACCAGCCTGAGGTGTGGTCAAGAATCCCCAATCAACAAGTGGTGCGTCCCACTGTGAGTCTGGAGTGATGTAGTTGTAGTCCTGATTGTACGCTGGCACCACTGAAGTGTTTCCATTTTCGACCTCGTAAAATCCGCCGGCTTCTACAATAGTCACTGTCTTGGTGCCATCTTCGGCAAGACGGTACGCAACAGCCAAACCTCCCGTGCCGCCTCCTACTACGACGTAGTCATATGTCGCGTTCTGTCCTGGAATACCGAAGTTGTTTCCGGCTACCATTCGCTGTCGTATGAACGAATTTGTAAGCGGCGCTGCCGCGGTGAAGCTGATGCTTGCTGCAACCCACCATGTCGACTTCATCTTGATGATATTACGGCTGGATAGCACGAGGGAGACTGATAATAAATGCTTCTCATCGTGACGTAAGATGCGTGCTTTGGCACTATCGAAGTCGCCGTCGTTGTTAGTCGTGCATTGACGTGCCCATTGTGGCGCTATTCTAGCTAGATCTATGGTAGCGTAGGTCGTCACGACGTGCTGTACTGGCCATCTCGATTCGTTTCTTTCATTGCTTCAAGCGCGAAATTCGAGTGCTGTGAGGAGATGATGGGGTCGACGTTGGTGTCGTAGAGCAGACTGTGGTAGTGAACTTCAGCATTCGTAAGGCAGCAAATCGCTATCGACATTGCGATGGAGATTGCGCAGATGCTATGTGAGATCGTTATGTAGATACTCGCTCTATGTTGAAGATGGATTCTAGGATTTGCATGCAATTTAGAAGAGGCGGGTAAGCTGACTGAGACACGGAACGGAAGGGCGCACACCGCCTCTGACTGGGAGAAAGCTTTTAGATATACTTCGTAAAGCTAACAGATATAATTCGTAAGCCTTGAATGATTTCGTGTGTCGTGTGCGATTGCAAAGTAGGAGAGAGATTTTGATACAAACAAGATGAGAGCGGAGAGAATCCTTGAACATACGATGGCGGGTAGATCCGTGCATAAGCAAGATAAAACTGCATTACACCTTGGCGCGCTTACGCCCAAGGATACACAACCCGCAGCATCCGTCACATGACGCTAGCGAGCGGCTGGAAGTAATCTGTCCTGCCAGCAGAACAATTCAAAAACCTTCAGCTTATCCTCCATTCTCTGGCTCGCGCAAACAGCAACCATGGGCCTTCCCGCAGCGCTTCGCTACAAAGTTGTCGTTTTTTGGCTTGTCTTTGTTAGCGTGTTTTTATTCTTTGCTTACGCCCCACTACCGGAGCGAATAGACGCTTTCCGCGATGCCGCCGTCAGTACGGCTGCAGACACAGTCCGCCCCTATCGACCAGGGCAACAGTGGCAGCCTACGACGCTGAAAGACACCAACGCAAAGTATGCATACGCAACGTTCCTCGCTGGGAATGCAAAGGATGAAAATGAGGACGTCTATTTCCTCGGCGCACGACTTCTTGCGTACCAGCTAATCCACGCCCCGGAAACGAGGTCAAACACGTCCATACCGTTTATTGTTATGGTCACGAAGACCGTGTCCGAAGCCAAGAAAGACCGCCTACAACGAGATGGCGCGATCGTGGTCGTTGTAGAGGACCTGGTCGCAGAGTGGATTGCTGACCGTGACCCTATCAACCCACGCTTCAAAGATGTCATGACAAAGCTGCGACTGTGGGAATTGACGCAATTCGATCGCATTTGCCTCATTGACGGCGACACTGTGCTGATAGAGAACATCGATGGAGTCTTTGGCGACCCCGCAGTCGACACGCGCAAGACTCTAAACAAGCCCAATGCGATCAGAGACGACGAGGCGCCACTGCCCACTGAATACGCGTTTGCTTCCACGGCTGAACCAAGTATGACCCTCCGTGCTCTGTCCAATCTGTGCTTGATGCTGACTCCGCGCGACAAGAAATCAACCATGACTTTCCACCCTCAGAAGAGAAGCAGCAGTACCAATTCGGCCCCAACTACCTCAACAGCGGCTTCATAGTCTTCCAGCCATCTGCCGACATGTTCGCGTACTACGTCTCCCTGCTGGACAAATCCGATGGACGGTGGGGTGAAGGACTCCCTGAGCAGAACCTTCTCAACTGGGCGCACCGCCGCCCCAAAGGAAACATGCCGTGGCAGACCCTGGATAAGATGTGGAACATACACTTCCCCACTGTGCAGGACATGGAGGCCGGTGTCAAAAGCCTTCACGAGAAGTTCTGGAATCCCGAGCACAAGGATCTCAGGCCATATCTGGAGAAGTACAAGTGGAGGATGTTGGGATACTTTGAGGGGTTGGCGGCGCAGAGCAACGTTTGAGTCCTTTTTCGCGTGACGAATTGATGGAATAGTTCATATTGATACCCAGCATGTCTAGCCTTGACAAGTCAGTGGATCTCGGATTTATCATAGTATCACAGGCACGAGCTTCTCATTGCTTTGCTAGACCATGAAATTGGGGGTTGATTGTCAGATACGATCGAGAGAATCGTGCAGTAGGATGCGAGTTTTTGTCCTTGTAGTCTTGTATTAATAAGTTAGCACGAAGTAATGATACGTTTCATTTATGCGTTTGCAGTAGCAAGCAGAGGATTCAGCGTGTGGCCTGTGTATTTCACAGGTCGTCGATCTCCTCTGCCTCTCCTTGCCGTGCATGACAAGTCAGAGAGCTCATGCTGATCAACTGAGCAATGCCTTGTTGTAGCAGTTCTACGAGAGGAAATGATCAGTGCCAGATCATGTTCAAGGGTCCGGGGAAGTTGGAGCTGCGGGCCACCACGGCGTCTTTCGCTTCTTCGGTCCTGAACGGACGAGTGAACGCGTGGTTAACGGTAGCGCAAAGGTCCGGCGGCCGAGCTAGCAGCCTTGTTCATCATCGCTGTTGGCACGCGGCTGCAGGGAACTTATTACGCCGGGCCAGAGCCTCAAGTGGTAGAATCGCCTTGGCCACAGACGAGACTAATAGCGCCAGTTCGTGGTGCAGTTTGTAAGCTATTCGAAACGATGTCATCGAAGGGTTCCAATACAGGACCCCCACTGTTCAACCTGGTCCTGCGGATGATCGTGATCAACGATGGTCAGCACCAGATGCAGTGTGCTCATCATAACCCAGCGCGCCCGAGGACTAAACAGACAGACAGTGATGCGCAGAGCAGCTACGCAAGCCGAGATGTGTAGTCTGTCTCGTGGCTTCAGGTATGATGCGCACAGGGTTCTCACACTTTGAATTGGCCGCTGGAAACGTCTGCGTTTCAGCTAACGGATCATCGGTGACGTAAACAGGCTCCACACTAGTGCTGGACCCTGCATACCTTCCGTATGGGCAAATCCAGAAGATTGGTGCTGTGAGGTTGTGTGCGGACATGCAATTTGTCTATGGCGGCCACATCCATGGCAAGGGACGAGGCGAACCAAGGGTACTGCCTTGGTCGTCTTCAAGACAGTCGTTGGACCCGTTCTGAGCAAGCTTTTGACTTGCTTTGGAGGCCCCAAGAGGGCGCTTTGCAGCGTGGCGGCAACCGACTACACTAATTAGCGGCCCTGTCGTCAGTGAGCATGAGGCTTCCAATTTGACAGGAAAACTATTGTTTGGGATTGCATGCCGCAGATTCCGCGCCTAACCCACTGTTGCGCAGTATTCGCGCGGAGTAGTGCGTACTCTGGCTGCCGAGACCGCTCAACAGATGAGTAGACAAAACCAGATATACATACAATGGACTCCTCCCTGCGACACATGCAATCTTTGCAACCGTTTACTCTTCACGTCCCGCTGTCCTGTCCCAGCCTCTGCCCTTCTTAGCAGGTCATCGCCAAGCACCGAGCGTACTCACCCAGCCTTCACGAGAGACGTGAAGCCCAGATAGGAGAAGGCTAAATTCCTGTCTCGAACGACGTCTCCCATCGCGAGCCAGCCTCAGCGGAACACCCTTGCACCGCACTAGAGGGGAACCTGCGAGATCTCCAGACGGGACGCGATTATCACACGGCGTCATACCCTCCACACGTCGACGGCCACAAGCCCCACGTCGTAGCACGGCAGGCGTACCGAAACCAACGCGAGAGTCAGGTATCCGTCGAGTGCAGTTCGATACATGCAATTCCAGAGCTCGTCAAACCGCGCCGGACGCAGCAGGAAAATGCCAGTCATTGAGGTAAGGAACTTTTCCACCCTTCTGCGGCTCTACTCGCGGCGCCCGCCCTCATTTCCTCTGCGTTTGTCTGGCGTATTATTGGGTTGGAAGCGGGCTGGTTTGAACATGGGCTGCCATCGTCATTTGTGTGCACGGACCACGCCTGCGTCATAACCGCCCGCTCTTTCTTGTTCCAGCAACCACCACACCCTGCATGACCCGGTCAGCCATTCGTCTTCTCTTTGCCTTCCCCATCTCTCTTCACGAATTACTCCGTCACACTACGCCTGGCACACAGTCTAGCTGGAGTTGCACGCGGCTGCTTTTTACAATCCTTCTCCACAATTTGTGTCTTCTTCCTATACCCCGCCAACATCACCAGGACAGAGTTCCGTTTCACCTTTGCACATAACCACTAAGCATGGCTGCGATACAGAACTTTAAGAACTTCCTGCGCCATGGCAAGCAGGCCCGTCAAAATGCAGAGCCGACAACAAATGTTTCCCCAGTTCACGCACAGCCACACCGAGCAGATCCAGTGCACCATGGCATCTCGGAGCCCGTGATGGACCACAAGCCGCTGCAACATGCTGCTGCCCCTCACGGCGACTACTCGGTCGCTGGCGGTGGCGACAACCGCAACATCGCTGCACAGGCTGGCGCTGCGGCAGAGCGAGCCGCCCATGACAAGCAGAAGAAACAGGCGGCCGCCCAGGCCAAGGGTGTCGACCCTGAAGTGCTGGAGCGCATCGTCGCAGAAGAACGTGAAGCAAAGGGCAAGCTGCCCAAGTACCCCGGCCTCGAACGATGGCAGATTCTCGAGAAGATGGGCGACGGCGCCTTCAGCAACGTATACCGAGCACGAGACACTACCGGCCAATGGGGCGAAGTTGCCATCAAAGTCGTCCGCAAATTCGAGATGAACTCACAACAAGTTAGTATTACCCAGCATTCCTGCCCTCTTCTGCCCATTTCCTAGTGTCACCATCCTTCCTCTTCCTACCGCATCGCATATGAGTCAGTTTCGGCGTTTTTGGACGTTACCAACACCATGTCCTGCGTTAGGGCGATAAGCACGTGCACCCGGACTTCAAAACACCCAAAGCAGCCGATGTGAGATTTTACCCTGCCTTCGATGCCCGCCTCTCGATAGCATCCTCACCCCTTGATCCGCACGACATAGCAGGACAAGCGCTGACGTAATGTCCAACAGAGAGCGAACATCTTGAAGGAAGTTCAGATCATGCGCCAACTCGACCACCCCAACATCGTCAAGCTGATCGACTTCTCCGAGTCTCGACAATACTACTACATTGTTCTGGAACTATGCCCAGGTGGCGAACTGTTCCACCAAATCGTTCGTCTGACGTACTTCTCCGAAGATCTCTCACGACACACCATCATCCAGGTCGCCAAGGCACTGCAATACCTCCACGAAGAGGCAGGCGTTGTCCACAGGTTTGCAAATCTCCGGTCTCGCTTCCACGATCTTTGATCACTGACGTCATGTGACAGAGATATCAAGCCTGAGAACTTGCTGTTCTACCCCACTCCCTTTGTCCCTACACGCAACCCCAAGCCGCGAGGCCCCGATGACGAGGACAAGGCCGATGAGGGCGAGTTTGTCAAGGGCAAGGGCGCTGGTGGTATTGGTGTTATCAAGATTGCTGACTTCGGGTTAAGTAAGGTCATTTGGGATAGCCAGACCATGACACCCTGCGGTACAGTCGGCTACACCGCTCCAGAGATTGTCAAGGACGAGCGTTACTCCAAGAGTGTTGACATGTGGGCGTTGGGCTGCGTGCTCTACACCCTCCTTTGCGGTTTCCCTCCATTCTATGATGAGTCTATTCAGACTCTGACAGAAAAGGTTGCCCGTGGCCAATACACCTTCTTGTCGCCGTGGTGGGACGACATCTCCAAGTCTGCGCAGGATTTGGTCTCTCACCTTCTGACAGTAGACCCTGAAAAACGCTACGATATCAACCAGTTCCTCGAACACCCATGGATCCGCGAGGCGGATGAGCCAACTTACTCAGCTTTCGATGCGCCTCCTCTGGCTACACCTGCCGCCAGCCGAATGGACCCCAAGCTGCAGCAGCAGTATGCGTACCTTGAGTCACCCGGCGCTGGTCGCAGGGATTTCCGTTCGCCCGGTGCAGTCAACCTCCGAGAGGTGTTTGATGTTGGTTACGCTGTACACAGACAAGAAGAGGAGGGTAAGAGGAGAAAGAACTTCAAGCAGGGATATCGTGGTGCGAATGCCATCAACTCGCTGAACGCTCTCGACGAAAACGAGGATGACGATGAGTTCAGCAATGATTCGGTACCTTATGACCCTGCCCTTCAGCATCCTCCTGCTAAGCTTCCAAAGTCTCAAGGTGCCGATGTCTCCACGATGGAGCAGAAAATGCGAAACACCAGTCTGTCGGCTGCTGCCCAAGCTCGACAGCAACAAGCCCCTCCCCAGTCACGACAGCAAGAGCGCGGGTACGGCCAACATTCTCCTGCTGTCGCTGCAGCCGCGAAGCGTCAAGTTAAGAACAAGGGTGCATTCGAACTCAGCCTCGACAATGCGACATTGCTCGGCCGACGCGGCAAGAAGGGTCCTGGAGGAAGTGGCCTGCGTGGCGAGGTTACTGCGGGCGGCTTATAGCAACCAGCACCCCTTTCGAAGGATTGGTAAAGCGTTTGATTTATAGCTGCATCGAGGCAGCACGACCGGCATGGACATGAACTCGGACATCATGAGGCGTTCTTCTCTTTTTCTCTTCTATCTAACTTGTGTACGAATCGGAAATCCTCTTCATCTGCTCTTCGCTTGACGGCATATTTGTGTGGCTTCTGTGTTTTTCGATTGCGGCCATAGCCAGGCAAGTGGCATTTGCTGAAGGTCTGTGGATAGTAGCATGGTTAGAGCAGTATATGTGTAGATTGTTTGTACATGCCTGCTGCTACCGCTGCTTTGCAAACGAACAACGACTTTAACGAACTCTGATCAGTCTTGTACCTTTTGCTCCTTGTCACACCCACGTACAGCAAGCAGTACGCAGAACTGATCACCGTCCTAACTGATAGTCAATCACCCGATTGCGAGGATAAAACCACACCATGCAACAATGATGAACATGCTCGAGAATCAGATCCCGTGTGTAGATAGTCCTGTCTGTGTCTTTCTCTTCAAGCATGTACAGATGAGAAAAAATGATATTCTTTTGTTCGCCACCAAAACAAACTACATTATATACAACCGTCATCCAACTCAACAGCCGCTCTAGATAGCTTGCGACTTCGAGCACGCGTGTGCGTATCGTGTCGTGTATGAATAAATATATGCGTAACCATCATCCCGATCCACTACTCGCCATACGCCGTTCCCATGCACGCTATTCCGTGTCTCGCCCGCTAACGCCTGGGAATCGGTCCGCCGTTTGTGATGGGTGTCTGCGACCCGTTTCCAGCAGGGGTCTGCGGTGCTGGTGTAGGTGCTCTTGATGGCACGTTGCTCCTGTTGTGGGCCATGTGTGCTTTGACCAGGTGGCCTGCGCACAGTGCGCTGTTCAGACTCAGCTCGCCTGCCAAGACGCCGGCGGCGATGACGCGGGCTAGCTGGCGTGCGTTGTCGCCGGGGATTTCTTGGTGGGCGCCGCGCACGCCGAGGAGGTCGAGCATGGCGGATTGGGGTTCGAGGATTGTGCCGCCGCCGATTGTGCCGACCTCGATCGAGGGCATGGAGACGGAAATTTGGAGGTTGCCGTTTACGCTAGGATTGTTAGTGAGGGCTGAGAGAAAGCAGGGTTGAGGGGACATACTTGTTCATGATGGTGATGCAGTTTGCGCTTTCTACGACTTGCGCGGGATCCTGACCTGTGGCGAGGAAGATAGCAGCGACGATGTTGGCAGCATGAGCGTTGAAACCACCGATGGAGCCAGCCATAGCTGAGCCGATAAGGTTCTTGGAGATGTTCATTTGAACGAGGTCATCGACTTCGCACTTCAGGACAGACTTGACAACAGCGCCAGGAATGGTGGCCTCGGCGACGACACCCTTGCCACGACCGTCGATCCAGTTGATGGCGGCGGCCTTCTTGTCGGTACAGTAATTACCAGATACAGTCACGACGCGCATGTCGTCGAAGCCGCAGTCGGTGGCCATGACGGTCAGGGCGTGCTCGACACCCTTGGAGATCATGTTCATGCCCATGGCGTCACCAGTGGTGGCCCTGAAGCGGACGTAAAGATTGGTGCCGGCGATTGCGCTCTTGAGTGTTCGAAGCCTGGCGAAGCGAGACGTCGAGTTGAAGGCGTCAGCCATGGTCTTCTGCCCTTCCTCAGAGTCGAGCCAGTTCTTCGCAGCACCGGCACGAGCCAGACTGTCAAATCCTATACATGGTCCTCGAGTCATACCATCGTTCGTAACAACGGTTACAGCACCGCCGCCAGCGTTGATCGCCTTAGCACCACGGGATGTGGAGGCAACCAAGACACCCTCGGTAGTAGCCATGGGGAGGAAGTAGTTCTGGCCGTCGACAAGGATAGGTCCCGCGACACCGAGAGGCAGAGGTAGGTAGCCAATAACGTTCTCACAGCATGCGCCGTGGACGAGGTCATAGTTGTAGTTCTCGTAAGGAAGAAGGGAGCGTTCCAGGAGTGTGGATGTCTCGCGAGTTGCGTGTGTGCGCGAAACCAGGCCACGTCGAATCTTGACAGCGCGAGTCTTATCGCCCAGAGTCTTCTCGAGAGCATATCCGGGGATCTTGCCTTTAAGGGATAGTTCGATCAGCTCCTCATCAGTCATCTTAGGCGCATTTTTCTCCTTGAGCATCTGGTCCAGGACTTCCATAGATCGGTTAGGCTGCTTCTGCTGGTACTCGGTAGGGCCGGCGGGGGTGTCGACCTGGAGTCTTTGTGGGGGAAGAGCGGGTCGAGGCGCAATCTCAGTGAGTGGCTTCATGCCGCCACGACCAGCTTGGTCCTCAGGCCCGGGGGTCCTTGGAGGTGTAGGTACGGACATGGAAGGGACGCGAGACTGTGTGGTGGAGGGAGCCCCATCCTGAACCTCTGACGGCGAGGGCGGCTCGAGAGCCTTGTGCGGGTCTTTGATAGTCAGACGCGCAGCGTTGAAGAGGTAGCCGTTCAGGACGACGCTCATGACAAGAGCGAGTACGATCCACTTGCTGAGGAAGGGGTCTTCCAGGCTCTTGAGAACACCATCAACGATGTGGTTGCTAATGTTGGCACCGAAAGCTGAGTCGGATGCGATAACGCTGGGCTCAGCGTAGTGAACAGACGGATAGTCGAGTTGGTACTTGATGGGCATCAATACCGTGACGAGTGTGCTGACTCCAGTGCTCTTGGCCTGCTCCAGAATGTGGTCCAGTCCGCTTCCAGCGACCTTGAAGGGATCAAGCGGAGGCGATGCTCCCACACTTGATGCACGGGAGCCCTGAGCCTGTGTCAAGCCAAATCGGTAGGTAGCCAGATTTAAAAAGTTGACTAGGAAGAATCCAGCGACCATGATGACTTTGAACTTGGGGACCGTGATCTTCTTGCCGAAAATGGTCGTGGTGTTGGAGCGAAGCTGGACATCCCCAGAGTTGTTGGGCCACTCGCTGCTACGTGCGACGTTCTCAGCCACCTTGCCGTCGATGCCATCATCCTCCAACGCGCGTCGCAGGGCTACGTGGCGCTTGATGCGGTTGATCTCGAGCTTGATGGTGAGGATTGCAGTGTAAAAGGTCAAGAGCATGATGGAGTCGAAGAAGAGGATCCATGCACCGAGGAAGCAGAACTGTCGCAGTCCACCCTGGATTCCAGACATGGCTCCCGCTACTAGGATCAAGATCTCGAAAAAGTAGTCCCTGACGATCTCGAAGCCAGTCCTCTTGATGGCGGTCTGGACGGCAGATTGGATAGTGAGGGGCTCTCCGCGGTTATCCTCTGCAGCTCGGCGGGCGTCCAAAGCAGCTGAAAGCACGGCCTTGGTCAAGACAATAGGCTTTTCGAATCCGATGATGACAACCAGGAAGGGCAGACCCTCGGACAGCAGAATCATGTTGATGGGCACGCCGAGGTAGACGGTAATGCCCAGAGCGAACAGAAACGCAAATGCAGACTGGAGAAGAACAGCCGTAGCGAGCCAGAAGTTGGAGCCTAGTCGCCTCATTGCGAGGAACAGCGAAACAAATGTCAGGTGCATAGCGAGGTAGCCGAGGGCCATGATGATGATATCACCGGTGTCAGCGTT
Source organism: Ascochyta lentis (assembly GCA_004011705.1). Taxonomy (NCBI): domain Eukaryota; kingdom Fungi; phylum Ascomycota; class Dothideomycetes; order Pleosporales; family Didymellaceae; genus Ascochyta; species Ascochyta lentis. Next base: position 730,701 of record RZGK01000023.1, on the reverse strand, counting down.
CTGCAGGCGCATTCTTAGCCGTGTTCACGCGCGTGGAGGTTTGACGTACCTTGAGCAGATCGACGAACGAGGTCCACGAATCGTTGACCCAGTTGCGCAGACCTCCTGGCGTGTTGCCGTTCTTGGAGGCGCGCATCATCCACTTCTTCTCCTCACGCGTGCCCGCCTTATCAGAGCCCTGGGCGTCGGCGACATCGGCGGGTGGGGAGATCTCCTGCATGGCCATGAGGAAGTCGGAGGCGTCGGCGTAGGGGATCGAGTAGGCGAGCGAGGTGTCTTGCGAGAGGGTGGAGAAGGAGCTCGAGGAGCTGGGGAGGCGTTCGACTGAGACATTGGTGGGAATTGTGCTCTGCGAGGGCGCTGCGTTGGGGGTGCTGGACTCGGGGAAGACGAGGGTGACGAGGGCAAGCTCTCGCGCCTGCACGCCGGTGCCTGTTTCGTCGACGTGCCACTGCCAGTTGGTGGTGGGACCAACGCTCAGCTGCTTGCTGCCGGCGAGCAGTGTGTGCAGGTCAACGCGGCCGGTGTGCGCATCCTCGGTGTCGAGCAGACCCTTGTCCAAGACGCCCAAGTACGAGTAGCTGCCGAGGAAGGCGATGGTGACGATGGTGTGGATTGGGTGGGTGCAGGCCTTCTTTGCGACGGAGAGCAGGATGGGCGAGACCGAGTGGGCGAACCAGGTGGGCGTCGTCTTTGCCTGGGGCGCGGCAGACTGCCAGCGGCTGGTGAGGAAGCCGAACATGGTGAGGAAGCCGGACAAGGTGAGGAAGCCGGACAAGGTGAGGAAGCCGGACAAGGTGAGGGGGGGCGCTGAAGTTGATTCAGCGAGGGGCGTCGCGGGGCTCTTCAGGAGGCTTTTCGCATCGAGGGGACGCGGCGGGGTGGCTGTGTGCCGGTGCGATGTGTGCCTGAGGAAGAGTTGAGTGTGGTGTAGTATAGTGTAGCCAACGAGTCAGCCGACGCCCGAGGTTTGCAAGTGCGTTCGAGTCTGAGACGTGTCAGTAGTCAAAAACACATGTCATTGTCAGCACCATGCATCGCTGCCATGCAACACTGACCGGCTCTGGTGCGCAAAGGCGAAGACGAGCAGTGCAAGGCAATGCAATGCAGCGCAGTGCAGTACTCAAGGCAGGCAGAAGTGCTGCCCAGCTGCTCTCGAACACAACAAGACGCCGAAGTCGGGCAATTGGCGTCACAGCAGCAACACACGCGAGCACGCTGTGAAGAAGCAAGAAGCAGGCTCGCAGTGAGGTGAGGACGCACTTGACCCTGCCGCGCTGTCGACGTGTGGAGCCCCTGTCCAGCGACTTTTTGCGCTCTCACCGCCGAGTGGTCAGGGCGCCGTGCGCGGGATGCGATGCAGTGGAGACCAGAGCGACAACAAAGAAAGAAAATATGTCTACACAGCGTGCGCGTAGTATTCCTCACCACTTCATGCTATCACGCTGCTTGGCCGTTGGAAAAAGGGTTGCCAACGCCCCTGCACGTAGTCGTTGCATGGCTCGAGTGCCGCGGTACTACATAGTAGGTAGCCAAACGCCACCACTGCCACAGCCTTGTGCTGTCATTTTCCTCCCAATGGGGAGGTGAGCGACAGGGGTGCTCCGCTCTCCCGCTACCCTGACTTTCCCTACCACAGACTCCAGAGCCCATCCATCCCGATACCGGGTGTCTTACGTCTATAGAATGCTTCGCGGGAATACCAAGACCGATGCTGTTGCAGATGCTCATTCAAACTTTTCCGTCATGGGCACGTCGCCGTTGGTGATGTCTTGCAGGAAATCGCGCTCCGGCTTGTATAGCATGACGTGGAAGTGCTCCACGGCGTGAACGCTCTTCAAACTCTTCCAGTTCTTGAACCACACGAGCTCCTTCACCTTGGATGCGAACGTTTTCTGGACGTAGTCGTCAATCTCCTTGCGCGATTCTGCTGTGCAACGGCCCGTCTCCTCGTCGTCTTCGAGCTCAAACTTGGTCCACACCACCAAATGCACAATGTCCGCGTCGATCCCATACGGCCAGTCGTTGTACAGGATCTTCATGTCCTCTGAGCCACGTTAGACCACATCAATCATATCTTTGTCAGGAACAAGTACCGTTGTACTCAAAGGGCTTGCCCTTGGGCTGCATGCTCTCCCACTGCAGCCGCTCATTCACGATGAACTTCATAATGCTGCCGTACTCCTGAATCAACCGGTACGTAAACGCCCTGTATCGTCGCAGCTCTGATGGCTTGCGATGGAACTTATCAACACGGTCGGTGCCTGCCCAGCGCCCGTCAGTACTCGTGCTTCCAGCAGGAGGCTGCACCTATCGTACTGACGATTTCCCGCACCTCCGGCCAGGTCAACAGCGTGTATCCCTCATCAGGCGTCCCAATGATGCCCTGGTCCTTTTCGCTGATGTTTCGCAGGAATTCAGGACACTCGGTCGCCCATTGCTCTCGAGGCACGTTCACCCTCCAGAAAGGCAATGACTCTTCTGTTGGCATCGTGATCAGAAGCCAGGTGGGAACGCGTGTCGAGCTGACGATCAAGTAAGACAAGGATGGTGGAGTCTGTCAGAGATTGAACGGAGCGCTGCCAACTCACATAGTACATCTTGCTCAGCATGCCTGTGCACGCCTTAGCGTGCTGTTTCAGTGCGCGGTAATCCGCCTCAAGGGCGCATTTTGGCCGAGTCTCTCAACATGAAGCTGAACGCACGCTGGCCCAGCCCACCTCACCTGGATCGCTCGCTGCCCCTACCAAGCCCAGCCGTAAGCCATCCAATCTTCTGCACCTGCATGCGCGGGTAGCTGCCGGTACATCCTCAGCCTTCCGCGCATCACACTAATAATACCGTCGATCAAGCAAACGCCAGTCTTCGCCCTGTTCCTTGTTCTCGACTCGTCCTTCTGCAATTTCGGCGCTGTCGCAGCGACAGCCTCCCAGGATCCCCAACGTTCTCCCGCTGCTCAGCCGTTTCTGATTGGACAGCACGAGCCCCACTTAGAAACGTTGTCAAACAAGGACCACCATCGCGGTGGAAACAGAGAGTCGAATTGTCGTACTGCTGATCTGAGCGGCAGTTGCATCACAACATGTGCAAGCCCATAATACGCCCTGCTGTGTTAGGGGGGTTGCAGTGCGGCCAAGTATGAGCATTTCGTTTTCTAGGTAACAAACAACCTTCCTTCACCTTCACTTCTCCTGTCCGCGCCTTGATGAGCTGCCTTCCACCACACAATTTCGTCTTATTCCGCATTTTCAACCACATACGCTCGTTCCAAGTTCACCGTGGTACATCCCGGCATCAATTCAAAACATTACAGGGTCGCCTGTTTCCCAGAACGTGACCCCACTACCAATCTCGGGTTGCAGTGCAACACAGAGCTCATCTCGAGTACCACAAACACGCTCCAAAAACGCCATCACATCCGCGTGAGATCATTGTCTTGCTTCCCTATCCAACGAACACGACATCGCATGCGCAACTACTCCCTATCGACTGGCGTGACTTCCTAGTCCTGCGTGGTGATACAACGACAGCTTGGCAGGCAACGAAGGTTTCTCGACTCGACTTCACGAACTCATATCCGACGGGCCCCACTTGACTTCTCTTCACCTCAAATCTCGATCAAATCCAAACAACAATAACAAAACGACTACCTTCGCACACCACCGTCCTTACCAATTTTTCCCACTCCTGCAATTACGACGCTGGCAAACGTACACCACCTCATCTACAAGTTCACCATCATCCGCCCGCCATGGTGCAAGACCCCAACTTCTGGCGCCGCTTTTCCGTCGCCGTACACAACGATGAAGCTGCTATGCTCTCCAAAGACTCTGAACATGGCCAAAAGGAAACCAAGCATGCGTACGTCGTGTCCCTTTCCTCTCCTACAGCCTCGCCTGTCGCCACACCAACTTCGCAATGCCACCTCTCGCCTGCGTTCCCTCCCATGGCCTTCACGCGTCCCTTGTCTGCCCCGACCTTTGTATCTGAGCAAGACGGAAAAGAGCAACGGAAGAGCCAAGCGACGAGCGGGACAAAGAGTGTATACTTTGACGCGAGCGAGGACAAGAAGCCCGAGATGATAGCACTACACCACCTCCCCTCCTGCCCCCAACTTTCCTTCGCCCCCGACTCCCACCCATCAACCCCCAAATCCACGCATTTCCCACCAGACACACCGTCCTCAAAACGCGCATCCCACCGCGCAAGCCGCTTCCGCTTCGCCCTCTCCTCGCACCCACCCTCACTACCCCCAACCCCGAAATCCACGCACTTCGCCCCCTCATCCCCCCCATCCAAGCGCGGCTCGCGGCGCCTAACCAAGCTCACCAACGGCTCTCGCCTCTCCCTCGGCGTATCGCTCAGCGGGCGACCAAAGAGCAGTTTCCGCTTCTGGACGACCATAACCGCTGACCCCTGCCGTAGAGATTCCTGGCTGTCGAGCCAGAACCGCAAGGCGCGACAGCGCACGTACATGTGCTAGGCATTTTGGATGGTGTTTTTAGCTCTGGTGGTTGGTGCTGTTGTTGCTGTGTTAGTGTTGAGGGGGAAAGGCGTTATTTAAGTTAACGAGCGAGCTTAACTAGTAAGCGGAGCTCTAGTGGGCGATGCATGCACCTGTACGAACACCCCACCACCAGCCTAACTCTTATCGCAAACTAGGACCCTAAGGCGCAACAGCGCACGTACATGTGCTAGGCATTTTGGCTAGTGTTTTTAGCTCTAGTGGTTGGCGCTGTTGTTGCTGTGTTAGTGTTGAGGGGGAAAAGCGTTATTTGAGTTGACGAGCGAGCTTGACCAGTGAGCGAAGCTCCAGTGGGCGATGCATGCACCCGTACGAACACCCCACCCACCAGCCCAACTCTCATCGCGAACCGGGACCCCAAGACGACGAACCCTTATCGAAGCATGACACGGCGTTTGGGGCATATTGCGCGTTGGCAGGGCGGGAGGGGGATACCGAGCATCTGCGATGCCAACCTCCCTTTTTCCATGTCCCTTTTTTTTATGTCCCGTTTTTTTTTGTTTCTCCAAGTTGCTGTTCGTTTAGCGTAGATGATACCAGTGCCGCTTTCATGGCTCAATGCGATTCTTTTGTTCTACTATCTATCTATCTATACTGTCACGCACGCTCGCTGACTGGACTTGTCTGTGTTGCAGTGCTGACTTGCTGTCTGTTAGTTACTTGGTGGGAACGTCGAGTGGAGAGGATTGATGTCAGCATCGGCAATGTGTAGCATGGGCAATGTGTAGCATGATACTGCGAGAAATTGCGTGTGAGAATGTGTGATGCTTTTTTTGTTCTGGCAAACTGAACTACTCTTGTCGATGTAGTTGCTGGCTCGTAATGTACAGTCCCACCGTATGCGCAGTACACGCAAATGAGGTATCAAACTCCCTGACGCCGAATCACCCATCGTGCTGTATCCTACTCTACTCCTCCCCTGCTCACATGACCATTTCCACATCCTGGCTTTCTGCGCGATGCTCGTTTGAGACTGGCTTGGCGCGCAGTGGTAAATGCAGCTCCATGTCAGTGTCCCGCGTGAGCTTGGTCTTCGTCTCCTCGTGGCTTTCCTCCCTCACCACGCACGTGTCCACGGCCTTGCTGAAGCGGTCTTCCTAAAACCTCTTCGCAGGCGGCGTGGGACTCTTGCTCATGCTCCTTGCATCGCGTCCTCTCTCTTGCAGCCACTTCCTCGTGCACATGTCCAGATCGCGGTCCAGCTCCGCGGTGGGCTCCTTCCTGTGTATGAAGTTGCAGAAGCCGCCGCGCACACAGCCCTCGCCGCTGTTCAGCCTACAGCACGCTTCCCGGAAGTCGGTCACGGGCGAGAGCTCGCAGTAGATGGGGCGGCCGGCGTACCAGCGCGAATTCAGCGCGTCGCAGGCTTTTTGCGCGTCTTCCTCGTACTTGAAGCGCACGTAGACGTTGCCGATGAGATCTGTCACACGATCCTGTCAGTTTCACCCAATGGAGATTGCTGGAGGTTGTCAAGACTTACGGTCGTTGTTGTTATCGCACACAACCAGCTCCTCGACCAGGCCGTACTGGCACAGCTCGCACCAGATGTCCTCGTAGAAGGCGTCAAAGTGCATCTGCATCTGCTGCGGGTTCATCTTGTTCTTGGGGTCGTAGGCCGGGTTCTGGTACAGGTTGGGCAGGAGGATGGTCTGGCTGTACGACGGCTTGACGTGCTTGCGCGAGCAGCGGTCGCCGTGGCGGCACGCGCCGATCTTGTAGTAGAAAGAGCAGTTGACCTTGTCTTGCTCGGTTCCGAAGATGGAGGCGAGGTAGTTCGCCATGATGAAGCGTCGGGGTGGTGTCTGTGCCTGTCGGGGGCGGGAGAGGGGTGAAGGGAGGAGGTGGGCGGCGGTGCTCGAGGTGGTTGATGGCGTGGATTCGCTGAGGCTGCGAGACGCAAAGTCGCGATAGACTGTCGCGAACTTCGAGCGGAGAACTAGCGCCGTGAGAGGCTTAGTAATCCGCACAGACGCTTCGCGCTGCTTCGAGTGCTGCTCAGCTCAGCTCAGCTCACACTTCACGCCTTGCACTCTCCTCGGGCAAATGACGTCGTCTCCCGCTTCACGGCATCGCTCGATAGTTTCCTCGGACGGTTTGAGATGTGCTTTACTCTTTGATCACTCCTGTTATGGGGGCTAAGGAATAGGCTGAGGCAGCAACAGTCTGCACTAACCTATTCTGTGCAGCTGCCTATCGTCCGTCTACTAACATGAATTGTCAAAAAATTTATAAGGCTGAGGTTTGTTCGCAAAGATGGAGGTATTCATTCATCTCTCATACTCTCGTAGCACTGCGATATTTCCTTCCTAACGATGGAGAAAACGCAACAGACACTGCAGCTTACTAACATTGAAGATGGAGAAACAATTCATCAGGTATTACATGAATCGCCTCTGGTAGACATTGCTAATTCAGGTACCAGCGATGTCTTCTGATCACTGGAACATGCACATCAAACGTCTCAGAAGACTACGTATCTATCAAGACCGCCGGTTCGAACAACCTTGAAGTGTTCCCGGAACAGACATGGCCCATCCACAGTGGCCACTTCAAGGCTTTGGTCATGCTTTCTCCCGGCCCCAACACGCTCAAGGTTGTCCACATGCAGCAGAACGAGCAAAAAGCGTGGATCAAAATAGCCCTGCAGTACTTCCCCTTGCTTCAGTATCCGCCACTTCATCTGGCTATCATGGTAGCAAAGGATTCGCCACTCCTCATGGACTGCCCACCTCAGAAAGCTGGAGGCCTTTCCTCGGCGCACTCAGATCTATCCGCTGCCATCGAAAAGTTCCGAATGACCGCCTACATGTGGCAAGCTATGACCGCTGAGGACATGAGGGTAAAGGGACTGGGAAGGCGTACTTTCCGCCTAGAAGAGGAGTGGACCACCGACACCGTCAGTCGAGATTTTATCAACGCAAAGCACTCAGAACACCATGCTTGCGACACTGAGGATGCCATACGGTCAACGGCCAAAGTTAATGTCGTCAAATCTTCGAAGACAAAGAAGGAGATACTGTATGCTGAAGGCAAAGACACAACGCCCACCAGCAACAACGAGCTGTTCGAGATCTTTCTGGATGCACTCGCAGCGCATGGTGGCCAATTCGATACCCTATCCTCCCCCGTTGTGGCGGGCTTGATCCTGGATGCGCACTACAACAAGTGCACAGAGCAAGCTTTTGGACACGTTGGTATCGGCCGTCACAACTACTCAGGAATCTCTTTGGGCACTTTTGGTAGCCACCTGACGTACTCCTGGCCGCGCTTCACAGAAGAGGTTAACAGCTGCTTGACGGATACTCGAGTACCTGGAGCGAAAGTCTCGAATGGCAAATCCACTATCTGGGAGTCTTGCGCCTTTGGGCAATCGTCCTTCCTGTCTGCTGTAGGTCTCGCTTTTGGTGTAAATCGCAACAGCCACAACGAACATCAAGCCGCACAAGACTGGCGAAATCACTTCATGCCTGGAGTAGTGAACTCCAACGAGTTGACCGAAGAGCAAACCATGACTGACTGTGCGACTTGGGATCTGAAAGATGCTCTCAACCTACGACTTTCCCCTCACTTTCTCCTGCCGTCAGACAAACACTTCACAGACGAGGAACGCACCTCTGAACCAGTGGTTGAGCCGAAGTTCACCGAAAACGAGCAAGGCGAACTTGATGCAATCCTCCGCATCAGATCTCCTGTTGGTATCGCGCGCATCTCCTTTAACGAGGTACACGAATGCACACCTTCCATTAACTCGCCAGCTAGCGAGCGCGACTACACCCAGGACGAGCTTGAGCAACGTTTCAATCGATCACAACCTCTGCGCCTTGACGTGCTTGGCTTCAATGGAAAAGAACTCACCATCAACGACGTGTGGAAGACTTTGTCTGTGAAGACTTTCATTCGCATTCCTGGTACCTCTATCCGTCTCTTCAAGCGCTCCGTCTACACCGACGCAGTAGAGAGCAATCCACGCGAAAACATGTGTGAATGGGCACAACTCCTGAAGGAACGAGGTGCAGATGGCAACATACACCGCGCAACATCGATCGATCTTCGAGTGGGCTGTTGGTGGGACGGGGGCGTAGTTCAGTACGCAGACGGACACAAGAGCCACTGGGGCCCTATGCGCACAGGTGGGCTGGAACACCACTTCGGTGGTCACGCCTCACAGACCATCGACTTGCCGCCCAACGTCAACATCAAGCGTATCGAGGTCAACAGGGGTCGCGATGACGACTACATGCAAGGTATCCGGATGCGTCTTACGGACCGCACTGTGCGCGGAGAGCTCAACGCCAGAGGCAATGCAGACTCGAATGTTGTCCGCTTGGAGCCTGCGTCACACGAGGTTATTGTTGGATTTTACGGTAAGAGTGGTGAGAACGATGGGGTCATGGAATTTGGCATCATCACAGCGGCGAAGAGCGTTGGCCTTGATGGACTTCCGGAATCTGTCTTTGACCTGCCCGAGCTGAGAAACACAGTCGGTATGGGTGACGACGCGCGGACTACCGGCGAAGATGAACAGGACAATAGCGGCGACGAGGACGGCGATAATCACAGTGATGACGACCACACCATCAACGGTGATGATTAGACTGCCGGGCAGGAGTCTGTGGCTGTACCAGTGTCTGCTGAGGTAAAGCCCCCAGCCACCCCAAGTACAACCCTTCAATCACGTAGCACAAAGTATCTCACTCGCTATACTTGCGCGCTCTCATCAGCAGTCGCTCACCTATGCATCGTGTTTCACAATCACAAACGGGAATGTCGAGCGAGCACAACAGGCCAGCGCGATAGGAATCAGCGAAGCGCATGCCACAAGAAATGTAGTACCAATGTACTCGTCAAACGCTTGGACCTTCAAATGTCGTTCCTTGCAATCTACGCAAATCATCAGAACGTCGGTATGCCGGCCGAGAACACCTATATGCCTCAGGATGTATACATCGCTTCACTGCTCCACATTGGATCTCGTGAAACAGGAACCAAACACTTCAGCATCTGACAGCGAGCGACGTGAAGCCTGAGCCCGACATGAACAAAAGTCGCGCTGGGTGGGTATCGATGTGTGTACAAGATGATCCAAGCTTGCCAATGTGTCTGGGCCGAGCGACTTCAAATATAGAGACTGGATGATGGGCGGCAATGAGAATAGGTGCATCTCGAAATGGAGCAATGCGCTCCAATCAGATGCGCGGCTCTGGCGCCCAATCATGCAAGCGAGGCGTTGCGATCTGAAACGTTGTCAACTTCCCCCTTCACCCCACCACCAGTCACTTGTGGGAGATTCTTCGCTGGCGACGCGCCGCAACGGCGCACCGTCACCTGTCGTCGCGTGGTGCAAGCCCTGTTCCTTCACCTCCGGTTGCCTTGGTATCGCTGCGCCTATTTACTCTGGCCGCCCTACCTGGTCGACGGTGTCGCGACGCGGCACGCTCATTTTGGCGGTGTAGGCTACGAAATGGGCTCCGACTTTGTAGTCGGCAGGCTCACATTGTCCGCCGGCAACAGTGGAGACTAGGATCTGCAGCGATCTAGATGGTGCTGGTTGTGTCGTAGATCAACGGCACACCTATCCTGTTACGCTTTGACTCAGCACCGCGTTCGAAGGGACACCTTCCCGCCTCAAGCGGCCCCGTAAGGCGACGAACTACCGGAATCTTCGATGCCATCGGTCGTACCAGAAGCACGGGAGCCTGCAGGCGTACGCGCTACGCCGCGTTATTGCTGCGGGACCGGGACGAGGTTGCTGGCGGCTACAGGTTAGGTCCGGTGTTGAAACGCAGATCCAACATGCACACATTAGGCTTGAAAGCTTGAATGCGGAGTCGCGTGTAGTGGCGCTCTGTTTCGACACCTCGTGTGTACAACCCTCTATTGGTTCTCGTCTCTTCTTTCCTTCTAGGCCTGGGAAATGTTCAACGTTCCTCAGCGTTTGTCTCACGTCCATCCATCTGCCTGATAAAGGACTGTGTCCGCGTAGTATACCAATCGTGTTTTCACAGTGGTACGCCGTCTCTCCTCATCTTCCTTTCTTCGCCCCCCGTTTGCGCTGTGCGTATCGTGGCCTGGAGGTTTAATATTGTGCGCTTACATTGTTCTATTGAACAACTGTGCTATCGCTGTTCGAGGTGAAGGGAACCGGTCACGCGTAACCTGACATTGTACGCTCATCAAGTCGTCGCCAAGGCCACATTCAATTTACATATCCTCCGATAATTTCTTCTCATCACCTTCTTCTCTTCGCCAGATAACTTTCTATTCAACGCTCAATCTTTACGATCGCACTTCACCAACGCGTTCCGGCTGGACCAAATACTACCTTCTTTACCCCACTTAACTGCACCGAAACAACGAACACACACACAACAACACAATGTCGCGATTCCTCGCAACAACGCTCGCGGCGCTGGCTGTCGCTCCCCTCGCCATGGGTCACACTTGGATTGAGCAGCTCCGCAACGTCAACGACAAAGGCGAGTATGTCGGCGAGTACGGCTACCCGCGTGGTATGATATCAAAGACGGACACAGGCTACAACGGCGACTCCATGAACTGGCTGCTGCCGGTTCAGCCCAAGGTCTTCATCGACGAGACCTCCCCGCTGTGTCACACTTCACAGACCAAGCAGGAGCAGTCATCAGACAAGTACCCTCGCCTGCAAGCTGTGCCTGGTGGCTTTGTTGCCATGCGCTACATGGAGAACGGTCACGTCACCATGGTCGACCCAGCGACTGGTCTCGGCAAGCCCGAGAAGGGCGGCACGGTCTTCGTCTACGGCACCACTGAGCCTAAAGAGGACGAGAAGCTCGTCAATGTCCTCCGCTGGTCTCAGGACGGCTCGGGTGGCGATAAGCGCGGTGTTCTGCTCGCGACAAACGACTTTGACGACGGCCGCTGCTACGAGGTGAATGCAACACCAACCTCAGAAGAGCGCCGTGTTTCCGACCCCAACTTCGCCATGGGCCAGGTCTCTGACGGTCCGGGCAACTACCCACTCTTCTGCGAGACCAACGTCAAGCTCCCTAAGGACGTCACGGAAGGCAAGCCATACACGCTTTACTGGGTCTGGCAGTGGAACACCGCACCCAACGTCGACCCTGGCCTGCCTGCCGGCAAGGATCAGTACTACACCACCTGCATGGACGTTGACATCACATCTGCAGACACTGCGCTCGCTACTGACGCGGAGTCCAAGTACGCTCTCGGTCCTCAGCAGGATGCCATGTCTATTGCTGTGTCTGACTTCGCGTCGCGCACTGCCATCATGACCAACGCGCTCCAGGGTGAGGTTGGTCCCGTCTTCTCAGGCTCTGCAACCAGCGGCGCACCTGTCGCTTCTGGCATGCCCGGCAACTCGTCCTCATCTGCAACAGCCACAGCAACTGCCCCGGCTCTCACTCAGATCACCAACATCCCCACGATGAGCACACGCCCCGGTGCTTCACCGAAGCCGACCTCCGGCTCAGACGACGCTGTCACTGTCACAGATATTGTCTACGTGACTGTCACAGCGTCTGGCAGCAAGGCTTCAGCAACAGCCTCAGCACCAATGGGTGGCTTCACCGCGCCCGCCAAGCACGTCATCCGCCACAAGAACGGCGCTAAGTTCCGTGGTATGTTTGCAAACTGAGCTTCAGCATTGAAATTCTACTTGCCTGCATCTGTTTTCTCGTTTTGCTTTTGGCGTTTAGCATGGACTCTCTCCACGCCGGTCGTGGCTTGACAGTTACTGATAGATGGATGTGGCAGGCCACAGGTAGATTGACAAGCTGAGTCTCAGAGAACCAACTACACAGGACACTGAGGCGATGGGTTATGATGATGGAATGACGATGGGTTCACGACGGGTTGCATGACGGTCTGGGACGGATACGGATGGAAATACCCCTGCATATACAACGGCGTTCAGGTACAGAAACGATTTGCATTTTACGGATCGGAGGCGACATACCCTGGGAGGATGGGATACTGGCGTTACATAGCTGGCTCTGCGACACATGTCATTCAAAGATTGACGTGGCTGTTGTTGCGGAGACCAATCGATTCGATTTGTTCATGTCACAATATGCCCTTCTTGACTTGCGTCGTTACAAACACTTTTCTGAGGTGGAGTGAAGCTTCTTGTACTCATAACTACATCTTATACCTCAGCACATCGCCCTTGATGGTTCTCTCTTCCTTTACCCTCAGCTCACACATACTACCCTTCATCGCAACCCTCCTAAAACTGCTTTCTCTGCTTCCTCCAGAACGTACCCTCCCTCACGTTACAGAAATTGGCCATCGTCCACTTCACAACGGCCATGATGGAATTTGACGCGAACACAGGTCTTTCTAGCACCTTTCTGTGAGTGACACTTGTCAAGTGATCGCATTCTTGACGTCGTCAGTACGAGTAGCGGCTGAAGTAGGGAATATCTCTTCCACATTCAAAATTGTGTGTTTTCTGAATCAATGCATGGTACGTGATCACGCTATAAATATTAAAAGATTATATTTGCTTGTTGTGCATTACTGTGTATTTAGATTATAAGCTTGACGCTGTATAGTGAAGTCCCAAGCTCTTCAATAGCTCTTTAGCAGCTATCGTACCACCATCTACCATCAACCCAACACCCCACTCAACAAGAGAAGCGACCCATCTCAACACCCCTAATCATACAACCTCTGCTTATTAACTCGATCCGGTTCCCCATCCATCGACGCAAACGCAACATGCCCCACCTCCTCCTTCTTATGCACATCCCCGATGATAACGCGAACGTCTCGCAGCGCCCTTGCAGTCTCCAAGCCGTCCATATGCGAGGGCACGTGGTGTGCGAAATAAGGGTCGTCGCGAGCGTAGGTGGAGACGTAGCCCAGGATGTCGGGCGCGCGGGTCATGAAGCCAAGCACGACGGAGACGGCTGCAGCGGCGAAGAGGAGGAACGATATGGCGATGGTTAGGATGGCGAAGGGGACGTGGCATACGTATTTTTCGCCGTCGTAGCGTGTGCCGGTGGCGGCTGTCGTGTTCCAGTTGCGTAGTGTGGTGGTTCCTCCGTCGATGTCTTGGTGCGTTAGGTTTCCTAGCCGGTATTCTAGTTCGATTGTTGAGTCCCAGAAAGTGTTCATTGCTGTTTGTAGACGGCGGCTGAATACGTCGATTGGTAGGTCGGTCATGTTGAGCCAGTACATTTTCGTGTCTACGTATTTGTCGGTTCCTGAGGTAGATAGCGTCTTGAGAGTCGGGTCGTAGATGAATCGCTCAACGAGTTCCGAGCTTCTTGTCAGTGGATCTCCCGGTCCAAGATCAGTACCTGGCATGTTTTCGCAGAGCATGCGGAATAGGCCTGACCAGCTTTTTTCGTCGCCCCAGTAGCTGGGCTGCCCTAATAGATACAACGGGTCACGCTTCGAGTCTCGCATCCTTTGTACTCTGCAGACACCCGTGTCGCAACCAATTTCAGACTCGACCAGCTGCAAAGAAGCTGCACACGTTGAGTTGATGGCCTTATTCATGGAGATCTTCGACAAGTAATCAAACCCAAGTTGGATCTTACGATTGCCGGGCAACGAGGTGTTAAATCCACCATCATCCTGGAGCAACATGTAGAAACTCGGACTTGCAGTGCCTGGACCGAGAAATCCCCCGTATGGATCCTCGTCGGCCGTTTTATTGAGCACAAAGGGGGCGCCTGCAGTGAAAGGTTTGCAGCGAACCTCCCAATATGTCGATTCAACTGTGAATGAGATATTGCCAACCCTTGGAACATCGATGATGGGGTAACCAAGGAGAGATGTATACGAGATATCAGCATCCTCAGGCACGTGGCGCCAGTCAGAGACTGGAGCAGTTGGATCGCTGTTCGTATTTAAAGAAGTTATATCCGGGATTCGTACATTGCCAAATAGGTCTCTGGATGCGTTGACGGTCAACCGAGAAGTTTGCAAGGATGTCATATAGAGGGGTGCATAACGACTCCAAGAGGTTTCCGACATTGATGCGCCGAAAAGAGTGTCGTTCACAAACGTCTCCGAGGGAAGGTATCTCACTGCGGCGTCAACGGGCGTCGTCGATAGTGTTGTCGACAAGAGTCTGAGAGAAGACTGTCCGCCTACGGGAGACAAGAGCCATGCCGCAACGATTGCGACACCTAGGAAGCTGATGCGTCGCATTCCAAATTGCCTTTCTATGCTTGCGAAGAAAGACTGGCTGCCTATGAGTTGCTCCAGGGTCTGGTAGATGTTAGTATAGGAAGCCATCAACGATCTAAGCTTAGTCACTTACACCAATAGTAGAGCTTCGTTCCGCCTTGAAAAGCCCTATGCGCCGAAGAACTTTCCCGAGTATAGCTGCATAGACTATCGGGAATATGGTTGGCGACAATAGAGTAATCGCCTTGATATTTTGCCCGAATGAAGAAATTGGCTTGCCATTCAGGGAGAGACTCAGACTTGCAATGACTACCATTCTGGTTAGTCGAGTCCACTCCAATAGCAACGATCCAAGAAAAACGTACCCAGGAAGAACAATGGGGCCAGCGACAGTAACGCATCTAATACGGTAGAAAACCACTCCTGAACGGCGCTTCGCGCCAGGGTTGCATGTGTGCTGTCTACGCTTTGCTCTACTACGGAGGGAGTATTTTTGTTTGTTGTAGGATCTTGAGCAGATCGTTCTGTTGTGCTTGGTGTTGAGACACCGGACATGTTTTCTTGGGGTACTCGTGGTAGAGCTGCGTACGAACTGACCCCGGATGCGGACGTTTCCGGACGTGCACGATCGTAGGTCATCCTTTCCGCCATGACGAAGAATCGGATAAGTCTGAGAGCGTGGGAATATGGGCGAAGCTGTAAGTTGGATATACCATCTTCGTGGAATCGGTCCGAAAGGTGTACAGAGTATGCGGCACAGCACAAACTAGTACCTTAAGCGAGCAAAAGATTGGAGGAAAACAACCTTCCCACAGCGCCTAGTGAAACATACCAGTCAGCAT
The DNA here is from genome assembly GCA_004011705.1 of Ascochyta lentis. NCBI lineage: Eukaryota > Fungi > Ascomycota > Dothideomycetes > Pleosporales > Didymellaceae > Ascochyta > Ascochyta lentis. The sequence goes on along the minus strand of RZGK01000023.1, from coordinate 715,194 downwards.
GGAGCAAAAGAGCACTGCCTTATTTTTTTAGTGCTTACTTGAGCGGTCATACCCGCTCCCGTGGATACTTTGACCGTAAGAAAGCTTGCAATGCATGCGGCGCAGGAAATGAAGATGTGCAATGAAAGTCGCCTATACCACCAGCGAGTTTACCTCTAACGATGCAGAAGCGTGCATGGACCTTGCGGCTACCTGAGCCCAACCCATGTCGCATTCGAGGCCAACACAGCGGGAAACGCCTTCCCAACCACCTGCTCACCGGTGGCAACTCCACATCTTCATGAGATCAGCTTCTGGTAATCAAAGCACTCATTGTGGCTGCTGGCCTCGCATCTTACACAGAAGGGCAATTTGTGTTCATACTCCACCTGCTGACAACGATATTTGTGAAAGAGCTACGCAGCCTTCTTTATCGAAGTGGATTTGCGAGTGTCAAAAGGCACAATTCTGTCAGTCATTGAAAGTGGGGTGGAGGAGTTATGCTTCAAGGGTGAGCCCTAGCTTCCGCCTAGCCGCTCCTTCACTGATAGCTTGGCGAAGACCATCAGATGGGGCGAGAACTCAAGCTGAGGGCATGTTGAGATTGAACACTATCGCATGAGAATGACACTATTTCCATCTCCCAATTTCTCCCCGTCTCCAATACAAGTCCTTAGAAGGCGCCACTCTTGACAATCTAGTCATTCCAGGTGGTGAGCTTGTCCTCCAAAATGTCATGGCTCTCGCTGAGCTCCGCGCCGTTGTAGTAGCCTGGGTTCTCGACAAACAAGTGGTTCTCTAGCATCTCCTCCGCCATAAACTCGGGCAGGAAGCCCTTGTACTGCTCAGCTGACAGCTGTGTGTAGTTCGTCTTCTTGCCGGTAGCGGCCTCAAGCTCGGACAAGATCTGCTCAGGCGTGTAGTACTTCTCAGCACCGAGGATCTGTTTGCCAAGCGTCGCATCGCGGTTCTTAATGATAGCTTTCACGAATTTTCCTGTTGTCAATTGGTTAGATAAGTTGTTTGCAAGGCCTGCAGCGTGGCGCAACATACCAGTATCCTCGGCGGCGTCAACGAGCGGGAATTTCGCGCCCTTGCCAACCGGATAGGCGAGGCTCAGAGATCCATCTTCGCCCTTTTGCACCATCATATGGAAGTTGGACATGAAGTAGCCGGGCAAGTAGAATGAAGCAGGGACACCGCTGGCCCTGATGTACTCTTCAATGTCAGCCTTCGCCTCGAAGTGAGGAACATGCGAAAGGCGACCGTTCGTAAGCTTGCCAACGTGCAACAACGAGGAAAAGATCAGGTGTTGGACACCAAGCTCCTTAGCCACGTCTGCGACGTTCTTACCCTGGCCAAACTCGACGTCGTACTTGGCGCTCTCCCAGTAGTTTGTGACGAGGAAGACCGTGTCGGACCCTTGAAGGGCCTCCTTGATGGAAGACTTGCTGCCCAAATCGGCCTATCCACCGTTAGTCGATGTGCATAATGTGATGTGCAGATACGTACAGTCTTCATCTCGACACCCTGCTTAGCTAGAGCTTGAGCTGCGGGCTTCGAAATGTCACGAGTAATACCACGGATTTTGAAGGTCTTTGAGAGGACCGAGTCGGCGAGGACGTGCTTGATGACTGAGCCACCCTGATTGCCAGTGGCACCGAAGACAGTGAGGATCTTGGACATGACGATGATGTTGATAAGACTGGATAATAGTACTTCAGAGGTGTCCGAGTGTGGATTGGAAAGTTGATGTGATGTTTGATGCTTTCATCAACAAGGCAATCACTTTGGTTTTATATCCCATCTCGCAGCCATCTCCGTCCACATTGCTGACTGATTCTAGTTCGGACCTCGCATCTTGCTGATGTGATGATGCATGTGGTGTTGTTGCAATGGCTTGCATGGAAGACGTGGTGTTAGTCACGTGCAAGGCTTGGGGCACTAAATTAGCTCCTTGGCTCACGCTCGCTGCTTAGTCCTGAGCTGACAAACACCTGAAGTGGTTTACCGAGTCCCCACTCCGCTGGGTTTTGGTCATCACGGATGTTTCTCCATCCGGGAGCGGACGAATGAAGTTGTCGTCGGCACGCTGTTAAGATGGAATTGCGCAGACATCCTGTTGTCTCCTTGTTCCCGTTTCAGCGAGCCCTACGTAAACACACCACAGAGGCCAATTCCAGGCTCAAACATCACGGAGGTACTTCCGAGGGCTACCAGAGTTGCTTCACCCGCGAGACCACGATATACTATGTTCCTGTGTGTTGCGCATTATTAGCACAGCTTAGAGTGCGTTCCCTTCGATGGCTCAACAGTGCAATCAAGATCATACTGGCTGTCAACCATCAAGCAGCACTGCAGAACCACACCCACGTGATTTTGCCTGTTGCAGGAGATCTCCAGCCGTGCAAGGCAGTGCAGTCAAGAAAATTCGGTGGCGACCGTAGAGGAAACAGTATTAGATTGTAAAACTGACAGCGTGCCCAACCTTTGTAAGTTGACTAGCACAGCAAGTCAACTGAGACTCCCACTAACTTCCTTAATTTCCTCCAACTCCTTCAACTTCTCCTCAAAAGCGCCCTTGATTAAGCCTACAGCATTCATGCTCAAAGGCAAATGCAATGGCACTTTCTCCCCTCTACTCGCGACTTCATACAGAACCCTTCCAACATCCGCTGGTTCCATACCAACACCCTGTTTCAACCCTGCATCAACGTACTTCTGCAACAACCTGGCAGGCATCTTGGGATCCGCGTATGCAGGGTGCGGCGCAGTGTTCTTCTTGGAGTGACCCTCGAAATTGGTCTTGACCGCAGCAGGCTCGACGATACAGAATGAAATACCCCAATCCTGGTCCATTTCCTTGGCCACGCTCTCTGTCCAGCCCTCGACTGCGTGCTTAGACGCGTGGTAGAACGCATGGCCAGGGAAGGCGCAGACGCCAGCGACGGAGGAAATGTTCATCACCAGTCCACCTTTTCCGCCCTTGCGCATGATGGGGAGAGTAGCGAGCGTCGTCCTCACCGTACCGAAGAAGTTCGTTTCCATGATCTCGTGAGACTCGGCTTCGGTAGCGGACTCGGTATCTCCAGACAGTGCGTAGCCTGCACTATTGACAAGCACATCGATGGTACCAAAACTCTGGACGGCCTTTTCGAGAACGAGATTGACATTCTCAGGAGAGGTGACATCGAGACGCAACTTGAGAATATTTGGATTGTCGTCGGGTAAATAGGCAAGATCATTAGGGTTCCTGGAGGTTGCAATGAGGTTGTGGGCCGATTTGGAGGCAATGGTGGACGCCAGAGCTCTGCCTATACCGGAAGAGCAACCGGTGATGAGCCATGTGGCGTCTGCGGGGAGGCTGTAGGGCTTCGTGTTGGCAGAGAACATGTTGTAGATTACGTGTTTGAGTAACTTTGCTTGTAGAAACGCACTCACGCATTGAAAAAATGTGCCTTATGTATGCGGTCTTGCGATTGATTACATGCAGTCGCTCATGCTGACCTCTTGCCTGATGTGGAAGGCCATCGTCGTTCACGAGGTAGGTGCACAGCTTGGAGCAGCGCCGCTAACAGCTGTGAGTAACAACCTTGTAATCGTGCAGCGAAAGGGCTAAAACAGCCCGAAAGCAAAGGGCTAAAGGGCTGTCAATTAGAGCTTATCAAAGCTTACCATTGGGGCGTCCTTGCTGTGGGTGGCCTGAACAAGGCCAGTGCTGACTCACTGACGCAGCAGGATACAAAGACAGAGGCGGGGTCAAACACTAACATGCAAGTTGATGCGTGCCAATAAACAACCCCAAGTCAGCTAATTGCAATGGTTATTCACGATATGTGGGCAGATAATAATATCATATTACTTATGCTCAGCGTCGAGCATGTACGCCGGTCGTAACCTTTTATCAGGCCGTATCAGGTCGTAAGATCTGCCGTGATTGTCATAACTCGTCCATCGTACAGTCGTATCCAACTTTTCATCACGGCTCTTGAATGCTAATGATCGTGTCCCTGGGAGTCCTTCCACTGCTTTCCGTCTCACTGTTTACTTCTTGAACCTCAGTCAGCGTACCCATCCTGGTCAACCCGCTCTGTCTTCCTTCACCCATTCTGGCAACCATGGCCTGTATGTTTGGATGGCTAGGCGGCGGTCGATGCAAACTGCGCCTTGGGATAGGTTCCCTATCTCTTATTCTCATACGCATGCCCTCTTCCGTCGACATGCTCCGATTCTTTCTCGTTCGCCCTGTATACTCTGTTTCTGTTTCTTCTTCTGACTTTGGTTTTGGCCGGAGCCAGCGCCAGAATTGCCGTGTTTTAGTCGCCCAAACGTGATAGCCGTATTTTGTGGAGAGGAACCCAATGATACTGAAGAAAGGGACACAAATTGCGACGAGGGTGATGGCAAACGGCCAATACGGCGCAGGCTCAGCAGGCATGTTCGTCATTCCGAAGATACTCGTGACGAAAGTAAGTGGCGGTGCGTGTGTTAGTCTAAGGTATGTATGGAGGAAGTCCAGGGGCTTACCATGAAGAACAAGTTGACAATTGTTAGGACTTTAATATTATATCCTTGATGCACGGTTACGTCGGCGAGTTCGACTGACTTTCTTGATTCCTGAATGCTCGTGCCAGAGAATAGCTGCTCTTGCAAGGTTTCAATTTCATGACGCCTCTCGTTGTTTTCCCTCTGCAAGATGCGAAGCTCCTTCATCTCGCGCTCAAATTGCAATCTCAGCAGACGCAGTCGACGCTTCCAATGGTCATTGCGTGGCGACTCTTCATACAATGGCCAGAGCGTCTTGCTTTCTCCATCCCAGATATCCTCGGTGAAAGTGTCTTCGAAGGCGTCGATCATGGCTTTGATACTGTCGTTGACATTTCCTAATGCTTGGTGTGCGTAGAAATACCTACGGGTCCAGGTGAAGTGTTTGTCTTCGAAGAGTCGCTTCCTGCGGGCTTCTTCATCAAACAGAAAGCCAAGAGGTGGTGTGACGAGTTCGGTGATTTGCTTATAAATTTCATCGTAACGCTTCCTTGCATCTCGATACTCTGTGAGCAGTGCATGTAAAAATGCCTCAGGTCCATTGAGGTATCGGTGTCCAGTCTCAAATGTGTAGGGGTTTCCGTTGATAGGCGTTGATTTCCAATCTGGGAAGCATTCAAGCTGCAGTACCTGCCACGGCGACCATGGGTCGGATACCCAGCCATAGTTGGTTTTCGATCGTCTCGCTCTGTTTCTAATACGACGAGGGTTCTCGTCGAATAAAGCTAGAGCGACAACGGCACCACACCGACTCAAGGGTATATGGCTGTCAGACGAGCTTGTCACTCTATCGGCACGCTGCCATTGCATAGGCTTGCAGTCATCTCCGATAATAGTGTAATACTCGAAAGTAAAGAAGAACGTTCGTTGATGACGCGGATCTTCGGTGAAAGTCCGAAACATGTGAGAAGATGATGCCTCGGTGCGCACGAGATGTCGGAACAACTCATCCATGTCGAACGCATTGTGCAATGTCAGATGCAAAGCGCCAAACAAGATTGGCGAGGGCTCTCTTGCAACACTGCTATATGTTAGCGAAATATGTGATGTACTGCGCCGTGCCAGCTCGAGCAGCCAATTCGCAAGATGCAGGCCTCAGCAGGGCTGGTCGAAACTGGTTTTCTGATTGATATTACACCAGGTGTGGAGCTCTCCAACACTACTAGACAGCTCATTGGCTTTGCCTTTAGTAAGTTGGGTCTTTTTGAATGCCAAATGGCTGCTCGGAGCTGGTAAGGCGCAGTATATGTAGGCACCTACGTAATGCGTCCTGCGGTCGTCTTGTCGCCGGCTTTTCCAATGTCCTGTAGTCATAAGTCGCTGTGATCGGGCTGGGAATACTCGAACGTACCTTAATTGAGTGCCATATCTCTGTAGCTTTTGACATTGTATTATCTGCTGAGCTGACTTCCACAAGCTCGGGGTGCCCGTCGGGCCCAACATCGTAAACCCTGAAGTGATCAACACAAGCTTACAGTCTGTCTCAAATCACGTACTGGAAATGGGAGTAGTGACTGCGGTCGTCGGCAGGTCCTGGTCCTAGGTGGAACAGATGTGGCTGCTTTGACAGTTTCGCAGGGTCAGAGATCAGGGTTTCCAGGATCTCTCTGCCATGTTCATCCCAATTGTGGGTCTTCAGATGATGGCGTAGGTGTTCATGGTCAAAAGACTGGGATGGCAATTGGTTTTGTACAAAGAAGTCGTCCTCGTCGTCGCTACTGTCATCGGATAGCGTGGATGTGTCGGCGAAGACGGCATCCCCGCGCTGGGTCGCGTTCCGACGTAGCCGTGGAACATCTGAGGGTCCAAAGCTTCCGTTCGAAGCGGACAAGCTTTTTAGTAAGGTGTCGTGCGAGCGCTGAAGCGTCTCTAGCTGCTTGCGAAGCTCATCAAGCTCCCGCGTAGCCATATGCTAGTTCAACTTCCTCTTCCGTCGAACGCGATTCGAGTTGAAAGGCTGAACAGCAGCAGAAAATTGAGGTTGAATCTTTGAATTGTTACGCCCGGCCCACACGCTTAGCTCCGCATGTTGCCCAGCCTCGCTATGGATGGGAATCTGACCTCCCATCCAATGCCCATTGAAGCCAAGACGAGATTGTGGGGCGTTCAGTGAAGGATCGGGGAGCAGGCAACGTCCCGCGCGCCGGTGAGTGACGGTGTTCACAAGGCTCACCGCTATTTCCGACTGACCCTGGAGTGCTCTACCGCAGCTGTGAGAGCTGAAGTCTGCGCATAGCCGCAGGAAAACACGTCGCATTACGAGCGTTTTTCAATCAACACGAAGGTGCCTCTGATATATCTCGCTCACGAGGGCGTGCATGCATAAAGCAAGCTGTAAGAACCTGCAGGGATCGGCAACCGACAACCGGACGGAGCTGGTGAGCTTACAAAACCGGCGCTAGCTCTGTGTCTCACGAACCACCCAGAGCGCAACGGTCAAGTACGAACATGCGTTCAAGCCAATTGTCTCTTGGAGAAGTTACTGATGCAGCAGAAGATATGGATTCCGAGTGGCGCCTCGACGATGGCTGGGAACGCTATCGGCAGTTGTCGACTTCTGATTGGTCAAAGGCGGAAGTCCCACCGATAGGCGATATCAAAATCCCGCGAGTCTGTCGCGCCGACCTCTCCATTGTGCCTCTACGGCACTCGACTCATCATGCCAGCACATAATACGTTGTTTTGGGTGACATTGCCCATCCTAATTGGCGTGATACTCTACCAGATAGGCCTTCAGAGTCTCCTTCCTGCCTCAATCTACGAGTACGCCGGATTTAAGACATTTCGCAGTCTGTTTGAAGAAACACACTGCTACGCTTCCGTCAAAACGCTCTCGGCTGACCTTCCCCACGCTGAATGTTTCAGCATCTCGAATGGGAGGTTTTCGAGGGTGTTTAATGATGACCTTATCAAGCAAGATCCCTCTTGTGACGCTGTCAAGGACGCACGTGCTGGATATGTGTACCCAGGTCTCTGGGATGGACACGGGCATCTAATCCAGTTTGGAGAGCTCCTCAACTCTGTGAGCCTTTTCGGGGCCGAATCGATGGCTGAGGTACAGGATCGACTGGTGCAGTACAAAGAAAGCCACCCGGAAGAAGGCACCAGCAAACGATGGTTGAGAGGTGTTGGTTGGGACCAGGCCAGGTTTAGCGGCAAGTGGCCGACGACTGTGAGTATATCCTAGCTCGTGCAAGAATAGCCGGAGATTGATACATGATAAGTCCGACCTTGAAATCAGTGAAGTCTTCAAGGACCAGTATGTCATGCTCGATCGAGTTGATGGTAAGCCTCGACTGGAAAAAGTTTGGTGGACAGGACGTTGACAGGTTCTAGTTCACTGTATTTGGGTTTCCGACAAGGTCCTTGGTCTTCTTCCTTCTCCACTGCCTGAGGTGCCAGCTGGAGGTGAGATCGTAGCTCCAGGCGTCTTCTGCGACAACGCTATGGAGATGGTACTGGAACACTACCCAAAACCTGACAGGGACCGCAAGTCGAAGTTTGTTAAAGATGCCATGGCCGAGCTCAACAAGCTTGGTATTGTCGGGATGCACGACGCTGGTGTCGTTCCTGGCGATTTGAAGCTGTACGAGGAGTTGTCAGGTGACGAAGACTGGAAAGTGAGGGTAAATGCGATGATTGAGTGTGATGCTCGCAACACTTTCTGCCCGCATGACGTCAAGAAAATCAGCACGTCCAACGGCATGTTCCACGTGCGCAGCGTCAAGTTGTTCGGCGGTACGTGACCTTTCCTAGTTCGTCTGACACCGTATTAACAGACTCCAGACGGGGCGCTCGGCAGCTGGGGCAGCGCAATGATTGACCCTTACAGCGACAAAGAGAGCTCAACTGGGTCACTACTTGTGAACGCGACTGTGCTCTCATCGTTGACTCAAAACTGGGCAGCCGAAGGATACCAAGTTAACATTCATGCTATTGGAGACTTGGCGAATCGACTCGCCATCGACGCCTTTGAGATTACTCTAAAGCTTCAATGCCCTGACATCACCAAGCTCAAGGATTGTCAGCAGCAACAGCATCGATTCCGCATCGAACACGCCCAAATCATCCACCCAGACGATCAGCGTCGTATGTTTGAGCTCGGAATCATCCCTTCCATCCAGCCAACGCACGCCACCTCGGACATGGGATACGCAGAGTCTAGGCTCGGAAAGCAGCGGACTGCAGATGAAGCTTACAGGATGCGTTCGCTTCTCCCTCTCGGCCCGGTTCTTGGTAGTGATTTCCCGGTAGAGCCGGCAAGCATCTTCGAAGGCATGTATGCAGCAGCCACACGACGGAGCCCACGGACAGGTCTCGATCCTAGCGGTGGCAAGACTGGGTGGTATCCCGACGAGACGCTCACCGTTCAGGATGCATTGAAGGGCTTCACCACCAACCCAGCCTACAGTGCTTTTCTAGAGGGCAAAGCTGGTGTCATACAAGAGGGTGCGTGGGCAGACTGGGTTGTGCTTGACGAGCCATTGGAGGACATGGACCTGGAAGATCTACGAAAACTCACTGTAAGAGAGACGTGGGTGGGTGGCAAAATGGTCTACCAACGTTCGTCACCACATGGAAGCCTTCCGCAATGAGTGTTACACGCTTAACGCGCTGCGGGCGCATGTCATATCAGCGACGATCAAAGGTAGGGCTACTAGGCTCGGATCTGGGTAGGCTAGGATACACCCGACCGTAGTACCTCTTGATACCATGTCAGGATCTTCGCCCTAATGCACAAAAACCACTCTATCACCTTCCTGATTGCATACATTCACGTTCAGTTACTGTTTGTTGAAGATTTGCGTGGTGGACGTGGGGGCCCATCATGGTACTCAGAAAAGCCGCAGCCAACCAGGTATCCTCAATTTTAGTTTGCCTGTCATTGTAGTATTCAATAAACAAATCGCAGTAGCAAGCCTCACTTGTCCTGTGAGTGGTGTTCTCCACTTCTGCGCATGTGTATAAAACTCTTCAAGATGATGGTGCGGGGATACTTTTGAGCGCTTTTCTTTCACCTCAAATACTCGAACCCTACTCGGGTCTCCCCTCCTTCACTTCTTGGCAACTCAACTCCAAACTTGAATGGCATACACAATGGGCAACGTCTTAGGGAGTGAGAAGCCAGCTTCCAGCAAGCACGCGACCAGAAGTTCGACTCTCCAAACACCACCCAGGACGCCAACTATAACAGCTACTTCTGCGCAAACACTCGCATCAGAGATTCGCGATATCTATCAAGCTCTGTCCGAGCTCCCAGATCTCGCACCAGGAGATGCTGTTAATGCACTTCTGACTCGCCTCGTCAATGTATGCATTATACCGTACAGCCATGAGTTTGTCACCTACTTCTTCGACATTGAGAACATACATACGCTGTGCGAGCAGCTACGACCTCTCTGCGCCACAGCTGAGGGTGAACTAGAAAGGTTCTGGGCAAGCAGCATCATAGAACAGTCAACGGCCTCAGAAGGTGCGTCTACTATGCAATGCCCTTCCCGCGCGCCGTTCTTGCATCTTGACTGCCACCGTACCTTTGACGAAAATCGTTGACATAATCCACAGCCACAGCCACTCAAACCCAAGACCTTCTCGACACATTTCCTTATTACCAGAATTATCTCGACCTTTCGCGTATCGAGTGCTCGACCCTCTCCGCGTTCCTCCCCTCCCCAACCACATCACCCCAGAACTTCGCATTCATTGGCTCAGGACCCCTACCCCTAACATCGCTCTGTATACTGGACATTTACCCATCTGCACATGTGCACAACATCGACCGCGATACCTCAGCATTACAGGTCAGCCAGAGGCTGTGCGAACGGCTTGGGCACACGGAGAGAATGAGCTTTGCGTGTACTGATGTCAGTGCCGAAGATGCCGTAGGTGCGGGGAGAACGAAGTGGGAGGACTTTGATGTCGTATTTTTGGCTGCGCTTGTAGGTATGGACACGCAATCGAAATTGTCGATTCTTGAGAGCTTGGTGAGGAAGTTAAGGACCGGTACGCTGGTTGTGGCGAGAAGTGCGAAGGGGTTGCGGAGTGTGCTCTATCCGGTGAGTCGAGTCTATGATCCATGCACATGGATTATCCGGGGTATGCTGACTTGTTGTAGATTCTTGAGCTCTCGGGCGAGATGGAGAGGATTGGGTTGGAGACGCTGGTTGAAGTACACCCATGGACCAAGGTCGTGAACTCTGTCATTGTGCTCAGAGTGAAGCAGAAGTAGGAGGCGTGTTGAATAGCAACTAGAAAAAGTGTGTGATCCGAACGATCACATGCTCAGCGGACAGAGGCAGATTCAGGGTTTGAGCTTGAAGTCTTTGCCTCAAATGAACGAATTGTCGGCCTTTGTAGAAACTCATCAACTACGGAACTAAGTTCTGTTCCGATTCAAAACCGTAGCGAGATGCTTGCATCAGAGAAATACTATGCAGTGTCGAAAATGATTTCAAATGCCCTGAACGGTGCTAGCAACGCTTTGCATGTCTCCGACTGTCATTGCAGTTGAGAACTTGAGAAGACGGTGGCTCTCTTCCTTACGCGTTCGGTCTGAGAGAGGTAGACAGCAAGCCGTAGTTGCTGTTAGATGATCATGAAGACCAGTCATCCCTGTCGAAAGGCATGAAATCTAAGTTGATGTGCCCCTCCCTTAACGTGTTCATGGCATCATGCCCTGATTTCAGGTGCGTAGCTTCCTGACTGATAACGTCTGTGAGATGGCTTGTGAGTCCGTTTGCGTTGTAACTCCACGTGCTGTACACAGAGCAATCGCCAGTTCTGCTTTGTATTTTTGGCTCCAGTGTGGACCCACCACCGGTGTACGCATCTATCGTTGGCCAAAAGAATGTTTTCGCGTAAGATGGCATCGTCGCAAACGTAGTGAGCTCATTCGATACTACGTTGAAGTTGGCGGTATCATCGATTGGTGGCTCCACTTTCAGGTCTGTCGGAAAGACCAAGCTATCATTCCTGGGCTTTTTGCTTGCACGCCCGTAGTCATTGCTGATGCTGTGAGGATCCAACCTTCGCTTGTTCGGACTGCAGTAATCGTCCATGTCTTTCAGGGTGGAGCTGCACGGGGACGAAGCTGGCTCACTGCTTGAGGAGGAAATATTGACACTTGTGGCTGACGAGTGTATCGTGCTACTGCTTGAGGATTTCCTTCTACTAGGGTGAGAGCTGAGTCGGGTTTCCGGTGGATGATCTGCAGGTGGAATTGGCATATCTTGGTCTTGGAGCAACCCTTCGAGCAGTGCTATCCGTTCGACGAGCGAGTGTACATATGCTCGTGAGATAGGTCTGAAGGACAGTCAACTATGGGTAGACAATGAAAACAAGCCTTCTAACCTTCGTCGCTCATCGTCATCTTTGATCATACAGAGAGCACTCGATCGCTCACATTGTAGGCATGCTTTCTTGCCAGTGGGTACGACGCACTGTGGATGGTCAGCAAGCGCAGTTGCGCGTAGTCAAGTTGGACATACGCGAATGCGGCGGTCTCGACATGAAGTGCATGCTACGGACGCCCTGTGGCGCCGCCTCTTTGCTTCAGTCTTTGTTTGCGACTCATCTGAAGAAGTTTGCTCTTCTTTGATCTTCGTGAGCTGCTTGTTGTGGACGGCTCCGACTCGCGCATGTGTTTCCATTTCAGCGAAGCTCTTGATACGATCTCGTTTCAGATCACTAACAATCTGATGTCTTCGATGACGGACCTGGCCTGGATCGTTAGAGACGATTCGTATTTGTCGAGAGAACAGATGAGCAAAACACGCGACGGCAGATGGCAACCGTAAGGGTATATAAGAACCTCCGAGATGCATGAAAGCCAAGCTTTATCTGGTCCGTCACTTGCATTCACCAGATGTGGGCACAAAAGTGGGTAGAGACTGCGGAGGTGGGGCGCCCCGCGTTGGTGGTGACCGAGGAATGAATCATTCACTCGGTTCTCGAGCCCATTCCGCAATCAGGTGAAGCCATGAGTCGATTTAAGGAAAGTCAGAATAGAAGACCTGCAGAGAACTCTCGGTTGCAGGAACCTTCGGGCAAGGCATCCGCGCTTGACGTAGCAAAAGATCGCAAATGTTCCGGTTAGAACCCTTGTTCTACTTCTCGTCGCATCGAGTGTCGGAGTCAGAACTGAAGGTAGCGAGACAACTCGTACCCAATCATGTGGTCTCTAACACATGTAGCGCTCGTATTCATAATCACATTTGTATGGCTGCACAACTGTTGAGGGAGTCGCACGATTCGTGTTGAAAAAAGAGCGGATGTTGCAGGAGAAGGAGCAATGAGGCCAACCGCCAAGAGACACTACCCGACATTAGACTATAAGGAGCTAACCGAGAGCCGAACTCTGGAGCCGTCCCCACTACCGTCCCAACACAACGTGCATGCAGCGATGTAACGGCAGGTGGTTTGCTAAGTGTACGTTACAACGGGTCGGTTTCAATCTCGGGTAAAGCGTGCAGTGTCAAAGCAGGCAGTCCCACGATCAATTCAAGATTTCACAGCAGCGGCAATGGAGAGACAATACATAGGTATGACTGTGCAACGGTGGCTAAAAGATTGCGTAGAAATAGATGGCTGATCTGTTTTGTTGGACCTACCGGTGCTTTACATTCCCTCCTTCTCCTTGACAGCCTCGCCCATGGCCTGAGCATCACTCTGATAGCTCTTGAATTTCCTTGCCGATATTTTCCGCATGAACATCTCATCGAGCTCCTCGTAAGTGCGACCAGCAGTCTCAGGCTGGTAGAACCAGAGATATACCAAACACACGAAGGAAAGCGCGCCAAAGATGAACCCTAAACGGCCACCAAGGTTCAACTTATCAGGGTTGAACAAGTAAGGAAGCACGAAAGACCACATCGTTTGCAGTACGTTCTGCAATGCTAAACCAATAGCAATGGTCTTCACACGAAGCCGGGAGGTGCTCGTCTCGCAGAGAATCGTGTACGCAGTGGCACCGATGGTCACGTTGTACCACCAGCAATAGAGAAGTATCATGCTGATTGCGCCCTTGAGCGCAGGAACTGTTCCAGCAACAGCACAGCCAGCCATGACAAACAAGATGACAGTAAGCACAACGAGACCCCAGAAGGTAAGGTTGCGGCGTCCAACTCGATCAACAAGGTACCAGGACATTACGTTGCCGATGAGCGAAAGGATCTGCTGAACGATCTGGAGTTTGAAAGACATCTCAGTGGAGAAGCCCACAAGCTGCATATAGTACGTGAAATAGCTTGCAGCAAAGGCGACGCCGCTGAGCGCCTGAATAGAAAGCGGCATGATGGAGATGATAGTCCGTCGCAAGTTGGACTTGCGGAAGCACTCCAAGTACGTGACACCTTCAGTCTCGCGTCTGATCTGCTCCAATGTGTTGTTGATGGATGCGAGTCTCTTCTCACCCGCCTCGCCCCGATAGCCAAGCCCAGCAAGAGCCTTCCGCGCGTGCTCCTGACGACCTTTCGACACCAGCCAAAATGGTGACTCCGGCATGAAAGGTACGAGTATCGCAGATATGGCTGCAAAACCAAATTGAGCGCAGAAGACTGCGCGGTATGCCCATCGGTTGGTGTACAGACCCGTCGAGTTGACGATGAGAGCAACTGTGAGCGGGCCTAAGGTATAGGCGAGCGCGGTCAGGCAGGTGAGCATGCCCCGTAACGCGAAGGGAGCAACCTCGCCAATGTACGTGACGGTAACAGAAGCGAGTGCGCCAACTACAAAACCGTTCAGGAACTTTCCACCAAAGAAGAGTTCGGGGGTCGTTGCAACAAACTCCATGGTGATAGCCGCAAAGGTTACGACAAGACAGATGATGACGATCATGCGACGGCCGAGCCAGTCTGCAAGCTGACCGCATCCGAGGGCACCAACAACAGCACTACGATCAGTCAGTTTTAAAGTCCTTCAACGTGTAGTCGACGACACATACGAAGCCACGGGAGCGCCTTGAAACGCCGACTGCCATTTTGCATCGATGACATAGCTCAGAGTCCCATCTGCAGCCGTGAAGGGATGGCCGAAATCTTTCCTGAACTGCGGAATGCCAATGACGTTGCCAGCAGCCTGGTTCTCAAAGCTGACGAGGAGAACGACCCAAACTGCGTATATGCTCCAGAAACAGGCCCAAGGGTATTTGCGAAACGAAGCAAGCTTGCCGGCTTCGTGATCTTCCTGGTTGGCGAGGTGGCCGAGCTGACTGGTCTCAGCTGGCGTCGATTCTACGGGGACGTGCTCGTTGATCTCGACAGTGTGAGGCTTGTCGTCAATGGCGATTGCCATGATGGCGGACGCGATGAATGGAGCGATGAAATTCGATCGGGGTTGAGAAAACAATAAGATGCAGCTTCGACGGATTACCCCGGAATTGGGGAATGGGATTGATCGTCGTACTGTGGGTCTGGGGTTGACACCGCGGGGAGCTCTCTTTAAATCTGGAGAAGTTGATGCATCCTCTGCACATCGTGACGAGTCACGCAAGCATCGTGAGCCGTCATTTCGCACCTTTTGATGAATCTGGAACAGGTTGCAGCTCAGCCGACCAACGGAATCACGGAGGCGACCAAGCCGACGCCCCACATACCACCCAACTAAGCAAAAATCACTATCTAATGGTTAGGTTGTCTAAGCCTTAGTTAGATGCTCTATTTAGAGAATATGTTAAGAACTTATTCTTTTATTATATTAAGAACATATTCCTAACTTTCTATTATAATAATATAAAGAAGAAATATTACATTTTTTAAAGATACTTTCCTAATATATTATAAATGTATTCTTAATTATATTAGAACATGTTCTTAATATATTAGAAACTTAAGAAAGTATCTTTAAAATATGTAATATTTCTCCTCTATATTCTTATAATAGAAAGTTAGGAATATGTTCTTAATATAATAAAAGAATAAGTTCTTAATATATTCTCTAAATATATTGTATATTAGTTAGGTAAGATTCTAAATAGTTAGGTTACTTAGTTATTGCTTAGCTTAGTTACTTCTGTAATTCTGTTAGTTAGCTAAGCTGTGTCCTTAATCTAGAACAGGTTAATTCTGCTAGGTTGCAGCTTAGCTAACTAACAGAATTACAGAGACAACTAAGCTAAGCACTAACTTAGCAACCTAACTATCTAGAATTCTACCTAACTAATAAACAAGATTTAGGAAATATATTAAGAACTTGTTCTCTTAATATATTAAGAACATATTCCTAACTTCTTTTTATAATAATATAAAGAAGAAATATTAAGTTCTTTTAAAGAAACTTTTCTAATATATTAAGAATTGTAAAGTTATAAGACTTTCTTCTTATAATCTTTATTAGATAGTTTCCTTTTTAGGAATACTTATTACCTAAAAAGGCAACTTAAGCTATTTAGCCTAAATATATATATAATAGGCCTAGATACAGGTACTTTCCTAATTAGGTTTAGCTCTTACCTAATCTAGTAAAGTACTATCTGAAGAATGCCTAACTAAAGAGCGTTAGAAAGCTGTGCTTATTATAGCTATAGCTTTACTAGATCTAGAGTTAGCTTTCTTACTATAAATAGCTTAAGGACACGTTGCCTTTACTAGTAGGTTGCGTAATTGCCTACGCAATCTGCTTAGAAATCTACTCTTAATTTCTAAGCATCTATTTGTAATAATCATTCTAGATCCTTCTAATTTGTAATAGAGAGAACGGAAGTAGAGTATAAATACTACTTACTTTCCCTCTCTCTTAGTTCTGTACCTAGCAGTTAATATAATAACTTGCCTATTATATTATCTTATCTTGTTACTATATTTACTCCTCTTGCCTCTTTAGGCTATACGCTTCCTATTTTGGAATTACCTAGTCTAGTTAGTCTAGGTCTTCTAGATTAGGGAAGAAAGTAGTCTGTCCTCCTATTTCCCCTCTACTTTCTTTACAAGAATATATTCTAAACTAGATATAAATATGTTCCTAATATATTAAGAAAGTGTTAGGGGCTTTCTACCTTAGGTATGCTAACCCTTAGGAACACCTTAAGGCAACTACAGTTACCCCTTAGAGCCTACACAACACGTATATATTCCTCTAAATCCTTAGAGGCTTAACCTCTAAGGATTTGTCTCTTATTTTATCTAATACTATATGTTTTTATTCTATCTCTTACCTACCTGCAGTGCTCTTACAATTTAAATCCTTTATACTCCTTCTTAGAAGAGGCAGTTAAGAGATCTCTAATTTTTTCTATACCTATTATAATAGTTAGAAATTAACGTTGCTAACGTGCTGCTAGCAATAATAACGCACTAGGCTTGCAACAGCCTAGCCCTAGTAGTAACTTAACAGATGCCTAGAGGTATCCTATACATAATATAGTAGCAAACTTGTTACTACTAGGCATGCCCTAGGCTAAGATAACACCTAGTACATCTAATAACTAAGCGTTAGGTCCTACTAAATTAGAAGATAAACAGGCTCTTAGCCTTACTAGCTCTCTAACAGATGTGCTATCCTATCTAAGTTAGATAAACCTAGCAACTAGTTTAAATACAGACCCTCTAGCTGCTACAAGGGCGCCTAGGGTAGAACCTATAGCTATTCTAACTATAGGCTAGCCTTTATTTGTTAAGCAACTCCTTAAGAATCTTTTTAAGGCAGAGCTTGCTAGAGCTACTAAAGCTAAATTAGCTATCTAGAAGAACTAGATTAACTAAGCCTTACAAGCCCTAGGCTTAACTAAGAGCAGGAACTAGTTAGAACCTAACTGTCTAGCGTTTAATAAGGCTAGAAAGATTATCTAAGTGTTAAATAATATTTAATCTAAACCTAAGTTAGGTACTAAGAGCAGAGCTCTATCCCTACAGTAAGTAGACTAGTAGATTAAGGATATTAAAACAGCCTTCTAATATACTTAGGTGTTAGAGGACTCTATTACAAGAACCTACTAGGCTATAGGTACTATTTAGTTTAGCATCTATTATAAACTAATCTAACAACAAATTAACTAGAGATCTATCTAATTATAGTCTAACCTTAAGGTAGAGGAGGAGTAACTTATGCAAGACCCTGTTCTTACTAAGTATAAGAACTATACTAAGTTCTTTAATATTAAGTAGAGAGAAGGCAATATAGTTAACACCTTTCTTATACTATTAAATTGCTAGGAGTTACTATTACTACACAGCTTCTTTAAGTTTAATAATAGTACTAAGGACTATAACTTTAAGATTACTTTTATTTAGTCTAAAACCCTGCCTTATCTCTAACAGGAGATTTAGCGTAATAGCAGTTTAGATAATATCTAGCAATAGCATAAGTTTAAATAAGCTCTTTATAACGTAGAGACAGTAGCTTGTCCTGTAGTTACTTACAAGAGTAATAACACTAACTATAGTAAGAAATATGCTATATCTCCTAATTAGAAGGGAAATAAAAGGTATACTAGTTGCAGAGGTATACTATCCTATAGCTAGAGCAACAGCACCCTAGTAGCTACCTAGTCTAATAATAGTAATAATAGCTGAGGTTAAAACAAAGACTAGGGTAACTAAAAGAGTTACTAGAAAAACTGTAGTAGCTATAATTCCTATTATAAGGGAAACAATAACAAGAACTTCTAGTTAATAGAAGAGTTAGAAAAAGGGAAGCCTTAGTTGCTAACCTCTCCTAACTATAACTAGGGCCTAAAACTAAGAGGAAACAAACTTGTATTATAGTTACTATATCCTTCTAAAACCCTAATAGGTCCTTAAAACTGCTCTAAGCCCTTTATAACTTAGGAGCAAAGCTAAACCTTATTAGTTAGCAGGTAGTAGATAACCTCTACCTAGAACATAAACTGTTCTATTAAAGGCTAGTAGCTACATTCCTTAATAGTAACTAACTAGACCTCTAACAACTCTATAATCTAACTATTAATTACCTAGATAGTAATAGCATAGTTAAATCTATAGAACTATAGAAGTTCTAGTTAGCTGCCTTTAAGGGGTACAACCTAGTACTAGGCTACTTATAGTTAGCATCTACTAACCTGTGTATCTACTTCTCTAAAGGCATATATAAGTAGTTTCCTAATAACGCAGAGAGAGTGCATATTACTACTATATAAAATCTGTTCTACTCTATAGAACTAGGAGAGAAAGTATATCTAATGCACTTAGGTAACCTAGTCTACTAAGTTCTAGAGGAGACAATTAACAACCTTTTAGAAAGCAACTAGAAATATAGTAGATAACTACTAGCCTAAGGGCTAAGCAGAGACACTGTCCTAGACGCAGAATACTTCTATAATAAGAGACTTCTCTAGCTTTAGAATAAAATGCTTAAAGTTATAGATTACCTTTAGCATTACGTTGCGTAGTACCTAGATCTATTATAGCTTTCTAAAGCTATAGGTAAGTGTATAGTAGTAAGTATTATCTATAAGCCTTCTTAACGCTCTAGGATACTGCCTACAGGCATAGCCTAAGTTCTCTTAGATAGCAATAAAGACTACCCTTTAGTTAACTCTGTAGATAATAAACTAGACCTAGAAGAGCTTAAATATGTTCTTCTAGAGTTACACTATAAGTAGTTTATATTTAGCAAACACTAGTCTAGTGTATTAGCACTGCATTAGAATTATAATTACTCTATTAATATTAAGCTAGGGAGTAAGATACTAAATATGCCTATATATAACCTCTTTAAAAAGAAGCTAGAAATACTACAGGCCTACCTTAATACAGCACAGGAAAAGGGTTAGATCTGCCTAAGTAAGTTCTTTGCTAGAGCACCTATTCTGTTTATACTAAAGGCTAACAGTACACTACAACTTTATATAGATTATAGAGGCCTTAACAAGGTTACTATTAAGAACTAGTATCCTATTTCTCTTATAAATAAAATACTAGATAGGCTATTAAAAGCTGCTATCTTCTCTAAGCTAGATCTACGTAATGCATATTATAGGCTCTAGATTAAAGAAGGTAATAAGTAGAAAACAGCTTTTAAGACTAGGTATAGTTATTTTAAGTACCTAGTTATGTCTTTTAGATTAGTAAACGCTCTAGCAACATCCTAATCCTACATCTAAAGAGCTCTAGAAGGCCTAATAGACTGCACCTATATAGTATACCTAGATAATATCCTTATATACTTAGAGCATAAGGAGGATTATTAAGCCTATGTTAAAGAGATCCTAGATTAACTTGTTAAATAGAGGTTGTTCTGTAAGGTAAGCAAATGCTTATTTATAACAAAGTTAGTTAAGTTCCTAGGCTTTATTATTACACCTAGTAGAGTAGTTATAGATCCTGTCTGTGTGCAAACAATCTAAGAGTAGCCTAAGCCTAAGAGGTATAAGGACATCTAAGTGTTTCTTAGCTTTGCTAACTTTTACTAAAGATTTATCTTTAACTACTCTAGGATTATCTGCCTGTTAGTAGACTATATAACTTCTGCCTAGAGGCTAGAGTTAGAGCTAGAAGGCTCTACTTTAACAAAGGGGGGGAAGAAAACACTAGCAAAAACCTAAAAAGACCTAATAAGATAGTATAAACTATAGAGTTAGCTAGAGGAAGTACGCTAGGCTTTTCTTACTATTAGGAAGAAGTTTACTAAAGCACCTATGCTATAGTACTTTAACTCTGCTAAGCTAATTATAGTCTTTACTAACGCGTTAGACTTTGCTATAGCTGCTATACTACTACAACTACAATTGTTAGAAGTACTAATAGAACAACACTAGAAGCTAGTAGCATTCTAGAGTAGGAAGTTCTAAGGCCTATTAATTAGATAGCACACCTATAATAAGGAATTAGCTACAATTGTTAAGGCATTTAGGTAGTAGCAATATTACCTTAAGTATGCCTTATTAATAGTCTAAGTACTTTCTAACTATAACAACCTGCAGTACTTTATAACTATAAAGAAGCTTTCCCCTAAGCAAGCACGCTAGGCAGAGGAGCTAGCTAGGTACAACTTTAAAGTTAAGTATAAGCCTAGACTAGAGAACTCTGCAGATAGCCCTTTAAGGCGTCTAGATTATATAAAGAGACTAGTTATTAGAGAGTAGCAGGCACTACGTAATACTATGCTACTAACACTCTAATAAAAGCTTTAAATATAGACTATCTAGAAGTCTAAGGCTTAAAATATTAAATAGGTAACTAGGGCAACAGGCAGCCTTAGTAAGGGTCCTAAGAGATTCTAGCAACTCTCTAAAACCGCCTCTAAGGAATTCTACCTACTAATAGGTACTAGAGATGCGTCTCTCTTAGCTCTTAACTAGCTATCTACAGGCTATAACAGCTAGAGTTAATCTAAATTATTTAAAGCTTAGGAACCTAGGTTTAACATTATAGAGGCTCTCCTTTATAACCTTAACAGACAAGTTAGGTTACCTACTTACCTTATAAATAATACTATATAAGGCAAATCTATATACGCTCTAGATACTCTAGAACACCTAACTAACTATATTAGACAGGTTTAGAAGCAGGATACTGCTTATAAGTTGCTAATAAGTTAGAAAGCAAGCAGAGCAGCTACAGGTTACTACTACTAGAAAGTTAACCTTAGTAGGATCCTATATAGGAGTAGAAAAGTATAAATTTCTTAAGATATAACTCTTTACTAAACTATTCTTATAAAGAACTATAATAACTCTATAAGAGATTACTATAGCTGTAAGAAGACTACCTAGCTATTACAACAAAAGTACTATTAGCTAAACCTAAAGAAGAATATATATAAGTATGTTTAGTGTTATATAGTATACTAACTAAACAAAATCGGCAGGCACAAGCTATAAGAGCTACTAGTCCTACTCTTAGTACCTAATACACCCTAGTAGCATTACTCTCTAGACTTTATAACAGACCTACTAACGTTAAAAGATAACTAGAGGAATAAGTATAACTTAATCCTAGTTCTAGTTAATAGGTTTAGTAAGTATGTCTAGTACCTACCTATAACTAAGACAGTTACGTTCTAAAGAGTAGCTAAACTACTACTTAAGCAGTGCTTTCTTAAATATAGTCCTCTTAATAGTCTAATATTAGACTATAGGTTAGTGTTTACTAGCTAATTCTAGTCTAACATCTACTATTATTTAAAGATTAACTATTGCCTTAGTATAGCCTTTTACCTATAGACTAACAGACAGACAGAATACTAAAACTAGAAGTTAGAAACCTACCTGCGTATCTATATAAACTACTAATAGGATAACTAGGTAGACTTATTACTATATATAGAGTATGCATACAACTTAAAAGCTTACTTAGCATATAGAGAATCCCCTATTAAGGTAGTATATAGGATTAACCCTTAGGGCTTTAATAGAGTTCTAGATAAGCACTAGCTACACTATCCTCTAGAAGCCTAGGTAGATAGTAGAAAGGCACTAGACCTCTGCTAGCAGGTAATTAGACAGCTAGAGCAGTAGTATAACCTATAGGTAGCAGTAAAGAATAGCTTAGAGTATGCCTAGAAGAGTAATTCTTGTTAGTATAACACTAAGCAGGTAAATAGACACTTTGCTAAAAGTAAGCAAGTACTGCTCTAAGCAAAGAACCTAACAACTAGCTAACTATCTAAGAAGTTTAACGCCTGTTACCTAGGTCCCTTTACTATTATAAAGAAGATTAGGAAGCTAGCTTACAAGCTAGACCTACTACTATTAATAGATAGAGTACACCTAGTATTTAATGTATTATTACTTAAACTATAGAGAGAACCCTTTGTAGAAAAGGAGTTCTAGCTAGGTTCTATACAGATTCTAGAGGATACTCTTCTAGTAGAGAGATATAAAGTTAAAGAGATTCTATAGCACTGTAATACTTAAGCCTGTAGGCAAAAGTACCTAGTAAAGTAGCTAGGTTAGCTAAATAAAGAAGCTACCTAGGAGCTACTAGAGAACCTTAACTACTGTAAGGAAATCCTTAATAAGTACCTTAAGATAACAACTAATATAACACAGTAATAAACTTATAAATATAAAGTTAAGTCTAAGTTAGGTTAGTATAATCTAAACCTGCCTTAGTAGAAGAAGAGCTGCCTAAGGAAAGCCTAGAATAATACTTATACTACTAAACTATAGACAATATGTTAACCTAGGGTTACTATCCTAAGGCTGTAGATTAGCCTAGTAACTATCTAAGGTAGAAGATAAGAGTCTTAAGAGCATTAGAGTAGGCATAGATTTTTATATAGTTATTTGTATTTAATCTATTACTATATATTATCTAAAAGAGTAACCTAAAATATAGAAAAGACCTTATAAGCTTCTAGTAGGGCTAAACTTGTAGTCTAGACTACCTTAATAATAACGCTTAGAAGTCTTCTAAACTGCAGACTTAGTTAGAGAAACTGTTAACTGCTAAAAAGAAGCAGCTAGGGTATTCTTAGCAGAGGGTATATTAGTGCTATAGTAGTACTAACGCTTCTTTACACCCCTAGCAGCACTATTCTGCTAGAATACGTGCTTAATATCTACGTTAATAACTATATTAGAAGCTGCCTTCTTACTAATAGTACCTAAGGCTGCCTATACAAGTTAGCTATAGTAAAGGCAAAAAAAGTTAAAAAACTTACATTAAAGCGCTGTAGGTTGTGCTTATGCAAAACCTAACAAGCTTTATTATAGTTTACTAGACCTAAACCTAAGTTCTTTATATAGTATAGGACAGTAGCCTTATAGGTTATAGTACTAAGATAGTAGGCCTTAGCGTAGTTAAAAGCAGTCTACTAGTAGTGCTAGGTTGCAGCTAGAATATTATCTTTAGTTGCAGTGTTACCTTATTAAGTAGTCTTCTTATTTGTCTTATGTTTAGCTTACTTAATAAGGAAGTTAAGTATATTAATAGCATAGTAGAAGTAAGGTATAATCTATACAGATTAGTATTAAGTAGGCACTAGGCAGAGTTCTAAACTTACCTTAACGTATCTACTAGTTGTGATAGGCTAAGCCCTAAGTGTACGAGACTACGCACTAAACTCACGCACGTGATTATAGAGCACAGCTTAGCATCTTGCTATATCTTATACAAGAAGAGGCAATCTGTCTTTCTTTCTTATCTTTCTACTTCTGTAGTATAGGACAAATGCATACTCGTTAGAAGGCTACTTTAACCCTTAACATAAGCAGAAAGATTAAAACTAACTAAACCCCCTAAGCATACGACAATAGAAGGAGACAGCCTTTACAACTAACAGCTGCCTAGCAGCTAGCCAACGTATAAACAGCAGATGCAATCGCAGCATCTGTACAAGCAACAGTAAGACCCGTTGCGCAACCTATTAGTAGACGATCTAATAGCAACAATACGATCTCTAAAAGCCAACCTAGATAAACTAGCAAGTAAGTAAGAGAGACAACTGTACGAGCAGCTACAATCCTAAATAAACGAACTTAGGGGGATGCTGAGCAACAACGCTTGTCTAGAAACCTTAGAAAGAAGTAGACAAAATTTTTCCTCTAGTCTCCCTCCTTTAAGTAACTACTAAGATTACACTGTCTAACAGGCTAAAAAGCCTAGGCTTCCTAATATAGAAGTATTTAACAAAGGATTACATAAACAATATCTTTAATAGAAGATAAAGGTACAGGCTAAGCTGTACAGGGACTAGCCAGCGTACCCTACTAAGAAGGACTAAGTTAACTACGTAATTACTTATACGACTAGTTAAGCGTTTAATACTCTATCTCTAATAATAATAAGCCTTATAAACGGCACTACCCTGCTAATGCTTAAGAAGGCCTAGGCATACCTTAACGGGTTCTTTAAGGACTCTACTACCTAGGAGAAAGCTCTTAAGTACCTCTATACAACAAAACAAGGCAAAAACAACTTTAATCTACATGTCTAGAAGTTTAACTTAAAGCTGCAAGAGGCAGCCTTAGACAGAGCAAGCTACGCTTAGAAGATTAACTATCTTAAGAACAGTTTAAACAGTAAGCTGTTAAGAGCTTAAGCTAGATGCTAACTACCTAGACTTAAGACGTACAAACAGTTTGTACAGCGTGCTAGGATAACCTAGGAAAACCTTAAGGCTGTAGACAGGATTACAAGTAATAGCTACTCTACCTAGACGTATAACAGCCCTAGTTCCTAGGAAAACCCACGTAGGAACAGCAATAAAATAGACTAGCAGCCTACAGTAGGCGCTTACCAGCCCTGTACAAGGAAAAGAGAATACTAGAGAACAGATAAAGAAATCTGTAAAAGAAGGACTACAGGAGCCTGTCTTAAATGTAGCAACAAAGGCTATATAGTACGTAATTATAAGAAGAACGTTCTATCTAAATTACCTGCTTATACAAACAAACAAAAGTTAACCTTAAGAATCCCTAAGGTAGCAGCTATACAACTAGCTAAAGAGACCTCTTTATTAGAAGACAAGAGAAAAGAACAGCCCTAGCCGAAAGTCGTACGCTAGGGCCTCTTTAACAAGTTCCTAAGCCTATACAGTTAACACGTTTACTACTCTATTAACTAGCTGCAACTAAACTAATGTTAATTTATACAGTTATCAACTCTACTACGCTAGCTACTGCTATAGTTAATAATAGTTGTTGTACCTATTACCTAGTAAACAAACAGTCCGTACAGAAGATAAACTTACTACGCATCCTAATTACACCTATAACTATAGAAGGAGTTAACAGTTAAAGAAGCACTATTACTGCTATTACAGAATTTACTCTTAATGTTAGAGGCGTACAGCAACACTATGTTACAGCGTATATTACCCCTTTAACGTACAACTACAATATAATTCTTAGAAAGATATAGTTAGAAGATGTTAGTAGTGTAATTAGCACTAAGGACAAGCTCCTATCTATAGAACGGTATAACGTTACTATACGAAGCACTAAAGTGCTTACCCTACTAGACTGTTGCCTAGTATTAGCAGTAGCCTTCTAGTACTACGTATAAAAGAGCTGCAAGGAAAACTTAGGAATCTAAGTCTTTGCTGCTAGCATAAAGGATATCTAGAAGGCCTTAAAACTAAAGACCTAGATAACTGTACAGGAGGTTAAAGCAGCGCTACCTGCGTACCTTTAGTTGTACGTTAAGTTATTTGTCCTAGAAGAAGGTAACAAACTGCTTCCCTACTGTAGCCTAATAGTAGACTATATAATTAAGCTAAATAAAGTAGACAGCAAGACCTTAGAGGTTCTGTACAGTCCTATCTACGCTATGTCTTAGGATAAACTCTTAGTCCTACGCTGTACGTTACTAGATTTGTTAGAAAAAGGGTTTATTAGGGCTAGCAACTCCCTAGCTGCATTACTAGTACTGTTTGTACAGAAGCTAGAAGGCAGGTTACAGTTCTGTGTAGACTACAGAGCACTAAATACCCTAACTAAGAAGAACTAGTATCCTCTTCCCCTAATTAAGGAGACCCTAAACATAATTAGACAAGCTACCTAGTACACTAAACTAGACGTTACAGCTGCCTTCTATAAGATTAGGATAGCAGAAGGACAGGAATAGATAACTGCCTTCTATACGCGATTTAGTTCGTACAAGTAGCTAGTAACACCTTTTAGATTAGCTAACGCTCCTAGTACCTTCTAGAGGTACATTAACTAGGCCCTTAGAGAGTTTCTAGACAACTTTACCTTAGCGTACTTAGATAATGTATTAATTTTTACTAAGGGTTCTCTACACAAACACTACAAGTACGTACAACAGGTAATTAAACGCCTATAAGAAGCTAGGTTGAACTTAGAACTTAGCAAATGCGAATTTAACGTATAGCGTACAAAGTACCTAGGATTTATCCTAGAAGCAGAGAAGGGTATATTAATAGACCCTAAAAAAGTACAAGCTATTTAGGAATAGCAAGCACCTACTACAGTTAAAGGCGTATAAGAGTTCCTTAGGTTTGCAAACTTCTATTAGAAGTTTATTAAAGACTTTGCTACACTGTTAGAACTGCTTGTACAACTTACTAAGAAGGATCTCCCTTTTAAATAGACAGAGGAACAAGATTAAGCTTTCTAGGCCCTAAAAGAAGCCTTCCTGTTAGACAAGGTCCTTACTACCCTTAACCCTAAGCAGAGAGCTGTAGTAGAATGTAATTCTTCTAGCTTTGCTATAGAAGCTACCCTTTTACAAGAAGACGCATCTAGCAATCTTCGTACGGTAGCATACCTCTCTCGGAAATTCCTGCCTTATAAAGCAAACTACCCTATCTATAATAAAGAACTCCTTGCAGTAATATTCTGCTTGCAGGAATAGGACGCTAAATTATAAAGCGTACAGGAGTTTAAAGTTGTTACTAACTACAAAAACCTAGAGTACTTTACAAAGAAACAGAAGCTTACTAAAAGACACGTATAATAGGCTTAGATTATGTTACAGTTTAGCAATATAAAGATATAATACCGACCTAGCAAGGACAACGTACAAGCAGATGCCCTCTTAAGAAGAGATTAAGACATGCCTAAAGGAGAGGACGATAAAAGACTTGCTAGTAGAGAGTTTATAATACTTGTCCTATCTAATTAACAAGACCTAACGTACGCTACACCTGTACAGGCGCTAACACTTACGCTAGAAGGCTCTATCCTACTAAATTATCTGCCTTAACTACTATCCTTAGACGACCTAATAACCTAGCACTAGGACTAAGTAGTAGAACAAGATAAAACTTACTAAGCTGTACAACAGGCTGTATAAAGTAGCGCAAGGTCTCTTAACACTATTACAAAGAAGCTTGCAGTCTCTCTAGGCAACTGTACAGTAATAGGCAACAACAAGCTTTAATAGAGAAACTAGATATAGGTACCTAATAGCGAGCTAATCTGTACAGGGATTATACAGTAAGCACACCTTGCTGTCTAGACAGGACACCCTAGAAGAGAAGAGACATACTGCACAATTACAAGAATGTAGTACTAGCTAGGGATAAGCAAAGATAACTGCTGTTTTATACGGAATTGTAACATCTGCTAACAAAGTACCCCTTAGAGAGATAGGAAACATAGCTACCTGCAACTATTACTAGTGCTAAGCCGTACGTAGCAAGACCTTACTGTTAACTTTATTACAGGTCTTCTACTCTCTTTAGGCTGTGTAAACCTTATAGTTACAAAAGACCGACTAAGTAAGGGTACAATCTTAGTCCCCCTAGAGAAGATTAAGGTAGATAATGTTGCCTAGGCATTTGTATAAGAAGTATACTAGCTACACAGACTTCTAAGATTAATTACATTAGACAGAGGTACTTAGTTTATTAGTAAACTCTAGAGAAGAGTGTGCAAACTTCTAGGCGTATAACAGAACCTTTCTACTGTATTCTACCTACAAACAGATAGACTTACTAAGAGAGCTAATAGCGATATTAAAGTAGTAGCACGTACGTACGCAAACTAAGCGCAAGACAACTAGGCTACACTTACTCTAATACTAGAACTAATACTTAACACCTGTATAAGCTTAATAACTAGAGTCTTACCCTTCTTCCTTTAACACAAGTTTAAGAACACTCCGTTCCCTCTAGACCTGCCGGATAACCTAGCTAAAGGCAACCTAATAGATCGTACAACAGATCTAAAAAAGCAGGCTAAAACAATTAGACAGACCTTACGCTAAGCAGCAGACTAGGCAATCTTAGTAATAACATACGCCTAACAATAACAGGAAGCTTAGGCTAAATGTATAAGACAACTAGCGCCTAAATACTAAGTTAGAGACTAGGTCTAGCTAAACCTAAAGAATGTTCAGACTAACAGACCTAGTAAAAAGCTAGATTAGAAAAATAGGAAGTTCTAAGTAGCCCGCGTATAAGACCCCTACTAGGTTGAACTTAATGTCCTATAGCAGACTAAGTCCTACTATGTTAACTTACTACGACCTGCTGCAACTAATCTGCTACCTTTACAACACAATAATTAAGCACTAGAAGCAGTTGTCGTACAAGATAAAGACTAAGAGGAACACCTAGAATACCTTGTTAAAGGCATTGTTAACAAACGCGTACGGAATAATTAACTATAATATTAAGTTAAGTAGGCAGGCTATAAAGCTCTAACTTAGGAGCTAAGAGCTAATGTTATTAACACTAAAGCCTATAGAAGTTAGATAGCTTATACAAGAGATATACAGCTACCTACAGGAAGACTAGCTAGAAACTAGAGGAAGAACCTTACCTATGTTGCGAACAGTAACTGTACAGAAGAACCTTACACACTACTAAGAGCCTACTTAGCATTACTAAAGTGTCCCTCCTCTACTAGAGCAGCAATAGCCTGTCTGCTAGAACGACTAAAGGCACTAGAAGTACTGTTAGTAGACTTAGAAGAACTACCTGTATAAGGGTTAGCAAAGCAGCATTAAGCACTACTATCACTCTACACACAGTTAGAGCAAGCCCTATTCTACTCTCTACTAATAGACACGCAGCTAAGAAAAGCTGTAAATGTCTTTTTACCTTAAACAGCAGCAGCGCAGTTGTTAGTACAACTAGTAAGGTTAACAGCACTACAGGAGTGAATAACAAAAGCCTTAAGGTAGGAGGGGCGCTAGGTAAGCAGCTAGCAAGCGTAAACAGTCGTACAAGCAATAACAGGAGAGTAATTACAGACACTAGTACTAAAAACAGCGTTGTACAGGGACTGGTTGTAAGGACAGAGGAAGTAGTTAGCAATATAACAGATATTAATCTGCACAGAGTGTTAGCAAAGGAAAAGACTGTAAAAAGAAGAGCACTATACAGGAGCAAACGCAAGAATCTAGCAGATCTTATTAGCAACAGCCTTGTCTATAATGTACTATACAGTATAGTGCTAGTTAAAGTTAGCAGGACCTTAAGGAATGTTGATGTTGGCTAGGATAACGCTTCTAGCAGTCGTATAAGTAATAAGCTAGTAAGCAACGTTAACAAGGTAGTTAAAGGCAGCAGAGTAAGTGCTGTTTACAGAGCTACTAGTAGAACCTTAAAGATAGTTAAGGCCACTACCTAGCTGGCTACTAGGACCCTACATACCGCGAGCGGGAGCAGACATAACAATGTATAAGAGTAGAAGATTGCTAAAGAGAAAGACTTCTAGAAAAGCGTACGAAACCTGTAGAACAATTAACAAGTTAAGTGCAAGGTACAGAAAGAGAAGAGCCTCTAGAGAGGGGTCTGTACAGTTTATATAGGAGACTTAGACCTATATACCCCTGCTAAGGCTACAGAGGTCTTAAGGTAAAGTTAACAGACTAACAGTTACTATACAGGAGAGCAATTGCGAGTTAAGTTACAAGATAAGGCAACATAACTATTTAGGACTGCTGTTAGTGCTAAAGCTGTACGCAAACAGACTGTAATTAGCTAGTGCTGTACAAGTGCAAGTAAAGAAGCACGCACATAATAAGATTACAGCCCTACAGCAAAATCTAGATTACCTAATTTAGACGCTGTGCCTTGTTTTAAGAACAGTAGGCTCTAGGCAACTGTTTTACTGTTACGTTACTGCTCTAAGTTTTACGTATAAGCAAACGCGTTAAAGTAAAGGAGAGGAGTATTGTAATAGGCTAAGCCCTAAGTGTACAAGACTACGCACTAAACTTACGCACGTGATTATAGAGCACAGCTTAGCATCTTGCTATATCTTGTACAAGAAGAGGCAATCTGTCTTTCTTTCTTATCTTTCTGCTTCTGTAGTATAGGACAAATGCATACTCGTTAGAAGGCTACTTTAACCCTTAACACTAGTATTACTACTTAAGCATCTAAAGCACACGCTAAAGTTATTCTTATATATATAGAACTTCTTAAGATGCCTAAAGACCTGTATAAATAACTTAATTATCCTATTAGAGTTAGAGCTAGACTTAGTAGACAGCTTAGTTATATACCTATAGCACTAGAACTAAGTAAGAAAAAGCTACAGAGCTATATTGTTAGGTAACACGTATATAAAGTTAGGCAACTTAGCGTTGTTAATATGCAAAGGTAGAGAAGGTATAATTATAAAGAAGTAGAGTAGAAAGTATATAAGTATAAGTAGAGTGTAGGTAAAGAAGAAGAAGTTAAGGTATCTACTCTTTATATACTGCAACACTCTTACCTCTATCTGCTGCTCTACTAACGTTCTACTACCTTACTGCCTACTTTCTAAACAGTTAAACGCCTAGAACTTTATATAGTTAGTAAGGAATAATGCGCGCCTAATAGGACACTTGCTATATATATATAAAGCTCTAAATCTAGAGTAAATAATAACTAAATTTACAACAAAGGCGTAGCTAACACTATGTAATTAGCAGATAAACTCTTATAATAGGATTAATCTAAGTATAGGGTAACACCTAATATTGTTATAATAAGCTACCTACATATAGTGTGTTGCTTAGAGCCTACTTACGCAGAAGAAGAACAACTCTTAGGCACTAACTAGATACCTTATAAGGTACCTCTTAGGTAAAGGTAATAATATATCTAGCTAAACTACTGCAGTAGTTAGGAAACAAGTCTACACCCCTAGTAACTATAGTTGTTTAGACTAAGAGTAGTAATACCTCTGCAGAGCTTATAGATAAAGAGCCTAAACACTTAAGTAACCTATAGAGGATAAGTAGTTACAAACAGCCTAGGGCAGCATTTTACTGCACCTAACACTAGCTCCTAGGTAATTATAGTCTTTAGACTTAGAGTAGTAGTGCCTTATAGAAACTATAGTATAGCAACAAGTACTCTATAAGGAAAACCTGCTATAATTAACATATAGTTTACTCTATATCTTCTTATTACTATGCTTCTAGAGGTTAAGGCTACTAGACTAAGAGCACTAGATCCTTAAGGAGACTAGGGTAAGGCTGTAGACACTCTATAGGGTAGTACTAGCTAAACACTTATTTAGTAAATCTACTAAACTATTACTTAACTCCCTAACAGTCTTTACTACAGGTTTTAGAGTTAATAGTTCTAAAGATTCTAGAGGTAAGGTTACTTAGTAAGTAGTAAACTAGTGCTAGTTACACTCTATAAGGAGTTGCTTATGCTAACATAACTAACAGATTTAAGCACCTACTAATAAGTAAACTAGCTTTCTTCTAACTATTTTCCTCTTACGTTAGAGGTTTTTTTAGAGTTTAAACTAGTAAGCATTAGTATATAGAGTTTAGCAGTCTAAGATAGACTGCAAGAAGAGAGGAGGCTATTATTAGAAGCTTTCTACCTTAAGTATACTAACTCTTAGAAACACCTTAGAGCAACTATAGTTACTCCTTAGAGCTTATATAACACGTATATATTCCTCTAAATCCTTAGAAGCTTAACCTTTAAGGATTTGTCTCTTATCTTATTTAATACTATATGTTTTTGTCCTATCTCTTACCTGCCTGCAGTACCCTTATAGAAAGTCTCTTTAGAAGAACTTAATATTTCTTCTCTATATTATTATTAAGAAAAGTTAGATAATTAAGAATATATATTATATATAGTAGAAAAGTTTCTTTTAAAGAACTTAATATTTCTTCTCTATATTATTATAAAAAGAAGTTAGGAATATGTTCTTAATATACAAAAAGAACAAGTTCTTAACAAGATAGAATTAAATAGCATATCTAACTAAGTAATAAATAACACAACTATTAGAAAGTAATTTTCACTTAGTGGGGTGGGGTGTGGGGCATCGGCTTGGTCGCCTCTGTGATTCCGTTGGTCGGCCGAGCTGTGTCCTCCAATTCCGCCTGTGCAGCATCTTCCCCACACCCGGAGTTTGACCGCAATAATCCCATGGATGAACCTTACTTCTTTTGTGCATAGTCCATCACCGATTGGCATTTGATTCGCTGCAATGCAACAAGTGCATTTGAATGTGCGCTATTATAGCGTCCGGGGTTTTGCCAGAGTGTCTACTGCCGTGGATTTGCCGTGGATTTCAAGCCACCAGACGTCTCTCTTCTTGCATTGGGGAATCAGAGGCATTATGATGGAGGGGTGATATCTAGTGCAAGAGAGCGCGTAAGTAAAGAAGCCACCCTGTAGTGGCTCGAGCTTCAGAAAATACAAGGAGCAGAAGCCTCAGAACAGCCATCAACACGCATGGTGCTTCGCAAACGATAGAGTCATGTGGGTAGTAGACACTTGGTGACCAGTTCGAGATACAGTTCTTTGCGTAGCGATCGCTCCTGCTTGAACAAAGTCGAAGTGAACATGTGGCTATTGATATTCCAATCTAAACGTTCGAGGCTGCAGGATATGACTTACCAAGACTGGATAAGCAGCTTGCAGAACTTAGATGTATGTTGGAAGCGAATCTGTGGCTAAGGGTAGGTTCAGGGCTTGCACGGCTTCTTCGACTATGCCTGCAGCTTGCCAGGCCAGCGGATTGGGTAGTCGTAGGCACATAGACCGCGGAGCTGAAAATGTAGAGGCGGTAGTAGGTTCCGTTCTGAGTGGAGCTTTGAGACGGCGACAAGATAGTTCGATTGATTTGTCGCACTTTACAACACATCGTCTATTTCATCGACAATCTGCACTTTGATGCTCCCGTTGGTCAGGTCGCCACATGTATGTAATGCATCCAACGCTTTTTCCAATGGGTATTTATGACTGACGAGAGGCTTTAGGTCGAGGATGCCACCAGCTAGGCACTGTAGACCAGCGGGCCACGTGTCGCGGTATCGGTTGATGAACTTGAGATCGATCTGGGCTTTTGTTAGAACTAGGAACGCTCTCGCAACGCGAACAGTATGTGCTTACCTCTGCAAGTGACAGGTGCATGAACGGAAGATTGTTCATAATCTCTCTACCTACACCAATCACCATGACCGTCCCGCCTCTTCGCGCTGTGTATGCTGCAGTAATAACACTGCTCTCAACACCTGTACACTCAAGTACCACTTCTGGTGCGCCGTACTCTCCAACGTGGTCGAAGTTGAATAGATCTCTGATCTTTTTAGAGTTGCCTTCTGCATCTAGAGTCCGATCGACTTGGTAGGTAAGAGCCGAAGGAACAAATTTCTTCGCAAACGCCAATCTCTTCGGTTCCAGATCTGTGATGACAATTGGATGAGCACCACTTGCTCTTGCTGCCGCGAGCGCAATGAGGCCGATGGGTCCAGCTCCACATACAACAGCACCACGGCCAAGTGACAACCCGGCTGACTTAATACCATGCATGACGACCGATAACGGCTCAAGCAACGCACCCTCCGCAAAGCTGACATTATCCGGCAACTTGTGACACCATCTCGCAGGATGTGTCTTGTATCGTTGAATCGTACCGTGGTAAGGGTAGACACCCGCGAATTGGACGTCTTCGCAAAGGTTGTAGCGACCGTCCAGACACAGGAAGCACTCGCCACACGGAACGCCAGGTTCAACGGCTACGCGATCACCTGAGAACTCAGATTAGAGTCACCCATCATACAATGCACCACACAACCTACCAGGTTTCAGGTTGTTCACGCCTTCGCCGCATTGCAAAACAACTCCGGCTGCTTCGTGACCCAGAATACAATCGCCTTCGACAACGAGCGATCCTATCTTCCCTGTTCTCCAGAAATGTATGTCGGACCTGAGTGATGTCAACGAGGGATACAGTGGGAATCCATCTCGAGACATACCCGCAGACACCGGTAGCCTTAATGTGCAATAGGACTTCCCCATGGCTTGGAGCATACACTGGTGCATCTTCCTGCTTCAAACGGTGGTCCGCGGTGACCTGTAAGGAAGGGTTAGGCAGTGGTGTGGACAGTGTCTTCTTTCCGGATGTGCCGTTGGTGGTCTGTAACGAGAGCTTAGTAGGCAATGCGTCGCTCGGAGGAGAGCTGAAGGTTACTGAGGGCGCCATGGTGTCTGCTGTTCAGCTTCGAGTTTCTTACACAATTTGTATGAAGAAGGGAGAATCAACAACAGTGGAATCAAGTGGAGACGGCATAATCAGCGCAAAAGGAAAACGCATTCGCGCGCGTCCAAAGGTTGCCGTCCAGTGGTTGTATAGCCGAGTTAGTATAATGGCGGATGGTGGGGTTATTGACTTTGAGGGCTATTTTGACTGTAAAAAGAAGCCAGTGCCTACAATTACTGTTTCTGGTAATCGGGCTAGCCTGCTGTCCAATGGGAGTGCACGGCAGTCCGAGCCCCCGTCATGCTCTCTGGATCCAAACTCCCGCGGGATGCCCGAATAGGTAACCCATCGCATCCGTCTTAGGGAACCGTTAGAATGATGTAGAAGTGTTGTTGTAGGTTGACTTGAAAAGATTCTGTCGCGCTGTCTTTTGAGATCTTCGGAATACCTCACACCAACAACACATCCGGAGTCATGCATCGCGCGCAGAATACCACCCAAACCAACGGCGCGACAAACTACGGCCAGAGTGTCGTCCAAGGATTGAAAGAGGAAGAGAAGACTGAGCAGGCTTCAGTACGAAAGCTGTCGGACGAGCAGGACCATGTGTTGAAGTCCTTCAGACTGCTGATTGCAGATCTATGTCAGCAATTCAATGGTGGCCATCCAGGGTATGCTTACCAACATCATTTACAGCACAGGTTACTCACATACAAATAGAGGTGCGATTGGTATGGCTGCGATAGGAGTGTCCCTCTGGAAATATGTTATGCGTTATGCGCCGCACACACCAAATTACTTCAACCGCGATCGTTTCGTGTTATCGAACGGTAAGTTCTGTTAATCTAGGGGCCATTTTGTCGACAGCGCTGACCAAAGGTAGGCCACACGTGCTTGTTTCAGTACACATTCCTCCACCTCACAGGTTACAAGGCCATGAACTTAGACCAGCTCAAGTCTTACCACTCCGATCGCGTCGATGCGTTGTGCCCAGGCCACCCAGAGATTGAACATGAGGGTATTGAGGTGACAACGGGTCCTCTCGGACAAGGCGTGGCGAATGCTGTTGGACTGGCCATGGCTACCAAGAACTTGCAGGCGACCTACAACAAGCCAGACTTCGATGTCGTCTCCAACCATACATGGTGTATGATTGGTGACGCATGTCTGCAAGAGGGAGTAGCGCTCGAGGCTATCTCTTTCGCCGGCCACCTCAAATTAAACAATCTTACCATCATTTACGACAACAATCAGGTCACCTGCGACGGAAGCGTTGACCTGACAAACACGGAGGATGTTAATGCAAAGATGCGCGCATGCGGGTGGGACGTAATCGACATTGAAGATGGTTGTTTCGACATTGAAGGCATCGTGGGCGCGCTCAACAAGGCTCGAGCATCGACTGATAAGCCGACCTTCATCAACGTGCGTACCGTTATTGGGGTTGGCAGCGCCGTAGCTGGCGATGCCGTTGCTCATGGAGCCGCTTTCGGTGCTGCCGACGTTGCCAACATGAAGAAGCTGTACAACTTTAACCCCGAGGAACACTTCACCATCAGCGACACTGTCCGCGAGTTCTTTGCAGACATTCCATCGAGAGGTCAGGAGTTGGTCCAATCCTGGGAGAAGAAGCTGCAGGAGTACGAGGCCGAGTATCCCGAACTTGGTGCCGAGTTCCGCAGTCGAATTGAAGGCCGTCTTCCGGAGAACTGGAAGGACTTGATTCCCAGCTCGTTCCCTGACCAGCCCACAGCTACAAGGAAGTCGTCTGGCTTGGTCTTCAATCCAATTGCAGAGAAGATCAAGAACTTCATGGTAGGCACTGCGGATCTGTCTCCTTCGGTCAACATGATCTGGAAGGGCAAAGTTGACTTCCAACACGTAAGTATTCGCGGTCTTGTTGAACATTAGGAGCAATCACTGACAACGAACAGCCCGATTTGAAGACAACTTGCGGCATCACCGGTAACTACAGCGGTCGCTACATCCACTATGGCGTACGTGAACACGCTATGTGTGCTATCTCAAACGGACTGGCCGCGTTTGCTCCCAACACATTCATCCCGACTACTTCGTCTTTCTTCATGTTTTACTTATATGCAGCACCGGCAGTTCGTATGGGCGCTTTGCAGCACCTCCAAGTCATCCACGCGGCAACACACGACTCAATCGGTATGGGTGAAGATGGGCCGACTCATCAGCCTATTGAGCTGGCCAATCTTTACCGAGCGATGCCGAACCTGCTGTACATTCGACCTGCAGATAGCGAGGAGACTGCTGGTGCGTGGATCACAGCGATTGAGGCCAAGAATACACCGACCATCATCTCGACATCAAGGCACACGCTGCCACAGCTATCGCAGACGAGACGCGACTTGGTGGCAAAGGGTGGCTACGTCATCGAAGAAGTTGAGGATGCAGATGTGACGCTGATCGGTGTAGGTGCTGAGCTGTGCCATGCGCTCGACACAGCGAAAGAGCTGAAGGCAAAGAACATCAAAGCACGGGTCCTCAGCTTCCCGTGCCAACGTCTGTTCGATGCTCAGCCCATACAGTACAAACGCGATACACTGCGAAGACATCGAGGCATTCCTGCTGTCGTCATCGAGCCTTACGCCCCGAATGGCTGGGAACGATATGCCGACGCCGCAGCTTGCGTGAAGCGCTTCGGTCACAGCTTGCCAGGAAAGGCGGCGTACAAGTACTTTGGATTCGATACCCCGGCGCTGGTGAAGAAGGTGGAAAGCTATCTGCAGCAGGTACGCGAAGATCCGCTTCTGCGTGGGGAGTTTTTTGATTTGTGAGCGCAAGTTCTGGGCGTTTTATGAGATTTTTGGATCTGTAGCGTTTTGTATTGTGATATGGAGTATCTTCTAGTGTGGGTCGTAACGCGTCGCATTCAGCCCGCGGGTCCAAGTTCCTTAGCGCTATGACTAATCGGTTAGCCTTCCCAAATCTCTACGGAGCCGATATCACCCCTGCTCTTTCCTCCCCATCTTCTCCGCATCTGCAAGGCCTAGTCAATATCACTGCTTCACCGGCCTAAAACTGATGACTGACGATTCGATGACAAAACGACGCCGGCTTGACGAGGAGGGTTCGGTAGCAGACGCCCGCAACAGCGGTAATGTCTTCTCTCCAGCCAGCGAAGTGCAGGCAAGCACAGGGTATGGTTACGAAAACATAGATCCGTTCTTGTCGCCAGCTACCGCCTCAAGTTGGCCATTCGACGAATTTGCGCATGACCCTGACTATCTGGCTTCCCAGGAAGCGCTGCGTTCACTCATGTTCACTACTGCACGCTCCGCTGCGCCTACCAGAGCAGGTACGCCCGTGGAGAACGATGACATGACTGGCACAGTAAATTTCAAGCAAGTTCTGGCCACTGGAAAACACATTCAGTATCTGAAAAACTACATAGCACAGGTAGCTCCTTGGGTGAGTCTTGTCTTTGATCATACTTGGACTTGGTTAATTGTCTTTTAGCTTGATATGTTCGATAGCCAGCAGACATTTGGAATACAATTACCAGCTCTTGCGAAAAAATCGCCGCCTCTGTTGTATGCCATTCTCGCAATTGGCGCTCGCCAGCTCGAGCGGAAAGACAAAATTCAATCATCATTTGACAGCCTCGAGCTGTATTCCGAGGCTATCCGGGAATTGAAGCCCTTGCTACAGGCACGAGACGTCCATGTGATCGCAGCTTGTGTGATCCTATGTTGCCTTGAGATGTTCTCGGCTAGTGCGCAGGACTGGCGCCATCATCTCGAGGGTTGCGCAGCCGTGTTTGAGGCTTTCGGTGTGAACGGCTTCAGCAGCGATGTCCTACAGGCTGTATTCTGGTGTTATGCACGTATGGGTGAGTAATTTCTGTAACATTCTGCAAGATGATTTGCTGATCTAGACAGACGTCTGCGGAGCCCTCATCTCTGATGGTACGGAAAGCACACTGCTGAGGCCTTCAGCGTGGCTGCCGCATGGCGTGACAGACCAGGATGCTGATGCGCTCTTTCGAAGCTCAAATGTTCCAGACATGTACGCCAATTTTGCTGTCTACCTCTGCGCTAAAACATGCGAACTTATCTCCGATCGCAATAAATATACCGAGCTGGGCGCCGAAAATGGATGCGATGCGCAGCAGTTCCAGGCACGTTGGTCTCGACTATGGGATCAACTAGCTAATTGGTCTCTTTGTCGTCCTTGCGAGATGCAAGCCGTCGAATGCACTAATACAACACCGTTTCCACAAATCTTTTTCGCCCATTGGGCCGCGATATCGTCGAATCAGCTCTATCATACCTCCTGTGTCCTGCTACTTAACGCCAGTCCCAGACAGAAAGCCGCATTACCTCAAACACCCACCACATCCATCATGTGGCACGTCAAACGTATTTGTGGAATCAGTCTGGCAAATCCACATAATGGCTGTCTAAATAACGCTATCCAACCACTTTGGATTGCAGGGCGCCTTTTGAGCCATTCTTCCGAGCAGGCTTTAGTTGTCAAGACCATCAGACACATCGAGGTCCTTACTGGTTGGACCGCGACTTGGCGGATCCGCGACTTAGAAAATACCTGGGGTTACAGAATCCGCGGCGAATTGTGACCAACCCTGGCTGCTGAATCAAATTTGGCCGAGAAACGAAGAGGTGCCGAATGTTCGGACTGGGAATAGGAGTATAAACCTTGCGAGATGCTGCAGCGGTATTCTCTTCACCAGCCATCGGCAAGCTGCCACTCGCTCAACAACTGATCGACATATGGATCAACAACCCAGCCTGTCAAACGCTTAACGGATTCAAGCGTGCTGACTATTACTTTGTGTTGGCTCGCATGCGTTGCTGTACGACCTGCGACGACGAACGATGCGACAAGACAAGGATCCCACCAGTCTGGCCTGTCGTTCTGGATTGCGATACCACAGATACGGTGCGCATGCCACAGCATTGACATTGACGGAGAGTTTTGGCTCGGCTTATCGGCAAATCGAGGCTTGTTCTGCAGCAAAAGAAGCATGCCAGTGTGGTACAGTTGATTTGCCAGAAGCGCCGCACCACTGGTGAAGACAATTGTCGGATAGTCGTCATCGGCCAGCACACCATCTTTAGAGTACAACTCAATGATGGGCTGGAACGCCTGTGATCGGTGCATGTACCAATGCGCAAAGGCTTGAACCAAGGCCTTCCATACCTCTACACGATTGATTCCATAACGCCGTTGTAGCCACTGATCGTCATCACCCTGAGCGAACATGGCAGAATCTACACACAAAGCGATAGCATCATAAACACACTGCGCTTTCAGATCGTCAGTCCCTGATCGTCTATACTGTATCGTCAAGAACGGAAGAGGGATGCGTTTATTGCCTGCCATCAATGCGCAGCTCAACTCTGTACTAACGTCAGCAAGGCGTTACGTCTGAATTGAGGAAAGTGTGACTTGCCTAATCTGACCAACAGCCAATAGGCGCAGGTGTTGAGACCAGATGAACCGAGCTCGAGCAACAGCTTCTCCAGCAAACGTGTTCGGCTTTTCTCTCTGTCCTCTCGACGCCAGAAAAAGGCAAGATTGGGCACTGCATTAGCTAACACATCTAACACATCTACGACTGTCTCCACAGCGGCATCTGACGCAGCATTAATGCCCACGTCCTTGATCGACAAGGATGTGTCGACGCTCATCCCATCCGATACCAACGCCTTACTTGAGGAAGCCGCAGCCAAACGCATGATGGAGCTGCGCAAGCGTGGTGTCTGGGTCGAGTTCACCAACAGAATCACACCAAAGTGCTGATCGTTATCGCAGATATCCAACCAAGGCGCAATTTGGTACCTGTAAAGCTTCAAAAGCTCAAGACCACGAGTTGCCGCCACCGTATCCGTGACGTGGGTTCTTGCTGGAATTGACGGATCGGAATTTGAGATCTCATAGGCCCTGGCTAAGCTCTCACAGCCCTCAAAGTTCTCGAAACGCGGAGAAAAGTTAGGCGTGCTAGGACTGATCGTGCTAAAGCTCTGTGTTGACTGCCGCTCTATTTCCGTTCGATGCATGTCTGATCGTATCTGCACAGTGCTGCTATCTAAAGCTGAGTTGGTTCTGTCGTTCGTTGCAAAGTCGTATATCGAAACCGCCTGCTCTTCAGCAACCACTGGTGCTAGAGGAGGGCTCGTTACTGCCGCTCCGGAGGTAGAGCCTAGTGCCAACAAACCATGCAACGCAAACTCGTAGCTGTTCAGTGACGATGTACGATTTGAAAAGCTCTGTTCAGTGGCGTTTGCCAAATTAGTAGCCGTTCGTGCCTTGAACGGGATGATGGAATTCGTCTGCGCAGAAGAACTACAGTGCTGATTTCCAGCTGTGATCGCTGGCTGTTTTGTCTTCCCTGGGGTCGCTTCTGAGCTGTCATCGACCTCGTCCCCAGCAAACTAGATACGTCAGCACATGGCAAGAAGTGACTGCTTTCATCTAACAACTGCTTGAGCACAGGCATGGTTAAAAATTGGAACTGTAATGTCGGTCTCAAACCCAATTCCTGCACAACTACATATAGCTCAGCGCCATTGCGACCCGCTTGATGTGCGGCACTGTCGTTTAGATGGCGGAGTGCAGCATGTGCAATGACACCAAAGACAGAAGTAATACGTAGAGATTCTACTCACACGAACAGTGGCATACTTCACGTCAGTCTTGACTGCCGGCGTGAAGTTGTGCTTTCCGAGAATCTGAAATGCAGCTGCATATTGGCACTGAAATCCTTTCGATATGCAGTTCTGACAGATCGGTTTTCCTTCGTCGCCTGCATGCGGTTACACCTTACGTGCAACAGATGATGGCGGCAAGCACTTACACTTTCGTCGACGAGTTCTGCATGTCAGACAACCTGCCCGGGATCTTTTCGGACGCGCATTGACAGGGCTTTCGGCCCCCTCGGTAGAGGCAGGTATCGAGGGCTCCATCGGATTGTCGATGCAGTCGGGTCTCACAGCATTTACTGTGGGTTCCCTCGAATGTTTATCGGGGTTCTATCCTCGGTAAATGTAGGCACCGATCTTCGGCTTCGGCGCCACTCCCTAAAGGTGGGGTCAAGGCACAACTTCGGAAGAGGGTATGGTTGCCCCATACGTACAAGAGCAATTTTCACATCTCCCTTTTCTCAGACATCACAAAAAGCTTGGTACTATCGATCCAAATAGACATTTCATCTTAGACTTGTCCTTGAGACTGTACATTCCTACACATTTGCGGTGGCAATTTCTAGGCATAGACGGCCTGTATTCCATAACACTGACCAGCTCTCCGGCTTCAGGTGCTTCCTCAGACTCCAACTGTGAAAAAGCCAACTATACCTCAGCTGATACTTTCTACGGGCTCGCTGGAATCCTTTTCTGCTCGATGAGTCTCTTCAACTTCTAAATTCGGCCACTCCACAATCTCGTCATGTACGTTGTCTCTCTCCAGACTAGCCACTCACTGTGTGAATCCATCACTCAGATACGAGGTGTTTCAGAACTTTCAGATAGCGCAGGTAGCGGCTGTTTACTGTTATGCTGTACCACCTCTGGGCTTACCAGTACTCGGACAAGCAGATCAAGATCTGTCGACATCTCACCAGGTTTCGAACTGTAACTGCAAAACTTGGAAATAGTCTTTAGGCCTGGCCTAGTTGGCTTGTCATAAACCTCGCCCAAACGTATTCTCATTGGGGGATATAGTTGTCGGGTTGTGTTTGAACCACCCGACTTGAAGGCATCGATGCAGTCCCGATCCGATCCACACGAGCTGTCCCATGATTCCCAAGAAGCAAAGAATTTTACCAACTCGTTAGGGGTCATACCTAGAAGTACTAGTAGGGCATTTGTCACTTATATCCTTGCGAGTCATCAGGTGGAAACGATTCAACTTCCATGATTCGACTTTGAGAAACTCAAGACCATGGCTCAAGATGTTTCACAATCTAATGTGCTCGCCAAACTGTTATGCGTAGGTCGACAGTTGGGTTTGTCAGCCATCGTGTCATGTGCTGACAAACCCAACTGTTTTCTTGGTATCGCATCGGACGCCTAACCTCTAGCGTGTCAGCTATCCACACGGTGCACAGACTTAAATCTCCTTCTTTAGAAGGTGACATGCTTTGTTTCTCATATACTGACTGTGACTACGCATCGCGACATCTGAAAATGGGATCAAGGGAGAAGCTACACCGTCGATGTTACGTGCCAAAATCCGATAATCGTAGTATAAATGAACGAGAGCCGAATGACATCTCAGAGCTCAACTCTACAGATCATCTCCAGT
Organism: Ascochyta lentis; assembly: GCA_004011705.1. Classification (NCBI taxonomy): domain Eukaryota; kingdom Fungi; phylum Ascomycota; class Dothideomycetes; order Pleosporales; family Didymellaceae; genus Ascochyta; species Ascochyta lentis. The sequence continues at coordinate 672,614 of RZGK01000023.1, read as the reverse complement.
CTTTCTTCGTTGCAACTCGCTATCTGAAAGACTTGTTACCATGGAACACATCACTCACACCACAGCGGCAACCCGGTTCTCCAGCTTTCATATCCACCAAACATCTTACAAGCACATCGGTGATTCAGACATCTCCGTAGCCATCCTGATTCCAAAGAGCATACAAGCCGGCAAGCACCCTATCCACGTGAAGTTCCACGGCGGCGGCTTGATAACCGGCGATGCGCTGTATCCGGACTGGTTCGCCAACTATCTCGTCTCCTTCACACACCGCACTTCCTCCATCATAGTGCTGCCGAACTACCGCCTTTTGCCAGAGCACTCGGGTGCTGATATCCTCGAAGACGTCCGGGACCTGTGGGCGTGGGTTGAGAACCATCTTGCGGACTTTGTACTGCGCGTAGCGCCTGGAGTGGAAATCGATCTGGATAGATTGCTGGTCGGTGGCGACAGTTCGGGTGGATGGTGTGCGCTGCATTCTGTTTTTGAGCTACCTGAGGGTAGGATCAAAGCAATGTTTCTGGAGTACCCGATGGTGAAGAAGTGGTGCAAGAGCAAGGAGTGGTTGGAGCAGCGAGGTTTGCCGGCGCTCAGCGAGAAACATATTGATGAGTATCTTAGTCAGGTGGCAGAAGGAAGTGTAGTGTATGGTGCGATCCCACCTGCTAGGGCAGAGCTTTGCTATGCTTTCTCGGCCAATCAGCATCGCTGGGATCTATCATTTGGGACGGAGAAGGGATTGCACCCGATTGATAGGGTCAGTGAAAGGAAGACTTTTCCACCTAGTCTGATCCTACATGGGGATAGCGATACAAGTGTCAACCTTCAGGACTGTCAGGAGTTCTTACAAAGGATTGAAGAGGTGATGGGGCCAACTGTCAGCGAAATGACCAGGTTAGTGGTAAGGGAGGGAGAAGAGCATGGATTCGAAGTGGAAATGGTAGAGGAGGATGAGCCTTGGCTTGCACAGCAGTTGGGTTGGCTTGAGAAGACGTGGCTTCAATGAGAGATGTACATAACTCAAACCTCAACTCCTATGATATCCTGAAGTCCTTCCTGTAAAGTGTCACATCGTCAATAGATGATGTGATCAATTATGGCACTTCTGCGCAAATCGAAAGACCCAACTTGTGTACCTGACCGTCGCATCTGGATCGAGTACACACCTGCCGATAGAACATCACCTCTACAAAGCAACACCAATTGATGAAATGCTCTTGGCGGTGATGTGGTGAATTCACAGCCCCGGAGTTGTCGTCAAATCCATTGATGGAAACCCAACATTCCAATCCATCATTGACCATAAATCATCTAGCAATATATCATCGTTCCATTCAACAGGGCCAAAGACGTCTTGCTGAGGAAGGACAGAATTTACCGACTGGTCTGCATCGTGCAATGGATTGGATGTAGCAGTGGACTGCTGGCTGTCATCAACAGCATTACCAGCATGCGGTCCGGATCTTTCCGGTAGTGCGTGAATCCTTCCTATCATCTGCTCCACTGCTGCAGTAGTGCTTCGAACAGGCTCCCGAGACCCCAATCGTCGCAGCAATCGTAAGCCAGTATGGACTTTCTCGAGACAGTCAGATTGAATATGGCTGCCGTTGAGTACAGCAGCGAGGCCTAGAAGGAAGCAGGCGCTCTCAAGGTAGAATGGATGGTTGTACAGACCCTGCTATTGTTAGATTGAAATCTCAGTCGACAGATGGCTGTAGCCAGATCGCGTACCTCAATGCCGATGTTCAGAGAAAACAAAGAGTCGCAAAAGTCAATGATGTTGCTTGCTGCCTTCACGGAATGTCCGGCAGCTTCATTTAGCTCCACCATCTCGACACCGCCGTTGCGTTCTCTAAGAATGTCGTTTACTCCACGTCGTTTCAGCTCCAGACGAAGTAGAAGAAAAGGTCGGAATAAGAGTAGCTCTGTGACGTAGTACACTGGAGCTTTGTCAGTTGGTTGATGGGCACTGAAACGAAACGGCTTACCGTATGAGATGGCGATATGCCATGTAAGATCTTCTCCCGCTAGAGCATATATCTGCCCACCAATTTCGAGCCGTGTATTTTTCCTGAGAAGGGTAGAGAAGTCGTAAAGCTGCTGATGCACGGATCTAGCAGCAGTCAAGTCCGCCACCACCATCCCATCAAGATGATATATCCGATAAGCAGAGCGAACAATGGTGCATAACCGAACAAAATAGGCCGAATTAGATTTGTCCTCCGGCTGCGGAATGGTGATGTGTTTCTCGGCTAAGCCAGGCTGCTTGCCGAGTTTGAAGGAAACCAGGCTCTCGTTGCAGTACAATGCCCACATCGTTTGCTTTGCTTCAGGAGTATCGGTACGGTGCACCCCAGCGGCAAATGCTTTACGAATAGCACTGCCAAGGTGCAGATAGCAGATGTTTGGACTTCCAGCCTGAAACTCGAACAGTGCCATCATCAAGGTAGCCTGTACTGTCTTCAGATTGATGTCGTACAATATAGTCACCACCTCTGCGCGAGCTTGTGCGATAAAAAGCTTTCTGTATGGGAGATCAATGAGTGGTAGCGCACCTAGACCTAAAACCGTGGTAACGAGAGCTTTGTCGGCAGGTAAAAGGGTGGCGCGGTTATCTGTAGAATACATTCGCTCGAAATGGGCGCACAGGGTCCCCGGATCCAGGAAAGGCAAACGGGGACACGACGTAACTAGGAAGTTACGCAATGCTACCTTTGCTGAAGCATAACTGGTACTTTCTAGTCCATCTAGATGTGGACTGGGGCTAGGCAAATGATCAAAAACAATATTCTGGTAGTTGTAGCTTTTGATGCTCCGATTACCGTTCTGGACTTCCTCAGCAACAGGATCCAGGTGGATCGCAGGCGACCCCTGCATCGGAACGTGTGCATCAAGATGCGGCAATACAGAAAATGGCGATGACGCTCCATAGAACAGCTCAATTCTGCCTCGCGGTGTATCTTGTGTTGCACGTATGTTGTTGAAGATATTTAGACGAGGTGGCAGCGAATGCGGGAGGGCGTTCGGAGAACAATCGTTCTCGCCTTTTCTTGCTGGTAGCTCTGAAGGTGGCTCGTTTAGTGTGCTGGTGATACTTGGCGTCGTGGAGGTGGGCACGTTTGCCGGAGACGCACGCGTAGCCCGGTGTCGGATGTAAGATCGATAAGAGCAATGGCTATTACGCCTAGTGCAGAGGCTGCACGGAATTTTCCCATCGCATTTCTGCTTTCTGCGGCGGCACTCTGTAAGAGGTTACATGGAGGTTACCAGAATCGCGTGTTTGCATACCCTCGCAGGCTTTTGGGTTCTTTGAAATTCTGCCCGAGCTAACTGTAGGTCATTAGCCAGCTTTCACGACATGCGAAGAGTACGCACTTACCATTGTCTGTTACGTCATGCGTGCTGCCCGCGGGAGGAGCAGGGGCTGGCATTTTAGAGGAGTGGCTTCGGATGATGAGGTAAATCCGTTGCAAGCGGCCCAAAGAGGAACGCAGAGACGCAGAGGCGCAGTCAGTGACCAGTAAGACATCAGTTCGCCAACATCTTCTCCTATCGGTCAACGCGTTGTCTAACACAGCCCATAGATCGCGACTGAGCTGTACGTGGGAGGTGGCAGGCCTGCAAAAGGGGAAGGCGCGGAATTATGACGTAAGCAGAAGCTAGTATCACTAGCGGGTTCATGCACGAAGCTTTCCATCTCTCTTCCATCACTCGACGACATAACTCACTTTGGCTGACCTTGTCTTTATCGCCATCGCAAAAGAGCAATGCATGAATGCTCGAAGGTTTCGCCTGCATTTGTGATTTGAGCTCCTTAGACATCTTCAAGATCGATGGTGATGGGGCACAGATGTGGTCGATTGTTTCGATCTGAAAATAAAATGGACATTGATAATCTTATGACTTACTCTTGCTCTCTAGACAGTTCCCTTCGGTCTTGTTGACTGATAAAAGATCGCGACCAGTTACCCCAACGCCACGCATCTTCCATGTACAAGCCCTGCTCAGAACCTCAGATCAAGCTGTTGCTGTCCACTACGGTGTCTATCGACAGGTCAGCACTCAGTCGAACAGCCGAATATTAGTCTAATCACATTTCGTGACGAGAGCAATGTGAAAGAAAAAGGAACTTACAAGTCGTCCCCGCCGGATCAGCCAACATCAACGCATTTTCCTGGCCCTGTTGCTCCATCGCCAACTGCGCAGCGCTGGCATCCAGACTTGTCTGCGCATCTCCAGCAGCCCAATCACCATCACCTCCACTTAAGTCACCGCCTCCGCCAAAATCGCCAGCCCCAACCGCAGCCGCTCCATCGAAGATACCCCCATCCATCGCATCAACACCCAGAGCCAGGGCGCCAACAGCAGCTACGCCTATCGCAGCGCGCTTTCCCCACTTCTTCCAATCACTGCCACTGGAAGCGGGTTTGCCGTTGGCTTGTGCAGCGGCCGGTGCGCCGAACCTCGAGGTCGTGTGCGACGGTGAGGGCGCGGCTTGGGCAGGTTTCTGGAATTGAGTCAATTTTGAGGACATCTTGGTCATCATGCTTCCGCCCATGAGATTTGAGCCGAGCGTTGACGTGCGCTTGGTCTGCTGGGCCTGGTGTTGCTGTTGAGGATGTGCTTGGGTTGGGTAGTAGTTTTGCTGCTGCTGCTGCTGTTGAGGATGCGAAACCGGGTTCTGCTGATGTTGGGGATAATAAGACACTTGACCCTGCGGCGGTGGTGGAGCATGATACCCGCCCATATTGTTCTGCGGCGGGATGTAGTTTGTCTGTTGCCGGTCAAGAGGAGGAGTTACGACATTGGATTGCGCAGGGCTGTACATTCCTGGTTTAAAAGTCTGTCCAACGTTTTGCTGCTGGGAGTATTGCGGGTTTAGCGTCGACAGCGATGCACTAGGAGGCGTGAAATTGCGCTGTTGCTCCTGGAAAGTACCTGGAGTCGGTGGAGGCGAAAACTGCTGCATTCCTGAAGGCGGTGCACAAAACTGCGACTGCTGGTGAGCCGAGTAGGGTGCGTGCGGCTGCTGGTATGATGATTGCTGCTGCTGAGCCATATAATTCTGCCCACAACCTGTCTGTGACTGCGCTGACGGCGCTGAAAAGTACCCTCCAGGCGTCTGCAATTGCTGCTTAGCAAAACGCCCACTCGGCACCGAACTCAAAGCCAGATTCTGTGACTGAGAGGGCACCGGCTTCCTCTGGACCGGCTGTACCACATGTTGGAACAACGGCGGCGGCGGCGGCGGCGGCAGTGTTGATGAAGTCGGCAAAACCCACGTACTCTCATTCGTACCGAGATGAACATAGAAACTGCAAGCCCTCGTAAGCCCCTTGACACAACCAGTCCACGAACCAGCGCACCTAAAACTTACTACCTCGAATACTGCGCACTCCACTCCACCTTCCACCCCAACGGCACCGCCGCACTCCCCGGAGGCGCAGAAACAGGATGAAGTTGCATCGCAGCACTTCTCTCCAATCCAACAACCCGTCGTATTTGGAAATACAAGGAATTAACCCCGCCACAAAAACGTCACAAAGAAGTCGCGAAACACAACACAAAGCAACCAGCAACAAGCGCTTTATAACTATCCCACACTCCCCCTCTCACCCCCCACCACACCGATACCAAGCGCTAACCCCCTCCCTCCCTCCCTCCTTGAATGGACAACGCACCGAAGTTCACCGCTGGTGTTGTAATTGGTGCGGTTGCGTCCTGACGTGCAGCGCGCACGCCACGGCGCCCGATGCGGAGCGAACAGACGAGAGCTGAGAAGGCGCGTGTAGCGAGGTAGCGGGGTCGCGTAAAGGGTCTTGGAGGGGTTAGGAGGCCGGGTTGGCGGCCACGTGGTGGTTGTGTGGTGAGGGGTCTGGAGTGGAAGGGGAGGAGGTGTAGGTGCGGGTGAGCATGTGATGATATTTGGTTAAATGAGGTTGGCGGTTCTGGTTGCTATGTGACGCGGATGGAAAGTTTACTTTGCGAATAACAGGACCCCGATGAGCGTTCTCCTCGTGTTAGACTCGATCCCACGCCCGCAGGCCTTCTGCTCTCATCTTGGTATACCATTCCTTCACGTACGGTAGTCCCGTATGGGGTCCATATGGATCTCTTTCCCATTGCGGCCTCGGCGGCTCAAGTCCAGTGTCTTCCTTGCACCTGTTCACCAACTCAGTCATCGTTCCACCGCGATCATAGCCCACGTCGTTGCCGCCTTGCTGCGTGCCGTTTAGTTGCTTCTTCGCTCTGTCTTCACTGGTGCGCTGCTCGTGCAGGCGTTGGCGCAGTTCGGTAGTCGCGCTCTCGTCGACGGAGAAATCGCGGGTCACGACGACACCGTAGTTGTTTGCTGCGCCGGCGAAAGACACCAGACGGCGGTGGACTTCTTGCGCTACAATGGAGGGTGGGCGCGTCAAGGGGTCGCCAAGGCCACCGCCACCCCAGGTAATCCATTCAAGAACATCGCCTGGTCTTGTTAACACCCAGCCCTGATATGCTGTAGAAAGAGGGACTCACCAGGATGAACATGCAAGTAGTCCATCTTACTCTGTACCAGCTCCATGTTGTCTTTTTCCGCAGAGGTACCGTAGCTGTTGTTCCTGTAGATGATCTTCCTGCTTCTGCTGCCAGGTTTACCACCATTAACGCCCCACGGCTTGACCATCCACCTGTCGTCATGGATACTGACATCGCCTTCACACAGCCATCGATATAGCGTGCGTTGCGCGTTACCTCCCCTGTAATACCCCGGGCCTCCAGAGTCCACGAGCGCCTCGTTGGCTTCGATGATAACGGGAAAGTAAAGCTCGATGTTCTCGGCAGGAATCGATTTGATAGCAGGAAACAGACAGTGGCAGTCTGGCCCGTCACCAATCGGTCGTGCAGGCACACCTCCAAACCCGATCTGATAGAGTAGGTAGAACTCCCCAGACGGCTTGAAGCCGGAGTAGAAGAGATGCGGCGAGTCGGAGAAGCCTGCTGCGCAGCGGTAGGCGGGATTACGTTGGCCGAAGAGTGCTTGCATGACGTCCATCACACGGCCTAGCAGATGCGTACGGCAGCTTACTGCCGCAGGACGAACAGGACGGAGAATTATACCAGTGGGTATCCGAATGTCGAGGAGATCGTGAAAGCCGTCGTTGACGACAACGTGTGGGTCGTAGATGGCGAGGAGGTAGTAGCCGATGAAGATCTTGAACATGGTCTTCGAAAGGTAGAAGTTCATGGATGTATTTGATTGGGGTGATGTGCCGTCCCAGTCAAAAACGAGCTTGTCACCCTCTTTCTGCATTGAGCATGAGATTGCATAAGGGCCGATGCCTTGACCGTCGTCGTCAATAAAGTCTGTGAAGCTCGACTTCTCTGGACCAATTTTGGTGTCGATAATAGTTTTGATCGCAATCCTGTTCTGCTCAAGGAGATAATCTGTCGCCGCTTCGTAGACTTCAACACCGTATCGTTCGCACAGCTCGTTGACGCGCGTAGCTGCTGTCCTGCAGGCTGTCACAAGCGCTGTCAGATCGCTTTGAAACCAATTCGGCATCCGTGAGTTGCGGAACAGTACTGCCGCTAGAGCTTCGTTGTATTCGCCCTTTGCGTAGAGCTTGACAATGGGTATTTGCAGTCCATCCTCGTATATGGTGCTAGCGTTGATGCTCATCGATCCCGGTACCTTGCCTTGCACATCCGTCAAATGACCGAAGTTTGCGGCCCAGCCAACAAGTCTGTGTTCAAAATGGATAGGTAATAATATAATGACATCATTCAGATGTGACACAGCGCCGTCGATCTGGTAAACGTCGTTCGTAACGAAGATATCACCTTCCTCGACCGTGCCCGACCAGCCATCCAGAAATTGCTGAATAAAGCTACCAAACTGGCCAGCGAGCATCTGTCCTCGCGTGTTGGTGATTACGTTAAACTCGTCCTGCTGTTCTCGAATAGCCGGACTCATCGCACATCGCAGCATGAGGGTGTCCATCTCACGTCTTATTGAGCCAAGCGCCGAACCAATAAGGGTGGGTAGGAGTGGCTGCTGCTGTACCAACTTCGCCGCTGACTCTTCTGTATGTGTTGTCTTGTCTGGAGTTCTTCTGGTCTCTGGCCAAATCAAAATGTTGCCCATTGAGTCGACTTCGCCGGTGTGCCCAGGAAGAATAAGGGTGTTCGAATCCATCTCAGTTATGACAGCCGGTCCGGTAATCTTAATGCCAGCCTTCGTAATCTTGGTCCGGTCCCAAAATGTAGCTTCAACTTTCTTTCCTTCGTACACGATCGTTTGTCGCGTTATGATAGCATCCTTGGGCGGCGTGGAGCTGTTGGCTTTCTCGATGGGCTTGATGGCGACCTCCTCGGACGCGTCAATGACCCTGACTCGCAGTCGCATAGTCTCGAGCTCAACGTTATCATGCGAGAAGGCGAACTGGTGTTCGTGCGCTTCGTTGAATTTGTTGCGTAGATGCTCCAAGAGGTGGGTGGTGTCTCGTGCATCCTCTTCGCTGAAGTCCACTGTGAGTGTCATCGCTTGGCCTTTGTATCTCATGTCAGATTGATATACGATTTTCAGAGTGGCATGCTCATCTGCGAGCGAGTCTTTCATGGTCTGTACGCAACCGTTCTTCAGATTGCCCAGTGTTCTTGTAAGATCCTCAGCCTCAATGTCAGAAAAGATTTTGATGTAAGTGCAGCTTTGCTCGTGGGACATTTTCGTGATAGCATCGCCTTGGGCGCATAGTACGCCTGGGCTAGGTGGTACAATGACTGGCCAGGAACTCAGCAGTTTGCCCAAGGAGTTTGCATGCATGGGCCCCGCTCCACCAAGCGCGACGAGTGCGAAATCGCGCGGATCGTAACCTTGTTCGACAGAGACAAGCCGGAGAGCGCCGTGCATAGACTCGTTGACTAGATCGATGATACCTTCAGCTGTGGACAGCACATCCAGGTTCATCCGTTTTGCCATCGATTCAACGGCGGCATGTGATGCAGCGACATCAAGTTCAAACTTGCCGCCAAGGAGCTTCGAGGGTAAATACCCCAAGACCAGGTTTGCATCGGTCACCGTCGCTTGCATTCCTCCTTTTCCATACGCTGCAGGTCCAGGAGTGGCACCACTGGATTCAGGACCGACGCGGAAATTTTTGGAGAACTCGTTGTAGATGGCTATCGATCCTCCACCAGCACCTACAGTCTTTACGTCTACAGATGGAGCCCGCACTGTTAGTGGTCCAACTTCCGTCTCACGTCGGATGATGGCTTCGCTGCCAGACAGTAGCGCACAATCCGTACTTGTGCCTCCCATGTCGAACGTGATCAGGTTCTTGTAGGGTGTGTCTTTCGCAACCAGATGCGAAACAGCCTTGACGCCACCAGCTGGACCGCTCATAAGGATGTGTACTGGGGTCTCGCCTGCCAGGTCGACCGAAGTCAGGTCCCCGTCTGACTTGAGGATGCGCAGGGTGTCTGTGTCCTTTGCAAGTTTTTTCTGCAGGTTTTTCATGTACTTTTTCACGACTGGTTTGACAATAGCGTTGGCTGCAGTCGTAACTGTCCGTTCGTACTCTTGGATCTCAGGTAATACATCAGTGGATGTAACGATCTCGACGTCTGGGCCAAACTCGTCCAGCAGTATATCGAGAATCTTGTCTTCGTGCACTCTGTTGCTGAACGAGTTAAGCAGCGACACAGCAATTGCCTGAGGCTCTTGACGCTTCAAGTCCTGCAAGCTTTCGCGAAAATGTTCCTCATCCAGCTCGTGGAAGACCTCGCCGTCGATTTGGATGCGCTCCTTCGCCTCGACTGTTCGTTCTAGGGGTACAAGTGGCTCTGGCTGGACATAGTTGATCCACGCGCCCAGGCCACCTGGAATCTGACTTCGCCGTACTGTCAAGATGTCCTTGTGCCCCTTGGTGACAATCAGGCCTGCCTTTGCGCCCTTGCCCTCCAGTACAGCATTCGTCCCTGTCGTCGTACCATGGTGGATGTACTCAAACTTGCCGCTCCAGCTGTACTTGTCTTGCAGGATGCGGCGCACTTGCTCTACGCCTTCCTGCACTCCGATGGACTGGTCGCTCGTGTTCGTCGGGACTTTGGCACGTACTGCCTCGCCGCTTGGAGTAATAACGCAGACATCAGTGAAGGTGCTGTGTGCATGTCAGTTCGGTGTAACAAGCTATGACAGCGGTAGATTCTCCGGTCCAGTACAATGAAAGCTTGGTACATGACCAACGCGCTACCACTTACCCTCCAACATCAACGCCCAACCTGTACCCTGGAGCCATGTCATGGGAAGTCGATCACAGCGTTGCAATCTGGTGGGGAGCGCAGCTATTCAATGCCAGCAACGGCCCTGCGTCATGCTACATTAGAGGCTCACATTTCTGGAGCTGCCTACCTCCGGCCGAGCGAGCACCGACGGCTCCAGTTTCACGCTTCCGCTGCCATCGGTCACCCAACCTTCTAGCGCATTTCAAATTCTGGTCCGGAGAGAAACACGGTCCTGAAGAAAGCAATTGGCTCGTCAGCACGTAGTCAACCACCTTTCGCACACTGCCTCAGCAGTATCTCGTCGATCTGCAGCGCAATGAGGGCATCTCCGCCGAATGAGGGGTCGATAAGACCAGTGCGCTAATCGTCACTTATCACAACGCGTCCGCTGCGTTAAATCCGCTGGAATGTCACCACACGTGAGGTGACGTCCTGCCGCATTGGCGCACAGGATAGATTGTGGGGTGTTTGAAGGTTGGATTCATGCAAGGGCATGGCTACAAGAGCGTCGACAAAGTTGCTGCAGTGGGAGACGGGCAGGTGAAGCGTGCGCCACGATGTTCTGGTGATATCGGCCCACAGAACAGCGACGTGAAGCGTTTCCCTCGCGGGTAAACTCGCATAGTGTGAGGCTGTTCACCTTGACGAACGTTGCAGCGTGCAGTGCGATCAGGAACGCCATTTTGGTGAAACGGTTCGCATCTCAATCACGTGCGCACGCGTGTTTTGTTGCTGTTGATCAATGCCCTTGGGGTTGGGTGGACCGTAAAAGGCGGGTTGTGTGAACATGATATATTAACGTCAATTCGAACGGTTGCTGCATCGTAGAGATGGCAGCTGCTTCAATCGCAGACCGATTTCCCTTTCCCACTTGAGGTATCCATCATCATCATCGCGCCGGCTTATCCAAAGCGCCGGTAGAGTGTCGTGAGCATAAAAAAAAGTTGAAAAAGAAGAGAAGAGAAACAGTACAACTACAAAAAATAGGACATGCCCGCAAAGATGCAGAGCACGTGCAGGCTCGGTGCACGAGTCTATCCGAAAAGAGTCTCTGTAGGGACAGCGTGCTGTGCAGAGAGAACAACATGCCAACGCAAATTTGACGCCAAGTAAATGCAAAGCAGACGCAAAAAGTGGCTGTGTAAGACATAGTGGCGAAGCGAATGTTGTGAAGATGTAAGTTGCGAACCCAGTCCATCTCAGATTAGGATGAGGCTGATGAGGTAGCAGTGCGGCATGCACGTTGCCACAGACCGTGGAAAGCCTCGCACGAAAGTGGTGTCTAGTCACCGCAACTCCCAGGTCATGACTTCTGGTGCTTGGACTGAGGCTCAGGCGTGCTCTCGACGCCGTCCATAGGGCCACCTTCTTTGCCTTTACCGAAGCTTCCTCCCTCGGGATTCGTCGGTGTGGCGAGCCTGTCCTTGGGATAGGGCTCGAGGTCCTTGTGGCTTGTGGAAAAGGTGGAGATGACGGGCGTGTACGAGGAGTGGTCGGCCTGTGTAGGCGTCTTGGCCTCTGGGCCAGCCGAGATGGGGCTGAGCAGACTATCCAATCCCGGGTTTGCTTCTTGAGCCTGCACAGCACCGTTCATAAGACCGTTCCAGCCCCCTTCTATGTCTCGCAGCAGACGCACATACTCCTCAGGCACCAGCCCGCTCTCCCCTGTCTTCGGGTCTTGGGCTACCAGCCAGCCCTGTCCGTGCCTGTATGAGACCAATATGACCTGACCCTCAACAAGGGGTAGCTCGTTGTCATTTTCTCGTGCAAAGTCGAACAGTGCCACTGCTTTCCCGTGCATCTCTTCATCTGGCGAGGCAATGGTGAACTGATAATCGCGAGAGAAGCGGTTGTCGTCGCGAATGTAGTCGCCAGGCTCGGACATTTCCTCGTCTGAGTCGTACGGTGGGCCTTCCTCGTTGGCATACGAGCGCTGTGGGAGTATGGCGGCAAAGTGCGAGTCTCGGCGAGAAGCACCCTCTGGTACATCGAGGTTCGAGGGTGAGCTGGGCGGGTAGGTGATGTACTCGCCACCAATCCCATTGGCTGCGTCGTTGACGTGGCTGGGGTAGTAGCTTCCTTCGCCGTTGACTCCCGTCACGGAGCTGCGTCTATGCTCTTCTGGCGCTCGCCGCCCGCGAGTCTGGTCGAAGTCGACCTGGTTGGATTTTTGCTTCTTGTGCCTTGCGCTGTGATGACTCGTGACCACGGGGCTGGCCAGGTCTTCATCTTCGCTGTACGGTGGACCATCGCCGAACGAGGTCATGGGCAGCTGCTCGCCTAGGCCGAGGTGTTGTGGGCCAGAGGCCCTCGGTCCGCGGTCTGTGCGCCATGCAACTGGCGGGGGGTCGGAGAGCCTTCGGTTGGCCTCGCTCGCTGGCGTCGAGGCGCCCGAGCGGTGTTCCTGCGGGAGAGGGCCGTAGTAGAGGGGGTGCTCGGGCTCGTAGGCAAAGTCACGGACCAGCGCGTAGGGCAGGCTTGAATGGAAGGCAGGAAAAGCGATCGACTGCGGGCGTGAGCGAGGGCCGGGTGGGTGTGTGTTGGAGGCGGTGGAGAAGGTGGACACGCGCTTGCTGGCGTAGGAGCTCGCGCGTTCCAGCTTTGCGTGGGACGGCGGAGAGGTGACGAGCGGGGGCAGGGACGTGCGGTTGGAGCCCATGTAGGCTGCCGACGCTGCGTCTCCGCGGTGGGACATGACGTCGGCTGCCATGTCAGCGTCGGTGTGGCGCCCTCGAACGGCGAAGCCCTCGGTGATGTCGTCAGGCCGTTGCGAGTCGGCGGGCGCGTGTGGTGTGGGAGCGGTGTCGGTCATGCGCGGTAGCGTGCCTTATCAGGGGAGGTCTGCAAAGTCAGCGGTGAACTTGATCATGGCCTGAACACGGCGAGTGTAGTGTGGTGGTGGTGGTGGTGGTGGTGGTGATGGTGGGAGTGACGGCGGTGGTGGTGGTGAAGCGTATGCGTCAGTGTGCGTGTGCGAGAGCGAGTGCCCCACCGCAGCAGGCACACAACCGCGATGTGGACGGCGACGACGGCCTCGACCTCAACCTTGACCTCGAACCTCGACTGCGCACAGGGCGCACACGACGGGCCTGAAGTAGAACAGGTGGGTACCTGCAAGGCGCACGGCGGGCGGTGGACAGTGGACAGTGGACAGTGGTCGCAGTGAGCGGCGCGAGGGTGCAGTGCAGTGTTGGGTCCAATGTTCAATGTTTCGTCCCATGTGCTGACCAATAGGTCGCCAGACAGCGCCAGACGGCTTTGGCTGGAGGGAGACGGCGCGAGAGGGAGAGACTGCGCCCGGCGGTTGCGAGGGCAGCAGGCGGCAGTGAGGGTGTCGAGCCGTTGCCATGCGCCGGCGGCTGGGGAAGCGCCTTTCCTTTGCCTTTGCCTTTGCTTTTGTCGTCGCTGTCGCTGTCGCCGTCGCCGTGGCCGTCGGCTTTGCCTGTGCTGGGGGTTGTGGGGGTAAAGGCCAGGCGCTAAGACTTACCCAGTGAACAGCCAGAGGTCGGCGCAGGATGCGAGGCCACTGTCGAGCCCGCTTTCGAGCCCGCTTCCAAGACCGCTTTCGAGGCCAGCCAGGCGCAGTGGCAGAGGGCGAACGGCTATGGCGCTGGCACGGGCGGGTGCAGTTGCGGTGGTGCTGGAAGGAGTGACAGCAGACTATGTCGCGGGATGGGATGGGGGAGCCCGCGGCGTTGGATGGTGGACTGAAATGCACGCTGCAGATATAAATAGCACGCGGCGGGGGACTTGAAACGGCGCAAGAGCAACAAGTACAAGTCGTCGTCGAGTGCGCACTGGGCGAGCAGTCCAAGGCCGCACACAAGAGGCTGCGCAGACGCTCGACAGCAGACGCTCCGAAACGGGCAGAGCAGAAGAGGAGCGCGCAAAAAGAGACCCAAAGAGACCAAAGACGCTCGGCGCAGCGCTGGCAGAGACGAGGGGTGTCGCTGCACCGGCGGCTCTGCCCTCGACCGTTATGGTGAAGGCTGCGCTGCTTTGATATTAGATCTGTTTCACCTCGGCGAAAGCCTTAGCCCTATCTGGCCAGCACGCTGGAGCGCCATGCGTTTTGCGCGCGAACCATCCGCTGCCATCGGGGGCGTTCCTTGCTCACATCTACGAACTGCCCGTCACGAGGCCCGAGTGCACAAGCTGAACCCCGTCGCCATGACTGAGAGACGCCTGCTTGGCCTGTCACTTGTCCCTCCTCGACCACCCTACCTGGCCATGACCAGCACGGCACCGTTAATGAGCCGCCGTGCCCTCATCGAGCTTTGCGTCTTCCAAAGAGGATGCGCAATCTCTTCCTCTGGTCGAAAAGAAATCCACTACGCAATGCCATGGCAACGAATTTGACCTCGGTCCAACTGCCCTGCCGCTGACGATCCATATGTGCCCCTCGTCGAACCGTGTTTGGGTGGAAAATGAAGCGGTTGCAGCAGCACCTCGCACCTCACACGTCACCCTCTGAAAGCATGCCGTACTATCGACTATGTACACACTTGGAGTATGTACACACTCAGGCGTTTTCTGACGCGTCAACATGTTGCTACACGCACACGCTGCCCTACAAAACCACGACTAGCAGCGGTTTCCACATCTTCGACATGAGCTTGCACCACCTCGTCGGTGGTCTGTGGGTGTGGATTCGGTCGACTTAGTCAGCATCCAAGCTCTGCCCATAAAAACAACTCGAGCTCGCCTGCGAACCCTCCTCCACCCCCATGGCACCTTGTGCCTCAACATCCCCGTTAACTCACCTCCAGCATCACCGCCGCGTCAGCTGTCGATTCGTGCATCGTCAGCTGCGCCGAGCCTCGCACTGTAAGTACCGTCTTGCGTAGATAGCTTCCTGCCTGTGATGATGAATACTATTATTGGAGCTGTCCTAGGCAACAGCCTTTGAGGACTCAAATAATTACGCACACTGAAAATTCTGATACACACGCTCTTAAAGCTGTCTTGCTGCATGAACCCTGCGAGAGCATTGCTGACAGCGTGAAGAAATTTGCAGACTCGAGTTTTGAGACCCACCACGACGACGACCGACGCGTACTCGTTCGACACCTGCTCACGTGCCGTCCTCTTCACTCACCATGTCCGCCGATCCACGCCTGCGGGCCCGTCAACAGCAGCAGCCTGCGCCTCAGGCCGCGCCTGTGCCTCCACCACCTCCTCCACCGCCCATGGAGCCTCAACCCATGGGCATGGATGGCGCGAATGATGCACCTGTTCCCGCGAACCCTGTTACTGTCCCTGACGACCAGTTCAAGCTCAAGTTCTGCACTGTATGCGCCAGCAATCAGAATCGGTACGAGGCGTCTTCGCACCAATCATACTGAGAACCAGTACTGACGATTTCAGATCAATGGAGGCACATCTCCAACTCGCCTCTGCGAACCTCCCCACCATCTCTTTTGGCACGGGCTCTCTTGTGCGCCTCCCCGGCCCGACAATCACCCAACCCAACGTCTACCACTTCAACAGCACGACGTACCGCGCGATCCACGATGAGCTGGCAGAGCAAAACACCGCGCTCTACACGCACAACGGCCTGCTCAACATGCTGGGGCGCAACCTCAACATCAAAGGCTTCCCTGAACGCTTCCAGGACTGGGTCCCTGGGAAGCCGCGCCTAGAGCATGCCGAAGACCAAGGGTACCAGGGCACCGAGTCCGGTGTCGCAGACGTGGTCATCACATGCGAGGAGCGCTGTTTCGACGCGGTGCTGGAAGACCTGCACAACAAAGGCGGCAAGCTCAACCGCCCCGTTCACGTCTTCAACGTCGACATCCGCGACAACCACGAAGAAGCGCTGGTGGGCGGCAAAGCGATCCTCGACCTGGCCCTCAGCCTGAACGAGGCCGCCAGCAAAGAGCGCGAGGCGCACGGCGAGAGCGGCTGGGCTACCGGCGGCGGCGCAGCACGCGATGGCTTCGACGAGAAAGTCCCCGAAATCCTAGCAAGCTGGCAGGAGCGCTGGCCCCAGATGCCCGCACTGTGGAGTCTAGCCTGGTTCTGATCACGTTCCGCAACGCCCGCAATCCGTTCATCCGTTCGTTCGTCCCTTTATTTTCTGGCTCTTCACCACACATACTTTTTGATACCCACTGGCACCAAGCAAGCATAGCGAGGCGTTTACTTCTGGTAGCAAGCACTTTTCAATGCTACAATCATCATCACCATACCCTTTTGTTCATGAATTCACCTGCAATACTGTGATCTATCGTGTCATCACTCTCTATTTACATACACATCTATCCTTGATAATGCCCACTAAACAATCACCGTAGGAAAGAAAAAGACTAGTCACTACACACGACCTACCAACCCACCAACCAACCATCCTCGAAATCCAAAGATCCTACCGATTTAACTTCCTCAGCTGTTTGTATTTGTTTTTAGTAACCAAGCAACAAAACACAACACGTACACCCTAATTTCGCACCTCTGGTTCCTAACCCAACAAATGACATCTTGTAATCCGTTAGTAGCAGCAATCCACGCAAGACCAACAAAACGGGAGAAGAAGAAATTCCATTTGCATTTCCATTTCCATTTGCATTTGCATTTCCATTTGCATTTCCAGGCACCAGCCAGACACCCAATACGACCTCTTTCCTTGTTTACAGTAAAGTAACGCTACCGAGCCCATGATGAATGAGAACGCCTAAACGCGTCGCTAAAAGAAACATATAAAGAATACAGAACGAACGAATGAATGAAGGAAGAAATCCCAGACCGAATAGACGAGAAACGGATAACCACCGACCACTCGTCCGAGTTATAACGTCGGCGCCCGTCTCAAACCACTACAATACCTGACATGCAGCTCGTCGATGAAATGACTATGTCTGATACCCGGCGGTCTCGCTTCTTGAAACGAGTTGATGGCGTCTTCGAGCCTGAAGCCCAGCTTCTCCACGAGGTAGCATACGAGGAAGAAGCCGGTGCGGTTGAAGCCGTAGTGGCAGTGCACGCCAATCAGACCCTGCTTGCCTTGCTCTTGGCAGTGGCTGCTGACGCGGTCGACGAGGTCGATGAAGGCTTGCACTTCGTCTTTCATGGGCGGTTGCTTGGATACCGTGGGGAACTTGTAGTACTCGATGCCGCCTTCCTCCAGGCCTTTGGGGTCGTACACGGGATTGTCGTGCGAGATGTCGATGATGGCGCATAGCTTGCCGGCCCATTCCTTTGCTACAATCTTGGGCGCGTGGCGCTCGTCGACTTCGCGCAGCGTTTTCATCGCGCGGAAGGTGTTGGCAATGGGGTCTGAGACGGGGCGCACAGCTTGCCATTTCTCGAGGTTCTTGACGTCCCATTTGCCTTCTGTTGAGAGGTACTGGAGCTGCCATGCAAGGGACAAGCGTGGATCAACGTGGTCGGCGAGGAAGCTGCCAATAAGGCCGGAGAGGGTGCGCGAAGTGGATGGCGCGAAGAGCATGGAGTGTGCGGCGGGCTTGGGCATGATCGTGGTCTTAACAACGAGCCGGCGTGGGTGAGGGGATGTATGGTTGGATGACGGCAAAAGTGTAACGGCACTGGGTGCTGGGTCCGCAATGACAACGCTGCCCTCGGTTGTGCGGCTTTCCGTCTCGATCAAGCTGTCGCCAATGGTCGAGGCAGCTGTTGTGCTGGAAGCCTTTGTGTCATTATCCATTCTCGGGAGATCATTCGCGTCAATTCCAGAATCTTGATGTTTGCGCTCTGCCATAGCGGCATCTACTACAGCCGGGTCGAAAGGTGCTGCTGCTATAGGCAAGCTGGCCTTCTCGCTAGGTGGCTCAATAGCCCCCACATCTCGCCCGAGAAAGTCGACAATTCGCTTGACATTGTCAGCCGGAGTGACTGAGTCGGTCTCAGCAGCAGCAAGGAAGACGGGTATCTGCAAGCCCTCCCAGGTTTCGCGTCCGGGGAGTCCGCCTCGAGGAGGAGCGAGTGAGTAGTCTGGACACATGCCACGCGCCATGCGCTGCCAAACAGCCGTCCTACTCTGTCTGTTGAACCGCAGCTGGAGCTTCTTAGTCTCCTCCTCAGCGTCTATCCCGGCCATTCGCAGAACGCTTGCGCTATTGAGCCCTCCTCTACGATCCCACCGTCTGTACAGATCGAAAAGCACAGCAGGTACTGAAGCAACTCGACGCAGGAGCTGCGTCTGATGCTCGGTTGGCGGGTCTGCCTTGGGACAAAGAGCAACCAGTCCACTGACGTGTTGTGAGAGCAGACTGGCGTGGGGTGACGTTGGCGAAGCCAGAAGTGCAGCAAGCGAGCACCCCATGCTGTGTCCGATCAAGACGACAGTCTGATCTTCGTCTTTGGCGCGATGCTGCTCGATAACGACGGCTAGAAGTTGAACCAGTGCATCCGTGGTGTATGCCTCGGAGGTTTTGGGGTCGAACAGAGAGAGACCACATCCTGGGAGATCTATCGCCAAGCACGAAGCAAGGTTGGACAGACTCAACAGGATGGGATGGAACTGGGCAATCGATCCGCCAAGGCCATGGATGAATACCAACAAGGGTACTGGGTTAGGCTTCCTTGGAAATTTGGCCTCCTGGGGGTGCGGCCTGTAGAAGGTTCGAATGCCAGGGTAAGTTACTCTAGAAGACGGCACCGTGTACGACTGGATCGTGGAGTGCTTCCTCAAGAGTCCCGGATCGTTAGTGGCAGCATTGTCTGTTATCGTCAGTAACCTAGTCCAAGTCGAGGATAGGCGACGGTGTGCGGGCAGAAGAAGTGTTGCAGATCATACGGAGCTTTGCTTACCTTGACTGGCGTCTTGGACATATTGGGAGTTGATGGACGGAGTGGACTTCCCCTTCCTAGCTTGGCGGTTCCACACCCAGTAAGCAGAGCCGCAGAGAGCCGTCAGTTTGACCATGCCCACGATCGCTGAAGTGACAAAGTTGCCTCGGTTCACGAAGGGATTGATGAAGAGGATCAGGCGGTAGGTTGAAAGTCTTATAGTGTCCCACAGGGTAAGGTCGGCGAGACTTTGTGTGCCCTGAACATTGGCTGACTGGGCCAAAGCGGACTTGAGCAGCAGGACGAGAGCCTGTGGCAGACGCAACGTGCCAGCCTGAGACGAGGAGAGACGCGAATGGGGCTCCATGGCTGTTGGCGTGCTCCAGGGCTGGTTGTGTATTCAACGGGGCGTCGAGGTGCCAGCGTTCAGGATGTCGATGCGCGGATCCTCGCGCAGTGCGCGACCAATGGAATCTGGAAGTGCGAACACGATGCGCTTTGTCGCGGATCAGAGGTCGACGGCTGGGGACGTCTCCTTTGAGGCGACGGGCGCACGTTGGGTCCACGGAGAATAGGCTGTTACGAGCAGGATGATCCAATCTGCAATCGGGAGACGGGTGCAACGTGGGATGGTCGCATTGTGAGTAATGATGAAGCGAGCTGGAATGCGTGTGGATAGTGACTGGATGCACACGCAGTTGTGAGAAGAGAGAGGGACCACATGTACGCCTGCGAGTTGTGAGAGTTCACGTGAGTCAGTCGCGACATGGATCACCGAGATTGTTTTGATAAAAATGAAGCAGGCACCGCACGTGGATGAGGTCATGTTGGTGGTCGCGGACTCGCGGGACGGCAGCGCGGCCCACCGTAGAGAAACTTGGCAGGGCTGAAGAAGGATGGATGGAAGCCACATGCGGGACTGCGCACATTTCCCCTGAACAGCTTTCAGCACTTGCAGCACTTGCAGCACTGTACCTGAATATCAGCAGATGGATGGCGCTTGGTGCCGAGAGGAGTGGCGCTTGTCTCACCGTTGAGGCATTGTCCATGTCGTCTTTCTCTTTGACCGCGTTCCACCCACTAACCGCTCACAAGACGATATTGCCTCTTACAAGATGACATTGCCTCTCACAAGATGACATTGCCTCTAACAAGACGATATTGCCGCTCACAACACGATATGGTAGATGCGTGCAACAATTCATCTCTGTATCAAACATATTGCATGCAGCAAATGTAGGTAGACGCAGTACAATCAGGCTGATGAGCTGTAGTGGTCCACGTCGTCTTGCTTTCGACATCCTGAAGCCATGTACCAAACCATAAGCCTCTACCACTCGGATACGCTACTGCAACTCGGCATCGTACAATATGAACATGGGCGTCTGCACATCAATCGATCGATGAGCTTGGCTTCAACCTCTTCCTATGCCTTGGACAGGCTGCCAATAGTAGCATCAACACGCTGCCTACTTGAGGATTCCAAGCATGGCTGTGGGATCTGCATGCGTTCTGAGTGCTGTCCTTCAACTACATACAGTAGCATCGCGCCGTGACGCTATCGCGATATAGTTAACCCCGGTTTTCTCACCGACGCCTGCATGTCGGAGGCTTCAGCGGTCCCGCCAAGCAATTTTCAACCGTCGCAGCGCCAACACAACGTCGCGCTAGGTCTGCGCCGCCTCCAATCGCCAAAATTCGGCTTGCAACACGTTATCTCGTATTGGCTGGTCTCCACAAACTAGACTCCACGTAGCATGCCGCTCGCGGAGGGGCTCTTGTCACCCCTCCTTCTCGAGAGCTTCTCGTCGAAAGACAATACCAGAACCGCCCCACTTGGGGGAGCTCTCTGCTCTGCCGGCACGCTTCATGAAGCTAGACTACGTCCTTCCGACCTGCTTCCGACGTGCCATGGCTGCGGCTGCGGCTAGCTGGATGTCGGTGTCTGCTCATGCGTCGCTCATATCTAATGCGAGCCTGCGTAGCATCGACCCCACGGTCGTTTCTCTCTTTGTGACGTGACTGAACGTTTGTGTTGTTTTTGCAGTCTTGGACCGCTCCCATCATCGATCCCGTCAATTGGACTCTAGCAATTCTTATTGAAAGCTGATACACCCATTCGAGCATTCACTATGGATCCCCGAAATCTCGAGAAGCAGCGCGAGCCGGAGGAGCCGCGCTTCCTCAGCTTCCCACACCTGCCTGAAGGCGCAAAGCAGGAGGATGGCACACCGGCGCTGAACAGATGGTCATCCACGCTCACCACAGGCCACAACTTCCCAGGAGCCCAGGTCAGTGGACTTGCTACCTTGAAAGTGGCTCTGACAGCTGATGTGGACTGCACCGCAGGCTATGCTATACGCAGCCGGCGTCCCTAACAAGGAAGCCATGAAGAAATACCCTCAAGTTGGTATTGCAAGTGTGTGGTGGGAGGGCAACCCATGCAAGTGAGTTTGAGTTTACCCCACGGAAGTGGCGTCATGGTACTGACCGCTATGCAGCACGCACTGTAAGTCGACGCTTTCGCACGCATACACCCAATCAAGTCGCCCGCCCGCAAACGCCCTGGGCAGAGCCTCCATGATGCGTGGGGGCGATATGCTGACTGCTGGCAGTGCTCGGATTGGGCAAGGAGATCAAGAAGCACATTGAGCAAGACAAGATGCTCGCATGGCAGTACAACACGGTTGGTGTATCGGACGGCATCACAATGGGTGGAGAAGGTGAGTGACATGATCATCGACACTGCTTCAATGCTGACAAAAGCAGGCATGCGCTTCTCCCTCCAGACGCGTGAGATAATAGCAGACAGCATCGAGACGGTTACCTGCGCCCAGCACCACGATGCCTGCATTGCGCTGCCCGGGTGCGACAAGAACATGCCCGGTGTGATTATGGCATTCGCTCGACACAACCGGCCTTCGATCATGGTATATGGCGGCTCCATCATGCCCGGCTACTCGGAAACGCTGCGAAGACCCATCAACATCTCGACGTGTTACGAAAAGCACGGTGCATACATTTACAAAAACCTCGAAAGTGCAGAGCCCGGCAAGTTCTCGCCAGACGAGATCATGGAAGATATCGAGAAGAATGCTTGCCCAGGAGCTGGCGCATGTGGTGGCATGTACACTGCAAACACCATGTCCACATCTATCGAAGGTAAGCAACATCCAGGTACCCTTCACAGCATCCACTAAAACTTGTACCAAGCCATGGGACTCACCCTCCCTAACTCGTCCACAACCCCCGCCGAATCTCCCGCGAAGATGCGTGAATGCGCCAAAGCCGCGGCCGCAATCCGTGTCTGCATGGAGAAGAACATCACACCACGCAAGCTTCTAACAAAAGCGTCTTTCGAGAATGCCCTGGTCATGATGATGGTGCTCGGAGGCTCCACAAACGCGGTCCTGCACCTGCTCGCCATGGCAGGCACAGCGGGCGTTCCCCTAACCATCGACGACTTCCAGCGGGTCAGCAACAAGATCCCATTCCTCGCGGACCTAGCGCCCTCAGGCCAATTCATGGCAGCCGACCTATTCGACATCGGCGGCATGCCAGCCGTCATGAAGCTCCTCATCGCCGCCAACCTCCTCGACGGCTCCATCCCCACGGTAACAGGAAAGACGCTCGCCGAGAACGTCGATCCCTACCCCTCCCTCCCGCAACACCAACTCCTCATCCGCCCACTCAGCAACCCCATCAAACCAACCGGCCACATTGAGATCCTGCGCGGCAACCTCGCGCCCGCCGGCGCCGTGGCAAAAATCACAGGCAAGGAAGGGCTGAGCTTCACAGGGAAAGCCATTGTCTTCAACAAAGAGCACGAACTCGACGCCGCGATGAACAAGGGCGAGATTCCGCACGGCGAAAACGTAGTCGTCGTCGTCCGCTACGAAGGCCCCAAAGGCGGTCCAGGAATGCCAGAGCAACTCAAAGCCAGCGCTGCCATCATGGGCGCCAAACTCACGAACGTCGCTCTCATCACCGATGGTCGCTATTCTGGCGCTAGTCACGGGTTTATCGTCGGTCACATGTGTCCTGAGGCTGCGGTTGGTGGGCCTATTGCTGTTGTTAGGAATGGTGATGTTATTACTATTGATGCGGAGAAACATCGTATCGATATGCATGTTAGTGATGACGAGATTGCGCAGAGGTTGGCTGAGTGGAAGGCCCCCAGTATGCCTGTTACGAGGGGTGTGTTGGCGAAGTATGCGAGATTGGTGGGCGATGCTTCGCATGGTGCTATGACGGATCTTTTTTAGATTACTTTGAATGGATTTGATATATCTTGAGTATGTTCTTGGGGGTGTTGTTGCACTTACAGGTAGTTGAGTGGAAGGCATCAGATGGAGTTGTTTCGTGCATAAGAGTTCACATCAAGGCTGTGTTGATGTAGTTAGTTAACACGAGGATAAAGTCACGTCAGAAAGGCACGTAAATTGAAAGATGGGGTATCAAGTTGCTTTTCAGGCGGCGCCTGTCTCCATTGGAAAAGAAGATAACTAGGCTATGAAGCCCCAGCGAAGTCATGTCGAAACGCCATAAGCCGTGAACCGTAGATGCTCCATGCTGCCCACACTGCAAACGAGATGCGGGCAGCTTCCTCTACACACTGGGAATGGTAGGAGACGATATTTACTCGTCGTCCTCCTCCTCCTCGGCCTCGAGGGTGGTCTGGGCAATACGGTCCAAATCACGCTGGCCGGACTGTGTGATGCGGCGGCCACCCTTGTCCTCGTCGATCTCTACGACGCCGATCTTCTCGAGCGCCTGGAGGACCTTGCGGTCGACGGAGCCGGAGGCGTCAACGTGGTGGGAGGGGCGGGAGCCGCGGTTCTTGGTGGAACTGTGTAGCTGTCAGTATCTGTGCGCGTCTGCGATGCTGGGTCTGCGATGCGTGCGTACCCGTGGACCTTGCGGAGACGGCCAACACCGACGGTCTTGCGCATGTAGACGTGGCGGGCGACGGCGGCGGCGCGGACGTAGAACCAGTCGATGTCCTGGGGAGGCAGCTCGTTGGAGTCTGTGGGTTGTTAGGAAAAACAATCTATGAAGCGGCGCATGTGCGTGAGGAAGAAAACGTACGCGATGTCTTGACGGTATCAACCCAACCTGTAGATAAGACGGTCAGCGAGCTGATCGTACAATTATCCCCCAGCGACGGGATTCAGGTTTTATCCTTCACCCGCTGGAATAGTACGAACCTGGACTGCCTTCTGTTAGCACCTGTCGCAATCGCAGCAAATACAGCGTCTCGGGAAAACGTACATTGGGAGCTTTCCCTGCCTCTTCAAGAAGGCGGCGTACGAAGTGATGAACTTCTGCGCCTGGACGTCCTTAACGGTAACACCACCCATTTTGTCGGTTGTTGCTGGGGAGAGAGGGGTTAGTTGGGATGAGGTGTTGGAGTCTTGTCGAGTGCGTCGTCAAAGGTTGCGGGCCAAACTTCAACGTCGATTTTCGTTCGCTCGTGGCTCGCTAACGCCCGCGCCAGCGCTACTTCGGATCTGTGGTCGGCCCGGGCGTAAAGTGGGGCTGTCTAGCATCACATAATCCTTTGACACCATGAACTGGTCGTCACGAGTTTTCAGACTTTCATTGATCTTTACGCAATGCCTACGATGTAGTGTACTGAAATGCACGCCCTGACTCAACTTGGACCACAACACCATACACTCGTACGCCTAAGTTAACAATCATGTCACCTGTCAGTACACGGCAAGTGCTCGAGATAGCACTGCAATGATTTCGCGACCTATCGTTCATGCGCAATTCTGCCTTCCACACCCCCATTCAACATCCATTCACACCCCCATTCAACAGTCATTCACAAAGCTTATTTTGATTGAATCAAGTTTCATTCATCATTCAAGATATGTACTGGCATAGCTACCTACAACAACCCGTCTACGCCTTGGGAAACGTGGTGATGTCAACAACGGACAGCTGCACCTTGTTTGTAGTGGTGGGAGGAAGAACACCGCCACCCATGATGAGCAGCTTCTTAGGGTTCTTCAGCACGCGCAGGTGGCGAGTGTAGTGCTGCTTCTCGGGTGTCGCGACCCTGATCCAAGGGGTGCCCGCCTCTCCAAGGCCCCTGTTGATGTAGATGTCACCGCTGTTGCCAGAGCTGACGATGATAGTTCCGTTCTTGCCACCAATCGGGGTCCAGACGTTGTAGGGGGAGCCCTCGGGGATGGTGCCGTCCGTGGTGATGAGCTGGTGGTCCTCGGCCGAGTCAAACTTCTCGGGGTCGGTGGAGAGACGGTAGAAGAAGGGGAACTTGTAGCTCGAGCTGTTGGTTGGGCCGCCGCCGTACTCGTACGTCATGAGGTACTTGCCGTTAGGCAGGAGAGTGACAGTGGGCATGCCGGGGCGGTCAGTGTACCTGGAGTGCCTGATGTCGTTGACAACGGGACCCCAGTTCTTGCCGTCGGTGGTGGTCTGGTGGACCATCTTCTGGCCGTAGGTAGCGTTGTCGCGCTGGTCAGAGTAGTAGCAGATGAGCTTGTTCTGGTGGAGCATCAGGAAGGGCTCCCAGACAGGAGTGAGGCCATTGTTGGGAACGGCCTCGCCACCAGCAGCGATGTGCGAGACGAACTTCCATGTCACACCCTTGTCGGTCGAGGCGTAGAGCTCAATCTGGGTGGTAGAAAGGTCGGTGGGAATGGAGCTTCCGGAGAGCAGAACAGTGCCAGCAGGCCATCCAGCAAACTTCTTGGGCAGGATGTAGAGGAAGGGCTGGTAGCGGAGTCCGTTCTGGGGCTGCGCCTGGTTGTACACGCGCGAGATCTCCTTCCAGTTGTATCCACCGTCGGTCGACTTGTAGATGGGGAAGTAGACCTTCGACTTGGGGTCGGTACCCTCAGGGCTGTAGTTCTCCCATGTTGCGAGAAGGTTGCCGTTCTCGAACTCAGCAGTACGGGCGTACAGCGTGCGAGGGTCGGTGTAGTTCGACGGCGGCGTGAAGACAACGCGCTGGGAGAAGAAATCAGGGACCTTTGACGAGCCCTGGGGGGCAGCCGAGACGGTCAGGGAAAGCAGCGAGGAGAAGAGCAAGGTAGAGAGCCTCATCTTGACGATTGAACTGAAATGCTATGGAAAACGTGTTTGATCGGCGTTCACCTCAACATATAAAGAAATCCCGTCCACCAGGAAACACGAGCCTCACGACCGACCTCACGTCACCTACCTGCCCGTTCCTGACGCTTACCAGATGTATACATGGAATCTCCACTTCCGTTCAACTCCACGAGTTGCCATTTGCGGGGAATTGTGGCTCCGGAGAAATTGTGGACATCGTCGACGGTATCTTGCGGGGAATGGTAGTAACGATGTGCCGAATGTGTTGCTAGCTTTGAATTCTCCAGCATTGCCCGCTCACAATTCAGCCGAGGCGCGGTGCAGCGCGCTGAATCGAGGCATAGCTGCGGTGATCGGGACATGTGACGCGCAGATATAAGTACAGCCAAGGTAAGCATCGGAGAATCACCGAGTGTTGTCCAAGTTGTGAGGTGAGTGACCTGCGATGGTGGACGTTGGAAGTCGGCGTGTTGGCGAAGCGAAGCTTCCGGAGCAAAACGTTATGACGCCACACGGGAAGGAGCGACGACTCTGGGCGGCCGTCGTCCTTCCACCTCCACCGACTTGATTTGCCGCGACTACGACATCGTCCATTACGCCACCAAACATTGTTCATGCGGTAGTTGATGGGAGCCTCTAGCTTGGGAGCCCTAGGAAACGCGATGCTTATGTTACAGCTGCAGGAATCCCCAAGAACTGCTCGAAGCCTGTGTTGAAAAGCTTCAGCAGATTCAATTTGTTCGCTGCACCATCTACAGTTCGCCTACAGGTAATTGCTCGAGGCCATGTGCAAATAGCACTAACGGGATTGTCAGTAGAGTGCTGAAGTTGCTTTACTTGCATTCGCAGCCGCGGCGACAGACGACGAAAGCTGCATGTAGCCGCCTTCCAGATGCACGTTACGATAGTGAACACTCGACATAATCACAGCTGACGCCGAGGAGATATTCTCTCTACACAATGGAAACGGGATGTTCGTACTTGCATCCAATCCTCGAGTCAGGTTAGAGCTCTGGCTTATATGCAGGCACAACTCGCCAATCGAGCTCGAGCCTGGACGCAGCATTCGATCTCATAGTGAGCGTCTTGCCTTGAGCACATTCTCCCTTGACCACCAGCTTCGATGTTTCAAGAAAAAAGGCGGACGCCACAGCAGTGTCCTAAACAAGCTATCCCGGCCACTTTATGAGTTTACGTGGACCTAACATGTTCACTCCTCGAGCTTTAGACACAGAATAATGTCTCTTCCGATGTCAAGCCTCGTTTGATCTCATCTAGTCAAAAGAATGGCAGACAGTAATGAAATCGAGGAGGAAATGACAGCCACATCGTCCGTCTGGTAACAAGATCTGGTCTCCATATCGCAAACACGCAGTGACTGGAGGCAGAGGTGACTGCGCTGGATGTCTGAGATTTACATGTTTTCTCGCTACTGGTTCTGGTTCCACGTGTTGCCAAAATCGGCCTCAGTGTCTTCAAAAGAATTCGGCGGTGGGGCCGACAAGCACCTCAACAGGTGTATGGCTGGCAGAGCTTGCAGTGTATCGAGACTGGAAGGCGCTGTGCGAAGAAGCACTTTCACGATCTCCCAATGGGCGTCGTCACTCACAAGATTGGCAGCGTATGCGCGGAGTGCATGATCGGATATTGGAGGCTGCGCTCGATGGCAGGGCACTACACATGCGGTCTGGTGAGAAGTTTTCCAGTTGACATGCGGCCTTTTGAGCGCATTCTTCTGCGCTGCTAATCTCTTCAATTTGATGACAGGAATGGGCGGGCCCTGATGCTACTGAAGGCAAGTATAAGATAGCAGCATCTGCTCGATTTTACTCTCTCATCACAATAGCGCATTCTCGAGGCATACAAGCCGACCGGTCTCCTGAAGCTGTGAAGAGCTTCTTGTCTTAGGATTTAGAGGGCCCTTCTCCATACCCTTGTGTACTTCGCCGCTATATCTCAACAGGGACTCGTCGATGGTTTTGACAACGATTGGCTTGACCAGGAAATTGTTTCGAACCTGCTGGAAGTTGAGTAATACACGATTGGAAACCAAACACACCCGGGCCCTGTCATCATGACAAGGTCCTCGTTCCAAGGTCCCGCTGTCAGGAGTTATTCGAAGGAGTTGACCGACTTGCATCCTTCGCAGCCGTGTCTGGATGCCATGCCTTGGTTCTCCGAACACACGTCATTCCAATACTTATATCGGATTCCATTCATGCAAGCCAGACTGTATGAAGATGTTGTTCCGCACGCTATTGGAGGAAAATTGCTTGTTTCATGTGTGAAACTGGGACAAACCCCTGGCCAATGCAGAGTCAGTGTTCCGATCCCGTGGACCCACACCGTCTAGCCTCGCTTGCGTGCATGGCCATTGCACAGGCGATTCGAGATCTTGGTTCTTTACAGGAACTGAATCGACAACCAAGGCGAGGCTCCGAGGCGACAACTTCAGAGATCACGCTGTCGATGGCGGGCTTTTGAGATGAGAGATTAATGTGATTACTATACGGAGCTGACTGCGATGTGGCTTGCGGACCAACGATGACGCAGCAACGTTGATGCATAAACGTCCACTCTATCCGTCCACTCGCTCATGTCAACCAGCACAGCGCGAATGAAACTAAATGTTTTGACAGCTGCCCCACACGCATCTGACAGAAACAACAATCAACTTGGCGGCGTCAATGTCTTCGGGGCAAGATTAACCAGGACCATCAAGTGCATGTTTCACGCATTCGCTAAACCCATGTCCGAAGACCAGAGCTGCATGGTACCCACCTTTCGACATCCTCCTACTAGGAGCACTGCGTAGTGTCTGTACTGTGCACGGTATGTCGTATCATGCTACTGGCATTCGCTTCCGAGGTTTCGTTTTGACGCCCAGCTTGCACCCGGAACACTCACGGGCCCCTCAATGTCGCTTGTTCATCTCAAAGCGGCACTGTAGGATGGCATTCCAGGGATCGTGCAGCAAACGAGCATCGCTTTGCGCGCGGCTTGATTCATTGTGTGCTGGGCATTCATCTTAGACTACCTGGGGTGAGAGTGGCCGAGTATAAGGACGCAAAGGTACCTCGACTTCTCAACCTCATCGCTACAGTTCAGTACCTTCTTCTCCCACCTTCATTCATTCATTCAAGTCCGCTAGCCGGCTCCACGTTCTTTTCAGAATCACCATCGTTTGCAACGACAACCTTCACAACTCTCAAACTCCTTTTCGAAGAATCCCAACAAATCCATCAACATGCTTTCCAAGATCGCTACCGTTGCCGCCTTCGCTGCTGGCGCCCTTGCCCACGGCACTGTCAACGGTGTCACCATCGATGGCAAGTTCGAGCAGGGCTTCTCCCTCGACTACTACTACGCCAAGCAGAATGGCCAGACCCCTCCTGAGCACATTGGCTGGTACGCCGAGAACCTCGACAACGGCTTTGTAGAGCCCAACTCCTTCAGCAAGCCTGATATCATCTGCCACAAGGCTGCCAGCCCCGAGGGCTCCTCCGACACCATGGCCAAGGTCGCCGCCGGTGGCACCGTTGAGTTCCACTGGACCACCTGGCCCGCGTCCCACATGGGTCCCGTCATCACCTACGTCGCTCCCTACACCGGCGATGTTGCGTCTGTCGACAAGGCCACGCTCAAGTGGACCAAGATCGATGCCCACGGTTACGAGGGCGGCGAGTGGGCTGCCGTCAAGATGATCGGCCAGAACAACACATGGCCCGTTACCGTCCCCGAGTCTCTTGCCGCCGGCAAGTACGTCTTCCGCCACGAGATCATCGCTCTCCACGGTGCTGCCTCCGCCAACGGCGCCCAGAACTACCCTCAGTGTTTGAACATCGAAGTACGTGAGCCCAAAGTAGCTATTGACAGACTCGGTACATCGACGCGATTACGTGACGCTACAATCCATAAGATTTTGTTAGCTCTGGTCACGTTTTCTCGTGGATCTGCCGATTCCGTCGATATGCCACGAACACCATCCCGCACAAACAAGAACATGTTGCTAACTATTTGTTTCAGGTCACCGGTTCAGGAACCGAGACTCCCGAGGGTGTTGTCGGCACCAGCCTGTACACCGTCGACGACGTAATCTTCAACCCCTACGCCGCGACCATCGACTACAAGATCCCCGGCCCTGCTCTGTGGCCCGCCGGTTCCGGCTCCTCCAGCCCCTCCCCCTCGACCCCCTCCAACGGCACTGCTTCCGCTACTCCCTCCGCCGCTGTCTCCTCCGCTGCTGCTGCTTCTTCCGTCGCTGTTGAGGCCACTCCAGTCGCTACCCCCTCTGCCTCGTCCGCACCTGCTGCTTCCAGCCCTGCTGACTCTGGCTCCGAGCTCCCTGAGACATTCACCCTCGACACCTTCATTGCTTGGCTCGAGAAGGCTGCTGGCTCCAGCGCCTAGGCTCGCTCACTCCTCTTCTAGACGCCTTTTTTTTTTGGTCTAGATGTCAGGGTCTGCGGACATGATTGATGTTCTTCGAAATTTTAACTTTTCTTGAGAGTGGTGTATCGTTGTACGATGGCCCCCACCTTTCATTTCTCTGTGTATAACTCTACACCTCTTTGTAGCATAGCGCTTTTTGGGGACTAGAATTGGTTCTGCGGCGAACACAAGCTGCGCTGTTCGAAAACAATCTCCCTGTTGGCTACGTGACTTGTTTCGTGGTGATTTGATCTAATCTTTCCATCTCAACGTCATGACACCAACGAAACATCTGATGATGCAGCCCCAAGTCGCCATCACTTGCTCCAAGCCAGGCTCATCCCTGGCCAGCTCTGGCATGATATCTGTCAGCCTACCCCGTCGGCACTTCTTTTTCAACATGCGATATTTGTGACCGGTTCATGCTGGCAGCTTCTCGACCGAGCTTCTCAAATCTGCCTCCAGGGTATGAGCAGTAATTAGGTGGTGTGGCTGCTATGCATCAACATAGTCCACGAGTTTGAACAGAAACGCGTGTGGCGGGATTCAACAGGTACTGAGTGCATGTACAACAGTCTGTTCGCCAATAACAAAGGTATACACCATTGCCAGGGCCTCATAGGCTTCTCGACTATCGATGACAATTGAATGGCTCGTAAATTACCCCGAAGGAAGAGCGCAAGCCTTGGAAGACATGACGGGGATGAGGTATGGTTCCAAGGGGGGTGACGGTTACAGGAAGCCAGCGAAAGTGCCACAGACAGGACATGCCAGGCAAAGGTCATTGTTTCCCCCAATGCTGTAACATTCTGCCAGGCATGATTGACACGCGGTATGTCCACAGCTAGGGAGTTGCAAAGCGTTACTACAGGAGAGGTAGATATCGCCTTTTTGGTTTGCCCAGTCATTACAGCTTATGCAGACCAGATCGTACTCATCAGGCAATTCGTATGGCACTTGCGGAGGCGCTATCATCGATGTGTGACTGTCGTAAGTCTTGTCTGTCGACAACGACTCCAGTTGAAAGGCCGTTCCATCCAGAATACTGCGCGTCTCTTCCCTTCTAGGTGAGCTCGTGTAACTACCATTGGCTGTTGGAAGTTGTGGGCTGGGAGTGTCGGTCCATGTCTTCTGCGATGGGAGTTCCGTGGGCTTAGGTGTTGACGTTGGCAATCTCGATGTAGTAGTCGTACTCCTTGTACTCTTACAAGACCCCCTTCGCTTGCGTGGCTTGGTGTCTTTCGAACCTCGAGGGCGACCGCGCTTAGAGCCCGACTTTTTCGCTTTTGTGATGCAGCTTGTTTTGCAAGCAAGACCAAGGCCGCGCTTCTTCGCTGCGGGTTGCGGCACGTATTCGCCTTGCAAAAGCAGACAGTGAGGTTGTTGTTCGCTGAGGCACGATGGGCGACCAAGACTATCTGTATCACGGCTTACCCAAGTGGAGCTCGTGAGGATCGCGTCTGACGAGTGTTGCACTGGTTGCTCGGTTGCGTCTATTTTGATGTAATCAATCAATGCAGCGAAGGCGGTAGGCGAAAAGAGATCCTCAAGCTCAGTTGGCGGCGTGTCTGGGTCGAAGTTAAGGTCAGATAAGGCGCCATCGCTGCCGTAACCGGAGTCACCATCCCAGTGATTGCACGATGGGTCAAGATGCCGGCTGGCCATGCGACTGATCAGTGCTGATTCTTTGCTGAGTAATGCTTAGTGAGGTTTGAAAAGATAGAGCAGCGAAAAATTGTGTTGAACGACGCTAAGCGCAGTGAACGATTGAAAGATATATTTGGTTGCAGAGAAAGTGTGCAACCAGGATGCTCCAAAACTGTCATCATTCTCAAACGTAAAGTGATGGAAGGTGCGCTGAGCAAGCGCAGTAAGGCAAGAGGGTTTTTGCAAAGCAGGTGCGAAGAAGACGAGCTTGCTTTCCACATTCGCCGCACTCGCAGATATTGGAGTACAATAACTCAGTCACAAGAAAGAGGTAGGCAATTCAAATCAAAGTACTTATCAATATCTCTGGAAACCGGCCAATCACCCTCCTGCTCGCGCAAAATTCCGAGTGCAACATCCCATAGACTGCAATCTCCACCTAACCGCTGCCGGGGACGCACTTCTTCCACTGCACATAGACGACCTGCTTAAACTTGAGGTCGGTGGAGTCGGTGGTGAGCAGACCAGTAGCCTTGGGGTTGGTTGATGTCAGTCGGACCTGAGAGTTGATGTTCAACAGATTGCCCTTGCTGCCGCACGGCGACATGACAGTGGAAGTGCTATCGGCTTCGTCATGCTTGACATAGTCGCCTGTCACAGGGCCGGTGAAGTCATACTGGGTGCTGGTCTGGGACACCTTAGCGGTTGTTCAGAAGGTTGAATGAGGCGATGGGTTACGTACCTGAGGCGCTTTACCCGCAAAGTAGTAGGTAGACTTCAGTGTGCCGCTGATGCCCTTTTCAATGTTTGCGTAGCCACGGTAGTCGGCACTGAGGATGGAGTACTGGAAGCCTCCGGGATACTCGAGCTCGACAGTGAGCTGACAGTTCTTACGTTGCTCAGTGACCGCGATGTTGGGACCAATGGAGGCGACATAGGCGTCGTAAATCAGGGTCATAGTGCTTCGGTCGTCTGAGATGACGGAGCTGACAGTACCCTGGGGGCATCCTGTTCCGCCTGTGCCAACTTTGGTAATTTTGACCTGGAAACATTAGACTCAACCAGTTTTACAGACTTCGAGGCAATTTACCTGTCCTGGGTCGGGAGCATCGCCACCCTGGAATGTTGGAAGGGCTGGGGCCGCAGCAACTAGCGGGACAAGAGCAAGAAGCCACTTCATGGTGATGGCGATGGTGCTTAGTTACGGAGCAAAGAAGTCGAAAGATCTGAGTGAAGGTGACCGAGTATGGTAGAATGATGGTTGATCATCTGGGAATCCGGGGCAAACTATATACTTTTCCCAGGAACCTGTGATGATCAAAATAGTTCCAGCTAGACCGTGTCCATGGCATAGACCCGAGAGTGATGGCTGCTGCCAAGCGTAGCAGTAATATCGAGAACTCATGGTCCGGCGGTCCGCTGGTAAGCTACGGTCTAGAGCCATCTCCAGGACAGAGGCGTCCTCGTATAGACATAAGCGTAGATGCACCTGCCTCTGAATGGCTTTGCAGACATTGAGTGGCCGTATTCCGGGGTACACAAGAAGTTCAGCTTTCAGAGATCACGACTATATCCTTACATGTGCTACTAGCTCGAAATGATCATTTCAAGCGAATCCGTCCATTTTCAGGGCAAAAAGTGGCCTGGTCCTTGCCAAAGCTCTTTCCTAGTAGTTGCGGGTCTGATCTCCCGTCCATTGGACCAGGAAAGCAAAAGTTGCTTCAGCCGGTCCCGCTGTCTCATGCATGCAGGTGTCTGGAAACATGCTCTAATAGCTCATGGTAAATATAGGCCTTCTTCCAGGAATAAATATTACGCTCCTTGGACACAACCCTTCTGGCGCCGTATGGCACTTTGTAATTCTCAGTCGCAGCACACGTGCAGGGTGGGACAGTAGACAAATATCGAAGCTCAGCAAGAAATATATGTGATGTTTGGTACCGAGCTCTTTGAGATGAATAGTCCAGATGCTGGTCGATAACAACTCGGGATGAGTGGGGTGTAATGAAGACAGCGATGAACCCAGTCTGTCAACCTCGTGTGCGATGCAGACAAACCACACCATCACCCAGTAGCACAAGATCTGTATTCTGCCCGTATAGCGAAAAGAGAGGAGGTGAGGTTCACGTACAAGGCTGACCCATGTCGCAGATCCTGGTAGGGCATGCAGACATCGACGGGTATATTAACCGCAGATTAATGCTTGTCACTTCAGAGCGTCCAGACAGATGACTTGGCGAGAGCCCAGCCGTACGGAAAATTCGCGCTCAGTTCGAAGGTCAATGGAGCGAGTCCATTCGCCTCGAGAGCATGGTGTTGGAACTTTCTCGGCAAGCCTTGCATTTCAGGAAGGTGTATATCCAGATGAAAGCGATCCGGTCCAGACCGTATCCCCAGCTACTCAATGTGGAGGTCACATTCAGCCGGCATCAATTCTCAAGCGAAGGAGATTGACGGTTCATTACACACGTTGTGTAATAGAAACCGAGCTCTACCCGGTGAAGCGAGCCGCGAGTGTAACATCGAGCTGAAGTCGAGGGGTCTGCCGTTGTCATGGGACCTGGTAAATCGAAGAAGACTGGACGAAGGAAGATGTACAGAATACGATGTTCGTATCACAAGGCTTTGCCCTGCAGAGTTGACGTTACTGTGCTCGCAGATTAGCTGGAAATGACCCGTCGACCTTGAGACTGGTCGCACAGAGGCTTTTGAGAGTTTGAAGCTCGCATCAAGCCAAAGGACAGTCAAGGGCCTGCTGCAGCTTCCGCACTGCAACCGTTGACGCTCGTAGACCGAGCTGCTCATGGCGTCCACTCCAGCGCTCTGCGTCGTCGCGGCCGACAGTCAGGAAACATCCTGACGCGTGACCTAAGGCGACCAGTCGTGTGTTTTGTATTCAGAACGACCGATTTCAATGCAGAGGCATGTTGATCAATAGGTGATGGAGGCATCAATGGGTTGTAGTTGCCAGTCGCACGCGCGCCCCACTACCAGTGGCTTGACCAGTGTTGAGAGGTAGAGGTGACCATCATCTAAATCAATCACTAGCAGACAGGACTTTCCTGACCTTCCGCCTAGAATATAGCGCCAGACATTTACGCGTGTTGGAGTGTAAGGCACAATCACGTGACTGCGATGGCCATCGTTTGACCTAGCAAACAGCAACAACGATTCGATGTCAGTCGTATGCTACCCGAATCTTAGATTTGTACATGACCTGTTTAGAATTGCTTCTGATTCAAAGCAGCTTATACCCCGCAGTCTGCCCAGCACCTCGCTCCTCACAAAGCAACCGCACCATCACGCAACAACGCAAAAGGCAATACTGTGTACACAATAAATCCACCACGGAGTACGAGGGAGATGCAATCCGCCACAACGCCCGTCGCTTCGGCGCGCTCGTCCGAAGCGGCTCAGCGTAGGCAGCGCCACGCGATTTGTCAGAAAACGATGGCATCATCGAACCCTCGTGGGGCGAAACCGTCAGACCCATAAAACAATCCCGTTCAGTCATTGACGCGCCCAAAACGTTACCGAGCCTCGAATCGCCAATCTGAAGCTCCTCACCTACATTTGCGCCCCCTTCCTCCTCTACCTCTCCATGTCCTTTCTCACAAAGTTTTTCCGCCCATTCACCACCAGCATGTCATCCGCGCCCGCACAACCCATGAACGTGCCTGAGGGCGCAAAGGCCGCGACTGTCGCCGCCGGATGCTTCTGGGGCGTTGAGCACATGTACAGGCGCGAGTTTGGCAAGAAGGGCCTGTACGATGCGCGTGTTGGGTACATTGGCGGCGACACACAGAACCCGGGATACCGCGCTGTCTGCAGTGGACGAACAGGCCGTAAGTCATCCCCAGCATTTGCATGCGCGACAGTATCGCCACCGAGCGCGAAAGTCAGCACACAGAAATAGCATACTGACGCATCCACAGACGCCGAAGCCCTCCAAGTAGTCTACGACCCCACCAAGATCGAGTACAGCTCGCTCCTTGAATTCTTCTACAAGATGCACGACCCCACGACCGCGAATCGCCAGGGCCCAGACGTCGGCAGTCAGTACCGCAGCGCCATCTTCTACCATGATGCCGAGCAGGAGAAGACCGCCAAGGAGATTACCAAGAAGGTCAACGAGCAGTGGTGGAAGGGCGCCGTCAGCACAGAGGTGCTCCCCGCAGGCGAGTGGTGGGATGCCGAGGCGTACCACCAGAAGTATCTTGATGTGAACCCGGGCGGATATGAGTGCCCGAGTCATTTCTTGAGGAGCTTCCCCCCGCTGTCGTAGGGTGGCGAGGAGTGTTGAATCGGTAGAGTAAGACATTAAGTGCGCATTGGCGTATGAACATGTTACGAGGGGTAGATATTAGACATTATTGCTAGCGAGCATGAACATGTTATTTTTGATAAAGACCTGTTCTGTGCACACATTCTTACACAAGTTGTGATAAAGCTGGTGAAGCTAGTGAAAGGCCGCAACAACTGCTCAATGTTGATCATTAGCCTTGCCTTTTCCTTACCTGTCATCCGCCAGACGAAACGACATAGCAGCTGTTAGCCCTACCTTCTTCATCGACAAACCCACCTACAGGCCAGTCTCCAACATGCAAGAACCAAAAAGCCGAGCCATCTCCAACCGACCATTTCCCGAGCAGAGGCAAAGCCCAGTCAAGAAGCAATACACCCCACGTATCAACACATCCCAAACTAAGTTAATTAGGCACAGTCTATCTCTTCCTTGCTCAGCTGAGATGCCACGGTACTGATAGCTACAAATACGGTCAACGATAACTTCTCCGGCTCGTTACGGCAGGAGCTCGACAGTGCCCCACCATGGGTATCATCACTTTCAGCCCCGCACTCGAGGTCCAAGCTCGCAGCTCCAGCTGTGGGAAGGGTAGCCAAGACTTTTTTGAGAACAGGAATCTCGGTTGAACACAGCGTCGCAAGCGTAATCACGACAGTATATAACACAACAACGCATTCACCACGCCATCTCGCCAGCTACCGAGTAAGTTACCCTATCTCAATCCCAAGCTTCGTATTGCAAGGCGAGAGCGCAGCGCAGTGCAGTACAGTGCAGTACTGAGATAAGTACCTACCTACCCAAGATTTGGAATCCCAGCCGCAACCCAACTTCCCGCACCCGCTAGCCACAACACGTCAACACCACGCAAAGCATCCACGCAGATCGCTTGCTTCAGCGGGGTTAGTCTAGCCCGCTACAGCAGAAGTAGGTAGTCGTAGCGGTAGCAGCGCATCAGCATTGGATTTGTGTATTTGGAATTAGAATTAGAATTAGAATTGCGAGTTCCTAGACCTGTTGAGTTGGAGAAGATCTGATGAGGTGTGTGTGTGTTGTATAAATATATAAACGGGTGCCGCTCTGATATTCCCAATTTCGTTTCCTTTTATTTCTGTTTCCGTGAACCAGACGTTAAGAAAGGAAACTAATATCCATACATACATACATACATACATACATACATACATACACATCAAAAATGCCCACATTCAAAGGCCACTGCCACTGCACCAGCACCCAATGGACAGCGGAGTTGGAAAAAGATCAACAGGCGCATATTCTGTGGTACGCAG
Source organism: Ascochyta lentis (assembly GCA_004011705.1). Classification (NCBI taxonomy): domain Eukaryota; kingdom Fungi; phylum Ascomycota; class Dothideomycetes; order Pleosporales; family Didymellaceae; genus Ascochyta; species Ascochyta lentis. Next base: position 634,841 of record RZGK01000023.1, on the reverse strand, counting down.
ATTCCATACTCTCCCTCTCATGCCAAACAGTCAGTCGACTAACCACACCACCAGCCACTGCAACACGTGCAAACAGCTCTCCGGCTCAACCTACACCCTGAACCAAATCATCCCGGCTAAGAACCTGGAGATCACAAAGGGAGGGGATGGGTTGGGCAGGTATACGTATCAGGGAGATTCGGGTATGTCACACACACACACTTCATCTCTCCCCCTACTCTTTTTCTATTTACTTTCCACCTAGTACTAAACCCACACAGGTAAATCAGTACACTGCTACTACTGCCGCACGTGCACAACACACGTCTACCACGCGCAGGAGGCGCTAGGACCCGATAGCATTGTGCTGCGAACTGGGTTGTTGGATGAGGGGATTGAGAAGTTTGGGCCTGGGGCGGAGATATATTGCAAGGTGAGGTTGGGGTGGGAGAAGGAGGTTGCGACGTCGTTTGAGGGGATGCCGCCTTCGTAGAAGGCATGGTGGAAGGCTTGGTGGAAGGAAGTAGCTTTTAAAGAATTGGGGGGATGGAGTGGGTGGAGGTGTGACATGGAGAGATTGGTTGGTGGTACTACATACAGTGCCTGGCTAGTCTATGTCGAGGAGTTTGTATCGCCCACCGTGCTTGTCTAGTGCGTCTTCGGCCCGCTCCATGATGGCTAGGACTTTTTCTTCTTGGAGTCTGCGTCCCACGACTTGCACGCCAACGGGTAGGCCGGCCATCTTGGCGGCGTCGTAGTGCTTGTAGGCGCCCTGCGCGATGCCGTTGAGCTTTTTGCGGTTGAACGTTGAGGGAAGTGCGTCTGCGACGGCGTCGACGTGGGTCACGGGGAGCACGCCGACGGAGTAGTCGAGCTGGAGGTGTTAGTGTGCGAAGGTTGGGGTGCAGGATGTTATACGTACAAGGTTGAAGAGGAAGGTGTAGCCGCACGAACTGATGGCGTCCCGCATGCCTCCGTGGGGCACGGCGGGTGTGGCATTCGGCGGGACGAGCATGGCGTCCATGTGCTGTGTGTCCCACCAGTCGTAGAAGTGCTGCTTGTACGTCTCGCGCTTGCCGGCGAGCTGCCAGTACTCGTAGGCGGACTTGGGGTGCCAGTCCTTGATCAGGTCGGCCCAGAGGCTGTCGCGGCGGACGTACTTGACCCACCAGTAGTGCAGCTTCTTGACAAAGCGCGGGAGGTGCATGTAGCGCACCATGACGGCGACGCCGGAGTCGTTGCGCTCCCCGGTGCGGAACAAGGACATGAAGGTCTGGCCGCCGTCGGAGAGGAGCAGGTGGGATGCCAGCTTGAGGGCTTCGAAGGGGGAGGGCGGGGAAATGTCGAAGACGTCGTGGCCTTCAGCACGCAGGGCGTCGGCGAGCAGGCTGAGAGCGCGGGCGCAGGCGGGTGAGGGGTCGACGACGCCATCGGTACGCATGACGCCGATTCGCAGCACCTTCTTGTCTCTGTACTCGTCCTCGAGGTCCTGGCGCCAGACGAGCGGGTGGACGGTGTAGTCGTAGTCCCAGGGCTTGCACTGGATCAGGCTGCGGGTGAAGTAGGTGAGGTCGTTGAGGGTGCGGGCCATGGGGCTGAAGACGGAGGGGATGGCCTCCTGGCCGGTCATGGGCGTGTTCATGCCTATCTTGGGCCAGCGCCCTGTGCTGCAGCGGAGCGAGTAGCAGCCGCTGAAGTGGGCGGGGACACGCACGCTGCCTGCGACGTCGCTGCCGATGCCGATGCGGCTGCCTCCAAAGGCAAGCAGGGCAGACTCGCCGCCGGTAGAGCCGCCGGGCGAGTAGGCGGGGTTGTGGGGGTTTGTGGAGCGGCCCCAGACGTCGTTGGTGGACTCGAAGGAGAGCAGGGTGGTGGGCATGTTGGTCTTGACAAAGGGCACGGCGCCGGCGTCTTTGAGCAGACGCACCATGGGCCCATCTTCAGCGTACGGCTTGCCCGTGTGCGTGGAGAAGCCGATGCTGATGTCGAAGCCCTTGACCTGCACCGAGTCCTTGAGCGAGACGGGGATGCCGGCAAGCGGGCCCTTCAGGTTGCACGCCTTGGCTGCCCATTCTTCGGCCTCGGGGAAGAGGATCTCGGTGGCGCAGTTGGTCTTCTCGTGCGCCTTGAGCGTGACCTTTGCGTAGGCGCGGAGGACGTCGACGGGGCTGGTCACGTGCTTCTGCACGTCTTGGACGAGCTCCTGGATGGGCTTGCCGAGGAGGCTGCGCTCTTGCGGGGTCAGAGGGGAGCTGTAGGTTGCCGGCAGGGCTGCGATCTTGCTGGCGCGCTCGTGCTGCTTGCGCTTGCTGTGATATGGTGATGAGCAAAAGCCATGGTTAGGTGGGGAGCTGCAAGGGCCTACCAGTCGGCGTGGTGCTGTCTGTACTCCAAGAGACCCATCTTATCGTGCTGGGAGGGGAGAGGGAAGGAAGAACGGCCCAGCGACCCAAGGGAGCCTCCGGAGGCGTCCCGTGACACGTATCGTCGGCATAATTCTTATGGTCGTGAGGAGCGGTTATCTCCCCAGCTTTCGGCATGGAGCGGTTGTACCTGCCTTACGCGCGTCTAGAGCGTGCGCCTGCCGTGTACCGCAAAGGTGGGGGAGCGCCAACACCCCACCCACCAGGTCATCACTTCGTCTCTCTCCCACAAACAACAGCCAGAAGCCATCCTGTGTAAGCGTGGTGTTTGTGGTGTTGTTTGTGGTGACATCAGACCTTTGGCGTGCCTGCTGCTGCTGCCTTGTTAGGACGCCTTATCGACAAGCACCCTGCACCACGACTTGACACCTGCGCCTCGTCTGTACTGTGCAGACCAGCCTCGTGAATCACCACCAGCTGCCGTCTTCAACCAATGCGCGCGAAGCTCTGCACTTGCACAACGAGACCATCTATCCACCACGCACATCTATACTCATTTCCCTGCATCAACACCACCACTGCACCTAGACTTACCCCCTGCAGCAACACCAACAGCTTCCCACTGATGGCTGCACCACCTGCGCGTGCATCTGATGGAGCCTCAACAAGTCTAAGCATAGCTCCCGCGCGCGAGGCTGGCCGGCGAGTGGATCTGGCACCGGGGCATCTCAGCGACACCCGCAGCCTCCTCTCATCCACTCATTTCTGAAGCGAGCAACTTGGCCCATGTATCCAGGCATCGTCCACGCATCTCGTTTGTAAGTGGTTGTCGCTGCTGTAGCCGCCGCAGCCCAGCTCGGACATTTTCTGACGCACCGCGCTTCGAGCTCTCATTGGTACCACCAGCGACTACTCAAAATGCCCTGAAACAACAGAGGTCCAGACGCCGAGCAGCAAGAATAGCAACTCCAATCTTGACAGTCTGGATAACTTTGTGAAAGGTAGCGTTGAGCGTGAGTTGGTATATAAGACAGCTGTCTCTCGACGTAGTAGAGCATCAAACAATCATCAGCCAGCTCATCACTTCCGTTTTCTTTCCTCTTTCCTGCCATTTCATTGTCTCCTTGGTCAATCTCCTTCTTTGACTTTCTCTACGAAAAGCGTTGATCGCATCCAATCTTTCTTCCAACCACTTTTCAGTCTTTCCATATTTCAACCGCCAACATGCCTGTCCCCAGCTACGGTGCCATGCCTCTGAGCAAGATGTTCCTCCTCGTCCGCATCCTCCAGGCGCTTGCCATGGTCATCGTCATCGGCATCTGCAGCAACTTTGTCCAGATGATCGTCGTTACCGGCGTCGAGCCCCCCAAGGAGTTTGTCGGTACCCTCAGCGTGGTGAGTGTCTTCTGATCATACCCTATCCAGTCATGACTAACACCTCAGACCTGCATTGCAACGCTGTACATCATGGTCAGCGTCGGCTACTACTACTCCTTCGCCAATCTCGGCCTCCTCATCATGGCCGGCGTCGACTCGCTCCTGCTCATCGCCTTCATCGTCTGCGCCGTGACCCTCGGCAAGCCCATGAGCTACCTCAACTGCTACGTCATCGGCAGGTCTTCCTACGAGGCCGATGCAGCGAACGCGTACGCCTTCGTCACGGCCACCACCCAGAACCTCAACCAGGACGGCAGCGGCCTGGACATGACGCACTGGGCCGGCGCCACGAAGAGCAACTGCTTCCAGGCCAAGACTGTCTGGGGTCTCAGTGTCGCTCTTTGGTGCGTCTCCACTCATGCCTATCTCTCTACAGTGACTAACTCCAGCAGCATCCTGTTCACTACCTCCTGCGCCCTTCTGCCCACCCTCTGGTACAAGAACAAGAAGGCCACCCCCGCGCCCAAGTCCGTCGAGGAGGCTTAGCCCTTGTCATTATCTCCAGAATCGTTCGCAATGGAGGCTCAAGGCAAAGCGAACTCTGTCATCAGGCTGTCTCTTCTTCAGCCATCCTATCCTGTCTTTTGAAAATCACAAAATGTATGCATTGCGCGGCGTTGGAATCTGCTTTACACCTACACTGTCGCTACCGATTCATGGGATGCAGATATTGCAGGGCGATAATGTAATGAATCAAAAATATCGAGTGGGAATCATTGTTCTCTTTTACCTGTTCCTCTTGTATATGCATTTACGTTCCGGCTGACAACAGGTCGTGTCCGCCTCAGACACGCAGTCCTACTCTCTTCCAGTAACGAGAAAATGCTTGATGAGTTTGTTGTAGAACACTAATCTCTGGTGGTGGGATACCTCAAAGACATGCTGACTCCGAGAGGAGAATAACCTGCATCGACACTGACACCACAAGCAGTCCACACATCCTCAGGAGCTGATAAAATCAACTACCAGCAGCCTGTCCCAACTACGCTGTCGCCCTCCCAATCCCTAGCTTGAACCTCTCCAAGCACCTCTCCCTCGCAAACCTGTGCTCAACAATCGGCCTGGGATATCCATTCCTCTCCGCAAGCGCCGCAGCTCTGGACCCAGACTTCGCATACGGATTATGCACCTCCATCCCATCCACCCCGCGCAACTCCGGCACCCACGTCTTGATAAACTCACCCTGAGCATCAAACTTCTCGCTCTGCAACCACGGATTAAACACGCGGAAATACGGCTGCGGATCCACTCCGGTAGAGCTCGCGAACCCCCAACCGCCATTGTTGGCCGCGAAGTCGCCGTCCACAAACGACAGCATGAAGTGCTGCTCGCCCAGGCGCCAGTCTAGGAGGAGGTGCTTGGCTAGGAAGGAGGCGGTGACCATTCGGAGGCGGTTGTGCATGTACGAAGTGTGGTTCATGCAGCGCATTGCCGCGTCGATTAGCGGGTAGCCTGTTTGACCTGTTTTCCACGCGAGCAGGTGGGGGTCGCTGTACTCCCAGGTGATGTTTGTGTATTCGAATTTGAAGGGTTTGTGCATGCTGGGGTGTTGTTAGTGTTTCGGTTTACTTCACGGCTATGCAGGAGGTGTGGGTATGGCTATGGATGGCTTACCAAACATACGGCCAGTGACATAATACATGGCGATAGAAGTCTCGCCACGCAACTTCGGAGATCCAGCTCTGCACTCCTGGATTCCCGCCGTCGAGTTTGCGGGTCGAGTTTACGTCACGCGCGAGCCGGACGCTGGTGCGCGCTGCGAGGGTGCCGGCGGCGTGGTGGACGCTCAGGCGCGCGGTGCTGTTGCGGCTCGGGAAGTTGCGCGTATCCTTGTACGCCCCGATTTTCTCTTTCAGGAACCGCTGAAGTCGGTCGAGGGCGGCTGCTTCGCCGGCGGGGTAGAGGTGGTGGAGGCGGTCTCGGTCGTCGCTGGGTAGTTGTTTGCTTTTTGGTGCTTCGGGAGTTTTTGCGTCGAATAGGTATTTGTACTGCTCTCGAAAACTCGGTGGGTTCTTACTCGGCATCGGTCGCTCGTCGAGGACATAAGGATGTGCGTGCAGGTAGCTGACCCAGCTTCGATACCACGGGCTATACACCGCATACTGTTTCCCTCCGCCCGTCTTCAGCGTACCGGGCGGGACGACACAATCATCGTGCTGTGGGGCAAACTCAATACCCTCCTCCACCATCAACCTGACAAGCTTCTCCTCGCGCCGCAGCTCGTCAGGCTCGTATTCGATATTGCAAAACACGCTCTTCACACTCCACTGCTTCGCCAACTGCACCAGCCGCGCAGGCACATCCCTCCTTTTCTCCACCACCTCAATATGCAGCGGGATATCCAACTCGCTCAGCTCCTGTCGCAGAACCGCCACTGAGCGCAATTCGAAATCGCATTTCGCAGGCGACACGAGATGGGCGTCCCAATCCTGCGGACTTAGAATCCAAACGCCCACCACTCCGCACCCCAATTCCTCCGCCAGTGCACTCGCCTTGCTCAGCCCCGTATTATCGCGGATACGTAGATCGCGCTTAAACCAGTGCATCACCGCGTCCCCAGACTTTGACTCGCGGATGGCTTTGCAAGCAGACGCGGTAGCTTTGATAGCGGAGTGCAGGCGCTCGATTGGACGCGGTATCTCGTTGTTGTTGTATTGTGCGCACCGCTCGTTGCTCATCTCTGCAGGGTAGTATCGCCTATCTACGATTCCGCTGACTTCCTCTGGGCGGGAGTGGTCGAATATAACTTCTTCTTCTTTTCTCTCGCCTTCTTGCTGTTCTGCCTTGACAGCCTCCGCTGCCACTTTCTCTCCCGGTCCGCCGTTTTCTTCATTCCGCGCCACCAGCGGTTCAGCCGGGATTTGGCTTTTCGGCTTCGTTAGGGGCTGCGAGACGCGGGAGCGCTTGTTTGCGCGGTCGCCGAAGGGGTCGGTGTAGTTGTTTGCAGACGCAGCATTGGGCGCTTTGCGTTTGGGCGGCATTATCTCCGTATCTCTCACAGAACTCTTGGGTCAGGGTTATGGTGGCGCGGATATCTTCGTAGTGAACAGTAGGTGGCGCGGTGCATGGATTATTGCAGTTCAAGCAGAGTCATTTACTGTTTCCCCTTTCCACGTACAGAGAACAACAACGAAAGTAGCAGCAACAATGGCGAAAACGCGCCCCGTCGCGTCGCTTCGCGATCGATCGATGACGCAAGTGGTCCCTGAATCGGCGGCTCCAGATCGATGTAGATTAGCGAACACCCCCTGTTAGATCCGGACCCACCTGCCAACGTCAGAAAAGACAACGTGGGTTGAGTCTGCGATGTCAGGTTTGACATCAGGGTAATATCTTTCCTACAGAGGGAGCAACGAGTTTATTGTTCTCAAGTCTTACGCGCAGGAAGAGACATTATGTTCAAGTATGCGTTCCATTCGTCCTTCCTACTTTCCTCGACACGGTCTCGATATCTGAGATCCAGGGTATCACTGAACCACAAAGTAACGCGCAAACATCCCAGATCCAACTCCACCATATTCTCACACCGGGTCCACCAAACATCGTGGATTCCATAACCTCCAACACGAACCTATACAACGCCGCGCGATCCAATGACAACCATCGCCGGAAAATGCAGTGTGCTATGAAAGCTGGGCGTTGTATCACGTAGTTCAAAGGGTTGACTATCGCTGAAAGTTTTATAGCCCTGATGAATGAGAAGAACGGAGAAACAAAACATTGCAAGGTAAAACGAAACAATATGCAACACTTCGAAAAGTCGAAAGGTATGCGCTGCTTCCGTCTAGAGTGGTGGGGTGTCTAGTCTGCGAAGTCAACTGAGTTGAAGCGCTTGGGTAGTGATACAACGTCACTTGGGAAGTGATTCAGAGCGTCGGTGAAGGCGTGTTCGGAGATGTCGCTTGGGCTGTAGACATAGACTGAGTCATCGCAGCACCCTGAACCTCTGGAGCAGATACAACGAAGTCCTCTCCGTGTGGGATGAAGTCGAAGAGGGCGTTATCATTGGAGGTGGCGGCGCGTTGTTCATAGCGAGATCGTTTCGCTAAAGTCTCATTCACATCGTCTTGTTCCCGGTTACGCTTTCCCGAGGCTTTTGGTGGATATCGGGCGTTCGAAGTATTGTTACTCGTCTCTTTGAGGCTCGGGAATGGCGCGTAGTCCATATCTTGCTCTGCATGTGGACGAGCGGATTGCTGAGATGAGTTCAACATGTCTACATCGGTCCATTGGGTTGCGTCGTTAAAATCTTCCACACTATCAAAGACGCCGTCGATCTCAGCTGGCGAGAAGCTTTGAGGGTTTAACCGAAAGTTACCCCCGGAGTCGAATATTGGCGTCATCAGATGCTCTGTATATGTCGAGGGAAGGACATTCTGATCAAACTTGGGCATGTTTCTGCTCTCAAGGTCGTACGTCGCCGACGCTGACATTGTATCAGGATATGTGGACGCGTTGCTGGCGTATGTGTAATCTTGTACATCGTCCAAGATGCCATGGTAGTTGGGTTCTTGAGACCATGTATCCATCACCTCAGGATATGGCTGCTCCGAGATGCTCCACCGGTAAGGTTGATGTGATCCAGACTGATGCCGACTTTCGAACGGTTCATGACCACTACCAATGTAGACAGGAAGTTGACTGGACGGGCCGTCTATCGAACGAGCAGGGCTGTCATCCTGTGCTTCGAGAACGGGATCGACTTGCGACCGTGTCGGATTGGTACTGCTCTTCAGACCTCCTGTGGCTGTCGTTGAATCATATTTGCCCGCTTTAGTAGTAGTGGGCGTCCGCCTCGACCTCGAGCTCCCAGGCCTGTCCATACGCTGCTTCTCCGTAGCCGCCTTCTTGTCAGCAGTCTTGCGCACTTTCTTAGTGGATTGCTTAGCGGCCTCCTTTTCGTTCTCTTTCTTTTCCTTCTCTTTCTGCTTCTTCTCTTGCTTCTCAACCTTCCATGCTTTGCTGCCTACTTCGTACGCCCTCGCTCGGTCTGCATTATTGACAGCATTATCAATGCATGCATCGCGCTTTGTCTTGCACAAGAGGACCACCATCTCCTCCGATTGGCCTACCAACAACGATTCACATCTATGCTTGGACAAATAAAGCAAATCGGTCAAGGTGTCCATGCGATTTCTGAAGGTCATGTATCCGTAGGTCTTCGCTTGCTCGAACTGCTGCTCGTCGTAGCAAGGAATAGAACCCAACCCGTGTTGGTGGAGGTTTTCTGCAATTTGTAGGAGATCCCAGCATACGCGAGCCATGTGGTAGATATCAAAGTGTAGTCTACCATCGCGTGCCGGGATTTGCCAGTTCTTCCCAAAATGGGTCTTCTCACTTGGCGTGTCAAGAGCTTTGCTAACGTCGATCATGCCATTAAGCAGCTGCAAGACGTACTCAAACCGTTGTGAATCGTCTTGTGGGAACGTGTAATCCTCTTCTGGTTTCGGCGGCGCCCAGGAGAAGACACGACCAACTTGTCGGTCGCGGCGTATGTCAGTCAAGGTCAGCTGCGGTCCGGTGCTGGCCTTGGGAGGATCTGCGTCTGAGTGCGGCTTCTTTTTCGTGCGCCGAGTGGTCCCAACGACCGGAACTAGAAGGCTAGGCTGCGTGATATATGGCAGTCTGGGTACCGGAGTCACTGCATTCTGTACTGGAAAAGGCCGCAAGTGCAATAGGCCGGACGAATCCACATATGCTGATGGGTAAATTTCGCCTCGATCGTTTCCGTAGCAGTCTTGTGGCTTATGTGCGTCGGGAAGTGCAGGAAAAGACGCCATGTTGATATATAAAAGTGAACAACGGCGCCAGGTAGTAACGCCTGAGAAAGGCTAAGAGTACGACGATATATAGCTTTATCAAAGACTACAAGTAACGGGTATAGAAAAGAGCAGAAACGAACCAACAGAAGAGGCGCGGTAACGAGAGGTTGAGCGGAGCTGTTGCGTTGATAGACGTAGGTGAACTGCTTGAACGAGCTGCAGCGTGCTGAAGACGGCGCAGAGGACGCCTGTGCACACGCCATCTTGGCAAAGCTGCTGTGAAGGGCGAGAATAAGGAGGTCACGGGACGTTGTTCCATGAACGCGCCGAGAGTGCAGGCAGCAATCATGACGCGACCGAGTCCAGTGTTTACTGCGCTTCTCATTCACCTCCACTTCACGGAAATCATCCTTTTCTGCGCTTTGGCTGGCGAAAGGGTGCACTACCTCTGCACAGATGCCGTCATTGCTACAGCTGTTTCAATACTATTGCAAGCGCAGAGTTCTGTGGACCTAAAATGTCTGGCTCTATGAAGCTGTAACATCTGGCTGCGGTATGTAAGAGGAGATTGTATATACCCCTGAATGCTACGCATGCATCAGTTGATCTGCCTGTGTATTAGGTGATTGTATGGTACAAATCAATGAGAAGGCCATACCGCACCTTCGTAGTAGCAACTCCGGGTGGTTATGTACTTACTTGAGTGTTTGTGAAGCGCTTGTTGGGTTCACTTCACGTGTTTCGCAACAAACGCTAGATCGAGACGTTTTGCATGGCGTGATCTCTCTGAACTTCATCTTATCCTATACTGACGAGATTGTGTCTTTTAATTAGACAGTCATGGTCAGAGAGTATAGTGGCAGTCGTGTCATCAGCCTTCAGAACGATGAAACGAACGGAGTAGAAGACCAACAACGGGATGGCATGGCTACTGCGAAGACGGCTCAGGAAAGCGCATTGTGTGTGTACACATGACCTAGAAAAAGACAATCAAGAACGGAAAAAAACGCCAATTAGTAGAAAAGCGCAATGTCCGTTGATGACATCGTGACAAGTTCCTTCCGAGCATGCTTGTGCTTGCTGATTTGCTGCTTTACTGATGAGGGGCTTTCTTGAGGTTCCACACCAAGAATTGACTTCTGTCGCGTGCACATTGCCTATTGATGTTCTTTCCATGCCTGCTGTTTCTTCCCTCTTTAGAGCATCAGATGCATCCGCTGCCAACACATGCATAACTAGTGATTCAAGGCAAGGCAACAAGCAATAAACACTTAGGATTAGCAGCCCTGCATACATGATTGTAAAGGAAATTAGCGGGAAGAATAGTAATGTGCACAATAGTATTTACTTAAACATTTGGCCGAAGTGTATGCGCGTTGATAAAGTGTAGAAAGGTGCAAGTTTGATGCGGCGTAGTGCTCTGGATGCTCAAGATTCCAGGCATATGCCCAAGATCTGGGCATAACACCATTAAGTGTCACAGCACGGGCATAATTGTGCATTTAGAAACAGAATCAAGAACTAAGGCACGCTTTGAGATGATAGCTCTTCTTTGTTTGCGACTTTGTTTATACATACCGCGTCCCGAGGTCTCCTCCAGTTTCTGCCCCTTCCACGACGCACAGGGCTTCACGAACGTACTGTACTATTAAATAAGTGCGAGTGCTTCCAGACCTGAGGAACTCCAACGGTACCGTTTCCTCAAGAATGGGAGGTGCTTTTGCGCCTTGTAGGACCCCTGGCAGTGTGGCCTCGCAAGATTGAGTTGACGGACTGCTCGCCAGGTTGCCCACGACGATGGCGCTTGGCAGGTTGCCCCTCAACCTGCTCAGCTACTGCATCACTGGTGTCATTGGAGTGCGTTGGAGGCATAAAAGATGGGAAGACTGAGTTGTGAAGTAAGAAAAGGTCCACAGGAATGCTGCCATCCTCGTCGAAGAACTGGGGCGTGTTGATGTCATCTCGAAGTGGTCCATCCTGCACGTTTGGGTCGAAATGTGTTGAATCATCCTGAATCGAAAGCCCTGAATCATTCGCGAAGAGAGCTTCTAGGTGAATGTTGACTTCAGAGATGGTGGGATAAGCACCACGAGAACGTTCTGCGAGATTTGGAACGACTCCCTCCGGTAAGTCGAAGTTTGAAACTCCCTCAGCCACCTCAAAACCTCCAAAACTATTGTACCGTGGCTGTCGTAGTACTGTTGTCTGTGGAAGGAGTGAGTGAGTCGTGAGCTGCGATCGATGATCCATGAAGGTTCCCTGCCCAAAAGCATCATTTGCACTACGAGGAGTCTGCTCAAAGACTTGAGCTTGATTGCCAATACCTCTGACGTAATGCAAGTTGAAATCGATGTGCTCGCTTTGGTAAACCACAGGAACAACAGAAGCTGCGCTACCATGCGTGGCATCGACAGGCGCTGAGATGCCTGGAGACGGAAAAGTCACTTCCCCCACTTTATCCTTCCGCCACTTCGCTCCTTTCTCCAGTCCCATGAGCTGGTTCGCGTAGTCCAAAGGGTTGACCATCGCTTGGAACGCGTAACGCTGATACAGAAAAAGACAAAGCTGAGAGTATTCGCAAGGCAGAAGAAAGCAGAGAAGCGAAAAGGTTAGCGCCTAGTAGTGTATTGAGAATCTATCCTCGCAAGTCACAGAGCGAGCGCGCTGCCTATAAACCAGCGTACGGAGACACTCATCAGGTGGTTCAGAGCTGGCACGTTTCCGCGGGCATGGTGACGGCTCCTCGGCTTCGGATTCTGGAGAGCGCTTGCGCTTCAATGGTGAGGCAGGACGGTCTGCTGGAGCGGATTGGTCGATTGACCCATGTTGAATAGATATATATCTGGTTGGAGAACTGGAATGATTTCAGGAAGCAGTCGGAGTTGTGGTTCGCTGGCTGACATAGTCGCTACCTTGCGTCAGGGAGGTGAAGACATCGTCGTTTACAGTGCTGTTGGACGCTCTCCAGTACGAGGCTGCTTCGACGGAGATGGCGGTGCCGCATCTTCATCGTATACAGGTGACGATCGCTTGCGCTTGGAGGTGGATGGGCAAGTTGCGCTGGTATTGCGCAGCGTTGCAGGATCCTGAGTAGCTCGAAATTCCTCCTGTGTCTGCGGAAACGAAGGTAACGACAGTGGTGGATCGGGCAGGTTCTCATCGTCTGCCTGGGTGACATAGTTGTAGTTGTTGATGTTGTTGATGTTGTTGATGTTGTTGATGTTGATGTTGTTGATGTTGTTGATGTTGATGTTGTTGTTGTCAATCGTCTCCGAGATCTGTTCTGGCGAGTAGCCGCCCGGGTTCAGTTGGAAGTTGCCATTTGAGCCTTGTATAGCAGCCATCGGATGAGTGGAAGGGTCTGCTGCAGTGAAGTAGTTGCCAGAATTGTGATGTACAACTGGTGCAGACTGGACTGGCACGGAACCCGGAAGAAGGTTGCTATCGTAGCCGTACGATTGAGAAGCCCAATCGTCTACGTCGAACAAATCCGTCTCAAATATAGGTAAAAGTAGTCCCTCGATCGGGTTCCAAGTTTCGTTCGAAGGCGAATAGAACGGCGTGTTCACGATACTTAGTTGTGTAGATGGATCATCGCCCTCATACGGTTCCGGGGGACTTTGAGGGGTATATTGACTACTCGCGAAGCTGCGGTTGTCACCAATATATGGGAAAGGCTGGACAAAGCCATTGTATGCGGGAATGGTGTCGTGAGATCCGCTCGAGCCGATGAAATCGCTGGCTAAGGAGAGCCCCGGAGGAGCTGCCGTGGTGGAGGGTGCTTTCGTCCTCTGCTTCCTGGGAGCGCGCTGCTTCTGCGCCGGCCTCTTGCTTCCTGTTGATTCGGTCTTGCTGACTTGGCTTGCCTTTTCCGACCGATCTTGATTCGACTCATCTGGGGGGACAGAGGCTGCGGCCGCCTTCGCTCCACCCTCCATCTGTCTGCCTTTTTGATATACGATAGAGCGCCTGGGGCTGTTCTTGTGGTTCTCAATGACTTGGTCGCGCATAACCTTACACCGTAGAACAGTCAATTCCTTGACGGCTCCCTTCATCATGTTCTCGCATTTGTGTTTCGAAATGGACAATAGATTGGCCATCGTCTCAACACGGGTCTGGAAATTCATGTCTTTGCCCATCCTTGGATGCTCAAATTGTGAGTCGTCGTAACAGGGGACACTGCTCAAACCGTCCCTGTGGAGATTCTCCATGGCGTTCAAGAGACCTTAGCACAGACTTCCCATGCCGTGAATGTTGTAATGTAGGTTACCCTCGCTGGCGGGCTTTTGCCAATAATCAGAAAAGTGGGTCTTAGTGCTCCGCGCGTCCAGAGCTCGGCTGGTGTCGATCATCCCGTTAAGCAACTGGAAGATGTACATGAACTGGGTCGCATCATCTTGAGGGGAATGTGGGATCTTGTTCTGGGGTTGGAGGTGCCCAAGAAAATACGCGACCGCTTGCCAATCAGAACGTAAACCATTCAGCGTAAGGCTCAGACTGGTGGGTGCGAGTTGTCCTCCAGATTGCTTTTTTAGCAAGTACAATGTGCCTGAAGAGTCGACCCATGCTGTGGGCGGTACAGTGACTGGCACCTTTTGGACGGGAGAGACAGTGACCGAGTCTTCGTCAGGCGTTTTCGGTAGTACATTCGATATAGCTGATGCTCCGCTGATAGGTTGTTGATGGCTTCGAGGTATTGTTTGGAGACCGGCGCGGATGTTTTTAGTTGATGAAGGCGCCATACTGATATGTCATATCAAGACTGGTGCAGAATGACAGTGCGTGAAGGCGGTCGAGCGCAGTGAATGGTATACCGGTTTGTAAATAGACTGGGAAGGAAAAACAAAGACAAAGCGATTGAACAAGGAGAATTGCGCCGCGGACTCGCGCGTAGGAAAGAGTGTCGCGAGGAAGATGGTGTGGGGACCGTTCTGTCGACAGATGGCCTGTGTAAGTAGGCTTAGTGCAGCCTGCGCACGCGCCACCTGGACGTAGGTTAGGTGAAAGGCGAGAGCGCGATAGGTCCACATCCATACGCGGTCACGGATATAGGTGTAAGCAGTGCGCCGAGAGTGCAGGAAGCACTATGGTAGTCCCGGTTGAACGCTGCCCCTTTCACTGCAAATCCTGACATCGCGGAATAACTCGATGGCTATTCGAGAAAACCAACTTTATGACCATCAGGGTGATGATGTTTGATGTTGCAGAGCGGCTTTTTCGTAACCAAACCATGGTGACGGCCATACACCGCAGAAGATTCCGAGAATATACCAGCGTGGGAGCTGAAGTCTTCTTAAATAAACGAGTTTCATTATACATGTGATGGAAATGTGTATCCCTGCGGCCTTTACGAGTGCTTGCTCACTGCTTGTTGCTCACGACAACCTGGTGACCTGACAAATTCTGCCTTGAATTTTTTCTTATGGCTGAGCTACTTCTATAGTGCAGTAACGTTCTCGTAAGACTTCTCAATTGTAATCATGCAATTCTTCATGAAATCTTAGTGTTCTGAAAATAACTGGAACGACAGGTAACTGGTGAAGGTCATGGAATTTGATTACGAAGACTCAATACTGCGAAGGCTTGCTTCAGAACTATCACCAGCTTCCAGATGACCTGGAAAACACCAGGTACAAAGAAAAATTGTCAGTGGACAAGCGTACTGTGCGTTCATAGCATGATGACAAGTTTCCCCAAGCATGCTTGTCCTTGCCGTTCAGTCATGAATTGCGTTCCTGAGCGAGAGTCTTACTTCTGCCGCGTGCACATTGCCTCTTGATGTTCCTCCTCTCGTGCCTTCTCTTTTCTCCCTCTCAGAGCATCAAACACATCCGCTGTAGACACGTGCATGACCAGTGCCTCAAGCAAGGCAACGAGCGATGAACATTCTGGGCCAGCAGTCCCGCGCATGAGGACGTGAAGTGTGGTAAGGTGCACGTTCGATGCAGCCTAGTGCTCCGGATACTCTAGATTCTGGGCACATGCCCAAAACTTGGGCAGATCTGTCCGGACTTGCGCTTAGAACCGAGACAGACCTTGGCGTGTGCCCGATTTTTGGGGTGAACGCCCGGAATCTTGGCCTCTGGTGCGCTACCCCCAAGCCAGGTCTGCACATCTGATTGAATGTTCAAGATAACGAAAAGTCTTACAGCACAAGTACACGTTAGCAGCTTAGAGGAAACATTGATCTAGCTATAATTTTGAATTCTCTACAAGGTCTACTGAGGAGAAGGATACAATGATATTACTATGCTTACTCCGTGGGTTGACATGCCAAAAATCTTGGACGACTACAGTTGTAGATGATATACATTCGAGTGCATTTGATAGTGTTGTCTCCTGCTGACCTTTTTGACTAGATTTTGTCGACTAACTAAACTACATCACCTTAGCCCGACCTTCCTGCGATCTCTTCCTTCTTGTCTCGCTGCAGCAAAATGAACCAATGCTTCAATACGGTGTTCTTCAAGCTGCGGCGGCAGAAAATCAGAAGAATGAAAAAAAATCACGGAGTACCCCATCTGTTTCCTGTAGACTAAATGTTTAAGCAAAGAGGAGACGCCAGCCCTATAGCGCACGGTCGGTTTCCAGGACACCGAACAGTTCGGTGTATAGTAAACCGAAATTTGGTTTGTAGAGCACTAAAAATTTAGTGCAACGTACACTAATTTTTAACTAGTTAAGCTAAACTTATTTTAGTGCCCTAGAAACTAAATCTTAGAACCTAGTATACGTGCTATAAATAGGGGTAGATAATTCTATACGTAATGCATATTCCCTAAAGCTACTATATACAAAATAAGACTGTATATATGCTAAAGTACCTGCGCCTGTCCTATAGCTTCTTACTACCTAGGCAGGCTAGTTAGTTAAGGGTAAGAGCTTGCCTTATGCAATTTTGTGTGCCTAATGTCGCATCCTACCCTATAGTTCTACACCTAGATTTCTACTTATTTAATGCACGGCAAGAGCTTACCTCTAATCTACCTGTTTCTGCATCCTACCCTATAGTACTACACCTAATTTCTACTTATTTAATGCACAGCAAGGGCTTACCTCTAATCTACCTATTTCTGCATCCTACCCTATAGTACTACACCTAATTTCTACTTATTTAATCCTAGCAAGGGCTTACCTCTAATCTACCTATTTCTACATCCTACCCTATAGTACTACACCTAATTTCTACTTATTTAATCCTAGCAAGGGCTTACCTCTAATCTACCTGTTTCTGCATCCTACTCTATAGTACTATACCTAATTTCTACTTATTTAATTCTAGCAAGGGCTTACCTCTAATCTACCTGTTTCTGCATTCTACTCTATAGTACTACACCTAAATATCTACCTATTTAATATATAGTAAGGGCTTGCCTTAAATCTACCTGTTTCTGCATTCTACCCTATAGTACTATACCTAAGTAGTGCTGTAGTTATGTACCTAGTAGAGTGTTATAGCTAGTATTAGGTGTTTCTCCTAACCTTATTATAGAACCTATCTTTACCTATAATCTGTTGCCTTATACCCCTAGGGCTAACCTTTATAGTAACTATGCCTACTATCTCTAGTATTAGTTGTGCCTTAAACTAGTATTAGTAAAGGTTTTAGAGTTTTATATAACAGCTAGAGTTCTGTATTATCTTCTACTCTATAACATACGCAAGATTCTAAGTATAATTTCTAAGTACTTTAGCAAAACACTACACTTCTCTAAATTATAGCGTGCGATCTGCGTTACTCTAGCAATACGTAATATAGCAGTTATTCTAGTTTATATCTATAGCTTGCTGTAAACTAACTAACGTAATAAGAGCACTACTTATAATATAGTAACTACTGTATATATGTGTCTTAATATAATAGTAACTGTAATAGTTAATACTATTCTTGTTTAATATCTACTAATATAGCTGTTTCTATACGTATTTGTCTTGTAATACAACATTTAGCTCCTAGATTAGGCCTATCTAGGTAGGCAACGCTTCTAGAGTGTACGTGTTTGTTTTAAATAGAGCTATAGTGTGCTAATTATTGTTAAGTACTCTATTAATTAGGCTGCGTATTATGTATAGGGGACTGTTAGCCTCTCTCTTAATATAACCTAAGTAGCCTTTAGGTAGCTATTATATAAAGATTAAAGCTAGTCTCTAGTTAAGGACATTACTAGCTAGGTGTAATAGTAAGTAACGTTGCAGTGTGCACACTAATATCCTTAGAAGCAGGTCCTAGTCTTTAAGGTTAGTATAGTAGAGCTTCTTATAGGTAGTTATAAACCGTACTGCTAGAGTCTAGATCTCTTAGATATGTGCTAGCCGTACAGTGCTGTTAAGAAGTAAGCTATAAAGCTAGCTTAAGTTAAGAAGGTTCTTCTAATATAGAGCCTATATTACCTCTTACATAACAGCTAGACTATATACTAGAAGAAAGGCCTTCTATTCTGCTGTTTTAAGCTGTTTTATGTCCTTAGGTGCTATCTCTCTTAATAGAGGCGCTATATATGCTAGTATAGTAGCCTTTGCATCTTGCATAGCATTGCTAATGCGCTCTTTATCTCTAGAAGTAACGCAGTACAGTCCTTAGTTACTTACTATAGCAAGTTTTAGCTACTTTACCCCCTAAAGTAAACAGAAGATATCCTGTAACAAGTTATATATAATATAGTGTATAGTATTAACTAGAAAACTAGATAGCTAGTATAACGTTAGTATGTTACGCAGTATACTTTACTGTGTTACCCCTTTATTGTTGTCTAGACTTCTAGTAGCTAGCACCTAGTTGTTAATAAAGGTGTTAAGGTGCTGCTAGAGAGAAAGGTTGTTTACGTCTACGTCTGTATACAGTATATAGTAATAGCTAGCGCTGTCTTAAGTGCTCTTTATCTTACACGTGCAGCATACGTATATAGCGTTGCCTAGTTCCTTTATACCTATTGCTTTAGCAACTGCCTGTCTGTTACCTGTAACTAAAACAAGATAGGCTTTTAGCATAAATTTAGAGTTACTATTGCTAGCGTTAATTGCTAGGACTCTGTGTATAGACAGAAGTCGATATTTGTCTATAAGGGGTTAAAGAAAAGTGTTAAGTATATAATTATTATACCTGCTAGAGATTACTATACAAAGAAGAGTGTTTAACTTAGTAAATTAAACCTTAGGGTCTAGATTAAGTATATAGATAAACACTACTATAACCTTGTGTAGTTTAGAATCTACGCGTTTATTAGTAAGTGTAATCTCGTCTAGTAACATCTGCAGCGCAAGTTCTCTATTGTTGGAAAAATAGCTATTGTCTTTTAAACGCTAGTATATCTAACTATCTGTCTAATTACTTAGATTAGGGGAAGGTTAACGCTAATAACACCTCTAGAGCTAATTTGCTTAGACAGCGTTATAAAACTAACTAAGAAGGCGTTTATACAGTAGGATGTAGTTAAGCTATAACACTAGTATAAGAACGTTATTAGGGTTCTTTGTAGGCTTATAGCAGGCCTTATTGCACTTCTCTTGTTTGCTCTTAGCTATAAATTAGCAATTAGTCTACGTAGTAAAACTGCTAGTAAATGCTATGTGTCTAAGTCTATACTTGTCTATCTTTATTACAGGTACGTTAATAGCGTTACGTACTCTGCAGCTATACATATTGCTGTTGTAAATATATATATTATAGCAAGAGTCTATTATTTGTTAGAATTCTTTCTATATCTGTCGGCTAATCTAACAATAAAAGCAATAAAGTTAAGCGTGCTTTATAAGGTTACTGTTTACATCCTAGCTGTCTAGTTCTGCTGTATTAGAGACGTGTTTATTAACTAGCATCTTAACCTCTCTGTCTATGCTAAATACGTTAAATAGATTGTACACGTTGTTAACCTAGTTCTAGATATTACAGGCGTTATTATTGTCTTTGTTATTTAACTCCCTGCTGTTGCTGTATATACTATATACAGTATTATTATCTGTTCTATTATTGTTGTTAGGAGGCTATAAAGGTAGACGTAGATTATTATTATCTAGTAGAAGCAGTTCTCTAGTAGTTATAGCAATAATAATGTTAGGGTTAAAGCTATAATAGTTGCCTCTATCTTAAGCCCTCTAGAAGTGCTTCTAGAAGGTACATGTATCTACTACATAGTTACTAGAGTAATTACTGTAGTTACAGCACTTATAGATACGTACTCTATATACTTAGTTCTAGTTGTAATTTTAATTACTAGCTATAAGGTTTTGCACTAAAGTAGGACATCTAAAGATCTACTTGTTTTTAATATAACGTAACTACTAGTACCTATTAATATACTAGTATAGACTTTAGTTACAGTTGTTTATAACAAAAGTAACTAACGCAGGTATAGCCTAGATTAAGTTAATTAGCTAGCTCTAGCTATTGCAGGCTATATACCTAGGTTGCAGATAGACATTCTTAAGCAGTGTCCTTGCTTATACAGGAGTTACATTTACTAGTTATATTATATCTAAACTTAAGGCAGGTTATCTATCTAGCTATCTAGGGTAGAAGCTAGACTGTACTAAAGGTAAGTATAAGTTCTTCTACATTATAACTAAAGGCCTAGGCTATACCGCCCTATTAGAGCTAAAGGACAGCAACTTTGTTAAGTAGGCGTACTCTAGAATACCTAACTTTAACAGTATCTGTAATTATGCTGTTTAGGCAGTATAGTCTCTTTATAAACAGTTACTAGATAGTAACCTACGTATAGACTAGGTGCCTCCTATAAGCATATTACATTAAGCGTTTACTACGCTTAGTACCTTATACCTTACTAGAGAACCTAAGTAGACAGATCTTAGGGTGTTTTGCTTTAGCGTGTAGCTAGCAGCAGACTAGCGTTTATACACTATGTTTACTATAAGACTATATAAGCACTACTTAATAGTAGTAAGCCTTAGTTGCAAACCTTCTTAAGAGCTCTACTTGTTTAAACTTTAGGCATTGCTAAACATCTGTTAGCAGCTCTAGAACAGCTACGTTAGAGATATCTACTATTAATAGGTCCTGCACTCCTTCTACTACCTAGAGGTCCTACACTACTTCTATAGAAATAAGTAGGATTTAAACACGTTGTACAGTAAAATCCTAGACTGTAATCTAGAGCGTACGCATATTCTAGACGTTAGTTGCTTAGGCCTAACATACAACAGTTTTAATATAGCTAGGTAGACTAACTCTAGATAAATAGGGTCTTATAGAAGATAAAAGGCGCGGTATTGTTAGGATTAAGGAAACACCTGTACGTACAAGGAAGAGATTTAGACTACTACCTCTTCCTCTAGGCAATAGTACTCTTTAACTTCTACTAGGTATAAAGAGACGTTAGAAACAAGCGCATTAGCTGTTTATAGAACGCACGCTACCTTAAGCTACTACGTACAAATAAACGCTCTTTTAATACTGCGCGTATCCTGTAAGTGTAAAGATATGTAGATACAACTAAGCTAGCATTTATAACGTGCAGAAAGCATACTACCTAAAGCTACTACACTCTAATAAACGCTGTTCTAGTGCTACGTTTATAACGCTAGTGTAGACTATTCTAGTTAGGTAAGATGTTATAATCTACACGTTATAGCGCTATTAGCGTTAGAATTACCCTGCTACTTATAAACTGTACGCAACTCTAGTTTTATTATACTGCAAGGTACTACTGCTAAATACCTATACGTTTAATGCATTACGCGACAGCATTAGTCTTATTAGTAGACGTTTAGTATAAGCAACTACGCCTGTTTAAGAAAAGATTTGTTCTACTACAATAATAAGGAGCAGGCAGATAAACTTTTAATAATCTCGCTGCTAAAGAGCTAGACCTAGATAAACTAGCTAGTAACAGGCCTAGAGCTGTTAAGGTAGACTAACCTGTTAGTATACTCTTCTTCGGCCTGTCTGCTCTATAAAGAGATTAGGCTACTTAGTGCTAGCGTAATTAAGGCTCTTAAGATTGTTAGCAAGCTAGAGCAGCTTAGACTAGACAAGGAAGAGATTTTACTACCTAAATATATTGTTCTTAGTAGGTACAAAATTAAGACGTAAGTAGTTATATACTAACAGAGCACAGGACTGTAACTAACTAGAAGGTTGCTAGTTATTAGGGCGATTTTAGAATAGTAATTAACTAGAAAGTTGTTGGTTATTAAGGCAATCTTAGGACAGTAATTAACTAGAAAGTTGTCGGTTATTAGGGCGATCTTAGGATAGTAATTAACTAGAAAGTTGTTAGTTATTAGGGCGATCTTAGGACAGTAATTAACTAGAAAGTCGTTAGTTATTAGGGCAACCTCTAGACAATAATTAACTAGAAAGTCGTTAGTTATTAGGGCAACCTCTAGACAGCAATTAATTAGAAAGTCGTTAGTTATTAGGGCGACCTCTAGACAATAATTAACTAGAAGGTTGCTAGTTATTAGGGCGACCTCTAGACAGCAATTAACTAGAAGACTAGAAGGTTGTTAGTTATTAGGGCAACCTCTAGACAGCAATTAACTAGAAGACTAGAAGAGTTAGAGTTAGTAGGGCAACCTCTAGACAGTAACTAACTAGAAGACTAGAAGGTCGTTAGTTATTAGGGCAACCTCTAGACAGCAACTAACTAGAAGACTAGAAGGTTGTTAGTTATTAGGGTAACCTCTAGACAGCAATTAACTAGAAGACTAGAAGGTTGTTAGTTATTAGAGCAACCTTAGGCATTAAAACACTGTAAGATACTAACTCTCTTTAGCCTTAATATTAAAGCTAAAATTATTTCTTAATCTAACCTTTAATAACAGCAGCATCTATAGAACTCTCTTTAGCCCTAATATTATATATATTATAGTCTTAAAGCTAGGTCTACCTCCCTTAAGTTTCTATAACCTTTCTAGCATAATTAGTTAGGCAGAGACTAAAGAGGAAGAGTATACTGTTCCTCTAGTTAAGAGTCTCGTTACTAAGTATATCTTAGACCTAGAAGCGCTAGTTCTT
The DNA here is from genome assembly GCA_004011705.1 of Ascochyta lentis. Taxonomy (NCBI): domain Eukaryota; kingdom Fungi; phylum Ascomycota; class Dothideomycetes; order Pleosporales; family Didymellaceae; genus Ascochyta; species Ascochyta lentis. The sequence goes on along the minus strand of RZGK01000023.1, from coordinate 612,324 downwards.
GTTACTTGCGCCTTAGAGAACGATATTGCTAATTTAATCGCTGCTAGGTTAGCAAGGCCTAATAATTCTACTGCCGAATACCTAGTTCTAGATAAACTACTAGGGCCGCAGCCGCCTTAACTGCTCTAGCTGCCTAAACACCTAGTCTTAGATAAATTACTAGGGCTGCAACTGCCTTAACTGCTCTATCTGCTAAAGACCTAGTCCTAGATAAACTACTAGGGCCGCAGCTGCCTTAACTGCACTATCTACTAAAGACTTAGTCCTAGATAAACTACTAGGGCTGCAGCTGCCTTAACTGCTCTAGCTGCCTAAACACCTAGTCTTAGATAAATTACTAGGGCTGTAACTACCTTAACTGCACTATCTGCTAAAGACCTAGTCCTTAATAAACTACTAGGGCTGCAGCTGCCTTTACTACTCTAACTGCTAAAGACCTAGTCCTTAATAAACTAGCAGGGCCGCAGCTACCTTAACCGCTCTAACTGCCTAAAGCAGTGCTGCCTCCTTACGCGCTCTGCGCAGACGAACAGCAGCAATTATATACAATATAGAGGCTCTAGTATAATTAGATTAGTACTAGTTGTCCTCTACTTTATTAGCTCTCTGTTCTAGCGTGTAGATATAGCTTTATTTAGTTATAAAGTGTTAAGAGTTAAAGTAGCCTTCTAACAAGTATGCATTTGTCCTATACTACAGAAGCAGAAAGATAAGAAAGAAAGACAGATTACCTCTTCTTATACAAGATATAGCAAGATACTAAGCTATGCTCTATAATTACGTGCGTAAGTTTAGTACGTAGTCTCGTACACTTAAGGCTTAGCCTATTACAATACCCCTCTTCTTTACTTTAACGCGTTTGCTTATACGTAAAACTTAGAGCAGTAACGTAACAGCAAAACAGTTGCCTAGAGCCTACTGTTCTTAAAACAAGGCACAGCGTCTAAATTAGGTAATCTAGATTTTGCTGTAGGGCTGTAATCTTATTATGTGCGTGCTTCTTTACTTGCACTTGTACAGCACTAGCTAATTACAGTCTGTTTGCGTACAGCTTTAGCACTAACAGCAGTCCTAAATAGTTATATTGCCTTATCTTGTAACTTAACTCGCAATTGCTCTCCTGTATAGTAACTGTTAGTCTGTTAACTTTACCTTAAGACCTCTGTAGCCTTAGCAGGGGTATATAGGTCTAAGTCTCCTATATAAACTGTACAGACCCCTCTCTAGAGGCTCTTCTCTTTCTGTACCTTATACTTAACTTGTTAATTATTCTACAGGTTTTATACGCTTTTCTAGAAGTCTTTCTCTTTAGCAATCTTCTACTCCTATACGTTGTTATATCTGCTCCTGCTCGCGGTATGTAGGGTCCTAGTAGCTAGCTAGGTAGTAGCCTTAACTATCTTTAAGGTTCTACTAGTAGCTCTATAAACAGTACTTACTCTGCTGCCTTTAACTACCTTGTTAACGTTACTTACTAGCTTGTTACTTATATAACTGCTAGAAGCGTTATTCTAGCTAACATCAACATTCCTTAAGGTCCTACTAACTTTAACTAGCACTATACTATATAGTATATTATAGACAAGGCTGTTACTAACAAGATCTGCTAGATTCTTGCGTTTGCTCCTATACAGTGCTCTTCTTTTTACAGTCTTTTCCTTTGCTAACACTCTATACAGATTAATATCTGTTATATTACTAACTACTTTTTCTGTCCTTACAACTAGTCCCTGTATAACGCTGTTTTTAGTACTAGTGTCTGCAATTACTCCCCTGTTGTTGCTTGTACAACTATTTACGCTTACTAGCTGCTTACCTAGCGCCCCTTCTACCTTAAGGCTTTTATTATTTACTCCTATAGTGCTGTTAACCTTACTAGTTATACTAATAACTGCGCTACTGCTGTTTAAGGTAAGAAGATATTTATAGCTTTCCTTAGCTGCGTGTCTATTAGTAGAGAGTAGAATAGAGCTTACTCTAACTGTGTGTAGAGTAATAGTAGTGCTTAATGCTGCTTTACTAACCCTTATACAGGTAGTTCTTCTAAGTCTACTAACAGTACTTCTAGTGCCTTTAGTTGTTCTAGCAGATAAGCTGTTACTGCTCTAGTAGAGGAGAGATACTTTAGTAATGCTAAGTAGGCTCTTAGTAGTGTGTAAGGTCCTTCTGTACAGTTACTGTTTGTAATATAGGTAAGGTTCTTTCTTTAGTTTCTAGCTAGTCTTCCTGTAGGTAGCCGTATATCTCTTGTACAAGCTATCTAACTTCTATAGGCTTTAGTATTAATAACATTAGCTCTTAGCTCCTAAGTTAGAGCTTTATAGCCTGCCTACTTAACTTAATATTATAGTTAATTATTCTGTACGCGTTTGTTAATAATACCTTTAACAAGGTATTCTAGGTATTCCTTTTAGTCTTTATCTTGTATAATAACTACTCCTAGTACTTAATTATTATGTTGTAAGGGCAGCAGATTAGTTGCAGCAGGTTATAGTAAGTTAACATAGTAGGACTTAGTCTGCTATAGGATATTAAGTTTAACCTAGTAGAGGTCTTATACGCAGGCTACTTAGAACTTCCTATTTTTCCAATCTAGCTTTTTACTAGGTCTGTTAGTCTGAACATTCTTTAGGTTTAGCTAGACCTAGTCTCTAACTTAGTATTTAGGCGCTAGTTGTCTTATACAGTTAGCCTAAGCTTCCTGTTGTTGTTAAGCGTATATTATTGCTAAGATTACCTAGTCTGCTGCTTAGTATAAGGTCTGTCTAATTATTTTAGCCTGCTTTTTTAGATCTGTTGTACGATCTATTAGGTTGCCTTTAGCTAGGTTATCTAGCAGGTCTAGAGGGAACGGAGTGTTCTTAAACCTGTATTAAAGGAAGAAGAGTAAGACTCTAGTTGTTAAGCTTGTACAGGTGTTAAGTATTAGTTCTAGTATTAGAGTAAGTATAGCCTAGTTGTCTTACGCTTAGTTTGTATACGTACATGCTACTACTTTAATGTTGCTATTAGCTCTCTTAGTAAGTCTATCTGTTTATAAGTAGAATGCAGTAGAAAGGTTCTGTTGTACGCCTAGAAGTTTGCACACTCTTCTCTAGAGTTTACTAACAAACTAAGTACCTCTGTCTAATGTAATTAATCTTAGAAGTCTGTGTAGCTAGTATACTTCTTGTATAAATGCCTAGGCAATATTATCTGCCTTAATCTTCTCTAGAGGGACTAAGATTGTACTCTTACTTAGTCGGTCTTTTATAACTATAAGGTTTACACAGCCTAAGAAGAGTAGAAGACCTGTAATAAAGTTAATAGTAAGGTCTTGCTACGTACAGCTTAGCACTAGTAATAGTTGCAGGTAGCTATGTTTCCTATCTCTCTAAGAGGTACTTTGTTAGCAGATGTTACAATTCTGTACAAAACAGCAGTTATCTTCGCTTATCTCTAGCTAGTACTACATTCTTATAATTGTGCGGTATGTCTCTTCTCTTCTAGGGTGTCCTGTCTAGACAGCAAGGTGTGCTTGCTGTATAATCCCCGTACAGATTAGCTTACTATTAGGTACCTATGTCCGGTTTCTCTATTAAAGCTTATTATTGCCTGTTACTATACAGTTGCCTAGAGAGACTATAAGCTTCTTTGTAATAGTGTTAAGAAACCTTACGCTACTTTGTACAGCCTGTTATACAGCTTAGTAAGTTTTATCTTGTTCTACTGCTTAGTCCTAGTGCTAGGTTATTAGGTCGTCTAAGGATAGTAGTTAAAGCAGATAATTTAGTAGGATAGAGCCTTCTAGCGTAAGTATTAGCGCCTGTACAGGTACAGCGTACGTTAGGTCTTGTTAATTAGATAGGACAAGTATTATAAACTCTCTACTAGCAAGTCTTTTATTATCCTCTCCTTTAGGCATGTCTTAATCTCTTCTTAAGAGGGCATCTGCTTATATATTGTCCTTACTAGGTCGGTATTGTATCTTTATATTACTAAACTGTAATATAATCTAAGCCTATTGTACGTGTCTTTTAGTAAGCTTCTGTTTCTTTGTAAAGTACTCTAGGTTTTTATAGTTAGTAACAACTTTAAACTCCTATACGCTTTATAATTCAGCGTTCTATTCCTGTAAGCAGAATATTACTGTAAGGAGTTCTTTATTGTAGATAGAGTAGTTTGCTTTATAAGGCAGGAATTTCTAAGAGAGGTATGCTACCGTACGAAGATTGCTAGATACATCTTCTTATAAAAGGGTAGCTCCTATAGCAAAGCTAGAAGAATTACATTCTACTATAGCTCTCTGCTTAGGGTTAAGGGTAGTAAGGACCTTATCTAACAGAAAGGCTTCTTTTAGGGCCTAGAAAGCTTAATCTTGTTCCTCTGTCTATTTAAAAGGGAGATCCTTCTTAGTAAGTTGTATAAGTAGTTCTAACAGTGTAGCAAAGTCTTTAATAAACTTCTAATAGAAGTTTGTAAACCTAAGGAACCCTTATACGCCTTTAACTGTAGTAGGTGCTTACTATTCCTAAATAGCTTGTACTTTTTTAGGGTCTATTAATATACTCTTCCCTACTTCTAGGATAAATCCTAGGTACTTCGTACGCTGTACGTTAAATTCGCATTTGCTAAGTTCTAAGTTTAACCTAGCTTCTTATAGGCGTTTAATTACCTGTTGTACGTGCTTATAGTGTTTGTGTAGAGAACCCTTAGTAAAAATCAATATATTATCTAAGTACGCTAAGGCAAAGTTGTCTAGAAACTCTCTAAGGGCCTAGTTAATGTACCTCTAGAAGGTACTAGAAGCGTTAGCTAATCTAAAAGGTGTTACTAGCTACTTATACAAACTAAATCGCGTACAGAAGGCAGTTATCTATTTCTGTCCTTCTGCTATCCTAATCTTGTAGAAGGTAGCTGTAACGTCTAGTTTAGTGTACTAGGTAGCTTATCTAATTATGTTTAGGGTCTCCTTAATTAGAAGAAGAAGATACTAGTTCTTTTTAGTTAGGGTATTTAGTGCTCTGTAGTCTACACAGAACTGTAACCTGCCTCCTAGCTTCTATACAAACAGTACTAGTAATACAGCTAGGGAGTTGCTAGCCCTAATAAACCCTTTTTCTAACAAATCTAGTAACGTACAGCGTAGGACTAAGAGCTTATTCTAAGACATAGCGTAGAGGGGGCTGTACAGAACCTCTAGGGTCTTACTGTCTACTTTATTTAGCTTAATTGTATAGTCTACTGTTAGGCTACAGTAGAGAGGCAGTTTGTTACCTTCTTCTAGGACAAACAACTTAACGTACAACTAAAGGTACGCAGGTAGCGCTGCTTTAACCTCCTGTACAGTTATCTAGGTCTTTAGTTTTAAGGCCTTCTAGATATTCTTTATACTAGTAGCAAAGACTTAGATTTCTAAGTTTTCCTTGCAGCTCTTTTGTATGTAGTACTAGAAGGCTACTGCTAATACTAAGCAACAGTCTAGTAGGGTAAGCACTTTAGTGCTTTGTACAGTAACGTTATACTGTTCTATAGATAGGAGCTTGTCCTTAGTGCTGATTACACTACTAACATCTTCTAACTATGTCTTTCTAAGAATTATGTTGTAGTTATATGTTAAAGGGGTAATATACACTGCAACACAGTGTTACTGTACGCCTCTAATATTAAGGGTAAATTCTGTAATAGCAGTAATAGTGCTTCTTTAACTGTTAACTCCTTCTATAGTTATAGGTGTAATTAGGATGCGTAGTAAGTTTATCTTCTGTACGGACTGTTTGTTTACTAGGTAATAGGTACAACAACTATTATTAACTATAGCAGTAGCTAGCGTAGTAGAGTTAATAACTGTATAAATTAATATTAGTTTAGTTGCAGCTAGTTAATAGAGCAGTAAACGTGTTAACTGTATAGGCTTAGGAACTTATTAAAGAGGCCCTAGCGTACGACTTTCGGCTAGGGCTGTTCTTTTCCCTTATCTTCTAATAAAGAGGTCTCTTTAGCTAGTTATATAGCTGCTACCTTAGGGATTCTTAAGGTTAACTTTTGTTTGTTTGTACGAGTAGGTAATTTAGATAGAACGTTCTTCTTGCAATTACGTACTATATAGCCTTCGTTGCTATATTTAAGACAGGCTTCTGTAGTCCTTCTTTTATAGATTTCTTTATCTGTTCTCTAGTATTCTCTTTTCCTTGTACGGGGCTAGTAAGCGCCTACTGTAGGCTGCTAGTCTATTTCATTGCTGTTCCTACATGGGTTTTCCTAGGAACTAGGGCTGTTATACGTCTAGGTAGAGTAGCTGTTACTTGTAATCCTGTCTACAGCCTTAAGGTTTTCCTAGGTTATCCTAGCACGCTGTACGAACTGTTTATACGTCTTAAGTCTAGGTAGTTAGTATCTAGCTTAAGCTCTTAACAGCTTACTGTTTAAACTGTTCTTAAGATAGTTAATCTTCTAAGCGTAGCTTGCTCTGTCTAAGGCTGCCTCTTGCAGCTTTAAGTTAAACTTCTAGATATGTAGATTAAAGTTGTTTTTGCCTTGTTTTGTTGTACAGAGGTACTTAAGGGCTTTCTTCTAGGCAGTAGGGTCCTTAAAGAACCTGTTAAAGTATGCTTAGGCCTTCTTAAGCGTTAGTAGGGTAGTGCCGTTTATAAGGCTTATTATTATTAGAGATAGAGTATTAAACGCTTAACTAGTCGTACGAGTAATTACGTAGTTAACTTAGTCCTTCTTAGTAGGGTACGCTAGCTAGTCCCTGTACAGCTTAGCCTGTACCTTTATCTTCTATTAAAGATATTATTTATATAATCCTTTGTTAAATACTTCTATATTAGGAAGCCTAGGCTTTTTAGCCTGTTAGACAGTGTAATCTTAGTAGTTACTTAAAGGAGTAGGACTAGAGGAAAAATTTTGTCTACTTCTTTCTAAGGTTTCTAGACGAGCGTTATTGCTTAGTATCCCCCTAAGTTTGTTTATTTAGGATTGTAGCTGCTTGTACAGTTATCTCTCTTACTTACTTGCTAGTTTATCTAGGTTAGCTTTTAGAGATTATATTGTTGCTATTAGATCGTCTACTAATAGGTTGCGCAACAGGTCTTGCTGTTGCTTGTACAGATACTGCGATTGCATCTGCTATTTGTACGTTAGCTAGCTGCTAGGCAGCTGTTAGTTGTAAAGGCTGTCTCCTTCTATTATTGTACGCTTAGGGGGTTTAGTTAGTTTTAATCTTTCTGCTTATGTTAAGGGTTAAAGTAGCCTTCTAATAAGTATGCATTTGTCCTATACTATAGAAGCAGAAAGATAAGAAAGAAAGACAGATTGCCTCTTCTTGTACAAGATATAGCAAGATGCTAAGCTGTGCTCTATAATTACGTGCGTAAGTTTAGTGCGTAGTCTTATACACTTAGGGCTTAGCCTATTATATAAAGAATAAGTAGACAGACAGCGCAGCTAGATCTCTACAGCACGTAGAAGTACTAGTAAATGTCTAAACAGTCTCTTTGTTATTAGGCAACGCTGTCTTTGCGCTGCTTACTATAACTTACTTACTATTAGTTACTATACAGCTAGTTTAGAATTGTCTAGCACACTATAGCTATAGTACTACTACTTATCTACTGCAGATAGTATCTACTATATACTAGACTATAGTACAGAATACGTTAGAGTTAACTATTAGTAGTTAGCTAGCAGAAGCTAATGTTAAGGACACTTCTGTAGCTCTGTAGCTTAATATCCTATTAATATATTACTATAAGACACTGTTATACTACTATCTACTATCTAAATATGCTAGACACCTGCCTAAGACCTAGTATGTTTAAGAGGAAACTAAAAAGAAAGAACTAGAAGAATGTTAACTAGCTGCCTGTTACTCTAAATTAGCTACGGTTAGAGTAAGGCTTAATACTCTGTCTATAACAGATGCTAGACTTACTAAGTTTACTATATTTAGCAAACTACGTTGCATACTATTATAGTATATTCCTAGACAGCTTAATTAACAACCTAGACAACTACAACTAGACACTCTATTTTAGATACTAAATATTAGCAATTGTTATAACCAAGTACACTAGTATAGTGCTGTTAAGAGGCAATAACCTTAACCTTACGCGTAAGATAGTAGATAAGCTTACTGTGCTAGGTAGTAGCTATAAATAGTTCTATAGGTTTGCTAGAAACTAGTTTGCGTACAGGTACCTTTAGATATAATATAAGAACTACTACTATTAGGTTAGCTGTGCAGCTGCTAGAAAACCTTAGTCTATACAGATACTATACAGGAGGCTAGGTAATAGGGGCAAGAAAATAAGGTAATAGAACAGAGTTTAGGACTCTAACGCAGGCAGACGTGTAGCTAGTTAACGTAGAGGCAAAATTATGCGTATAGACAGACTGTCTTAGTTAAAACTTTGCTCTAGCTGTAGGTACTTTATAAGCCTTAAAGATTTTACGTCTATCTAGTTCTAGAGCTACTTCTGCTACAAACACAATATTAATAGCTAGATAGTATATTGTACTTAGGATACAGACTAGCTTAGCAACTATAAGAGCTATTAAGGATACTAACATAAGAGTAGCAGTAACTAGAACAGCGTCTGCAGGATAGTTAGTAACTATCTTAACTTAGATAATAGCAACCTAGGCCTATTATAGTAGTAATAACAACTAGCTATGTCTAAAGCTTAACAGTTAAGGCTGTTAGACTATACACCTATATAGTATAACAATAACGTAGCAGTTATAATCTCTTCTAATAACTCTAAGGCTAGTAACTAAAACGCTACTACAGATAGTAATATTAAAAACAATATAAGTCTCTTATACAACGTAAGTAATAAGGGAGAAGATAGTGCTATAGAGAACAGCTTAGTTATAGAAGATAGTCTACGTGTTCTAGAGCAGCAGCTATAAACTATAATCTAGTTTAATTACCTATAGGAACAGTTAACAGTACTATAAGAGAAGGTTATTACTACTAATAAAAGTTGTTAAGCCTACTAATAAAGCAGGTTATTACGCCTATTACAGTTAAACCTAAACGTTTCTATCTTAAGACCTAACTGTTTAACCTAGTCTAGGACTGTAGCGCTTTGTCCTAGTAATAGATAAGAGCCTTAATTCTGCTAATTAATGTTACTAACGCCTACCTAGGCTTCTAACAGCAGGTAACAGAGGTAAACTACGTTAGCACTACTTTATAATACTAACAGTGCTGCTATATAATTATAAGCACGGCCTAATAGCACGTAGGCTAGCACTACTACTACTTAGATAAGAAGTAGAGATAGACTAAGGATAAGGGTAAGAAAGCTATTAAGTAATACTGTCTATCTGCCTCTATCTAGTTGTAGCTAGACTAAGAGAGTAGAAATTGCCTCTTTAGTAACCTGTACTAGGCAGAGTCTACTAACAGGGCGTTTTATCTGTTCTCTACTATATAGCTACTATAACACCTTACAAAACCTCAGCCTGTATAGTATATACTACTAGTACACGAGGCTGTGCAGAGAGTAGCGTTAGACTACAGCTTTAAAGGAAGATCTACGTCCTATTCTAGAATGCAGCTGCGTGTTAACTTTTCTACACAGCTTAGTTAATATATACAGGATAGAGTATAACTAGATAATTAGAGAGTATAGGGTTCTTACCTAAGTCTAAGATCTAGTAATAAGATATATAAGTTCTGTAAGTATAAGGCCTATAAGATAAAGATCTCTCTGTGTGTATACTTATTTAGTTAAACAACTCTAGGTTTCCCTAGTGCAGTTCTTCTTCCTAAAGCAGCAGTAGGTGCAGCTATTACTAGCAGAGCAGATCTTTTTTCTTGTAGTCTTCTTGTACTTATAGCACTTAACAACCTTATCTCTTATATACCTATAACACCTCTACTTGCCTTAAAGTATCTTGCTAGCTAAGGTCTCTATAATACAACCTACGTAGTTTACGTTACCCTTCTTTACCCTGTTAAGCTTCGCGTACGCATTAGGGCTAACGTACTACTATTTGCCTATCTACTAATATAGGAAGCGCTTGTTAGCAGTCTGCCTATCTGCCTCTACACGTAGAGTAGCCTTCTTGTCTTTGCTGTTAGGTAATAAAAAGTTAAACCTAACACGAAGCTTGTTAGGTATAACTTAGTTATGCTAATTAGCAGCAGCCTTAGAGGTTAATAGGAATGCACAGCTATAGCTGCGCACGCTTGCTAGGTTAGTAACTTAATCTACATACTTAGTAGCAGATATATTAAGACTGCATTGCTGTTAGCTACACTAACAAGACAAGGAGAATACTACCTAACTTACGTATGCCCTATTAAAGCACTCCCCTGTTTAGTACAAGGGTAATCTAGCAGCTGCACTATGTTACTACCTAAACTAGAGAATACTCCCTAAATACTAGCAGTAGCGCTAGAGTTACTCTTAGTCTTAAGGTTAAGGTTAAATCTGTATATACTAAAGCGTTATTAGCGCTAGGAGTTACTCTAGACGCGCCTAGCTCCTTATTATTAAATAAGTTAGCTGCTAGCTTAGACTTACCTATAACAGTGTTGTTGTTGTTACTAGTGTTCTGCACTTCTTTAGTCTTAGAGATTGCTAGTGTCTTAGCTGTGTATTTACTAAGTAATCTAGCAGACGTAAGTTAAGCTGTAGGAGAACTTATAAGGCAACTAAGAAAGATCTCCCTATATAACGTTAGCACTAAATAAGAAAAAAGCTTTATATATACCTTGCTAAAAAAGTTAACTAGGCAGTAAAACTAGGGTCTTGTCTTTCTACACAGCCTCTGTAGATAAGCAGTCTATTAACTATTCTACCTTAGAGCTAGTAGAAGCCTGCTTAGTAGAGCTTACCCTCTGTTATACTGCTAAAGCTACTAAAGAATTTCCTACGCAGATATAGAGAGACTTAAGAAGATATCTTGTTCTAAATAGGTGCAATAGATAGAAAAAGCTAGATAATAAGGTGTAGGCAATTGTGTAAGTTTAGGGCTAAAGAGCAAAGGTATATATAAGCGTAAGTAATAATATTAATAAAGACGCTATTACGTGCATATATAGGTAAAGACTACTAACAAAAGTAACACACTGCATATTAATAGCTACTAGGTCTACTATATCCTACTATAACGTACTGCACTAATTTTTAGCATTTAAGTATACAGGTACTCTTAAGTATAGTAAGCGTTTATACAGCTACTTCTATAATAACTTAACATAAAAAAATACAAAATATGTTAATTTTTCTAACACTAAGCGCGTATAATCTCTACTACCTTTACTTTCAAATAGTAGTGTTTCTATAATTACACTTATACAGTTATAGAGAAAGGTACGCTATATAAACATACGCCTAGAATTGCCCTAGTATATTACTGTAGAATAGCAGCAACCTTGTTAAATAATATAGATGCTTACTAACGCAAAGATACTAATTCCTGTGTTAAACTAGCTTAGCGTCTAATAGGATTGCTATCTACTAGAGTTGCTGTCTAGTTACTACCTATTAAGCTTACTAGCACAGTAGTTGCTTTCTAGGGCTACTGCCTACGTTATTTGCTAATTGCGAGAGTTACTATCTCTATCTACAAGAGTTGCTGTCTAAGACCGCTGTCTGCGTCCGTCTCTGTTTATAAGAGAGTTACTGTCTAAGACTACTGTCTGCGTCTGTCCCTGTCTATAAGAGAGTTGCTGTCTAAGACTGCTGTCTGCGTTCGTCCCTGTCTATAAGAGAGTTGCTGTCTAAGACTGCTGTCTGCGTCTGTCCCTATCTACAAGAGTTGCTATCTAAGACTGCTGTCTGTGTCTGTCTCTGTTTATAAGAGTTGCTATTAAGAGCTGCTGTCTGCGTCTGCGTTAACCTCTGTCTAATATAGTTACTAATATAGTAGATCTACTAACTATAAGCGTTATTGCCTAAGTTACTTTCTACTATTATTACTGCCTGTAGCTATTACCTAGTGTCTGTCCTCTATATCTACTAGCAGTTACCTAGTATTTTAGCAGCTAGTTAGCACACAGGAAGCTATTAAGTCTACACGTACGCTACTAAGGTTCTTACAACTATTACAGTGTTAAGTAACTAGTTAGTAGGTAGAGAACTATACTCTCTTTAAGGAAGCGCTTATAGCGCTCTACTTAATAAGAGTTCCTACACCCCCCTCTGCATTGCTGCAGGAGTAGCTACTTAAGCAGCGTAAAGACTTAATAGGCAAAGATTAACAGCAATAACAGCAGCAGCAATAGTAGTAGTAGTAGTAGTAGTAGCAGTAGTAGTGCTGCTACTGCTTAGGCCTTATGCTAGAGCATAGGGCTACTAGAGGGGAGCTTAGGGGACTAGAATA